>CP032247.1:19358569-20002497 GCA_005610355.1 Gossypioides kirkii | reverse complement strand
AAGGTTCTTTCTCATCTATATTTTAATTCTTGGCACTCTTTTATGTACCATATTGATTTTCAGTGATGTTTGTATTGTATTTGCTGGAGAAAGAATCAGCCTTGAATTTAACTGTAGATGCCCTTTGTAGATTAGTCAAGCAGCATGCTAGTGTAGCTCAATTAGTCACCCAGGCAGGTAGGCAGACATCCTATCTGTCTTAAAATATTTTATTTTTATAGAGGACCAATTAGAGCCTATGGGTTCTGTGTGCTTTCCTTTTTTACTGAAAAGTGGTTGCACTGTCGATCTGGGAGTGAATTTCTTATTTTTGCTGCATAATAAATTAGAGAAAACGCGTTAGTCACTTGGATTAACAGGTTAATTGGCTGCTAAATAGTTATGTTCACATATATGTTCCTTTCTTCTCTGTAAATGCATTTTGTTATATTGTTGTTATTATACTCTTGTAACTTATTTTTTACATTGAGCCAATTGTGTGCTTAGATAATATGTTCTTAAATTTTTTGTTTATATATTTTTATGTGATATTGACTTTTCAGTCTATCATCCGAAGTAAAATGCAATATGCTGCTCTAAGTGCTTTGAGGAGACTTCCTTTGGATCCAGGAAATCCAGCATTTTTGCATCATGCTGTGCAGGGGTGATTCTTCTATTCATTCTAATCTTGATTTTTGTTGAAGTCTGCTATTGCTTTAATGTGTTAGACGTCAGTTCCATTAAATTTCATCCGTAGCATATGAGTACTTAAATATTTGAGTGAGATGAGTTTTGATATGTAATATTCAGAATCTGGTTTCTTGCTGAAATGAGATCTTGGGTTTATCTATTTATTTTTATTAGTTTTGTTATCTATTTTTTGTGAAAAGTCATTAATTTGTTGCAATTTCTTAATAGGGGTGAGAAGTTTGTTTTGAAATTACTTTTTGCATTAGAAATATCAAAATTCTTTTTACTCTACCTACCGTATCTTTATTCTTATTCGAATTCGGTGTATTACAAATACATTATTCTACATTGGCCTTTTGTATATATATTATATATTCCGTGTTCCCTTGGTTTTTTATTCAATTATTAGAACTTAGAATATTCTGAACTTTGTTTCTTGAGTTAGCATATTGGTTAAAGTTACTATATTTGTTCAATTGCATTCCATTGGTGTTCCAATTTCTTGTTTTTTTGTTGATAAAAGTTACTATATTATGACTGTATTGTTTGTGGATTTCTTTCTGGAGTTACATTCATGTGTGCTGATCTGCAGGATGGCTTTTGTCCAGGTTCAAATTTTTTGGCTGTTGTTGAATTCCTTGTTTCTAGGGTATATCTCATTAATCTTTATTAACTTTAATTGATGTTCTATAGATGGAATCATGTCATCGTATTTCTTGCTTGGAACAAATTTGTCTTATTTCTCCCACCACAAGATAGATACTATAACTTGTTGTCTTTGTTGAAGAACATTGCTTCACTGTTATCTCAATCTAAAGGTGAAACTTATCGAAAGAAGAAGGAAGAAGCTGCTATTGCTAAAAGGAAATATGAAGAGGAAACTGAACCATATTTGACGAACACTTTACCATTCTTTCCATTCGTTCATACCACAATTAATCATTCTTCAGTCCAATTATTTTGTTTTTGTGCTGGGGCCCTTGATATCAAGGATATGAGCAACACTGCTATCGACTTAAAACCTTTTGAGCAAGACATGTATGAAAAAAAAAACTCTGAGGCTTTGAAAATGATCAAGAATGTAACTTGTCTCCCGATTTGCTATGGATGTGTGCGCAAGACACGAAACAGACATCATCTTGAAGAGTCGTGATTTTAATCGAGACATGAGTCTTTTTAAAAACAAGGCAAGCTGCCTCGAAAATCCAAAAGTTTTTTGCATGATCATATCAAAAGCATCCCAAGTTTAAGCAATCGATGTCGTGACACCCAGATGCCTATAAAAGGAAGAATGTAATCAAATTCAATAGAAACTTGAAAAGTTGAGGCTCGACATGTAAAAAACAACCCGCAAAGGGCATTTTACAATAAAAAGAAAAGAAAGAAAAAGTCAAGATGAAAACCCGCAAAGAGCGTCTTGAAAATTTATTGTCCATCATCTTTCCATGTGAAGCACGGACACCATCGAGCCAACATTGCAAAAGAGTTTCGAATGAGTATCAATTCATCCTCATGATCATTGATTACTACTTCCCAGGCCAATTAGCGGTCAAACAAATTATTGAAAATGAGAGATTATATACCGGTATGGAATGCCAAGAAAGGATTATACTCGACGATGACTTGAATCTGAACAACAGCACGAGAGCAAAGTCTACAGCCAATTTAAGAACAAAAATCACGACCCAGCACTACATCGAAAAAACAGGTGAATGAGGCATTGAAAGTGACCAATAAGAACATCAAAAGTATTCATAGTAGAAACCTACAAAGGCTTGACATGAGAAATCACCATTTGCCTTCGAGGTTTATCGAGTTTCTATCAGAACAAACATCGGGGCAACACCTTTTGCACCAGAATAGAAGTCGTCCTACCCATTAGAATCAAGCTTCCTTCCCTCCAAATTTTGTTAGAGCTAATGAAGCAGAACAGATTTAATCCATATGCAGTCAACCAAAAAATCCTAAAAGTCATTACCAGATGACAAGGGTTTACGACAAAGAAGGATCCGTTCTATAGAACTCCACGAGAGGGCTCTAGTTTTGAAAAGGATCTTTCTTGCAAAAGACTTCCAAGGAAAAGGAATGTCAAAATTGGGAAAGGCCCCATGAGATGAAGAAATTTTTTGGAGAAGTTTTGATTTTGATAAAAATGAATGGCAAGACATGCCCAACTTTGTGAACTCGAATTCAATGAATAAAAGAAAAAGAAGAAGAAAAAACAAAAAGAGAAAAAAAAAAAACAAAAAATAAAAAACAAAAACAAAAAAAAAGAAAAAAGAAAAAGAAAAAAAAAGGAGAGGTCGAGGTGAAAACTCGTAAAGGGCATCTCGAAACCTAAGGAGATTTGAGTTGAAAACCTGAAAAAGAGGCTCAAATTCGAGTAAGAGAAAAGGGGCATGAAGCGGTCCTCTCTCTCAAAAGTAGCAAAGGGGAGGAACTTTACACCTTGAGCCATTAACGAAGTACTTCGAGTTTCATGGACACATGTCAAGCTCAGAATGGTCCTCATCGAGTTTGCTCATTGAAGCTCATACTTTGATATCTAGGGCACCTAACCCTATTCTTTCCTCACCTTACTTGGCATCCTTTGACCAATATGTCACTTTTAATCTTTTCATTCATGCGAGCTGTGCCTCCAATAAAATTCATTTGCCTTGCGACCATGCTCAAGTGAATTTCGCATTAAATAATGATTAATGAACCAAACGATCTTTTCATTCATACGACCTTTGTTTATAATCAAATTCAAATTCACCCGTTTATATACCATTGATTCAAGTATCTTTGCATTTGAAATAACGGATAGTAGTCAACAAATATAAGGAATAACAGGATTTCTGCATATTGTCTGGAAAATTCTTAAATAGTACAGAGACCTGAAACAGGACCACTAGCTAGAAATAACACAAAATTAAGGAATAAAAGAGTTTTGAAGCAAATATGACTATCTCTTTAGGAAGATACACGTACATAAAACATGTTAACCTATCAGTGATAAGACTTAGACAAACGACGAACAATGTCGACCTCAGGACTAAAAATAAAATCATTTCTCAAAGATGACATTTTGAATTCATCATACTCACCTGCTTAGGAGCATTTGATTCATCTTGATCATGGCATCCTAACAATTTGGCCTACATAGAGGTCCATGAAAGCATATTCTACAGGTTTGGCAGGGAAAGATCTAAGACCGCAATGGCAGATCCAGTACCGCAAAAACACAAAAGGGAAAGGTCTATGTCGCAACGATGGACCGTGTACCTCAAAAGCATGGAAGGGAAAGATCTAAAACCGCAATGGCAGATCTAGTACCACAAAAACATAAAAGGGGAAGGTATAAGTCGCAACGGCGGACCGTGTACCTCAAAAGCATGGAAGGGAAAGATCTAAGACCGCAATGGCAGATCCAGTATTGCAAAAACACAACAGGGAAAGGTCTAAGTCGCAACGACGGACCGTGTACCTCAGAAGCATGGAAGGGAAAGATCTAAAATCGCAATGGCAGATCCAATACCGCCAAAACACAACAGGGACAGGTCTAAGTCGTAACGGCGGACCGTGTACCTCAGAAGCATGGAAGGGAAAGATCTAAGACCGCAATGGCAGATCCAGTACAGCAAAAATAGAAAAGGGAAAGGTTTAAGTCACAACGGCGGACCGTGTACCTCAAAAGCATGAAGGGAAAGATCTAAGACCGCAATGGCAGATCTAGTACCACAAAGATACAAAAGGGAAAGGTTTAAGTCGCAACGACGAACCCGGTACCTTAGAAACATGAAAGGTCAAATCCACGACGTTGAAACATCTACCTTGAAATCATAGTGGATCAGGTCAAAATAAATAATAGCAAGTCTTTATCTCTCATCTCTCCGAAGTTATAGTAAGAGCAGGATAAAGCCTCGACGTCAAACCCTATTTTTACAGCAAGTGGGATAAAAGATCTCACTCTCCCCGCAACCGCAGTGGTTTGGAATGGAGCTGCAAGTCAAAATGCTGTCACTTTGGAGTAGTCAATGGTGGAGCCGAGATCCAATAGTTTTGAACAAAATTGGTCTTCTTTTTGTCTTTGCTTCATTCCTGTTACACAGCAACAAGCAAAGAGGGGCAGCTGTTGAAGCCCAATTCTGACCGGGCCCAAATCTTGGATTTTAAAATTAAGTTTAAATTGATTCAAATTTATTTTTAAATCTAAATTTATTTTAAATTTAAATTTATCTTTTTAAATTTAAATTTGCTTTAAATTTTAAATTCAATCAAATTTGAATTGATTAAAAAAACTTAATATTAAAATTAAAAGCCCAATAAATTAGATATCCAAATTCACAAACCCAATTTAAAGCCAAAGTCCCAAAATAAAAAAACCCAATTACATTTAACCCAAAACAACCGAATACATAACTCTTAACCCTAAAGTCAAACTCTAGACCTAAGTTACCCCCCCACATGCCTCTACTGTTACCCACCAGCTCCATTCTGCCACCACCAGCTCCACCCTACCCTGCATCGCCGCTGTCCAGAGAAACCTGCAACAAGCAAAGAAAGACAGACATTTAAGGACAAAGCAACAAATTACTATCATTTGTAAACTAGCTATAAAGCTATAATTAAAGCACTTGTAAAGGGGTGACAATTTTCTTTCTAAACAAATCAATACAAAAAAAAAACTTTACAAATATAAGCAGTATATTATTACTAAAGGAAGATCGGTATTCAAATCAAGAGTTAACAGCAAGCAGAGAAGAATCATCAAGCATTCTCGTGTTCTAGATTAGTAAGGTATAAGTTTTAGGTACATGCATGTTCATTTCTCATTTATTATTTTGAAACTAAAACAAAACAAAAACCTTTTATATTTCATGTATGTACTAATAAATGTCTACTGTCATTAATATCTGTTACTATTTAGTGTGTTGTATTTAATAAGTAATAAACATATATACATGTATATGTATTAAGTGTTAGTAACGACATTAATAGTAATTAATATTAATAATATTAGTAAATAATAATAATATCAATAATAGTTGTATTAAATAATAATAATTAATATTTATTAATAATAACATTAATAATAAAAACAAAGGGACAGAAGGTTACACCCCTCTGTTTGTCGCTGTCGTCGTCGGAAGAAGTCACCGGAGGTCTTCGAACCGCCACCAATCTTGTGATTTCCAAACACTGTCTTCATGGCCTCAAACGACAAACCAAAACACAAGGATGTTAGAAATGGATGTAAAAACGAGATCTTGAAAAAAGGGTTTTAAAAGAAACATTGAAATTTTTTAAGGATAAAATATGGAAGATTTTGAAAAAGGAAAGATTAAATGGTTTAAAAGAAGAGAAAGGAATGGACTTTTTACCTTCGAACGAACTACGGCGGCGCGTGGTGGTGACAACGGCGCGAGGACGATGAAGGACGGACGACGGCGACGAGGGACGGTCGCGCTTGGCGCGCGTGGTACCCGACGCGCCTTCGTTGGAGAGGATGAAGGGTGGTCGGCGTGGGTTTGCTTTGGGGAGACAAAGAGAGATTTTTGAAATTTTTTTTTAAAAATGAAATGAAATTGAAAAAAAAGGGTTTGATGTAGCTTTTATATAGTGCCCATAGACACGACCCGATCCGACCCGGTGGACCCTCAAGATCCGCGTGTTTTCAACAAATGGTCTATTTGCGCGTTTAGTCCTTCCGTATTTTTAATTATTTCAATTTAGTCCTTTTCATATTTTTAATTAATTTTAATTTAGCCCAGCTATTTTAATTACTTTTCAATTTAATCCTTTAATATTTTGAAAGCACCAGAGGCTACCACGTGTTATTTTTTTGGTTTATTTCTGCAATTGATCCCTATCATTATTAATTTGTTTTAATTTAATCCTTAAATCAAGTTCTGTTTAATTACAAAATTGGCCCAGTAATTTTTCATGGTTTTCAAATTAGTCCTTTGACTTTAGGATGCCTGTGGGGCTGCCACATGTCACCTTTTTTGGTTTTATTGCCCTGAAAGTTCCTAAACTATCCAAAAATTATATTTTAACCCTAAACTTTCTAAAAATTACATTTTAACCACCAAACTTCTCCAAAATTATATTTTAACCCTAAAACTTTTTGAAATTTATATTTTGACCCCAAAATTTTCTAAAAATTACTTTTTACCCCTAAGTTTTCCAAAATTTCATTTTTACCCTCGATTTTATCAAAATTACCATTTTATCCCCAAACTTTTTAAAATTCCATTTTTAACCTCGATTTCACCAAAATTACCATTTTACCCTCAAACTTTCTAAAATTCCATTTTTAACCCCGATTTTACCATAAATTACCATTTTACCCTCGAACTTTCCAAAATCCCATTTTGACCCAATTTCAACCAAAATTACCATTTTGCCCCCTGGTATCCAAAAAGTCTCATTTTTAATCCTAATCGTATCGTTTTTTTCCTTGTCGATATTTGCATTTAATTTTAATTATTACGCACTCGTATTTTATTTTTACTTACCATTTATCTACTTAATCATTTTATTTCGTGTTATTTAATATCCGCCATTAATAGCTAATTCATATTAAATTCGTATATACGTTTTCAAAAATTGTTTTCATAAAAACTTTAAAATCAAGGCAATATTCTTTTATTTCGAGTTTCGAAATCTTGCGCCTTAACTTACCAGGTGCGATTTTTCTTCAAACCGAAATAATCGAATACCCTTAATCAAGGCGATATTTCTTATCTTCGATTCTGAAATTTGCGCCTTACCTCACTAGGTGCAACCCTTCTTTAAATCGAGATAATCGA
The DNA here is from genome assembly GCA_005610355.1 of Gossypioides kirkii. Lineage (NCBI taxonomy): Eukaryota > Viridiplantae > Streptophyta > Magnoliopsida > Malvales > Malvaceae > Gossypioides > Gossypioides kirkii. Next base: position 19,995,031 of record CP032247.1, on the reverse strand, counting down.
ATATCCCTTTTCCAAAATTAAAAAAAGGTTTTACAAAGGAAAGCTCGTTATTTCTGGATCTCGAAATATTATCCTAACTCACTGGACGTGATTTTCTTCCCCGATCACTTTGAAATAGCGGGATTTCCAAACAAAATCGATTTCTTTTAAGCATAGCCTATGCATTCGAGGATCGTATTTTAAATTTTATTTGAGTTTTTTAAGGTTTACAAATTAAGAATAAAAAAATCAATACGATACCAATTTTGGGCGTATGAGAGTGCTAATACTTCCTCATGCGTAACCGACTCCCGAACCTATTTTCTGGATTTCGAAGACCAACAATTTTTAAACATATTTTTCGAAAATAAAAGATTGGTGGCGACTCCCATTTTTCAAAATTTTAAAATAATTTTTCGAAACTCCGTTTTCGAGGTGGTTTCGACATTTATTTATGTTATAATTGCTTATTTATTACTTTCATTAATACCTGAGACGTTTTAATAAATAAATATTAAATAATAAATACTTAATAAATAATAAAAAAGCAAGTCAAGGGACGTACTTGCCCTAGTCGAAGCGTCGTCGTCGCAACCGCGGTCGAAACTCTTTTGAATATCGTTCGTGTTCGAGGAGGGGTTCCGATAGGGGATTACCATCGTTTCAAAAAAAAAATGGAAAATGTGTTAAACATGGCAGGTTAAAATGGGAAAATAAGAATAATAAAAGATCGAAATCCATTTTTTAGAGATTTGTAAAACCTAGTTTGAAATCCGATTTTGTTTTAAGGTAAATAATAACAAAAATAATAAAAACGGGTTTTAAATAAAAAAAGGAGAAGTAGAAACAAAACAGTTTTTTTTTTAAATCAAAAAAGGAAGATCGAACGTTTTTTGAATTTTTTTAGAAATCTCGGTTCGATCTAATCAGATCTGAATCCAGATTTACGTTTTTCAAAAAAGAAAGCAAAAAGGAGAAGCTTTTTTACCTTTTCGTCGTCGTAGACTGCAGCGCGTGATGACGAACAGCGATGAAAGCAGTGAGTGACGACGGACAGGTGGTCAGACGGAGAAGGGTTTTCAGAGAGAAAAAAGGGAAAGAAAGAAATTTTTTAAAACAGAATGAGCAAAATGTTTTTGTTTCAGGAAATTTTGCAATTTATAGCTAACCCAAACGGCGTCGTTTTAGGGTCTGAAGTGTAACCCTTAAAACGACGTCGTTTCGTGCTGACCCGACTCTATTCGCACCGGACCCGAATAGGGTCCGCGTGTTTTCATGTTTCGGTATATTTCTTTCCACAGTCCCTCGTTCTTTTCTCAGTCTTCAATTTGGTCCATGTTTTCGATGAAATTAATTTTTAAAATTCTTCCCTATAATTTTGTTTTATTTGTAATTTAATCCTTTGACCATTAACTTCTGTCTGTTGGGTGCCACGTGTTTCATTTTTTTGGTTTTATTACCCAATAAGTCCTTGAACTTTTCCAAAATTACATTTTAAGCCTTAAACTTTTCCAAAATTGCATTTTAACCTCCAAACTTCTCCAAATTCACATTTTAACCCCTAAATTTTAAAATTCTACATTTTTTGACTCCTACACTTCTCTAAAATTACATTTTAACCCCAAACTTCTCCAAAATTATATTTTTACCTCTAAACTTTTTCAAAATTACATTTTAACCCCGAATTCTTCGAAACTTCATTTTTGACTCCCCTTTGTTTTTCCTTTTTCTTCGATTTTTATACATAAGATTTAATTATTATTTTTCGTATTTTTAATTAATACCTTTTTCTATATTCACGATTTCGTCATATTTCGTATATCATTAATCTCATGCTTAATTTTTGCATTTACTTATTTGCTTAATTATTATTTAAATTTTCCTATTATCTGTACATTCATGTTTAATTTACGCATTCATCCTTAAAATTAAATTTGCTTTCTAATTGTCTCTAAAATACAAATATTTTAAAATCGAGACAATATTCTTTTATTTCAGATTTTGAAAAATTATGCCTTAACTTACTAGGCACGATTTTTTTTCAAATCGGAATAATCGAATACCTTTTTAAAGGTTTGAAATTTGCAACGAATGAATGCTCGTTATTTTCGGATCTCGAGATGTTATGTCCTAACTCACTGGACGTGACTTATTTCCTCGATCATTTCGAAATAATGAGACTTCCTCACGAAATTCGATTTTCCTTCTTAAACGTGTACATCTAATAAATCATGCATTTAAGGATCGTATTTTAAATTTTATTCGAGTTTTTAAATTTTTAAACAAATCAAGACCGGATAATAATCGACGTGGTACCAATTTTGGGTGTGTGAGGGTGCTTATCCATCCTCACACGTAATCGACTTCCGGACCCATTTTCTGGATTTCGAAGACCAATATGTTTTTCAAAACGGATTTTAAACGTTTTGTGGTGATCTAGTAACACCTAATAAAAGATTGGTGGTGACTCTCATTTTTTCGATTTTTAAATAAATACTTTTTTTAGACCTGTTTGTTTTCCAAAAATAAACGTTTCGACACAATGGATTCAATTTTTTACTATTTTCTATTTCATTGATAATAATTTTTTTTAATTAAATCTCTTATGACTTTTTTTTAATTTTAAGTTTTAAGTTCTAACCGGAAATATAACAATTATGGAAGGTGCCACGTCAGCTGAGTGAGCTAGAAATAGCTACTTCTTTTGAGTGGTTAAGCTTCTAAATCCTTCTTTTGTCAGCCTCTCTTGTAGGGGTGTTCATAGTTATCATATCTCCTAAGTGATTAACTATGACGAAACTTGCATTGTATACGTGTCAAGATCCTATGATAAAAGAAGGTCATTCTTATCTATCTAACATTTCTCTTTAATTTCGAGGAGGGAATTTATTCTTCTTTTTCGTCTTGACCTTTTTATTTAAACTTCCTAACTCTTTATTATAGTTTTCCGCACGTTATTGTGTCAGTTCCTTTTTCCTCTTCAACATGTGAATATAGATGTTTAAGATCGAATCACGTATCTCTTGTAATCTTGTCTTCTTGCGTTCACTCAATAACACACGTAAATTTATAACATATTTAGTAACTAATAACCGAGGTTATCAAATCCAATTGTATGATTTGGATTTAACATTAAAGTGTCAGTTTATAGCATATCTAAATCAAATTAAGTTAGGAATTATTTGGATATTTTGTATGTCTCATTTTGGTTTGGTTTCAATAGTACAAAATATGAGTATTACGATCCAATATTCAAAACTTATTATTTAATACCTTAAAAAAAACCTTCATTATTTAATTTTATTTAACGTTAATATTTTAATTTTAAAAATTTTATGTTATCAAAAAAAATTAAAAATTTAAATTTAATAAATTCAAATATTTAAGGAATATTTAGAGTTTCATCTACTTTAACTGAAATTTAAATTTAATCTCTATATTTTAATTTTAAGATATTAAATCCTTAAACTCAATTTGATTTAGTGAATTTGGTCCAACCAATAACCCCAACCATTTTTGCTGTTAATTATGAGCTTTATTGCCCTCAATGTTTTTTTTTTTCAAGTTGATCCTTACTTGTTAAAAGTACACAAAAATTCTAAAAAAGAATTAAAATTTTACAATATTTTTATCCGAGTCCCTTTATCTTTTTAACCTTCAATATTTATAATTTTTATCAATTTGGTCCTTACTCTTTAAAAGTACATAGAAATAAAACATTGTAAAACCTTTCATATTTTCAATAAAAATCGTATTTAAAAAATATTTTTTAGAATTTCATAAAATTATGAAAAAATACAATGAAAATAAGAATTTAAATAATTCATTTAAAAAAATAAAAATTATGAAGAATATTTTAAAAAATCCAAAAATTTTAAAAATATGTTATTTAATCCTTGAATAGTAATAAGATTTCTCCAAAGTTTGTGCTATTTGTTAGTTGTATTAAATCGCAGATATGAATAAATATTTTTTAAATTTATTCAAATAAATTAGATATCGAAACATTTTTATTTAAAATTTATTATAAAACATAAAATTTTAATGTAAAAATACTTTTAAATCATTATATAAACTTTAAATTGATTCGAATTAAATTTAAATATATTATATAATTTTTTATACAAAATACAATACATAAAAAAAAATTCAAGATTCAATTACTTTTGAATTTTGCCAAAACTCTTCTTCTAAGAATGGTGAGGGAACTCTATCTATTTCGCCCCAATTTTTTTTTATATATATTAGCGTGATTACATGGTAGTATTTGTTTATATTTTTTTAATTTTTTGACAACACACATATTTTGCATATACAAGTGCTCAAACTTAGGTTTCTTAAAATAAATATCATCTTTTTTTCTATTGGAACCACCGATTAAGTTCAAATTTTATTATTGCTCTCTAAAGAATGAAAAAGATAAAAGAAGATTTTTTATGGCCATGAAAGGAGTAGGCTGACACAAAGGCTTGAGGCTGAATCAAAATTATTCAATGAGCACTTAATATAAGTAATTTTTTATAACTTTTGAAATTCTTTTAAAATAATAAAGGTTTTTTATTGACACTAAGAAAAAAATATTTTTAGAAAAATTTTGAGTACTTTAGCCAAGGAAAATTGACAAAAAAAAACTATAAACTTTAAGCGAAAAAAAGTACTATTATATTTTTTCATAATTGACACATTAGTATGACTAAGGACAAAATTGAACGCGGCTATTCATTGGCACCAAGATTGTTAAATTAAAATAAATATAAGAATTTATTATAGAATTATAATAATAAAATATATTTTAATTCGACCTGGAATTCGATTCAAATTTTTTTTTATATATTTTTAAAGACTCTCGGGTGAGATGGAGGGATTCCGGACAAATCATTAGATCATATTCTTCGTCATCTCTCTCCTCCACTTCCATCGATATCGTGTATCAACTGGACTTAATGTTTTAGAAGTTAAAAAGTATTGAAATTAGATTTGAAACTTTGTTGAAGCAGAGCTAGCAGTAAGCATATTGAAAACAATTATAAATTATTGCCATTGTAGGGAGAAGAAGGATGATAATGAAATTAGTAGCAAACTTGAACATTAAAGACGAAACTCAGAAACTGCTGAAGTAGCTTAGCCTGAAACAAGAAGCGCTTTTGATAAGAGACAGAGCAAAGCAAGCTTTAATTGAATTGCCATATGTGTTTTGACTGACTACTTCGATAATACCATTGCCAAAATACGGCCATGCACTATTAATGGGTTCGAACTCCACCTCTCCTTTTTTCTAGAAAAGAGGGGTTTTGTTATCGTAGATGGGAATGCTATCCCTCTGGCAGCTGCTGGCCCTGCCCTCATTTAAAGCTACAATCTCATTTCACCATCTATTGCACTTATGAACCTTATCAGACTTTTGGGGCTACCTAATTATACTAAAGCCTCATAGCGATGGAAGGTAAAAACTAATAACACTCGTGTTTTCTCGCAGTTAAAACGTTGTCTGTCATCGTCAGTTCAAAAAAAAAAAAATTGGGCTACCATCAATCATATCAAGAAAAAGTCGACTGAAGATGGGTTATCACGGCAGTGCGATTGTGGGTTCCATTATGTAGATGACCGGATACGGCAGGAGAGGCCTGGCCCCAACTGTTATCACCTCTCTCACTCGATTGTGGTTGCAAATGGAAACTGCGGGATGCCCTATATTAATATAGGCGTTATCATTAGAATTGAAAAACCAAGTCCTTGCCTTGCAACCAAACTCTTCATGGATCTTGATGCCTGGAGCAGAGTGGCACCTCCATGAGGTGACGTTTTCCGCCTATAAAATCACATAGGCCCGTTATTCCCAGGGCTTTAACATGGCCACTTGGCACCGACTGTTATTTGAAATCAATTGCATATTAAACGGTCAAAATCTAACTTTTTTTTTCGAAAAAATCTTTTTTTGTATTATGGATAACTTGTAATTTTAATTTTAATTTTTGAATTTTAAAATTTTAGTTATAAATTATATTAATTCTTGTACATTAGTGTTGAGTAATATCTTTCTCGTGTTTTATTAATAGAAGTGTTGAAGTATATATATGTTGTTATAGAAATTATTACAGTTCATAGCAGAGCCCCACTATTTTGTCTTAGTTCTGTTGCTTCTAATATTGACATTTCTTGTCCTTAATACTGACATTATTTGCGGACTTCAGTCTTGTTGAACACGTGTCTATGGAACACACGGTCCTTTCTGTTCTTAGGACTGATATCCTAGGCAGGCTCCGTACCTGTTGGACACATGTTTGGGTGACCTGCAGGGCATGCGATCCTTTTTGTGAGCCCTTTGGGTGTGTGCGAACTGAGATTGTGGTTTTCCCTGGGTTTCTGCGAGCTGGATTCGAGATCTTACCTTGAGAGCTGGGCTTGCAAACCCCCTTTGCGAGCCATTTTTTAACAATAGAAATTAATAAATTTTTAACTCGGGTTGATGGCTACTGATGTATAACAATTAGATAAAAGAGTAAATTGATAATTTCTATTAAAAAATTAATTTATTTGTACTGTTAAAAACTGGCATAACTAAGAAAATAACTAAATAGTACCACGTGTACCTCATACTAAAATATAATGACCAATTTTTAACAATAGAAATTAATAAATTTTTTAGCATAAGGATTGATTTTCTATTTGATCTAACATACAAAGACTAATTTTTTTTTTCGATAGAGATTAAAATTCAATCTAACTCCTAATACAAAAGTTCCTATAATACTTTTATTTTTTTTTTTTTTTAATATATTGATGTGATTACATGGTAGTATATGTTTATACTTTATTAACCATTTGGCAAGACACACACCTTGCACACTCAAATACTCAAACCCGAATCTCTTAAGATAAATAATATTCTCCTTACTACTGGAGCCACTCGTTGAGTTCTATAATACTTTGATTGTATTACGTGAAAATAATAACTTGCATAAGTGAAAATTTTAAAAAAAATAAAATTCAACAACAATCAATTAAATCAAAATTGTAAAATTACAAGCCCAAACACAGACATCTTTGTCGTTTGGAACCGACCACAAAAATACAGTATCCCCGCTCTCTGATTCCATAACGCCTCACTCTAACTTAATGTCCCAGTTGAGTGAATGTGAGAAAGGTGCATGTGTAGGGCGTCGTTTGCATATCTCTCCCACTTTTGTCTCACTCTCTTCCCTCATTTAGATACTTAAATACGTCCTTTACAAGCAAATAGTGTCCCATAAAATCTCCTATTCATTAATAAATATATCTGTTTTAAAAGGGGTTTTTTTTATCCATGTAACTCATATTTTTTAATTATTTACGAAAAATAATTTTAATTCAAAAATATATATTAGAATGATTTAAAATAAACTGTAAAAATTAAAAATTGTCATTTAATAGTCGACATCACATGTCCAATGATTGATGTCAAATATAAAAATTTGTGTTTTTTGGTGTTGATCACGTAATGATCGACATCTATGTATTTTTTAATTCGATATTATATTGATATATGAAAATACAAGATTTTGAACAATTTTTTTTTGGTGTTAGCCATTGCATGGCCGACACCACTTTTTTATCTGATAAAAAAATTTAAAATTTTTTTGTGTTGGTCATTGCATGGTTGACGCCACCTTTTTATCTGATAAAAAATTTAAATTTTTTTGGTATTGGTCATTGCATGGCCGACACCATTTTTTTTATCTGATAAAAAAATTTAAATTTTTTAATGGTCGACACCACCTTTTTATTTGATAAAAAAATTCAAATTGCAATGACCAACACCACCTTTTTATCTGATAAAAAAAATTCAAATTTTTTTGGTGTTGATCATTGCATGGCCGACACCACACCACCTTTTTATCTGATAAAAAATTTAAATTTTTTGGTATTGACCATTGCATGACCGACACCATTTTTTATCTAATAAAAAAATTTTAAATTTTTTTGGTGTTGACCATGCAATGACCGACACCACCTATTTATCTGATAAAAAAATTAAATTTTTTCGTGTTGGTCATTTTCATGACCAACACCACCTTTTTATCTAATAAAAAAATTTAATTTTTTTTTTGTGTTGGCCATGCATTGGTTGACACTACTTATTTATCTAATAAAAAAATTAAATTTTTTCGTGTTGGTCATGCACCTTTTTATTTGATAAAAAAATTCAAATTTTTTGGTGTTGGCTATGCATTAGCCGAGCTCGGAGATACCCGAACCGTTACACACCAGCATCGGACACATCGTCGGAAAAAATTTAAATTTTTTTATCAGATAAAAAGGTGGGTCGGGCAATACATGGCCAACACAAAAAAATTTTGAATTTTTTTATCAGATAAAAAGGTCGTGTCGACCATGCAATGGCCAACACCAAAAAAAAGTTTTGTTCAAAATCTCGTATTTCGTATATCAATATAATACCGGATTAAAAAAATACATAAGTGTCAGTCATGAAAAACACAAATTTTTATGTCTGACACCAATTATTAGACAGATGGTGTAGATCATTAAATGACAATTTTCAATTTTTATTGTTTATTTTAGATGATTTTGATGTATATTTTTGAATTAAAATTATTTTTGTAAATAATTAAAAAAATTAGTTACTTGGATAAAAGACCCGTTTTAAAAGTGAAAATTTTTAGATTTTGTCGGTTTCCTCACTCGACTTATAACCATCCACGGGTTTCTTTCTGTTCTTCCTTTCCTTTCCTTCTTTCATGATGATGGTCTGTTTCAGTTTAACCATAAAAACCTAAGCAATAAACCACCCCAAAAAGCTTATTTGCCAATTAAGAAAGAGAGAGAGAGAGGGTCATGCATCTCTCCTGATATAAGAGCCTCACCCTTCAACCTTTGAACCTACCCTTTCTGCTTTTTTATAATATACTCTATCTACTCTTCTGTGTGTGTGATTTCACAAGGGCCAAAGGGGTTGCTTCACCATGGCTGTTCAAGCACCTTTGTATGCTGAAAGTATGTGCGGTGTTCAGGATTGGATGGTAAACCCTGCACCTGCTCTTATTCCTTCCTCGTATTTCGCTCTTCAAGACCCTTCTCGATATACGCTTCCTTTTCATCTGCAACAAAACGGTCACAATTTGGCTGTTGCTGCTTCTTCTTCTTCCTCTTCCTCTTCCGCATCTGATACTTTCGTCTCCCTGGCTCTTTCACAATCGTTGGATGCTCAACTGGAGATGCAAAGACAGGAGCTTGATTGCGTTCTTCTATTGCAGGCAAGAATTCGTCATAACTTTATTGTTTTCGTCGATTTTTTTTTATTATCAGCTGTTTGATCAAGGTTCTTGTTTTTTTTTTTTTACTGAAAATTTGCCATTTCTTTTAATATTCTATCATGGGCGGAGAAAACCCAGAATGAGAGGCTAAGATCTGCTTTACTTGAGCAAAGAAAACGACAATCGGCCATCCTGCTAAAATGCATGGAATCAAAGGCCATGCATTTGATAAGACAAAAGGAAGAAGACTTGGCTCGAGCAACAAAGAAAACAATGGAGCTCGAAGCCTCACTAAGAAAAGCGGAAATGGAGAGTCATTCATGGCAAAACCTTGCTAAAGCAAAGGAAGCAACGATCATGGATCTCAACAACACACTGGAACAAGCGAGGGAGAGCCTAGTCTGGGTCAGCAATGCAACAGAGGATGCAGAATCACTTTTCAGAGATCAACAAGAAGGAGAAGTGAAACAGATGGCTTGCAAACACTGCAATGCTAGGAGCTCGTGCGTCGTGTTTCTACCATGTAGACACCTTTGCTCGTGCAAGTCTTGTGAAACTGTCCTCGAAGCTTGTCCTGTCTGTAACTCTACAAAGGAAGCAAGCATCAAGGTTTTTTGGGTCTAAACGAGACAAGTCACAAAGCGAAGTACTGTCAGAAAGGAATGCTTTTATGGGGGGGGATTGAAACACACTTGGATACATGTACTGTCAGCCTAGTGTTTCATTTTTTTTCTTCTTTTACTTTGCTATCCAAGCCTATGTTATGAGACTCTTTCAAATGATGACAGTATCGGTTTGGTGAAAAACTGGGAATCTTTTTTCACCTGTTTGCTTTTTTGGGTCAATCAACATTTTCCTGATTTAGATTGCATCTTATATATACACACTGTTCTAAAATATGTACAGTTTTCGTTTAACTGGCAGACACATGGATTGGAAAGCCAAACTTTTTGTTCTTTTTCCAATGAATTATCAATTGAAATGACAGTTCTAAGCTGTAAAAGAAAATCTAAAAATTGCCTAGCCTCCAAGCCTGAACAAAGGCCCTTCCTTCCAGATTTGTTCTAACACAGCCTTCCTTCCTAATACAAAACCTTCCAAATGCTTCATTAATATCAGGGGAAAGTAAATATTAGAGAATGTTGAAAACTGTTCATCATTTTTTTATTTCTTCTAAAATTTGTACATTTTTTTGGTGAAGATTAGATATCTTCTTTTTTTTTTTTGTAAATTGATGATATTATTTATCAATATGAAAATAAACTCGATCTCTTTTTTCAATTTGAGTACAAATATGCAAGTCACTTTCAGGTTTCCCCGCTATACACGTCCCGAAGTTTTTGGGTTTAATTTTAATTTTAATGGTAAAGCCTTTAACAAAATCACATCTTATAGCATATAGGATTCAACTCTAAGATATGTAGGATATAATTAATGTTGTTTGAGTCGAATCAGATTGGTCGTTCGGATTAAAATTTGAATGAAAGATCTATTTAGAAAGTGATTTTGAGCCGATTAGATCGAGAATAAGTATGAACTGACTAAAAAATTGATTAAATTGACGATTGGATTGATTTCTTTAATTGTTTTAAATTTTAAATAATTTTTAACCAGATTGACTAGATTGATGAACCGATGAAATAACTGGTTCAACCATCGATCCAATTTAAAAAACTTTGGATATAACAATCATTTGAACAAAGATGATACCAAGAGAATAATACCTTTATGATGCGAGTATAATTTACTTTGACAAAATAATAATACCTTTGAGATATAAGTATAATATACTCTAACAATTGGCATAAGCATGTAAATGGAAGGGTAAATGCTCAATTGAGGGCTTAACCTTTTAGAGGTTGCTCATATAAGGACTAAACTTTTTTTTGAATGAAAGATTAAACTTTTTAAAATAGTCAAATAAGGGTCTAATTTTTACAATTACAAAAATGTTCAAATAAGGAGCTTTTCATGTGCTTCAGCCTAATTTATAGAAAAAAATTAGATAAATGCTTTAAAATAAAATACATAACACTTAAATCATATATTTTGCTTGAAAAGAAAAAGGAAAATAAAACATAATTTAAAATCTAATATATAACATTTGAGAAACTTTTATTTGAGCGGTCTATTACTTGACATTTTAAAGATTTGGTTCTAAATGGATCAGCCCAATTTGAACATTTAGATTAAAAAGAAATTCAACAATTGATTTGTTGTTTTCAATCTCTAAGCAAAAGCTACATTTCAAAAAGCAACAATTAAGTATATTTAAAAAATTTTATGTTATTATTATGTCACATTTATATATAAATATATATAATTTATATAAATTAGAAATCCAATCACATGAATATGCTTATAGAAACCACATATTTAGAATATAAATAGGTATTTAAAAACAACATATAATAAATAATGAAATGTAAGCTTTGAAACTAATAATAATAACACTTACGCAATATGTACGAAATTAAAATAAAAAAATAATTTAACATGTGAGTAAAAGAAAATTGAAATTCGTAAATACATTATATAATACTATTAAATGCACTTCAATTGCTTCTTATGATATTGTCATTTTTTATAGCACGTCAAAGTATTGCCAAGTTAGTGAAAAGAAAATTTAATATTAAAATTATATATTTAAAAAATTAAATATCGAGTTTGACTTGTGGCACCAATGCAATTAGTGGCATTATCTATATACATAAATTTGGGAGAGAAAACACTTTATGTTAATTTTTTTTAAAGTTTACTCAAGAATTAATATTCGTTTGGTGGTAAAAAATTTGTTGGTTAATCCATTAAACATGTGTTGAATCCCTAGACATATTAATTTTAGTTATTTTATTTAAAAACCATATAAAAATATGAAAAGATGAAAAGATCATCAAAATAAAAATATTAGTCATTTAATAGAAATGTATATTAGTCATTTCCAAATTGAGTTAGTGACTTGGTTAACCTGTGAAACCAATTTAATCGAGAGTTTTATTAATAGTATAGATTATATTACATTAAGTCACTCTCACGATGTGAATAAAAAAACATTTTAGATAAATTTTTAAAAAAAAAAATTATTCAACAATGATAATAGATGGAGTGGTAAAGAAATTGTATATAAAATTTATTAAACATGCATTCAATTATAATATTTGATTTTTAGTCGTTTTATTTAAAGATTATATAAAAGTATGAAGACAAACATCATCATAATAATATTAATTATCACTATAAATGTATATTAATTTGTTCAACTAAGTTGACACCTTAATAAGTATAGATATATTGCATTTAACCTTAATATTGGGCTAGAGGTTAGGTAACCACAAGTTGGGCCAACTTTGCTACTGGCTTCTTGGAAAGTCTTGGGGCTTTGAGATCATATCCAACATAAAATGACCCATACCTATTAAGAAATCCTTATAAAGATGAGCTTTTTCAGAATCGAATTTCGGTGTCGGATGGATAAAAAACTATACAAGTAATTGCATACAAATCTCAAATGCTTGGTCGATTGTGTCTTAGTTTGATTGACATGTGTATTATTTTCAGTGAAGGAGGATGTGAGTTTGAGTGCGCTAAAACACATTATCTTCCTATTTATAGGTTAGGGAGGGGTTAGGAGACATTGTGCTAAAAAAAAACCAAATATGATCATAACTTATAATGAGACTATACAAGAAAAATTGAAATGAGCAACATGTTAAAAAGGAAACAAAAAGGTCATTGCCCAAAGAGCCATTGCAAATTCTCTCTCAGCCAACATAGAAGAGTTCTCGTTGATCAACCACGCAACAGGGACATTTCACCCCTATTATCAACCTCACTTCGGCCCTAACCTTAACATTAACCTCAATCCAAACCCAACACCAACTGACCACTTTACGCATTGACACTGCCTTTCACCTCTGGCTACACATTATTCTTTACACCATTTATTCCTAAAATCTCGATTTTGTCACTCGTTTCGCTTCCTCTTATGGTCTTTTATTTTCATTCGCAACAACTCCAGCAACACTAACACTAACTTGATGGTTGTGCAACTTGCTATATGTGTTGACATATATTTATCCCAAAGAATCTTGCTTTAATTATTACTCACTTTGAAGATTGAGCCAACGATTTTATGGATAAGATCACATTGAATATCACTCATGCAAGGATCCTTTTTTTTAAGGCTTTATGTGTGATTGTGTTACTTTAAATGAAGAGAAGAGATCTCCTTTTCGCAAAATTCTAACCCTTAAAAGATGGGTTGAATTTGCTACGTACCATACAAAAGTCTTATTTACGCACAATTCAAGGTAATTCCCAGTCACACTAGTGGAAGAATTGCAAGCCTATAATGATTTTGTATTGTGGAGAAAACACTTGTTTTTGTTATTTGTTAGGGATTAATTACGGACGCAATTTTTTTGTTCGGTTTGGAAGTAGTCTTAGTGGTGTCATCGATATTAGTTGAATCATAAGAGTGGGGTTGTAACTTGTTAAGTAAGTTGAATTTAAATCACTTAAATTATTTCTAAGCAAGCTTCGCAAATGTAAAGGCGACATTAATTATATATAGGAATAATGTTATAACTTGATGAATAAATTCAACTTAAATAATATATTATAAATAGTAAATTTTTCTCTGAATAAACTCCGAAAAAAAAATCTTTCGAACAACAAATCATCATCATCATTTATTAATACTATTATCGGCAGCATTGGCCATTAATGGAGTTTGCAAGCAACTAACATAAGGGATGGGTCTTCGTCCACACCTACGCCCTAAAAATGGCCTACATATTACTTTAAATTGGAAAAAAATTCACATAAATCAGAAAAATAAGTCTGGACTGTGAACTTAACTGTAGCTCCAATACTTCTTTTATACAAGAATCACAGATAAGTGACACACAAGCAGACATTTAACAAAAGTAATCTAGAGTTAATTATGTGATAGTGCAGTAATCAAGTTACTCTTTGATGCCCTATTAATCTAAATATGCCCTTCATTTTTTCATTGGATCGTTTTAAAAAATTCAATATTTTTAGTTAATTTGTGGATTGTTATGTGATGTGAATGACACACATCAACATTTATTTTTATTTAATTTTAAAAATTCAAAAAAAAATTTAAAATCATTAAAATTTTAAAATGTATAAAAAATATTAATTAAATGATAACATGTTGCTCACATCACATGACAATTCACGTGTATGTCATGTTAATAATATAAAAATATTAATTAAATGATAACATGTTATTCACATTACATGACAATTCATATGTTATGTTAGTAAATTTTTTTTTTTTTGTAAAGTTGGAGGAGAAACAAATCCTTATGCCTCATTGGTTTTGACCTTTCTTCTTTGTTCATATCCAAATACTCGGGAGCTTCATTAATCCAACTTCTACAGAAATTCAGCATATAAAAAACCTTAACATGATTGACGAAATAAGGTTTCGTGTTCATTCTCTATAATGATAGTGATCAGGGTACAAAAATTTTTTTTTAAGTATTTTTTTCAATCGAACCACCTAGCCTTGTCACCATCGGTAGATGATAAAGACAAAGATTCATAGGGACAAAAGATACCAACCATAGTGGCATAGGCTATTGGTCCTGCGACTTGGGATCCTAAAACACCACCCTTTCCTTTTCTGTTCTCCTTTACAACCACTTGAGTCATACAGGGATTGATGTTAAAAGAAGAACTGACTAACTTCTCTCTTCTCAAAATGGAGTTGTTAAGGATCTTCTTAGCCTATTCTTTTTTGGAAGCTGATTTATAGCCGCCATCACCTGCAAAACAATGGATGCAGAGGCATCAAATCACCCATTCATCATCTCCTCTTTTTTATTTTTTTTGGAATATCATCATCTCATCTCCTCTTTGGAACAATAAAAACTGATACCTTCTTTTTGATGTTCTCTAAGCTTGGCATTTTCTTCCTTTAAGTGAGCAACTTCACGTTCCAACTCCTTTCTGTAAGCCTGAGGCACTCAAAATATCACAAGAAATCTAAAAAAAGATTATTAGACTGGATATTAGGTATGTTAATTTGCGATACTTACCTGTTTTCTTGCTCTAGAATGAGCAGCTGATTCTCTGTTCTTCATCATTAGCTTAAGCCGGCGATCATCGGGATTTTCATTATTTCCTTGAGCCCTTTTCCTGCAAAAGGAAGGGAAAACCCTTGCAGATGAACCCAAACGTTGAAAAGTAGAGTTATGAGAAGCACCAAGCGATGGGGGTGCAATAGCGGTACGGTTGTTTACTGCAGGGTTGGATCTCACAGGGTCAGATCCAGTATTCAAGCTCAATACTGTGGCAGGAGTAGGTGATAGAGAGCAAAGAAAGGTGGGTTCTTCATTGGAGGGTACACCTGAGGATGTTGTTGGAGGTATATTGTTGAAGGGTGTGGCCAAAAAGTCTTGCAAGATCATGCTAGGGAAAGCAGGGTTAGTGGTTGTGGTGGAGATGAGGGTGCCATGTGTGCCTTGAAGACTGATACCATTCAGAGAAGATAGGCTAATATCTTTCCAGACTTCCTCCATGGATTTCCTTGCTGAAAAGAAAGCTTGGGATTATTGTTGATGGTGGTGAAGAGCGTGGCGGGGAAGAGAATGTGGAGTGTGTGTAGCCGCTGTTGCAGCTATTATTGGCCGTATGATTCACACAGAGAAAGGAGAAGATGGGGAAAAAATCTAAGTGAATCAATGTCGTATCTTAGAGGGCCACGGTTTGATGCTTAAAATGCACGTGGTAGTACCAGAATGATCTGTACAACTATTAAAACTAGATTACGTGACAATGAGCTCTCAGTCGAGAGGGAAAGGCAGAAGTTTCGAAATTGATATCAGGATAGTGGCCAACTGATACAAGATCTTTGGGTTTGGTTTCGTAGGTCTTGGTGGAGGATGCTCTCTCTCTCTCAAAAGCTGGTCTCTTCAGTGGGGTGCAGCTGTGTTCAAATGACTAATCTATTTATTAATCCAACTGAACCAGTATTAATTAAATTAATTAATTTTTTAATTTTTTAATTGTTAATCGAACAATTTTTTTAAAAATAACAAATAGAAATATTTCGGTTAATATTTTTTTTTTGTTTTTGTTAAACAAATATAAAACATGTAAAAAATAAATTAATAATATTGATTTGATTGAGTTATTTGAATTAACTGAATTAGTAATAGCTTAATACATATAATATATAATATTATTTATTAAGTCCGATTAATTCGATTAATTACCTGATTTTGAACCGAATTAAGCGTAACTGAAATTCCAAAAAGTCTTTAACTGACCTTCGACAGAATTAGATCGGTTAATCGAATTAGATCGCTTCGACCGCTTAATTTGATTTTAACCGAAATTTGGAGTGAGAAAGATACGTCGTCGTTTAATAAGTTTTTTTATAAATGATAAATTTAAGATGCAAATCTTAAAATTATACATGAATTTTGATTTAATATGTAATTTGATACATAAACTTTGATTTAGAACAATTACACACATGAAATTTTGATTGTGGTTCAATTATATACATGAAACTTTAATTTTGATTCAATTATACACTTTTAATTAAATAAATACATCAATTTTTTTATATTTGATAAATATAAATATTTTTTATTGAATATATAAACATAAAATTAATGATCAATAATTGTGTTAATAATTTGTGAGAATTACATCAAATTAAAATTTTATGTATAAAATTGCACAAATTCAAAGTTCATGTATAGAAATGCACATTAGACTAAAATTCATTATGATTTTGAGATCTATCCCTAAATTTAACCTATTAACTTCCAAGTATAACCAAATACGTGTAAGTTTCGTTTTACTGATGTATTCTTTTCCTTACATCTCTTTAGAATATATATATGATGATATTTGAAACCATGTCAATTGAGTTAGCAAAATCATAAATAAATTAGCACTCAACTGAAATTTTATTTTAGTATTTTTTATATATTTTAATTTTATTATGCATAGTTTATTATCTTCATTATAAGTTGTATATATATATATATTAATAATAGGTTTTCATCTTATGCGATATAAGGGTTGATTTTGTGTTTATAAATTAAAATATGTCTAATAATTTTAAATTTTTTTAAATAAATAAAGATTAAAAATTCAAATTTTCACTTAAATTTTAAATGAATTTTTTATTTAATTAAATCACAATAAAAATATATTTAATTTGTCTATATGTTTAATTAACAACTTGTAATGTGTTTTAACATATTCTACCTATTTTTTAAACATTTATGTAAAACTTTTATAAAATATGCATGTTAAATCATTCTAATTTTTTATTTTTTTATTTTTAAAAATAATTATGTAATATTATAAAAACACGACGTTAGAAATTAAAAATGAAATTTTGTTTATTATTGAAATATTATTATTATTATTGACAAGAAAAACTATATTTAAAAATTTGGTAACTCTCTAGAGTTAATTTAGTATAGTTTTTTATAACATTTAGGAGGTAATTTTAGCATTTAGATTAAATTTTCGTGTATTTTATAGTTTTTTTGGATTAATTATGTTTTTGTTTGATTTTTATTATTTTTAGAGTTAATTCAATTTTACGTGTTATTTTCATCTCTATATTGTAGGTTTTGAATAAAAATGGAAAGCTTCGAGTATAGAGTAAAAATAGTGAAAAATTTTTTTCTGTTCTATCGGATTTCAGTGCGATGAAGCACAACCTTTAATTTAGAATTTTCAAACAACAAGTGATTTGCTCCACCTCAATTTTGTGTCCAGTCGAGCGGAACGATTAAAACCCTAAAAAAAAAGAATGACATGATTTAAGAGGAAAAGAGGGAGAAAGTAAAGAATGAACTTGGAGGCTAAGAAATAATTCTCTCACACTGAAGGGAACTTCAAGCTTGCAAAGACAAGAAAAGAGAATCTGAAACACTTGACATTAGTTTGATAATTATTTTTCTTTCTGGGTTATTTCTTTTTATTTCACTCAATGTAAGTTTGTTTTGAATTTCTTCTTGTAATGTTCTCTCAACTCAATATGAACTAAACCCTACTTTTCTTGAAACGATGATGGATCCTATTTTTAGTTAATTAATTATTTTCTCTTCAATTATTTCAAATTTTGTTAATTATTTATTTAGTCTTGCACTTATTTAATTTGCAAGTCTAGCCATCAAGTTGTATTAATTTGATAATCTTGATTTATCTTGGAAAAGAAAATTAAGGTTTGGATCTAAATTGAATAGATTAAGATTAACTTTAGTTGCGTTGACGAACGAGTTAATTTGTGATTAGAATAGGAATATACATAATGCCCTACTCAACCCTATATGTTTCACCATAGTGACTTTGCCCAACTTGCCTAGCATAGGAATATAACTAGTGGGGAAGGGAGATTAACTTAGCTGGGATATTGGAAGGTTCTAGTTAATACTATTGAATCTTGAGTTTGTAATTACATAGATTAAACAATTGAATGAGAGATATTTGATTAACTGGAATAGGTGAAGTTAGAGTTTCCATATCTTAAAATTGATTGAGAAACTTATTAATTTTCATTATTTTAGTTTAATAGAATTTCCATAGTTAGCTTAGTTTAATTTAATAGTAATTAAATTTTTCTTTATTGATTTGGATTAGATAAAATTGAATGGTTGATATTTAACAGCTTAAAATTTGGTTGTCGTGGGAACGATATTTTCTTATCACTGTGTTACTTGATTCGACACGTGCATTTATGTAACAAACTTTCGAACGTCAAACTTAATTTAAAATGAAAGTCACTTTAAATATAATTAAAAAATAAACTATTTTGAAACTCAAAGTTTCCATTTTGCTTCCGTACCTTCTTTAATAATATATATTATTATATATTTTTTAAAACATCCCGTAAATATATTTGATTGACAGGTTAAAACATATAAAATTAGTAATAATTAATCAATAATATATGTATTAAATATAATTTGGTGCCATTTATATATGGTGATTATCATATATGGTATTTAATATCCATATTAAACCCTCAAACAATCACAAATTTTTTAGTTGTGTATGTAAAAATCTATTCGATTTAATTCTTGGGTTATTGATTATATATATATATATATTTCTTTATCAATGAGCCGAAACTGAGTCCAGAAGATTGAAATTCTTGTTGGGGCCCAAACAGCTCAAATCCAAATTACAGAGTTTATTTATTATTTCTGAAATAGACTTTGTAAAATATATGATTTACAAATATTTTGAATGTACATTTGATATATTATTCATTTTTATAATTTTAAAAATTTAAATATATATTAATAAAATATTGATTGAGTCCTCATCTGATTTGCATTGATATTTTTATTTATTTAATTGGATGTGGGTTTAAATCCGTTATTTATTCACTTCTATTTTATTTTATTGATGTTTTAAAATTTTTTATTTAAGCTACTAATATTTTTTTTTATTAAATCTCTTGGGTGCTTTGGAAATCACAGTTGCATAGGAACTTTGACCAACTTGGAAAAGAGATTAAGTGGATCGAAATAATCTATTTCTGAAATTCATGTCAAGTTAGTAACGCCAAAACCTGTCCCTGTCAGTGGCACAGTGTTCGTCTCTTCAAGTCATGGAAACTGATCTTGTCTTCATCTTCTTCTTTTCTAAATCTCGAAAGCCAATTTTCTTTAGGAAAAACTGCCAAAGCCGATAAGCTAATCTCTACGACGCAACATGATTGTCGGTTCCAATGATTCATTGCATTAGTAAGAAATGGTAGAATTACAGAAGTAACATCTCCAGTGACAACCATATAAAATTTGTAAAAACAAAATTTACATTAATTTGCAGGAGCAGCTGCAACGTACGCTTGCACTTCTTATTCACAATCGATTATGATCTTTAAATAGTTCCAAACATGGTGGTATCGAAAAACACAAAACAATAAAGTAATTTATCCGCTATTCGGATTTCAACCATCTCTGCCCATAAAATCCCAAGAATGTATGGCGGACAGCTTTAGGAAATAATAAGCTCGGCTCTGCGCAGAAAACTGATCCTAAAATCCTCAACTCTCAAGAATTTTAGAATTGTTGTTTGCTGGCGTAAGTCCTGCCGAACCCCCAGTCTGATGGCACAACGTTAAGGAACTGCCGAGTAACTCCATCAGTAGTGGTGACTTTGAAAGACAATGATTGACCATCGAGATAGGCATTGGATTGCCAGTTAGCTCCCCAGTTCCTCGACATTGCCATCCACCCAGTTTTAGAGCCCTTGATGGACACAGACTGGATCGATCCTGCTCCACCCACATTGCTAATCAAAACAAGCTCGAAATAGTCTCTCCCATTGATAGTGAACCTTACTCCACCAGGCTTATTGCATGGAACCCTGAATTGTAAGAAGTAGGAACCCCAAAACAGCATATTAGATATAATGTAAACGAGGGAAAAAATGATATTGAGATGATATTTACCTTTGGAACAAAACGGGCACAATTCCGCCTCTGTAGATACCGATCTTTTCCCAGGCAGGTTGAGCCATATCAAAGTGCTGGAGAGGAGGGTTGCACCAGCCTCCGGCGTTGTTTGGGAGAGCAAAGTTTGGAGGGCAAAAGTTTGTAGCAGTAATGGTCACTGATGTTCCTTTTATGCACCATCTTGGGTCTGTTTGATAATCGCACTTGATGTTGTAGCATTGTCCACATGAAGCTCCATCATCGAACAAGGCAGTACTTAAAGCAGCTGTCATTGTTCCATAGCCAGTCGCATACAAGTTCCCATATCCACAAGCTCCCCCTGTTGTCAATTAAAATCATTCAATATTAAACAATGACGAAATTTGAACAATAAAACGTATTTTTTTTCCTGGTTTTTGCAGGCAAATCCCAAAGAAAGAAAGGGACTAACCCATAGTTCCCGAGGCATCACTGCCTCCGTAAAAGGTGGCATGAGCTTTAGTCCAGCCAGAAGCCGCGTAGGCATTCACGGTCGTAGCAAGATAGCTGAATCCAAGCAAGATTGATAATGCAAAAATGGTTTTGGCCATTTTTATTTTGTAGGTTTAAAAGACAACAAATGGTGGGGAGAACAAGGGGAATGGATGAATGTAATTACAATCTACATCGATTTGCATTGAGTCTTTAAATAAGGGGGCGGAATCGAACTCTCGTATACAACAACCTCATGTGATCCCTGCAAACAGAGTAGAAATGAGAAACGATTGATTTAATGTATTTAAAATTGAATTATCCCTGCAGAGGCTCAAGAATTGTGAGCATCACTCAATTATTCCCACGTTCTCTCTCACATGCTCTCTCTCTCTCTCTCTCTCTTTGCCAACAGAAGAGCGGTGAATGGATCAAAACCCGTAATAAGCCCAGTTTTTGTTTTATGGAGTTGTTTGATTTCACAGTTGTTGCGTTGCAGTTCGAAGATTAGACGATACCTCCACTTGTTTGTGTTTTGTGTTGATACGATAGTTCAATTAGATCACATGGTCTTACATACAAGCTCACATGGGGCATTCCTTTGACACATATGGAGAACTAATCTTAATGTTTAATCTCGGTTTTTGAGTGTCTGCACATGGTTCGTTTTGACATTTAGATTGGGGGATGAGTTTTTTAATGAACCCGCCGTTTCACTGTTTCTTTTGGCATCTGCCTGGATAGATCATACAGGGAGTTTCATAAGAGTCAGGTTGAAGCCTTTTCAATCACCCGAATCGCCATCTATCTTATTTAATTCTAATTTTAGTATTAAATACTACAAGCCCAGGTTGAATCTGGTGAGAAATATAAAAATACAGGGAGCCCTGAATGATGATAGTGCTTAAATTATATCAAGCGCAGGACACGGTAGCTTATAGAAGGGCGGGAAAACCGTGCTTATGAACGATGAAGTACAGTACCATTTCGTACATCTTGATATTTAACATTATCTGATTGGAATTATTTTAAAAGTAAATGATTATATATTTTTTTGGAATGAAGGTATCCATTTTATGTTTGGGTAAAATCTGAAGCCCCGAGCTGCAACAGGGGCTTTACGAGCAGCCTGTAGGCTGTGGCAGACTAATCTTCCCTAGGTAGAAGAGTTATCGACAAACTGCAGAATAAAAGATAACACCATCAGCCATACCTTGAGTAGACAACTTGCCCATTTTAGGACATTAGATGAACTTCAAATTAGGTGACTCATACCTAACAATATAAACCAAGGTATGTGCATGTTCATACATCTCAGCCCGATCATAGAGGTTATAAAGGAGATAATTACGCAACAACAAGTTTAGAAGTGTTCCCTACAATATGCCAATATATTATGCAGTAGCTCTCTTATCTCTTACCCTAAACAACCTCTATATTGATTGATAACAAACCTGACCAAGCTCGTCACGGTGGAGTGTAGCAATACGATGCAAGGCAAGGAGAGTGCTGCAAGTAAAAGTGCAAAAAAAGAACTAGAGAAATGACTAGACACTTATCCAACTTCCTCTTCTCGTTTGAAGTTCCATGCTGACATATATTTACACATTTAAACACACAAACAGAGCAGGAACCATAGAGGAGACAGTCGGCTATTCATATCTTACCCAAGAATTTTGGCAAGATCACCATAGAGGAAAGCTTGCGCAAGCGGGGTGGGGGATGCCAACAGGCCACAATATAACGTTCAGAGACCATTACCTTCATTAGAAAATGCTGCTTCCTAATTCTAAAATCTTACTTCGAAACTAACCTAAAGATGCCCCATAGAATCATTGTTCAATACCACATCAAAGTTTTACACATTTATTTGGGAAAATGCTACTTTCTATAGTTTTATATCATAATGTAATACCAATAGCATACAATAGTGAAATACGATTTAGTCTAAAATCACAGTCTGCAATAGCAAAAGAATTGAAGAGCGTAAGTATTTCAAACATTTCAATAAAATGGCCTTGCAATGAGCTCATTATGTTAACTAAACCAGCGAATGAAGTAAACCTAGAGAGTAACAATTCGGGAATGATCGTCTTGAATTGTCAATCAAAAGCCAAGAAAGCTTTATTTAGCTACAGAGAAGAAAAGAGTGAAAAGAAAAAAAGTTGAGGAGAAGAAATGAAGGCAATCTGGAATGAGCCTCAGAACCAGGGTGCAATGCTAAATCGAGAAACGCGGACTGAATGTGAGGCCAACGACGCGGACAATGCAGCGAACCTGCTTAGTGCAAGAACCAGACTCAATAAGCGCAGCAATCTCCTTGAAATCTACATGCAAAACAAAATTTAAGATAATGAAGTGAACAAAAGGAGGAGAAAACATCGTAGGCAAGAGAAGAGGAAATGGAATGAGGAGTTTAGTAGTGTTTCATCTCCACATCTTGAGTCATCTTGCCAACAATCGCAAAAGGTATAGCAAGAGGCGAGACGTCCATCATTAAATGAAAATACTACTTAAAGTTGCAGTTAAAACCCTGGACGAAGAACTAAGGAGCAGACCGTTCTACAAAAATTTATAAGTTCCTTAAAACAATTGAGAGGGTTAGCCTTAGCGTTCATCAGTAGTGCATGCCTTTAATATAATTTCAAAAGAATATAAGAAATATAATTCCCTCTTAAAAATAACATATAATAAATAATAAAACATAATGTTTGAAACTGATAATAGCACATATGTGATATGTATTTTTAAATGGTGAGTAAAACAAATTAAATAGTTAATATTAAATGCACTTCAATTGTTTATTATGATATTGTTATTGATATCAAATTGACTTATGACACCAATTCAATCAATGACATTATCTATACATACAAGCATGGGTCTATGTGCTACACTCAAATTTAATATTTAATATTTATATTTCAACTTTTTATATAATTTAGTACCTCAACTTTTACAATGTCCTTGATTAGCCTAAATACTTTATTTGATAAAATGCTTATATAACTTTTAAGAGTTGTAATTAAGATCATTTGTTAAATTCAAATTCATTCCAATATTTTTTTCGTTACGTGTTTATAAGTGAGTAATTTTTTTAATTTCAAAATGTCACACTAACAAATTTAACAATATAATTTAATAGTGATAATAATTAAATTTAAATTTTAAATTCGAAAAATAAAAAAATAAATCCTTAAAAATAAAAATACGAAAACTGCTATTTTAATCTTTTAATATTTACTCTATAATCTAACCTAAAAATAAATAACCAACCCGAAGTATGGTAGCAACTATAATGCGATTCTAATTATTATATATTCAAATCAAACATGGAATTATTGGGCTCAAATAATGTATAAATGATTGAAGGAACTTGGACTTCAGGGATATCTTATCTATATGGACCTATAAAAGTTATCCCCAAATACGTGTAAGGCTTGAATTAGAAATTTTATAGATTTAGCGCCACCTAAGCAATGTTTATATACGAAATTTTATGTCTTGAGACACTACATAAGTCTTGAAGTTAACACATAATATTAATTATTAAATTCAGTTAATTCGATTAATTAATCGATTTTGAATTCAATTAACCGATAACCGAAATTTCAAAAAATCATTAACCGACTTCCGATCGAACTAAATTCGACCACCAATCGATTAACCGAATTAAATCAATCCGATCAATTAATTTAATTTTAACTGAAATTTTAACACCCTAATATTACATGTGTTTATATTATTTTTCAATATTATAAATTTATGTATAAAATTAATTATTTGTTTTATGTATGTTTTGATATCTTTTATGTATGTTTGTCATGTTTAAATTATTTTTGCTTCTCATGCTACGGTTCAATTCAATTTTAAGAATAATGTGTGTTTGTGTTATGTCTATATGTATCTCACGTTTTGTATAATTTATCATGTTGGTTAAATTCAGAGAAAAAAATTATATATGTATTTGTTTTAACTTTTTTTGTGCAGTAAAATGTAAAAAAATTTTACACATTAATATTTTGTTTTCACTGAAAAAAAAAACATTCTTTCCTCATAATAATTTTTAGACTTTCATATATTTGTAAATTATTTTGTTATTTTTTGGCGTGGCATGTTTTTATTTATGTTGATTACATCCACAATATGTTGATTAAGTACTATATCTAACCGGACAATCTTTTGTTTTAATGGCAAGAGTATAATATTGTAAGGATAAAAGCTTGAGTTTGATATTAAATAATCTGATTTCTCTCTTTTAATTATCAAAATAATATACATAATTATAATAAAGCACAAGATGACACATGTTGAAAATAAAGGCGAAACTAAAAATTTTTTTAGGGGATCGAAATTAAATTGTAATTTTTATGATAGTAAAAATGTAATTTCACTATTTTAATAGCTTATATCTTTATAATTTTTAATGGATTAAATCAATTTTTTTACATTTTTAAGGATGGTCAAAGTGTAATTTTACCTTTATTAATTGAAAGGTTTAAAAAGCCTAAATAATTTTTTTTTCATTTTAGGAGGCTAGAGCCACTACCAACTGCCCCTAGTTTCGCCCCTAGTTGAAAACACATGAGGAAATTAAGTATTTAAAATATAAAAATGTATTTAAAAATGACATACAATAAATAATGAAATGTATGATTTGTAATTAATTAATAATAACACATATATATACAATATTAAAATAAAACAATAGATTAATTGTGAGTAAAACGAAAGTTAAATACGTAAGTACATCATATTAAGAATACTAAATGCATCAGAATCGTTTATCACAATATTGTCATTAATCTTGAATCAACGTAAGTTAAATTGTGACACCAATTCAATCAATAATATTCTCAATATATATAATTGATGGAAGTAATAAAGTACGCATAAAAAAAATTCAAATGTATATATTGTATTAAAATAAAGCTCTAGGTTAGTGGTAAAATTAAGGTTTTATTATTGTAAAAAGCTTGATTCAAATTTCATTATATGTAAATTTTTAATTGTTTTTTGTATAAAACAGATTAAAATACCTACAAATAAAATATACTTTAAAAATAGAAAAACATTTTTCGTAATTTTTTTAATTAAATTGGTGTATGGTTGATTCGTGACATAAATTCAATTAACGGTTTAAATAATAGTATAAATTATTATATTTATTTTTAAGGACTTTTCATATTATTTATTAATATATTGATGATATCACTTAACATGTTGAATGATACTTAATGATTTTAAAGACTATTATTACATTAAATACAAACTAAATATGAATTATTAATCAATAAATATTCTATTATCTATCTATAATAATATCAAGTGAAGTCTTTGGCTTGGTATTACAAATTACATCAGTCATTAAATTGATAAAAAAAAATTTCATGTTTATAAAACAAATAGTCGTTGATTGAGTTAGCTAGAGATGTCATGAGTTAAGTAATATTAACTCAACAAAAAAACTTCATTTATGCTGTATATTAATCTTCTAATAAATTTAATATCACAAGTCGATAAGACATCTACTTAATTAGATAATATTATTAAAATATCGTTGCTTTACAATGTAAGTTATAATATTGAAAAAATCGATTTAAAAAAATAATGAACGTTGCACATCGGAAGTTTAATCTTTTTTCTTTAAATCAAACCTTGTGACTATTATAGTAATAAACCTTTAACCGAATTATTATTCGTGCTTTGAGCGATGCGGTCTAAGATGCTTCTTAGCTTTCTACCAAACTATCTTCTCCACTATCCTTAAACATTCTTTTTAAATATATTACATACCCCTTTAAAAATATT
This sequence comes from Gossypioides kirkii, assembly GCA_005610355.1. Taxonomy (NCBI): domain Eukaryota; kingdom Viridiplantae; phylum Streptophyta; class Magnoliopsida; order Malvales; family Malvaceae; genus Gossypioides; species Gossypioides kirkii. Next base: position 19,968,070 of record CP032247.1, on the reverse strand, counting down.
AATTTCTTACAAAAACTAATAATATAATTTTAGAAGGTAAAAATATGCCCATAAGTGTTTGTACTATTTATAAATTTAGTTCTTATACTTTTATTTTTAAAAATTTAATCTCTCTTCTTTTCAAATTTTAAAATTCAAGTCTAACTGTTAACATTGTTAAAATTATTTTCTTAAATTTAAGTTCACTACAATATCATTTTTTTAATTATATTAATGTCAAGTGAGTATTTTTTTTATTTCAAAATGTAACACCAATAAATTTAACAAAAAAATTAACAGTGTTAACAACTGGACTTAAATTATGAAATTTAAAAAATAAAGAAACTAAATTCATAAAAATAAAAGTACATGAATTAAATTTTAAATTTGTAAAAGTACAGGGACCTATAACATAACAAATATTACTTTCTTAATATATAATTTTTTTTATTCAAACAAATAGCTGTCAATAAAATAAAATAAGTGCCAGGTGTAAGACGGTCCTTGGTTTTAGAACGTGTAGTTTAGGGAAGCAACGATAATACAAAAAGGAAAGATCACGTCATATCTGATCACATGATTGTCTGTAATTCTTCCTGGGTAACTATCGAAGCGGTAAAAACCTTGAGGGGAGCGAACCGGAGCAGGCAAGTTTAAGTTCGTTTTTCCCTTTCTCGGATCCCATCATTACGTCTCCATAACATCATAATACTTTACTTTATCTGTCGTTTACTGTTTCAATTTTTGTTTTTACACATTCTTCTCCCTCCTCTCCTCTCCTCTCCTCTCCTCTCCTCTGCTCAATCGATCTGTTCACATCAACTTTGCTATATCTTCTCATTTTTTGGATCAATTTCTCCTTTCGCGGTAAGAATCGAGTTTCAGAATCTTTGCAAATCAGTAGACAAAGGAACAGAGGTTACTTGTTTGGATCAGAATTAGTGTTCAATTTTTTTCTGGTTTCTTTTGATCTGCTTAACTTCTTGTTAATAGTGATACGTTATCCTGCTTCTGTTTTTTCAATGCTATTTTCAGCTTTGAAGTTGATTTCTTGAAGATGGGAGCGGAAAAGAACTTCATTGACATGGAGGAGGGAACTCTGGAGATCGGGATGGGTAACTTATTTCTGTCTCATCTCATGCTTACGTTTCTTCACAATTTATTATACTATCATGCAAAGCTTTTGACTCTGAATTCTGATCATAGTCTGATCTGGAGAATTGGATGGTGATGGAGGGGTTTTCTTTGTCGTCGGTTATGTAATATCGTTTTTAAATTCAGGATATAGTTATTTAATGGTTAAGTAGATTGACACACTAGTAAAGTTAATAGGAATTTTTAATTCTTCCATTTTTTTGATTAAAGACTACTCTTGTTTTTGGATTATATGATCCAAGGAGGTGCGAGAGTGACAATTTACAGTTATTTTAGTAGTATGATGATTAGACAGAACATTAATTGGGAGATTTTTGGTTCACTTTTCAGAGTATAGAACTGTGTCTGGTGTTGCGGGACCATTGGTCATTCTTGACAAAGTTAAGGTAGGTTTGGCTCTTCTGTACTCAGTGGTTATCTTCAGGGTCCAAAGTATGATGATATAATGTGAACAAGTTTGAAATGTTTCAGGGTCCAAAGTATCAGGAGATTGTCAATATTCGATTGGGGGATGGAACAACTCGACGTGGTCAAGTCCTGGAAGTTGATGGGGAGAAAGCAGTTGTGCAGGTATTTGTCAAGCAAGCAACCATGAATTCTGCCTCATGGGAAAAATAGGTTTTATTGCCTGTGTTGTATAATGAGATATCCCAACATCTGGTTGTCATTTGAAGTCCATGTTGATAGATTAAATACTGTGGCAGAGAACAGCGTACCTGAAGCAGAACATGTATATTATATATATATATTGAAGTCTAGTAAAATCATTACCCTTAGAAATGAATTCCTGAAAGCATTAGGTGACAGTTTTGGAATGGCTTTAAGATGCATCTTTCTTTTATCTTTCTCCTTTTCCAGGTCTTTGAAGGAACATCTGGAATTGACAACAAATACACAACTGTGCAATTTACAGGGGAGGTAACAAATTTTATCTATGTTTTTTATGTTACTATAGGTTAAATTTTTATTATGGCTTGCAGAACTAGGATGGTTAGCTTTACAGGATTTCTTTTTAGTGATTTATGTGCTTGGAGCTGTTTCATAACAGCTTTATGGTTAAACATGAATGAGACGAGGATTCTAAAACAAGAAATTCTTGAACACCTGTTGTGTTTCTATTCCTTTTTTATTTTTTGGTGATTTTAAACTTTTCAGAAAGTCATGATGGTCAGTTTAGTCATTTTTGTATGGCTGTTAATTGCTGAGCCCCTTCTAATGTATGTTCAACAGGTATTGAAAACTCCTGTGTCATTGGATATGCTAGGGCGCATATTTAATGGCTCTGGAAAACCCATTGACAATGGCCCTCCTATTTTACCTGAGGCATACCTAGATATTTCTGGTGAGTGTATGCAGGAGATTGGTATTCTAGTAGTTAAAGAATCAGTTTATCTTATCATTGTAAATTTCTGCATTTGTCCTCAGGGAGCTCTATTAATCCTAGTGAGAGAACTTACCCTGAAGAGATGATTCAGACAGGGATTTCAACGATTGATGTTATGAACTCTATCGCTCGTGGACAGAAGATTCCTCTTTTTTCTGCTGCTGGTCTTCCTCATAATGAAATAGCTGCTCAAATATGTCGTCAGGCGGGTCTTGTGAAGCGGTTGGAAAAGTCTGATAATCTCCTTGATGTATGTATGCACTGTAGCCTAATTTGATATTAACAAAGATTGACTTTACTATGCTTGATTTTCATTGTTTATTTTGTGGATTTCAATGTTTTTATTTTGAGGAACTGAATTGAACCAATGCACAGTCTTTTGGAAGTCAGATGTCTGTTTGTTTTTCCTATTCTATGTTATGTTCCTCTTCCCTCCATATTTAAAATCTTGTAATGTACTTTTTGCTGGATTGACTTTTAGGATCAGGAGAAGACAATTTTGCCATTGTGTTTGCTGCTATGGGGGTGAACATGGAGACTGCTCAATTTTTTAAGAGAGATTTTGAGGAAAATGGATCTATGGAGAGAGTTACACTTTTCTTGAACCTGGTAAGTAATTCAAGTTATAGTTGTTCATGTAATCTTGACTTCTTCTTTTTTCTCATTGAAAATGACTGAGCATTCTTATCAAGAAATTTACTTTGTTTAATGTGTTTTCCAGGCCAATGACCCCACAATTGAACGAATTATCACACCAAGAATTGCCCTCACAACTGCAGAGTATTTGGCTTATGAATGTGGGAAACATGTTCTGGTTATATTGACAGATATGAGTTCTTATGCAGATGCTCTACGTGAGGTACATAATTATTATAGCTGTTCAGCTGCTAGATGTGTGGCACATAATTTCCTGGTCAAATGATCCCTGTACTGGAAAATAACATTCTGCTCAGGATCGTTGGACATATCATGGGTATTTTCGGTAGCTAGAAAATGAATTTAGAGAGTGAATACTGCTTAGAATGAATTAAATCTGATAAACCAATAATTGATGCTCTTTCAAGTTATTATGTTTGCTAAAGCTGGACTGAATGTCATTCGTCATGTTTTGTATGTGCTGTAGGTATCTGCTGCCCGTGAAGAAGTCCCCGGAAGGCGTGGTTATCCTGGTTATATGTACACTGATCTGGCGACAATTTACGAACGTGCAGGGCGTATTGAAGGAAGAAAAGGTTCCATCACCCAAATTCCTATTTTGACCATGCCTAATGATGGTAAGAGGGAACACCAACAACACGTAGCGTTCTTCTACCTTTGTTACTGGTTATCTATCATATTCTTTTGATTTTTATTAATATATATATAATATATATATATTGCTTTAACCAGATATAACGCATCCCACACCAGATCTTACTGGCTATATTACTGAAGGGCAGATATACATTGATAGACAGCTCCACAACCGACAGGTGACTGAAACAATATTCATTATTTTTTTAATCATAGCACAAGGTTTTAGATCTAATCTAGCATCTGCAGAGATTCAATTCGATTAAAATTACTCCCTTTTCAAAGTTTAAAATCTTAAGTTGCCAAATAGATGCAATTCATAGGAATCAAAGCTTTAAAGTTTGTATAATTATTAACCTTACCTTTATTTGTTTCCTTAACAGATATACCCACCAATTAATGTGCTCCCTTCACTCTCTCGATTAATGAAGGTAAGGCTGTATTGTTATTTTATCTTCAGTGATAAATTATGCATGCTTGTTAACAAGTAGACGCATAAATCAGAGTTTACACTGAGCTTCTCCATTCTTTATTTACATTTCAGAGTGCTATTGGTGAGGGGATGACTCGTAGAGATCATGCTGACGTGTCCAACCAGGTCTGATTGAGAACTGAGAAGTTCTAAAGTAAAGTAATGGTGTCGCCCACTTGAGTACTATTGTTGTTGGTACTGAATCCCCGTTAATCTTGATTTCAGCTATATGCAAATTATGCTATTGGAAAAGATGTTCAAGCAATGAAAGCTGTGGTTGGCGAGGAAGCACTTTCTTCTGAGGATCTGGTCTCTCTCTCTCTCTCTCTCCCCTTCTTTCTCTATATGTGTGTGTGTGTGTCCCTGGGTTGGGTTTCAACACCATGCGTGTGCAGCTCTGCATCAAATGTATAAATTTCATATTCAGAACTGCATTTTGATTTTCTCCATGTTATCATTTTACAGCTATATCTGGAGTTCCTAGATAAATTTGAGAGAAAATTCGTGACGCAGGTGCTTATGATACTCGCAATATCTTCCAGTCACTTGATTTAGCATGGACTTTGCTTCGTATCTTCCCACGTGAACTCCTCCACCGTATACCTGCAAAGACCCTTGACCAGTATTACAGCCGTGATGCAGCAAGCTAAGCTTATAAAAGCTAGTCTGCCCTTTGCTTATCTACATATGTCAATTTTCATATAAGTCACCTGTGGGTTGTTTTATTTGCCAACGCTGCTTCGTGGCCTCGGTGGACGGTATCTCTATGACTGCATATGTTATTTCAGGTTCCAGTTTCATTGAAGTTGGCAGCATGTGATTATAGTAGTAGTAAGTGTAATTCTTTGTGTTGGGAACCTAGAAGCTTTTGGAAGAACATTATTTTGTGATTCAAAACCAGGTGTTAAGAGTTGAATTGGCAGGAAAGAGTGGGAATAAGTTACAGTTTTTGTGTGTGTTATGTATTAAAGGTCTAGTGGCACCGTACTTTGCACTAGCTACTTCGCAATTTCGGATCTTATTTTTTGTCGCGTATTTTACATGGACATTTCACGAATCATCTGATGGACAACAAATAGTCTGAAACTTTCCCTTAATCGGTATCCCACAAAACTGGAACAAATTGGTTTGATTTATATATATATTTAAACAAGAAGAAGAAGAAGAAGCAAAACAAAATATTCAGCAGGCAAGGTGCTCGACTAAATTATGATTATTTTGCAAATTTACAGTCTGCAGGTAATGCATCTAACTGCTGCGACCCATTCCCTATGTCCTCACCTCATTAATGTATCAATGTATGTTTTTCACACTAGTATAGGATTGCCATCGTATTTCCAAGGGGTCAAACAAATCCAAAAGTAAAAAGTGAAAATAAAGTACTTCTCAACCTAAGAATTAGGCCACAAAAAAGAAACGAATACCCATCAAATAAAAGAATAACGGGGCTGACGCCTGAGCATAAAGAGTTGCATGAATCACACACTTTCCCAGCACTGGATCGCCATGGCACGTACCTTGGTAATAATGGTATCCTGTCAAGTAAAATAGCAGCGCATTTATGTTAAAAGGAAAAATCAACCGAACGATTAATTAGCTTTTAATATATTAATTTTGTTAAATTCAAGAAAAGGGAAATCACCTTCACCAGTGCCTAGGATGGCATATACAAGGTTATGTATCCAAGTATGTGCCATATCATTGACAAAGGCAGAGAGGTTTCTTTTCTTTTTCTTTTCTTTTTAATTAAAAACTAGCTAACCCTTCTAATAAACTTGTCTAAAGGTTGTGTTTGAAGGACCTCATACATTTCTAATCTCCTTATTACAAGTACCTTTCGTCGAGAACCTTAAACCTTGTATTCTTCAAGATGCATCCACTTTGTAGAGGACCATTTGTTCCCCGTAATCACAGGGCATCCACCTAGCATCACCCATACGACATACAGTCAAATTAGCGATACCACTATAGATAACTAAAAGCTGCTATGATAAAATGACAAATAAGTTTTGAACATTAACTGTCAAAAATGCAAGGCTAGCTTAATCATTCTCGAACCACAACTAAAGATAAAATATGAAAGGAAAAAAAAAGGTAGCAAACCGTGCAAACTTGAAGGATCTAGTGTAGCATCGGGTCTCATGCTCCAGAACAGCAATGCATCGCCCATCTTAGGCTTCACAGAAAGCCCCTGTTTCCCACATTCAGACAATTCATTCCACCACGGCACAGCACTAATATTGCCCTTGGCTGCAGGAAATATTGTCTCACCCCCCTCTTCAACATCTGACCTGCATCAATAGCTTAAAGTGAGGAAAGAAGTAGCAAGTTCTTCTCCTTTTCAAATATAGAAAGGAGAAGTTTCTGTGGCACTTGATCGGGTGCGGAATGCATCATAGACAAGTAGGGAGGAGATCATAAAGCTTACAAATACATAAGAATGGTAGCCATCCGCTGGCCACCATTTTTAGTGTTGAACTCATCAAGGAAGTAATCGAAGTGTGCATCATATTTCTGACCAACTTCATAGTGGAGAACTTGAAGACCTTCTCCATGCTCTGCAGATTAAAACGTTGGCTTTAATTTATAAAAGAAGGAAAAACCTAAAAGATAATGCAATAATCGGAAACAATTTAATTGCAAAACGAAATAAAAGAACATAACAACATTAGGAAGATCTAATCCGGACAACATTCTCTGTAAACAATAATTGCACATGCCCACAGGTGAGATTTAATTCAGACTCATAACCAGGAGCTTCATGAAAAGAAAAAGACATCTCAACAGATTTTTGCACCAAAAATTTAATTATTGGTTAGCTCAGAATTAGAACCTCGTACCTACAGGAATGAAAGAGTAGTCTGCTATCCTTTTTTCTATGTCCCTAATGATTTATCTTGCCCTCTTCTCAGGAACATACCCGAACTTGTCCGTACCCTGCAAACAATACAAGCTAAATGTCATAAGAGCAACATTAGATTCAAAGTTAAACCATAACCGTTCTTCGGACAGAAAGGGGTTTCTCAAAGAACTTTTAGGAAAAGCATAAAATGGAAATTGATGTTTAACATCTCAACATCATATCCTACCATTCGCAATCTCAATAAAAAGAGAGGATTGGTAATGCAAACCTGCTATCTTTACTTTTCCCTGTCTTGCTATCAACCACAGTGGACTTCACCATGTGAGGTTTAGCAAGCTTTATTAGGTACTCACACTCTTCCTTGGACTGTTGAAATAAATAAAAAATGTCAAAAATCAAGGCAAAAATCCCCAATGCTACTACTGCTGTTAGTATAAACAAAAACCAAAAGGAAGACCTCAAACTCAATAGACACCACAACAAGAAGATCATAGGAACAGACTCTGCCCACTACCCAGAATTATACCAATTCAATAATAAGAAAAGGTTTTTCTTTTACAAGGTTTATTTCATAAATCATTCAAGTCATCAAATCCATCTTTTCTCATAATTTAATTCCCATTTATTACAAAATTTCCTAGCATAAGCATATACAATCAGAAAGGGGAGATTGGGAATTTCAAACTAATTATATACTAAATTGATGCAAAACTAGTTTATATACAAAAGTTCAAATTAAGGGGGGAAAAGAATGGGTTAGAAACTAACCAAGAAGTGATGATAAATGAAAGCTCTAGGCTCCCAGGAAAGGACTTCAGTCCATTGCTCCCCTCTCTTCCCCAAGCCTTTCCCTCTGCATCAAATACTGAGTCAAATCAACGAAAAAAATAATTAAAAAAGGAAATAGATCAATACGATAGAAATTAAAACAACCGCGACAGTGTCACCTTTCAGAAGCCATGCGCCTATAAGAAGTGAGATCATTGGGGGCAAAATCATAGTTTTTTATCGGGAGAGAGAAGATCCCTAGTCCCAATAACATCAACAAAACCACCGATAACATAAACAACATCGACAACACGAGCTTAATCGTCGACCATTTCCTCTCGCTTGCAATCGAGAATGTCTCACTTTCGCCATTGTTGAATCAATACAAAAACAAAAAAAGCATTCAACTCAAAACCCTTCCTTGAGATCGATCCAAGAAATCCAATATCGGGTCAAAACTAATATTCAAAAACTTTGACAAAAGATTTCCTCTGGGAAAATGGGAAACCATCCTTGGACTCCATTAAAGTGCGTGACTTTTATATAGAGCATTTGAAGTTGTCGAGTTCTTGCGAAAGGTATACCGAAATGACAGAATTATCCTTGTTATTGGAACCATGAGTCAATCATAGTGGTTAGTGAATTGTTGAGAATGGGCATACTTGTCATTATAACATAGCTCGTGGTTTTACGAGTCGGCGGGTTGGGTAGTTCTGAGCAGCACCTAGTTTGGCTCGGTGTTTGACAATGGCAACTCTTTATACCATATATGTTCAACTGACATGGAAGCTGCTTATGAGGAACATATTCATTTTTTATATTTTCCATGAGCTAAGGAGAACCAAATTCATTAACAAAACGTGTTTTCACTTAAAAAAAAAAAAAAAAAACCAGTTTTGTTCGTAGAGCCAACTGTTAAGTGTTACGTATCAACTGAATCAAACATAAATCTTTGTCGTGTCGGCTGGTCTGAATCTGACTGACTCCTAAATACATTGGACAACACAGGGTATCCATGGATCCTTCGTCTCTTTCTATACATTTTGCCTGAATTTTGCTCTTTCCATTTTCCCATCAACTCGTATATTAAGAAAAAGTACTGGATTCCCAAACTCGTATGCACAATTTACAATTGAATAATTAAAAGCTGATAATCTGGGAAAATAAGGAAATGAAACAAAATCACCCTCCATATCCGCCGAGTTGCTCCTTCACAATCAGCTGCCTCTGCTTCTCGGCGAGCTTCTTCAACGCTGATTGCAACGCATGACGCCCATCGATGAGCGACCGGGTCACCATTACCGGTCCTTCTCGAAATGAGCTTCCTCAAACTCCGTCCCAGCGCTGTCTCTCGAATCTCGATATATCCCTCCATAGTGAATTGGGCCGCATGAAGAATCGGGTAACACGGAGGATGTCGCGGTATTTTAAGCCCAAACCTCATTTCAGGGTTAAAAAGTTGGATGAGGTTCTTCACCAACATTTCCACTCAGCCCACCCAAATGATCTGCTTAAATAATAATAATATATTTTTGTTTACATTTAAACAACCAATTGTCCCCCTCCTTCCTGTCCGGTTCTCCCCACTCTATCTTCTATCTCTCCCCAACGGCGAAATAATATCCTTCAAGGGCTTCGCAATTGGGAATCTCTATATGCAGCGAAATGATCTATTTCGATGCTTAAAAATAATCAAATATTTTTTATTTAAATTTAAATAAATTTATTTTTATAATATATCTTTTAATTTTTAAATAATTGAGTGGTTTTTTTTTTTATAAGTAAAGAGGCACCAATGTGTCTTATTCCATTAACACAACAATTATAGTTTTAGCATATCATCATCTAACAATTTCCTAGCATAGCTTGAGGGAGAATCAAATATAACTAAAGTCACGATCCGTTGAAACACATGATTTGGCAAGCCAATCGGCAACTCTATTGCCTTCCCTATGCACAAACTAAATTTTTGCACCCTCAAACTGGTGGTGCATCTGCACTATTTTCCTAACTACTGTTATTAAAGGCATGAGGTTAAATCCTCACTGATCAGATCCATTGCCTGCTTGCAGTCTGTCTCCACCATCACTTTGTTATATCCTCTTGCATGCGCAACTTCAAGACCAATCAAGATCACCCACAACTCGACATTCAACGTTGTTCCCCTACCAACATACCTTTGGAAACCTGCCAACCATCTGCCTGACGACTCACGAAGGACTCCCCTTGCTGTAGACCAACTGCCATCAATTTTTGCTGCTTCATCAGTATTTAGTTTTTGGTTGCCGGTGCTTGCCAACGAGCCTCCCTGGAATCTAAGCTTGCTGTGCTTCTCTTGCTGGAACTCAACCATCGTGAACTAGCTGCATATCCTTCAACATATCTAATCACCAAGTCTGCATCTCCAAATTCCTGCTGAAAACACCCTTGTTCCTAGCCTTCCACAATGACCAGTACACTGTAACAAATAGATTCCTAGCGTTTGTAGCATCACCATCCATTTTAAACTCCCCTTGCAAATTTGAGTCAAGCTACTCATCAAACTCCAACTGAAAAAACCTTGCCACTGACTGCAATGAGAGGAGCCTCATCTAAACTGCCATAGCAACCTTGCAGTCCCGCAGCACATGTAATATCGTTTCTTGTGCCGCTCCTCAAGCATCACATCCAGCAGCATCAGATATCCTCCTTCTAACCCTCTCCGAATTCGTTAACAGCATGCCATGTTTAAGTAGCCACATAAAATGTTTAATAACTCCCAAATATATTCCTATTTGGAATTATTTTGCGATGAGACCCGATCCATAAGACTGAAATAAGATGTCTTGACAGTGAACTTGCCACCCTCATTTGCTTTCCAAAGGCAAATATCATTTCCAAGCTCGTTATGAGGAGGGTGATTACTTGCAATATAATCCAATAACTCAGTACTAAACCACCTGTGCAACACACTCCAATCCCAATTACCCACCTGATCGACTAGATCTGTTACCCTTAGATGATTTGAAATGCTAATATTAGGGAGTACACGCCCTTGTAGTGGACCCAACCCCGAGATCCAAATATCCTTAGCAAAGGTAACCAACTTGCACCAATGCTCTAAAACACCCTTTCTCTAAACTGATCCCAAACCTTTGAGAGTGACCTCCACTCGTACGAGCAGATATTCCTATTAATGGATTAAGGATAAATTTTCTCAATCTTATATTTACCTCATAACACCCTCACCCAAAGAGCCTCAGTTTTATTAACAAAATTGTAGCCAATTTCATAAGGAAAGATATATTTTGGGTACCATCTTCCTCATTCTTAACCCACCCTCTTTAACAAGTTTGCAGTGTAACACCCCTATACTCGGTTCACATGTATAAATCCGGTGTAAGAGTATTACATACAGTGTCAGAGAATTAAAAACGAGTATAATAAAATTTTTCTTTAAATTCATGTAAATTTTTAAAACAATATTAGTAACACATTCATTAGAGACACATAGGTATAACATTTGTACATGTCATTTCACACAAAATAAATATACATTGTCTTACAATCTTCCGATGTTGATGTGATTTGATGAGAGGCACTTAATCCAATCTTAACTTCTCGGAGGTCTTATACCTATGCGTTGAAATAAACACGTTAAGCTGGTGAAGAATTAGTAAGTACTACAAGAGTCATTATTAGTCCTTACAACTTGTTGTAACAATTGATTCATCGTTTGCAATAGAATCACAATTGGGATTTCTTCTCGAGATAATATCAACTCATTAGGGGGTTGAGTTCTTTCTTCCAACATATGCTCCCTATGATCATTCGAATATACTGATTCTCTAATAAGGTTTGGAGCCCTACTTTCTACTTCATTTCCAGACTCATCACGAGCCCTATTCGACATTCTTCTTTCTACAATATTTACAATTTTAACAATTAAATAACTAAACATTCTCTCATCACATCAACATGTAAACTAGCATGTACACGTGGACTCATTCTCGATCCCAAACATCAAAAATCTTTGCTCTGATACCAACAAATGTAACACCCTTATACTCGATTCACAAATCATTCAAAATTCAATTCAAATATACTATTAATTCAATATAAATTTTCATTCATCTCAATATTAACGCTTACTTCATTCAAATATTAAATATAAATATCGAAATAAACATTAAATAATGAATAATTCAAATTATAGTAATACAAATCAATAACAAATCAATTTAACCAAATAACAACCAAATATCATAAACAATTAGGTACTAATAACTTTGGAAACCTTTGATTTATCTATTTCATTCTCATTTCTCAATTTCATCACATATCACTTTATATGCATCAATTTTTCATTTCTATTCAATTTATGTTTTTTTTTTACATTAATTTTCAAAGCTGTACATTTGAGTTACAGTCACTAATTTATTTATATCTTGAGCTACATAATTCAAAATTATAATCCGCTTGATGATTCTGAAATTAGGCTCAAATATCTTTTTACCATAAAAATTCCAGAAATTTTACTTTAGCCAATTTGTACAGTAAATTCTTTCAATTTACCCCTTCTCTTTTGCCTAATAGTTTCTACCTTTCTTTACTAAAATTATTTATCTTTTAGTACAGAGATCCAATAATGTTCTCGTCTGTTTATTTTGAAATAGACTCATTAAGGATTCAACCATATAAATTTCAGTCTCTAATAATTTTTCTACATTTTTCTATGATTTTTTAAAGTTAGAATAGGGAAACTCGAACCTACTCTGACCTTGTTACACAAAATCAGATATATCTCAGAATGTACAATTCCTTTTCTTTCACTGTTTCTTCCATATGAAACTACACTCAATAATCTTTAATTACATATTTAATTCAACCTCTAACTCTTTTTATACAATTTTTGGTGAATTTTCAAAGTTAATCCTCTGTTCTGTCCAAACTGTTTTAATGGACATGTTTCCTTCTTCATGTCTCTTTACACTAAATTTCATTAAATCACATATAGTCACCATACTTATAACTAAACATATCATTTTACTCATTTTTACCATCATTAATCATATACTAAAATTATAAACACATTAATTTAATTGTTACTAAGTCTTTTAATACTTGTAATACTTACCTCACTTGTATATAATTTCTTCTTACACCTTAGCTTTCTCCTTTCCTTTTTCTTCAATTTGGTCCTTCTTCTTCCTCCCTCTTTCTTTGTTCTTAAATTTTCAAAATTCTAATTCAATCCCTATCCACTTTAACACTTCAAAGTGGACTCTATAAGGAAATTAAGGTATCTACTAGCTTCCCTCTATGCCTTTCTTAAGGAAATTTCAAAGAAAATGGAGGATTTTGAAGCTTGGAAGGTTTAACAATGGTGGAAAGACTTAATTGAAATAAAAGCAAAAGTTCAAAATGGGGAATATAGGCATGGACGGTTGGTTATGAGAAGAAAAGATGATATCCTCATCTTTTAATTGATTTTTCATCTCTCAATTTCTCTAGACTTTTCTTCAAAAATATCTCACTTAATAAAAATGGTAAAATTGCACTTTTAGTCCCTAGGCCTTCCAACTTTACACTTTGGCCCAAAAATTTGCCTCCAAAAATATCTTCCACCTCTTTAATCAATCTAATTCCCATGATGACTCATAATTCAATTTGGATAAATTGCTATTTAGTCCTTCCTCCTTTCTTACAATTACTAATTAATCCTTAAATTTTTCTAATTTTCTTATTTTAGCTACATATTCTAATTCTTGACTCCTTCCCTATATTGTTCCAACTCCGGTTCAAAACGCGGATGTTACATGCAGCAAGTATCCCACTTCACAAGAGCAACCTTCCTCTCTTTTATTGAAGACCCCCACACAAAACACCTAACAATTTATTCAATTTCGCCATCAGAATCGAGTGGTTTTGAGGCTTAAAAAGCTAAACCCAAGCTTGATCCAAAATGTATCAAGTTGATCAGGGCTAGGCAGGCCGCATGAACACCTCTAGATGCAAAAGCTTAATGCATAATTTGATATCCAAGTTTTGTAAATTTTTTTAAATGCGGTGCTTGCCTTATTTTTGGTGTAATATGGTACATATATTTGACAAAAGTTGTATATTTTAGTACTTGAAAGTACTAGTTTTAACTTTTTAATGTTTAATTCAAGTTTTAGAATTGATTTGATGAAAATTCATAATTAACTAATAATATTAACAATTAACTTTTATCAAATCAATCCTAAAATTGATGGAAGCTAAATAAGTTTTAAGTATCATCCAATATAAACCTATGAGTCATTGTAATTATCGAGAATCATTTTCAATTGGTACTTCTCGCTTGTATTGAAGTACATTTGTGTCCAGTTGATTTATCATGAATAATGTTATTGTTGTCTATGAACGCACGATATGAATAGATCAATTTATTTTTAAGTTCGATATGAGAAAAACTTATGATAAAATTGAATGACTTTTTTTTAAAGTAAATGATGTTGGCATTGAGTTTTCATCCATAATGTGTCTATTTGGTTATGCATTGTGTCTTTTTTATCTCTTACTTAATGCTAATTAAGGCAAAGCTAATGTCACTTTTACCCCCACAATTGTGGCTTACATTAGGGTGACTCATTATCTTATCAGCAAAATTAATAAACATTGATTTTTTTCATCTATTTTGAAGTGGTATGATACAAATACAAATTCAAAAATTAAAAAAATTAAAAACTAAAATAACTTTTTTTTATAAAATGGGTGGGAAAAAACATTATCCGAAATAGTTAAATAGATTTTGAACTAATCTACAAAGACTGGAAATTTCAAATATAAAATTGAAATTTTTTAATTAATATGGTCTCCACTTTCCGTACTATAGAAAAGGTAATCATGGATTAACTAATTTGACTTAGCGTTGCCCTAAAGTTAATACCTACTATAATAATAAAGAGGATGATGAAGCGAGTTATCAACCACAGTAGACTTATTAAAATATACATATCATTTGTAAAAAGAGATCTCGAGTTTGAATTTTGAAGGCGATATTATTAAAAATAATAATCACGAATTCCGAATATAAATCATAAAATGAACATGAATAATACCAAAACCCCTTCCTCAGCTTTCATAATTTATTTTTCTTTACTCGTAGCAGCAATTAATTTAAATTTTGTCATCTTTTTAGCCCTCCCTCAATGTTGTATGTGAAATAAAAATTTTATTTTGTATTTGCCACTTGTACTTATATATAATTTTCTTTTTTGGATACCAATGGAGACTGAGTTTAATTTCTTTTAAAATTTTTGTGTACGAAACCTACTGTTCATAATATTATTGTATTAGGGGCAACGATGATTAGATCAATGTTTGACAATGCCAACCCAAAGGCATATCGATTAATTTAAATCACTTAGCTTACCAGTTAATTCAACAATATGTTGATAGATGATTTTGGAAATATAAAGGAACCTGCGTTCTCAAAGCTGTAACTATTGGGATGGACAAACCCGGTTTGCTCGGTCTGAATTCTCAACAGTCTACTTTTGACTAACCCTTTGTTGTAGGATTGGGTCAAAACTAGAACCTCCACTCTCATTTCAGTTTCATCACATGTATAAAAACAGAGTTGAAGCGAAAGGAGTTTTCAAGTGTTTAGATAGAATGAAGAAACAGGGTAAGCCCAAAAACATGATATTCAGAATTTTGCCGAAAGCAGCCTCAGCTGTCCGTGTGAGCTTTCAGAACCCACCCTTCAGCCCAGGCAAAGACAAGAGAGCAGCTTGTGCAAGCAAAGGGTTGTCTTGTCCCCTCATTTCCATAATTCCCGATGAAGCTCGAAGGAAATCCAAGAGTGGAACCTTGGAAACTACAGAACCAACTTCACCCAAAGTCTCATGCATGGGACAGATCAAACACAAGAAGAATATTAGAAAATTAGCTGCTAAAGCTAATTTGAAGCCCGTCTCTGTTCCACTCCCTCGTCAATCTTCTTCTCCTACACAAGGGAAGAAGCAGGCTTCCAAGTTAAGGCGAGTCTTTAGCTTGGCAAAATCTGATGCGCCATCAAGTAACAAGAAAGACTTGCCTGATATGAATAGAGCGCCTGGTTTGGGCGAAATGAAGCGGTTTGCAAGCGGGCGTGATGCTTTTGCTAGTTTTGAGACCGCACAGATTGCACCCCTGGAAGCTGATCATGTTCATAGGGATTATAATTATTACTCTGATTATGAGAGAAGAGATGGTGACTTTGAAGAAGAAGTGATGATTCCTTTCTCAGCTCCAATGAGGATTGGCTGTGAAGGGTTGCCTTTGCGGCCACGAAAAGAAATAAACATATGGGAGAGAAGAACAACGAATCCACCTCCGCCCCTTCAATTGAAATCCTTATAGATGGTGACTGCAAACTCATATTCATTGATTTCTCTCTTCTCCCTTCTTTATATCATCTCATATATATAGATTATGTAATTGGCATTTGGCATAATTAATTGGAATCTGTCCATTCCTGCTTGATGTACTGATAAATATGAAATTAGGGAAATAATTTAGTAGATCCATGTCCTGATCCAACAAGAGGGAAATATGCATAACTTAGTTGCTGTTTTTCTATTATTCTTTTATGAAGGAAATTAACCCATTTATTTCTCTTCGTTATAACGTAATCATGCTCTTTGAATAAGGCTCGTTAATACATTTTAATCGAAGAAGGACTAAGTTCCTACGACATTCAACCTCGATTGCCTGCAAAATTTAATATGTTACATCACCAGTTAAAATTAGGTAGCAACTCAATGGGGGAGATGTTAAAGAAAATCCTTTTGAGATGTATTCACCAAAGCAAGCAGAACAAATGAATCCAGTGCAGATTGATGACTGATACTCTAAAATGCTTGATTCAATCAGAGACCAGCAGAATTGGAGTAGAACTACGGTAGTCATAGATCACACGAGTTAAGTTGTTCATTCATCTCATAAAAATCAACATACTATGCCAACATATTAAACATCTTTGCTTCTTATTGTTTCTATTATCAAGATAGGATCCAAGATTTACTCTCTAATCATATAAATTATCTAAGAAAGCTCTCAGCTCTCCAAGGCATGTACATGTCACGGACAAGAAAAGAAAACCAGGACACAGCCTTACCATTCTAGCTGGCACTGCAACATTCAATTCATCCAAGTGACGCAGCCTCAGTGATATCAAAAACTTTATCAATGCTGTGCCCATTGAATCTGCTTAATATCAATACCTTCCTTGACCATCTCATAAAGCGGACTCATTTCCCTTAATTTCTCAACCTGTTTCACAGTAAGCTCGACTGCCCTATCAATCTCCTCCTCGGTAGTAAACCTCCCAATCCCAAACCTAATCGAAGTATGTGCCATATCCTCTTCCACACCCAAGGCTCTCAGTACATATGATGGTTCCAAGCTAGCACTAGTACATGCGCTCCCACTTGACACTGCCACTTCTTTCAATCCATCAACAAACTCTCCCCTTCAACATAGGCAAACGACAAGTTTAAGTTCCCAACATACCTCCTATCCATACTTCCATTCACCACCACCCCATCAATCTTCTCTCTAATCCCATTCAATAACCTCTTTTGCAACCCTTTAATTCTCTTCTCATCATACTCCATTTCCTTCATTGCCAACTCACACGCTGCTCCCATCCCAACCACAAGTGGAGTCGGCACCGTCCCACTCCTTATCCCTCTCTCTTGCCCACCTCCATTCATTTGCGGTTCAACTCTAATCCGAGGTCGCCTTCTCATATACAAAGCCCCAACTCCTTTAGGACCATAAATCTTATGCCCACTTAAACTCATTAAACTTACGTTCCACTTCTCTACATCAACCTTAATCTTCCCTAAAGCTTGTGCAGCATCAGTATGAAAAGGGACATTAAATTCTTTACAAATTTTACCGATATCTTCAACCGGTTGAACCACACCAATTTCATTATTAACCGCCATAACAGAAATTAACCCGGTATCGGGCCGGATTTCTTTCCTTAATCTATCCAAATCAATAAGCCCATCAGACCCGACAGGCAAATAAGTTACCTCAAAACCTTCTGTTGAAGATGCCGGCAAGAATCTAAAACGCATTTGTGCTCCGTTTGAGTCGTGATGACGTGACGCTTCTTGTCTTTGTAGAAATGCATAACGCCTTTGATTGAGATGTTGTTCGATTCGGTGGCGCCGGAGGTGAAGACGATTTCTTTCGGGAAGCTCCAATGAGTGCCGCGACTTGTGCGCGGGCTGTTTCGACGGCGGTTTCAGATTCCCAACCGTAGAGGTGAGTACGGGAGTGAGGGTTCCCGTAACGGGAGAGGTAAAACGGAAGCATCGAATCTAAAACCCTAGGATCCACGGGGGTAGTCGCTTGTATGTCGAGGTAAAGTGGACGGCCCGAATTTTCACACCTTTCATGGTGATTCCTGTTGGGTCCTCGTACTCGGAAGGGGAAACGATAGCAGCCGCGGTAGAGAAGCGGCGTATAACGGCGGTTGTGTTGGTTTTGGTTAGGGTTTGACGAAGAAGCTTTGAGGCCATTTCTTCTCCTTCTCTTGGGAACCTTTTTTTTTTTTTTTTCAGCGTTACAAGGAAGCGAAGTAGAAGAATTTCTTTTTCTTTTTGTTTTCAGCGTGGATTAGTTTTTATATTTTTATTTTTAAAACCCAGGAGGCTGCTAGGAGCCTTGCTCCTTCTAAAATAAAAAAATTTATTTTTAGGTTGTTTAAAATTTTTAAAATTATAAATTAGTAAAAGTTAAATTATATTTTATTCTTTAAAAATAATAAAATTTTAATTGAATCATTTAAAAATTATATTTTTATTATCTTAAAAATTATAATTTAATTTCGACCTCTAAAAAATTTTAACTTCATCCCTAGATCTAATTGTTATCAGTTTTTTCTTTTTTTTTGTAAAATATGTTGGTATGCTTTTAAATAAGAACATAAATTTAAATTTTATTTTGCCCTTGAAACATACCTATTTTTTCACTTTGATATTTAAATTTTTTTGTCTCAATTTAGTACCTAAAATATTAATTTCCTCTATTTTTTATCCATTTTGTAACGGATGTTTAAAAAAAATTATTAGGCAACTTTGACCGATGAAAAAGTACTACATGACCAATAAAAAAATGTCACATGAGAATTTGATTTATTTATAAAATTTTAAATTTAAATTTAAATTAAAAAATAAAAATTATAATATTAAATATTTAAATATTAAAAAACACTTTTGATTTTGACCAATCGTTGACTGATCATTGATCGACGTTAATCGACAGGTGATTGGTCATTGATCAACGTTGTTAAAAAATATTTTTCAACTTTTTTTTTACATTTTTGTAATAATATTATTAATTTCAACTAATTTCTTTTCAATTATCATATTTTTTGTAATTTTTATTGGTATAATTTTTTATAATTTATATGAATTTTTCTAGATTATATTCTTTCTCAAATTTTTATATATTTATTTATTTTAATGTGTATATACATTTAATAAAAGAAAACATTTGTTTTTTTACATAACAACATTATGTGGCACTTTGTGATTAGTTATAATAATTTTTTTTTAACATCTGCTAACAAATGGACTAAAAAAATAACTGAGGCATACTTTAGGTACCAAATTGGAAATATGAGTGTACTTTATGTAACACCTCTCACCCGACCCAATTGTCAGACTCGAGCTACGGGATGCTACCACATTTACCAGAGCAAATCATATTCAAATTGCAGCAATTAATACAAGCAAACATCAATTTCTTTCATAATCTCATGCACAGTATGATTTACAATCAAAATCGAGATACATCCGATCTTACGAAAGCTCCTAAGTTAACCCGAGCTCGATTAATGACCAAACTGTACACTTTCCAAAATTTAGAAACAAGTATCGATACCAAAGGCAGGTACCGATGCCATCTTAGCATTCTTCCATTTTAGAAAACAAAACATTTAATGAAATACCGACACTTATTATCACAGTACCAATATTTTCTGGAAATTTTGCAAAAATGAGCTCTTTAAAATTAGTTCATGCCAAAACTTAACTTAAACTCAAGAATGCTTATATGCACACCACAAGCCTTGTAAATGTTGGAGTTGAAATCAAGTTAAACAACAAAAAAATTGATTTAAACGAAAATGAATCGATTCAAACAGCAAAACTTTTGTAGCCTAATCATACCAAATTTCATCTCCTACACATATAACCAATAATTAAACTATGCCATATAAAAGCTTCTATATGCTACTTTTGCAATCACAACATTATAATTCAAACACATCCAAATGGTTACACTTCACAATCACTATTGTACCAAGAATGGATTCCAACACTCTAGCATATCCATACCAATACTTTGCAATTTAATCCTTTCAATACGAACAATTATCATTTTACAACAACTCAACTCTCAAGTATACAATTAACACAATAATAACCATATATTAACAAAGTAAATCTCATACGAATTTACCTAAACAAAACATCAACAAATACGACTTCGAGGACTACTCTGCAATTTTTCTCTTTTCGTGATAATCTTCCGATTGATTTAATTCTTGATCTATATAATAATTTTAATTCAATTTATGAATTCCAACAATTCAATAACATAATATGATATGTATGGACCTATTTTCTTTCATTTTACAAAATCCCTAAAAATTTACATTTTATTAAGTTTAGTCCCTAAAATCGAAACAATTATAAATTTTACAATTGAACTTCGTTTTTCAATCTTATTTCAATTATAACCCTCTATACTCCTATAATATCAATTTCTATCAAAACCTCATGAAAATTTTATAATATTTTCATTTTAGTTCCTATACTCAAAAACTAACATTTAACTTTACAATTTAGTCCATTTTTCATTTCAAAGCTTATAAACTAATATATTAATACCAAAAACTTCAAAAATCATCAATGACAATATTTTAAAACTTTAACAATTTCAAAAAATAGAACACGATTTAACTAAATTGAACTATAACGATCTCAAAAATATAAAAATTACGAAAAACACGTGAAAAATTACTCACCATGCAAGGCTACTGAGCTTCGCCAACCTTCCTTTTGTTTAGCAATGGAGAAACAGTGGTGGAGAGGAAGAGATGATGAAATTTCTCTTTCCTTCCACATTGTTTCTATTACTTTTGGGTTTTTTTTTTTTACACTAATGTAAAATAAATAAATATTTGAATATGATAAGGGAAATAATATTTACGATAATAGGTAAATGAAATAGTGAAATATCGGTGTTGCCTGACCAATCGGCGACACTACTTTATTTTTAAAAATTATTTTTTTCGAGTGCAACTTGACTAATCGACGGTACTAGACTAAAATGTGATGATCTAAAAACTCTAGGAAACTTATATGTAAATTTTCTATTTTAATTGACAGATGAAAACACCCTCCTTATTTATTATTAATTTTTATTCTCTTTCAACACCAAAAATAGTTTGGTCTCTTATCAACTAGTCTAAAAAGTTTTTCTACCAAAAAATATTTTTATAGGTAAGTGAATTCTTGAAATAAATTTTATTTATTTTTCAAAAATATTTTTTTAATATAATACATAATAAGATTTTTCTAAAGCTTTTATAATTATAATTTTGAAAATTTTTTTGAAAAAATATCTGACTTAAATAATTTAATTATTTGCGAATATGATCTAATGCAAATTCTTGTATGAAAATGACTTTTTTTTAATATTGTATTTTGGTGCCGACCATCTCACCGCTGGCATCATCCTTCATCATCCCTAATGATTACCCGATCTATAAAAAATTTATTTTTTTTGTGCCAACATTGTGTTCGTTGGCGTCGATATGTTTTTTTTCAAATAAACTTAAAAATACGGATATTTTGAGATTAAAAAGGAAAAGTAAATAATTTTTAATAGTATTGTTGTTCTCGTTGCCAATACAGGTTAATTTTTAAAAAAAATGTTTTTTTTTTTGCTTTTTTTATGTCGGTGTTCTCTTTGTTGGCATCAATGTTGTTTTTGAAAAGAAATTTGATGTGCTCTGATTGTGGAGGCCGGTGAAAAGGAGAGAGGAAAAGAGGAAACTAAGGAAAAATGAAAAGAAGAGAGAAATAGAAGAAGAC
Source organism: Gossypioides kirkii (assembly GCA_005610355.1). Classification (NCBI taxonomy): domain Eukaryota; kingdom Viridiplantae; phylum Streptophyta; class Magnoliopsida; order Malvales; family Malvaceae; genus Gossypioides; species Gossypioides kirkii. The sequence goes on along the minus strand of CP032247.1, from coordinate 19,946,030 downwards.
AAGGCAAATGCATGAGCAATAAGAAATGTGGACTTGGGCAATATAACCAATTAATGATAACAGTAACAAGATTAATTAATTGTAAAATAAATAAGAAGGCAACATGGTCAAACGATAGGACAAATCAGAAACAAAAAGAGATTGTAACATAACTATTCCTGAAAAGAAAAAGACTTTCAATTTTATGGTTTCAATATATTTTATTTAATATAAAAGATATTTTTATTCTTAGAAAAAACGATGTATATGAGAATTAAAGTTTAAGGAATTGAAGAGTTTGAAATGAAATTTTTTATTGTAATTAAATTCTATTAATTAATGCAATTAAACCATTTAAACGTTCAAAAAGACCATAGAAAGTTTAGAAAGTTTCCATGAAATTAAGCCATTTAAATGTTAAAAAAAATAATTAATTCGTGCAATAAAAAATTTCGTGCAATAAAAAATTTCATGCAATAAAAAGCTGTATATGATTTTTAATATAAAAACTATTTAAATGGTAACCATGTAATAATCATTTCATGCAATTTAATTAATGCAGACTTTTTAAACTTTCTAATTGTCTTTTCAACGGCTTAATTAATGTAATTAAAAAACTCTGCATTAATTAAGTAAACGTACGTGATCTTGCTTCAATACAAGAAATTGAAGAGTTCAAAAATAGTACGTTAATGCAATCTTGCATCAATTATATAAACCTACAAGATTTTGCACCACAATTTTGCATTAATTTCATAAGTTATTTTTTTATTGTAATTACTCATGCAATTTAATTGATGCACCACAATATAAGTAAAAGATTTTGTCTTCAATTCCTTAGCTTTTTCTTTTCTTTCCATCGGTCCTGGCAATTAGAACACGTCAACAAAAACCACACTAACATCGGTAAAGACATTAAAAAAGCGAAAAATCATTTTTTTATGAGTCAGTGCCAGTAATGAAAACGCCGGCATCTATTAAAATTTAATTATTTTAAAATTCGAAATACCATATTTTTAAGTATATTTAAATATATATATAACGATGTTGGTGAACACAGTACCGACACCAAGGCAATCATTAGGGGCTGATGGAGGGTGGTATCGGTGGTGAGATGATCGAGATTAACATGTATTGTATAAAACATGTCATTTTTGTACAAAATTTTGAATATGAATTATTTTCGTAAATAATCAATTTATTTAGATCAGTTATGAAAAAAAGCTCAGATAGTGAGAATTGAACCACACCAAATAGTAGATTAATAAAACATTAAATTTACCACTCAATCAAAGCTTCATTTTAGTGTCTTTGTACATTTTTATTTTAATATTCACAATTTATTATCTTTATCTGTTGTATATATCTATACTATTATTTAAGTCTCTAACTGAGTTAGTGTCACGAACCATCGAGCACCAACTCAATTAGAGAAATTACAAAAATGTTTTTTCATATTTACAATAAGTTATATTATTCGAGGGTATTTTAGTTAACTCAAAATTAATTATACATCATGATAAACAATTGTCATGCATTAAGTATTCTTAATATGATGTATTTAAGTATTTAAATTTTATTTTATTTATAATATAAATTTTTTAATATCATACATATTTCATATAATATTATTAATTAGTCGTTAAATGGTAATTCTAGTTGTATATAAAATCAGTAACCTATGTCATCCAATGCCTGTATATAAAATATTCAGACCAATGCACTTTTGCAATCGGCCTTTGTTGATCCAAAGGGGCCGAAACACAGTCAACGCAGTATCACAAAGGAAATTTGAAAAAAAAATAATCGATTGAGTTTTAGGTTAATTGGTATGAAGATTGTTGCTAATTTAAGAGAATGCGAGTTTGAGTGTGTTGAAGTGCATTACTCTTCTATTTATGAATTGGGAAAAATATATAGATAATTCTAAATATTGTATCAAAAAATATAGATATGATTCGAATTTATAATGAATTTATTTAAAAAATAGGAGACTCTCAAGTCAAAATACTTTTCTTTCATATGTAGGATAATCACAATAAATATTAATTAAAATTGAAATGGAATGGGTTTATAAGTTATTTCGTAATGCTTAAGACCTATTCTGAAATCTTACTTGAAAGGGGCATGGAACCCCATCTACAATTAATAACTCAAGGCATTCAACTTTCATCTTTGCAGACGTTTTGATCAATATTAACACAGAGATTGATATAATAATTGTAGCAGTTGGTAATGCGCACCGAGTCATGTTTGGTGGCCCCAATTATTTAGTGAATGAGGTTTTTAGCACATCTTCATATTGCTGCCAAATTACGTGTGTGTGTATGATTATGTTTGGACAACGCTTTCGCTAAATTGAATATAATTGGAATATTTTAATTACATTGAGAATTGTTGAAAATAATTATGTAAATAATTACACTCGAATTTAATTATCTTACGATTTTTCAAATACAATAAATTATTTAATTTTTTAAAGTTTTTTCAAGGAAAGTTATTTTTATACTATTATTATATTTTAACTTTGTTTTATACAATTATTACAAAAAATTTTGTATGTTGGTCAAATGGTTAGAGCGTCATGCTAATTGCATTATTGTTAGAATTTTGTCTTTTTCTTGTAATTTATCAAAAAAATAATGATGACAAAAATATAAGTTAAATATTACAGGTAGAATAACCAACAAATATGAAACGCTAGAGTAATTTAATAAAATTATATAAAATATTGGTATCACTTTAACAATCACCATTAAAAGGGTTTTTTAGTAAAATAATATAAAAATAATAATTTATTTATCAAAATAATATCCTCACCTCGTTCATTATCAAAATGATTGTGGGGTGAAAGATAATGGTGACACAATGAAAAAAAGCTAACACATTTTTTTAATTTTTTAATTATATTTATATATTATTAAAAAATAATAAAATATTGGTGGAGAGATATCAAAGCGGCACCAAGGGGAATATATATAAAATACAAATCAAAAAATTAAATATCAGAATGAGATACAATACCTGACACATGGATGGAGGGATATCAAATGACGGCACCAAAAATTTTAATTTTTTAATTTTTTATTCTATTTATATATTAAAATTTTTTAAAAAAATTTAAACTAATAGTAATGCCTTCTTTTATAACAAAAAATAAAACCCTAAAATTAATTTCTCCTAACTCCCAACAAATTTACCCCTTAAATCCCTCACACACAAGAGCCACTAAGAGCTTGACACGTGTCTCAATTTCCTTTTGTTGCCACCATGTGATATCCTTTTTTAAGTACCACCATTTGATATCTCTCTATCTTATGTGAGGTATTTTTATCCGTGTATTTTATTTGTTTGTATTTTATGCTCTTGATGTCATCATTTGATATCCTTTTACCAATATTTTATTATTATTATTTTTTTAATAATATAAATATAATTAAAAAATAAAAAAATAGGTCAATTTTTTTCATAGTGCTGCCACTTGATTATTTTCTACCTCACAAAACAACGATATTATTTGATAAATAAATTATTTTTTATATTATTTTAGTAAAAGATCCCATTAAAAACAAATATAATAATAGTGGAGATCGAGATCCATTTTATTAGAAAATTTTAAACCATGGTGATTCAAATTGAAGCTAAATTCAAATCCGACGCAAGGTGAGAAAATGTAGAAAGATCCAATATAATTGTGGCCCCCCATGTGTCCGCTTATATCATATATATGTACACACTAAAATGTGACAAAACACAAACCAGGCTAGATTTGAGGCGGGAAGATCTATGCCTTTCAAGATTTTGCCAATGCCAGTGGTCGCCACCTAACCTATCTGGCAACACTGCCCTTCGCACCATTTTTCACACCTTTATTTCACTTTTCAAAATCACTTCCTTTTTTTTTTCCTTCCGCTATCTAAACTCTAATCTCTATTCTAACGAATTAAAAAGAATTCACCTTTTTTTTTCCAATTTAGTGACTTTATTAGGTAAGTGATTATAATGTCTGAATTCAGATCTAAAAAGGCGAACCAAAACAAAAGGATTCTTTTGTTTTCTATGTCGTTTCACCATCGTATACAGCTTGGAAAAGCTGTTTCGAACACCTCAACATCACACACAATCACTCGAATTCAACAAAGATTCTTCACTCGAAATTGAAAAAAAAAAAAGAACAAAAAATTTCGTTCCTTTCCTTTTTATCAGTTTATCACCAACAATACAAAAATTAAAACCCAAAATCAACAACTTTGAACTTAAATCAAACTAAAAAGGAGGTACATGATGATTGATTAAAGTAGGGGGAAAAAGAAGAAACCTTGGAAATTAGATTTAAGGGAAAAAAAATATAAGGGTAAAGTAACAAGAGGTGGAACACAATTAATGCTGCAACATGGGGTTACCTCCAGAAATTGGCTAAGATTTTGAAGGAGCCTCCTTGGGTTTTCCGAGGAGAATCATGTGCATGGGGGAAAAAATTCCAGAATCCCCACCTCTGGTCAAATAATCAGCGGTCTTGAACAACATCTCGTGAACATCAACGGTTCCTTTAGGAGCTATGCCTATGGCAGCCAGCACAGTGACGAGAATGTGGTTCCTCCAGTAGGCGATTCTACCCATCTTAAGCCTAGTCCACCAGGGGAGAGACGGTGGCTTGGCCAGATCCTTCTCCTTCACAACCTCAAATCCTACCTTTTTTGCAGCCTCGGCAATATCGGAGTAGCTCCTGAGGCCAGGCAAAGCATCGCCTCTTTCGATACCTTGAATGACCTCCACGTGCTCGGGGTTATCTGCTCGGTACTTGTCAGTTGTGACCCACTCGTAAGACACATAGAGAGATCCGGGTTTCAGTACCCGGAAGACCTCGGCGTAGACATCTTCCAGTTTCGGCGCGTGGCATGTTGCTTCGATGGAGTAGGCGCCGTCAAAGCTGTTGTCTTGAAACGGCATCTCCAGGAAGTTCCCGCAAACAACATCGCAAAGAGAATCTAGCCCGGCTTTCTTGTTGTGCATCCGGGCGCGGTTCACTTGGTACTCGTTGATCGTGATGCCCACAACTTTGGTTCGCGAGTGAGCCGCAATAGCACGCATAGGTCCGCCTACCCCGCATCCGACGTCGAGGATTCGATCTCCGGGTTTGACGTTGATGAGATCGACGGCCATCTCTTCGTGGAGGCGCGTCGCGTCACGGTGGGATTTCCCGGGATGGAAGGAGAGAAATGGAAGGATTGACCCCACCCCATTCGTATATATCGGTGACTAGGTTGTAAAAAGTGTTCACGAAGTCCGGGACTTTCTCGGCGGTTTCGATCTCCTTTGGGCGGCGGAAGAAAGACCAATACTGCTTGTAGTTGTCTCGAACCTTTTCAGCGGAAATGGAACCGCCGGAGAGATCGACAGCTCGCTTGCCCTTCTGCTCTGCGGGGCCTAAAACGCAAACGAACCAGTATAGACCGCCAGCTAAAAGAGCCCCAGTACAGAAGAGAGAAAGAGAATCCATGAGAGAGAGAGAGAGAGAGAGAGAGAGAGAGAGAGGGAGGGAGAGAGATATGTTTAGTTAGTGACGGTAGAACAACAAACCCTCTTGAAATTAAAGAGAATTTTGTTCGACATGCGCCAAGCGTATATGGCGCAAATGTAGACGCGCTAAGCGCGTGGTGACAGATTTATCCAACATAAGACCAGACTCAGTTGATATAACAAAAACAAAAGAGTTCAAAAAAGACAGAAGTAGTCGGATGTACAATGTACTAATTGTGTCTCGAGTTACTGTTTTACCCTTCTCAACAAATGCTTTTAAAATAAAGATAATGAACAAAATTACATGTTGGCCTTGGCCATCCAAAGGAAAAGTTAGTATTATACATTAATTAATTATTATTATTTTACATCTGATCTAGGAATCTCCTATTTTTATTATTAGTAGTAGTAATAAATACAGTTGTCAAGAACAGAATTTGCAGAGACCGGCTCCGCTTAATACGCGATCTGGCCATTCTATAATTGTCAATATCATAATTACACCGTAAAAAAAATCCTTAATATTTTTCTCTTATTTACGTATTAAAATCCTCATTTTAAGTTTGTTTAGAAAAATCTTAATTTTTTTAATTTTGGGGATTCCAAATTATTTAATTTGCCAACAATGGTCCCCATCACTATTTCCCGGTACTTGCATGGACAAATTGCCGGCTTTGCTTGTGTGCAAGTGCAGCTAATACAATATTGGTGATAATCAAATGGAAGTTTTAATTAATCCAATTTGTCTGAATCGAATTGCATTCTACTGAGGCTACAAGAAGAAACGGGCAAAGCACGTGACAACAGCTAACGAGAAAAACAAGATAACACTAACAAATAGAAGGGGCGGGGTTACTAATCTATGTTTTTAGTTGAGAAACAAAGCATCTAACAGCTAATGGAGTGTGGCCAACAAAGTAGCCAAACAAACAAAAAAAAAAAAAAAAGATTTGATGGGGGAGATATTGTCTGTTATTTCTCACGTGCTTAAGCAAAAACAAAGCAAAGATAAGACCCAATACCAAATTATTTATTTTAAATTTTAATAAATTCAATTATTATAAACATTAGGTTGAATAATAAATTTATCAATTAATTTAATTCAAACTAATTAACCATAATATATTTAAAATTTTTACACTTTTCCATAATGTGATACTTACACCTATAACCTAGACTTCGAATCAAAGATTCAAAATAATTGTTTTCTTGCCATGTTTTAAAGTGGAGAGCCAAAAACAAAATTTAGTATTTTAAAATACTTTATTTATGATTCACACACTTATGCATTCTTCATGTCACTTTAAAATACTAATTACGTCTAGAAAACTACTCATTAAGAGTGTGTTTGGACAATATACGATAATTAAATAAAAATGTAATTATTAGAGTAATAATTATATTATTTTATAATTATAAATAATTGTAATTTTTTAAATATGTTTGGTTGAAAAAGCGTAATTACGTTGTAATTTTATATGTCATGTTTGGTAATACAAATCGTAATTATACAATTATATAATTTATATTTTTTAAAAATATTAATTACTATAAAGAATTATTAGTACGATGAAAAAAAATTTTAAACAAGTAACAAAAATTAAAATCAAATCATCATATGTATATGTTAGTCCAAAAAAGTAGTTGATAATATGATTACTAATAAAAATAACCAAGAAGTAAACATCATATGCAATTTTATCTAATTGTTATTGTGCTCCACATTTGTTTGGTTATTACCTCTTTAATATTTAACATAAACTCATTTTTATCAAATATCGGTCCTTGATCATCATCTCAAAGCATACCAAATCATCACATTCAACCAATTCCAAGCATTCAATCAATATAACTTCTAATTGTTTACCAAACATACCAAATTAACTTACAAAAGTTCAATCTTATCTTTGTTCAATCTAAACCATCCTTTACCATACCATTTCATATTCAAATTTGTCATTCAAGTGACACATATAAAACTTATCACATTGCCAAAATAAATACTTATGCATATCTAGACATTAGTTCACCAAAATCAACATTAACTAAGGTTTAAACCAAACTATCAATCCAAAGTTAACACATATATTAACACCTATACATACCACATAATCAGACTTTAAAATGATTAAAAATTTACCGAGTTTATAGTAGGATAGTGTGAGCTTCGAGTCAATTCGATTGACACGTTCCACAAATTGACAACTACAAAAAAAAAAAAAACAACTATATAAGAATATCAAATGCTTAGTAAATTCAAATGAAATGTACTTACCTTGCATTATAACAATTTAAGCAATTGAAACACCTAAATACAAACATGACATCCTTTGGCAACCTTATACTTTCATTCATACACGTCATAACTTATAACATAATTATATATATATAACCTTCCATCTTATAACATGTATTGACTAAAATCACATTCAACTTGCAAGATATATATATATAATTTCATTCATACACGTTCATTTCAACAATTTTGTTCCCATTTTAACAATGTAGTTTCCATTTCAAAAAAATAAAATAATCCTAATGAAAATCTTAAAAGTATTATTTTTATAATTAAACTCAATATATATATATATATATATATATATATATATATATTTGAATATAAATTGGTGTAATTACATGGTAGTATCTATTCATATTTTTTTAATTCTTTGACAACGCATACACATCTTACACAAATATTGTACCTTCATTGATTTCTCTTATGCCCAAAAATCTTCCGACAGCTCACTTTTTCTATCATTTTCGATTTTTTGAGTTTGTTCTGCACTAGACAAAAACTAAGTAATAGCTCAAAACTAATTATATCTCATTTAAAAATGTATCAAAATATGTACAACAAATATGTTAATTGAGCATAATGTCACAAACATACACCCTAAGCGACCTTTTAGTGACCAATCTCAAATGAATTTTTTATTTTTTAAAAAAGCCAAGTGTAAGAAATTACATTGATATGATATATCTCTTGCAGAAAATTTTGGTTATGCCTTTTCAGGCTTCATCCTTCCATGTTCACCTTTCTGGGCTTTCTTTTTCAAGCTGGCTCTTTCCATTTTAGGCTTCATTGGTCCCAATTAGCCTCTAGAGATGTCTTATATAAAACCATTATCTCAATGGATTTCACTTTATAACCTTCCCTTTGATTGGGGAGGGAGAAATTGTCATATATAATCACTTCGAACATTGTACTTTGTTAGGTCAACCACATAGGTTGAGGTGAGATTTACTTGTAGAAGGACTCACTCAATTAAAGACTCTTATACATTTGTTATGTGTATCATTGTCAAATCACATTAAGATCCATTTAGAGACTTTTTTTATCATGTCTAATAAAATTTTCCATAACTTTATCGTTGATTTTACAAAGTATTGTCGAATCATACCTATCACATCCAAATAGTGCATTCTATGACTCCACTACCAACCTAACATGATCCAAGTAAGACATTTTGTCCCCTTTATATAAAGTCGAGTTCAAACACTCTACCCTTTTACCAAACTCTGTGCAAAAATAATTATAATCCTCCAAACACTCTAAAACCATCAATTCTCAACATTTCGTATTAACAAATCTAGCATCCCATCCCATTTTACATCAACCATGTATTTGATAAAAATCCCCCACTCCCTCCTTTGAGTTGAATTGAAGCTTTAGTGAACCCTAAAAGCAATATCTTTATATATAGCAGAATTAAGATAACAAAGCTATTGAAGTTTCAAAAGTTCATAGATTCTAGGCTAGATTCAAGCCTGACAATTGCCTACCATTCGTATCCTTCAACTTGAAGATCTCAGAGATGATGAAACAACCTCAAGAATTAGTCTTTCGTGTCCATCATTGCACATGCCAAATGCTTTTGGATCTTTTTATTCATGATCCAGTCACCATAGACAATTAAAAGTTCTCAAAGTAACCAACCATCACCTCATAGGATATCCATGGGACGATTTATGAATGAATGCATTTTCTTTCCTCAAGCAAAATAATCACCACAATCTTAGGCCCACAAATATTAGTTAATAAATTTGAATTCCACTTAAATTTAAATAATCTCAGGACTTAAATGAAGACATGTTTTAATGGTGAATGTAGTGAAATATTTCTCATAAACTCCCAAAATAAATCTAAATGTACGTCTGAATAGAAGTCTTCAAAAATACTAATTACCAATGTCTGAAGAAGTTGAAAGCATGATGAAGCATGCAAAACTATTAAGGCATAATTTAAGAGCAATGAAAACCGGAAATAGCTAAGACTTAAAAAACATTGTGGCTGACAACAACGAAAATGTTAAAAAGCTCATCGTTTCAAACAATAAATGAAAGATAAATTGCAAATCTAAAATATAAATAGTCAAATGCCCCATACCCACACATTTACTAATGACATGCACGTGTATCTTTAAACAAAGTTTTTCGGCATAAAGTAAAATGAAAAACATAATTAACAAAAGAAGAATTATAATATTAATAATTTTTTTAATTTTTTTTAAAAAAATCCGACAATTCTCATTTTCTGTTTTGCCTTTGGTTGTCGCAGTTGGCTATGGTCGGAGAAAAAAACCGAATTGCGGGTTGTTGTTCTTCCGGTTATAGTCGATGCGAAGAAAAGAGAACAACAAAATCAACCATAAAAAACACACATAAATCGACTTCCGGTTAAGAAATTGTAGTTTTTACATTTATCAACTTAATCTTCAAATTGTCTTTCATTTAATTATTATTAGCATATTATTATTTTGATTTGATTCAATGTCGAACGATACTTCAAATGCTATTGTATGTCTGCATGGCGACCTTGAGTTGAAAATCATCGAAGCACGATGCTTGCCAAACATGGATTTACTATCGGAGCGTCTCAGACGATGCTTCACGCCATTTGACCCATTTTCTAGACGAAAGAAGAATCGTCGCCACCGTAAGATAATCACCAGCGACCCGTACGTAACGGTTTGCCTAGCCGGTGCCACAGTGGCGCGGACACGGGTGATTTCAAATTCTCAACAGCCTATTTGGAATGAGCGCTTCAAGATCCCCTTGGCTCACCCAACATCTCAATTCGAGTTCTACGTCAAGGACAATGATGTGTTCGGCGCTGATTTGATAGGAGTAGCAGTCGTTCCAGCAATTGAGGTCCTCAGAGGTGAAATCATCAGCGGCTGGTTCCCTATAATGAGCTCTTATGGAAAACCGCCAAAACCTGACTGCGCGGTTCACCTAGAGATGAAATTCATCAAATGCGAAGAAATGTCGTTTTTCAAGTACGGAATGGTGACAAACTTGAATGAATTTGAAATAAGAAACTGTTATTTCCCTGCACGACATGGTGGTTCGGTTACTTTGTACCAAGATGCACACGTTATGCAATCGACATTACCACCAATTATGTTGGAGAATGGAACCGTGTTTAAGAATGAACCATGTTGGGAAGACATTTGCCATGCGATTTTAGAAGCCCACCACTTGGTTTACATTGTGGGATGGTCAGTTTTTCATGAGGTGAGGCTGGTGAGAGAACCCACAAGGCCGCTACCTAAAGGTGGGAATTTGAGTTTGGGGGATTTGCTCAAGTACAAATCAGAAGAAGGGGTTAGAGTTCTGCTTTTGGTTTGGGATGATAAGACCTCCCATAGCAAGTTCTTCATCAACACGGTATGCATTTTCCTTCTATTTTGATCTTTGTGGGATGTTCTCCCCAAATTATTAACAATTACTGATATAAACTTTTCAAATTCATTGTCTTTCTAGTAGGAAATTTGTACTATCGCTCTTGTTTATTTTTAAAGTTTTTCCTTTTGTAGATTGTGTAAGCATATATATTCATTTTTTTATTTAATACGCAAGTATTTGGATGCAGGCGGGAGTGATGCAAACACATGATGAAGAAACTCGAAAGTTTTTCAAGCACTCTTCTGTTACATGTGTGTTGTCCCCTCGTTATGCCAGCAGTAAGCTTAGCATTTTCAAGCAACAGGCATGCTTTATGCTATGGTCCAGTTCTTATTGCATAATTGGAACTAATTCTTTTCAGACAGGGGGATAACTATCGGGAACTGAAGGAAGTACTGACTTTTCTACTGCATGTGATCCAGGTTGTTGGAACCCTCTTTACGCACCATCAGAAATGTGTGATTGTGGATTCTCTAGCATATGGAAATAATCGAAAGATTACTGCCTTTTTAGGAGGTTTGGACCTTTGTGACGGTCGCTACGATACACCTGAACATCGACTCTTTCGCGATCTTGATACCGTATATAGAGAGGATTTTCACAACCCCACATTTTCTGTGAGAATTTATTTTCATTGCTATTTGACTTAATCTGTTAGATTGAAATTGGATTTGTGTTAGCCATATCAACTATTAAAAACTCTACCTATACAAATTGATCTTGTGCAGTACATATGATCTTCAATTAGTTTGAAGAATCTTGACTTCGATTGCTCTTATTGATTCTTATTTTTCTTTTAACTGCTAGGCAGGAATTAAGTGCCCCAGGGAACCATGGCATGACTTACATTGTAAGGTTGAAGGACCAGCTGCTTATGATATTCTTAAGAACTTTGAGCAGCGTTGGAGGAAAGCTACGAAATGGGCCGAGCTTGGACGACGATTAAAAAGGGGTTGTAAGAATGAAGATGTTCTAATAAAGTTGGACCGAATTTCTTGGATACTAAGCCCTTCTGAGACAATCTCACCGGATGATCCTTCACTATGGGTTTGCAGTGGATTGGATCCAGAGAATTGGAATGTCCAGGTACTTACAACATGCCTCTTCAAGCAAGCTACAACATTTCGTTCTAACCCTTTGTTTGTTCTTTAAATCAACAGGTTTTCCGGTCTATAGATTCAGGATCTGTGAAAGGGTTTCCTAAAGATGTTTATCAAGCAAATTCTGAGGTTCTAATTATTACTTCTTGAGAATAAAGAAACAAAAGACTGTTATATTTGAACTAACCATTATCCTTCTTTTAGTTTGAGTTAGTAATAGACAATTTAATTTCCATTTTTCTCCAACATGGGATTGTTTAACTCTTTATTTTTCCTTCAGAATCTTGTTTGTGCAAAAAATCTGGTTATAGACAAGAGCATTCAGACAGCATACATCCAGGCAATTCGAGCTGCTCAACATTTCATATATATTGAGAACCAATATTTCATCGGATCATCATATGCTTGGCCATCTTACAAAGCAGGTTTTAGTAATATTTATTTTTTCTGCATAATTCTCATTCTCTACCATTCAGAAATGGAGTATTATTGTGAATTTAACAATTGCTTTCAATTATCAAGAAAATTCGTGCTAGAAGATGTCTATTTTACTCGGTCTCAGTTCATTGTTATTAACTTGTTTCTGGTATTGTTAGGTGCTGATAATTTAATTCCTATGGAGTTGGCATTGAAGATTGCTAGTAAGATAAGAGCAAAAGAGAGATTTGCAGTTTATATTATTATACCAATGTGGCCTGAAGGCGTCCCTTCTTCAACATCTGTGCAAGAAATTCTCTTTTGGCAGGTCTTTTTTTCTTTCCTTTTTCAAGTAATGTTTGATTTGTAAGGTGATGTCTAGTCCTTGCTTGGAATTGGCATTGTATTATACCTTAGCTTAGTTATTTTGATGTTTCAGGGGCAGACAATTAAAATGATGTATGGAATCATCGCAAAAGAGTTGAAAGCTATGTGTATTGAGAATTCTCATCCACAAGACTACCTAAATTTCTATTGCCTTGGTAATCGGGAAGAAATTCCCGCAGACTATTCTTGGTCTAAGTCATGCCTATTATCTCCTACTGGTGATGCGGTAATCAAACAAGTTCTGTAGTTTATTAGAACATGATTTTTAATCGACCTTCATCCAAAGCTAAGCTAAGAACGTGAAGTTATAATTGCTGTTTCAGGTTTCAACTTCACTAAGGTTCCAACGGTTTATGGTTTATGTACACGCAAAGGCAATGATAGTAGATGATGAGTACCTGATATTGGGGTCTGCCAATATAAATCAACGATCGATGGCTGGTTCAAGAGACACCGAGATAGCAATCGGTGCATGCCAACCCCATTATACATGGAGTCAAAAGAAGAGACAACCGCGTGGTCAGGTTTGAACCTTCCTTGTCACCTCATTTTGTATTTATACTTGGTTTTCCCAACAAGGGATGAACCAATCCAAGGATGTTATTTGCAATTCTCTTTCATGTGAAGGATCTTCACCTAATGTTGGTTTTTTTTTCTTCTTAATATTGGTGAAATGATGCTAATCAATTAACATGTAGGTCTATGGGTACAGAATGTCTCTATGGGCTGAACACATGCACATGGTGAACGATTTGTTTAATAAACCTGAAAGTATGGATTGTGTGAGGATGGTAAACAACATTGCTGACGAAAATTGGAGAAGGTACTCGAAGAACGAGTTTACGATATTACAGGGGCACCTGCTCAAATACCCGATTTCGATAAATAGTAGTGGTATAGTAGGGCCCTTGCCTGGACATGAGACCTTTCCAGATGTAGGTGGCAAGGTCCTTGGATGTCGATCAACACTTCCAGATGCTCTTACTACATAGGTTTCAATATTTTTCATTAGTGTCCAAATTGAGAGTGAAGAAGGGTAGATGAGGGTGAGGCAAGTCTACTTATTCATATAGAACATAGTGCAGATTATGAAGGCAACATGGCTTAACATACGACTGCCTCGTCTAGTGGGTTAACACAAGAGTCCTTTTAGGTCAAAGGTTTTGTAGATGGAGAGAGGTGCCCTGTTTTTACAGCCATCAAAGTGTGAAAAAGTAAGCCAAATATTTCTGATTTGATGGCACTCTATATTTCTTTTTGGGATGCCAAAAGCTAAAACAACTTGTTAGCTTTGAGATTATAGAGATTGTTTTGCAGGAAATTTAAATGATGTTACAACCGAAATGTACATGAATTCAAGGTAAATAAATAGATATTAAAATACAATAGCATCATATTTTTAGATTCACTTGGTGCATAATTATCCCATCATTCTCGTTATTTTTTTTTACTGAAAAGACTCAGAAGAGTTGTAGGAGTTGATATGTTTGCATAGTGTTGAAACCTAATTTGTTAGCAGCCATTTTTCCAATCACACTAACATGAGGGTCCTAATATTAAAAAAATAAATTATAATTTTATTAAAATTAAAAAGTTTTTTAAAAATTAAAAATTTAAAAAAATTTGAAGAAAATGTTAAGGGAGGTAACGGTGTAAGTCTCTCATGATACATGACAATGATTAACTAAAAACATATAAACTTGATAATTTGTATTTACGTGATATTGGTAAACTTTTTTCTGAATTTAATTGTTACTTGAATTTGAGAACCATAGGCTAAATTTGTATCTTTTTCACTACTTTACTAACACCATTTATTTTAATCAATTCAACTCATCCTTTTACGTGTCCAAGTATAATATATATTTAATATTTAAATAATTTTGTTATAAAATTAATAATTTTATTTAATCAAAATTAAAAAAAAAAAAAAAGAGTTAAAAGTTTTAAACCTAAACCCACGAGGATATCCCTCTTTTGCTCCTTTCTTCCCCTCCCTAGATCAACCTAGTTCTTTGTAGAACCCATGAATTAAATGATTGATAGAAACCTAGCTATTTGGCTACAATCTTTTTTACCCAAAGCGCTTATAATATGAAATTTGAGTACAAATTTAAGTAAAACTTGAAAATTATCCGAACAAAGAAATAAAAACCCAAAAAATTTATAATTATACCCCATACTTGAAGATGCCGCCACCCATATATATTTCTCCTAGGAGGGAGTATGTTTTTTCCTATTAAAATATTATTTTTTGGTTAAATATTGTTGAGTTGAGATTTTTTGTTATTTTTTCTATAAGCAGAGAATATGAGCTAGGTCAAATTATACCATTGACCTACAAAATTATTCTGCTAGAATATAGCGAAATTATTCCACACCAAATAATTTTTTTATTTCTTGAGTAATTGGTTTCTAACCTTAAAAAAATTTTCATTAGTTTTTAAAAACTGGTTCGTGAGTAGAGCCACACTCTAGCAAATCAAGGTAGAGATTAGCAGACAACATCAAGAGGTTGAAAGTATTTATTGCTTATTCAAAAAAATATGGGCATAATCCGAATAAAAATATTTATTACTATAAATATAACAAAGGGTCAGGTGTAAAAATTATTCTTTTAAACTTTCGCTGTGCTACCAACACGTTTTCAAAATTGTATTTTTCAATAGGCTTTTAGAATCCATCGTGAACTTTGATCAATTAAGAACTTCATGGCTAACTTTGGCAGCTACAAAGTGGCGTTTAAAACTTCGATCAAATCAAACAGAATCTAGAGGAAACCTTATGAGGGTACGTCGAATGTTTCCAAACTGCAACTTCGGAGGTCAACGAGCTAAATGATGAATGGGCCATTCAAGCTTTCATTTCGAGAATTAAGCGTATGCCACTCAGATACGTGCTAACTGATGCACAACGAGCTAGACTTTATCAACTCTATAAGAAAGCCACGAGGCATTTTAAAGTAGAAAGGCTCAGTTTGCTACATAAAAAAAAAAATGAGCAAGCTAATAAGAATCGAAGAAAAGACATGACAGCCCTGCAATTATTTTAGTACTTGCGAGATTCCTTAACCTTCAAGGCTTCCTCACGGATGTTGAAATCGAACTGACCTGACTCACCAACTCGTGCTGTCCCGCCCCTCCGCTGTTTGCCGTTGAAATTATATGAATATATGCTCTCCCCATAATCCCATACCAAAAAGTTGATTCCATTTCTATTAATTCATTACAGACCCTCCTCCACCCACCACTTCCCTTTCCTTCCTTTCTGCCAAATTCTGGAACATGTGGTGGTGAATGACGATTTCTATATTCCTCCACCATTTCCCCTTCTTTATTGCGTGATTCCATTTCCCATTCTTCCTTCTATTTGTATCCCCCGCCTCTAAACTCCATACTACGCTGCGATCGCCTGCAACTGCAACCTCATTTTTGCTTGCTTCGTTGTATACTCTCTTTTCTCCTAATTTCTTTATGTTAACTGAATTTGAACTTATAAAACTTGGACTTGTTTGCGGATGCAGGGTAAGCTCACACGGCTCCATTTTCAGCACGATCCAGCATCAAACTTAGGCCGTAACCTGTTGGCTTATTATGGGTAACACCAATAACGTAATTGTCTTCCGCCACTTCTTGCTCTTTTCCCTTTGAACATGCTTTCTTTTTTTAAACTTAAAGCTATTATATACTATAATTTTCTCTGATATCTCGTTTTGTTGAAATGCAGGGTCCCGAGGAATGCACTGATCTTGGTATGCTGTTCTTCTCCTTCGCTTATATGTTGCTTTTTTTATTTCTGTATTTTGGTTGTTTATGTTTATCCTATTCTGAATTCATGATTTGGATTTTGGAGTTCCTGCTAGTCCTGGATTAGAGCTGGAATTGTTTAGTTTCTTTTTTTCTTGTTCATATCAAGACAGCAAAGCTAACTATATTAAGCTGATGAACATCTCGAATATAAGCAGTGTCTTTCTTTTTAGTTATACTAATTGAACTGAGAAAAAAAAATGAAGCAATTTCAACTAAATTTGATAAGCATGCATGTCTACGACTTAAAGGCATTTATTTGTGAATACTAACTTAGGGCCTATGAGGATTATTTTGTGCTACAATTGTATTAATGATGTTATCTTAACTCTTAAGATGAAGAACTGGTGGGTTTTGTTCCTTATCTAAAATGAGTTATAAAGTAGAAAATTGCTGCTAAGGTATGCTTTTGGATTAATTTCAGGTGCAGTGTTGCGAAATGGAAGAGAAATCCTTTTGCAGGTAAAGGAAAGAATTTTGGTCATTCTATTTTATAGGAACTTGAAGACTTTGTTGAGTTCATGAATGTTTAAAGGTTTTCTATGTGTGGACTAATATCATTACTCATTACTCTAGGAATGGTCTTCTCTGTTTCGAAGTCCCTAAAGTGGAATATGGAATAGTTGCATAAAAATCCTCATATTTCTTTATTTGTTCAACAGGGCTTTAACTGGGAGTCTCACAAATATGACTGGTGGAGAAACTTAGAAAGGAAAGTTCCTGACATTGCAAAATCTGGGTTTACATCTGTATGGTTGCCACCAGCATCTAACTCCTTTTCACCTGAAGGTTAGAGGAAAATTTTCTTCAAAGCACAAACTAGTTTCTTGTCAATTATCCCACACGTCTAATCAGCTATCCTCTTGTCTTGTTACAGGGTACCTTCCCCAAAACCTTTATTCACTCAACTCTTCATATGGGTCTGAGCAGTTGTTGAAAGCTTTACTCCAAAAACTAAAGCAGTACAAAGTTAGACCAATGGCTGACATAGTAATCAATCATCGTATTGGAACTACTAAAGGACATGGAGGAATGTATAACCGTTATGATGGAATTCCACTTGCGTGGAATGAACATGCTGTCACATCGTGTACTGGTGGACTGGTATAAAGCTATTCATGAAAGTCTCTTTGCTGCTTTACATCGTGTGCTGGCGGACATATACTGCAATGTAAGACTATTTTTTACCTCAAAATATATCTCAGGGTAACAGAAGCACTGGAGACAACTTCCATGGGGTTCCAAATATTGATCACTGCCAACATTTTGTTCGTAAGGACATCATAGGGTGGCTGAAGTGGTTACGTAGTGTTGGCTTCAAGATTTTCGCTTTGATTTTGCAAGGGGTAATAACAATGCTACACTAGTATAGGTTATTGCTGCCTCCAGAAATTATCTGCTTTTCATCACTTCGTATTCATATTGCTACACTGTTTTGCCTCAGTTACTCAGCAAAATACGTCAAAGAATACATTGAAGGAGCAAAGCCTATATTCTCTGTCGGGGAATATTGGGATTCTTGCAACTATAATGGATATGGATTAGACTATAACCAAGGTAATGCACTTGATCTTTTTCATACCTGAGATCTTCTGTAAAAGATATCCGACTTTCATTGATAAATCTATCCATATATTTACATTGTATTTACAACCTGTACTGCAGATAGCCATAGACAAAGGATCGTTAATTGGATTGATGCCACGGGACAGCTCTCGTCTGCATTTGACTTCACAACCAAGGGGATTCTTCAGGCATGATCCAAAACATAATATTACTATGTACCAAGAGAAAGGAACCACGTTTCAGTCTATTTTGGCACCATATTCATTCCCCTGATGTTTTTTATGCCATAGTCTTCAAAGGAACTGGATTTTTATGTTTTTTTTTTCAGTTTCTTTTGGAATTTACTTATTTGTAACTTTGCAGGAAGCTGTAAAAGGGCAGTTCTGGCGTCTGCGTGACCCTCAAGGAAAGCCACCAGGTGTAATGGGGTGGTGGCCCTCAAGGGCTGTCACATTTATCGACAACCATGACACAGGCTCAACACAGGTACAACGAATTTCTTGATGCTGCAAGTAATTCTTGCATAGGATGATTGTGAGGGTAACATAGGAGCAAGAAATTCTTGCATAATGACATGAAATACTTTTTCAAGTCTTGATTTGGGATCCCACTTTTTTAAAGTTTGCTTTAGCTGGGCAGTATTTTGGTCTATTTTAACTGACTTGAAATGATGCCCTTCCAATATTGATAAACATATATAGTCCAAAGAAAACATGTAAATGATCTTGACATGCTTTTGCTTAAATAGATTCACAGTTCTGAAATCTTGAAGTATGAAAGTGTAGAAATGCCATTCTGGTTCTTCACTCCTTGAAGCGATAAGCCTGAATTGGTAGTAAGATATTCTTTGTGCTAAATGTTTGAAGGAAGAAGTATTTATGGAAATATTCAAAACCTGTATCTTCCCAATCTGGAATCTAATCACCTGTCAATCGTTTTATTCTTGCAGGCTCATTGGCCTTTCCCCTCAAATCATATTATGGAGGTATGAGTTGATGTTTGTGTCATAATTTCCCGTGAACTAGTTCCTGATATATGTAAATACAGTGCATGACTCCACGCGTTCCTACTTCCTACAGGGTTATGCATACATACTTACACATCCAGGAATACCAACAGTTTTTTACGACCACTTTTATGACTGGGGCAATTCCATTCACGAACAAATTGTTAAACTGGTACGATACGCTACACGACCATGAATTTCCAAGAAAACATTTTCCGTTGAATGTTTTTTTAAAATATTTCATACGCGTGTATGCAGATGGACATTCGAAGGAGTGAAGATATTCACAGCCGGTCATCTGTCAGAATTCTGGAGTCCCAACACAACCTGTATTCTGCAATTATTGCAGAAAAAGTATGCATGAAGATTGGGGATGGTTCATGGTGTCCAACTGGTAGAGAGTGGGCACTTGCAACCAGCGGAAATAGATATGCAGTGTGGCAAAAGCAATGATTCTTCAACCTTATTCCCTTCCTTTCACTGTTAAATTAATCCCTTTGGTAATGGGAATAGGTGCAAGACATCCCACTATAGCAATCAAGCATGATGGCTACTACTTACATTTTACATTAAATAAAGCCATTCCATCTCCAAATCTGCATTGGAAAGTATTATTGGTGATGCTTAATTTGTATTGTCCCAGATAATCAGTTAGTGAGTGCATTTACCGTCAATAAAATTATAGAGCATCTTTGATTTGTGTTACATTTTTGTTCCTGATGTTGACACGCATCTATTCAAGCCTGGAAGTAATCATAAAATTCTTGTAAAAGACAAGGCAAATGGCATGGAAGTTAGGTCCCATAGAATGTGAGGAAGTGAGAGAAATGTATTATATCAGACAAATTGCTGTACAAGTTAACATTAGGCTGCAGAAAGCACCAGCAAATGATAAGGAAACCCTGTATACATGTAATATAATATTAAAAAAATGCTGATCTTTTCACTTAGAAATGATTATATGGATCCAACCCTGCATATATACTTAATTTATTAGATCGAATGACAAGCGATAGATGAAACTGCTCCATGCTTGCTTATACTAGTTGAGCTGATATGTGCATCTTATGAATGGGCTCCAACAACTAGGGAATTGATATGCACATATGCATATAGATAGATGATAGATATATATGAATGTATGTATGCATGCATGTATATTTGGAGTATTTTGACCAATCTATGGATGAGTATAGCAGGTAAGAGGCAGCTTAAAAGTGAGATGTGGAGTAGAGTCCGAGTCACATGGCAATAGAGCTGGAAAGAGACTCACTTGTATCATCAATCATAACCATATATATATAAATATATGGTCATCGCCACCATCATTCATGTTTTTGAAACTAAATAACATAAAAATACAAAGAAAAATTCCTTCCCCACCAAATATTCCTCTGTGTCTAACACAACATGACAACTTTCTGCAATATTTTATGGGTTGCCTTGCCTGCCTAACATCCATTGTCCCATTCACAACATATCACTATCCTTTCTCTCTTTCTCTCACGTGACATACACTGCATCAAAATCTGTCCATCATCCAAAAACTATTCTTAAATATAAATTTCAAATCTCTTTAACATCTGCAATTTCTTTATCTATATGTTTGCAATCTCAAAAAAGAAAACCCTTTCTTTTTTCCCTTAAAATTTCCCATTTCATTTACCTCAATCATCACCTTCTTTAGCTTTATCCAATGTTTTCCCTTCGAACTCAACTCAGCAGTCAGCTCCATTTTTGGATTAACCTGCAACCAAATGTCAGAAGATGAGACTACCAACTTTTGCCTACATACTGCATACATATACATGCATTTGTATAGCATATAATGTAAAGATTCCAACTACTTATACCATTATAAACAAAAAAAGGTAGGGCAACATGTTCACAAGAAAAAATAAAGAATAATAATAATGATGAGGTGCATGAGAAAGTATGATAATTGCATGAGAATTGAGAGGTGGTCCGCATGCATCAAAAGTGAATTGAAGGGTTTTAGCTTTGCTTTGCTACAGCCAATAATCATGGGTGCATGGCCTCAAAAAGATAACATATATATGCTTTTATTAATTATGGTAAAAGGAATATGAAATTAATTAGTACTAGTGTTAATAACTTTTATTATTTATGAACTGATTTTGTCGTCTCTCTCTTTTTTTTTTTAATGAAATTTTGTTGTCTCACTTTAGTGATCCAAATTATCATATACAAAAATCATAACTGTACAGATGCATTTTTTTCACTAAAAGTAAAAAATATAATGAAATTAATGCTTTTATTTTGTTATAGATAGGCATGGGTTTTGAGTATATAAAAATTTATGTAATAAATATATAGACTTATTTAAAAAATAATGAGGGTTTATAGATAGATAATAAAATTAATGCCTGCCTAATAGACCACAAAGAATGAAGATTTAATTTGTCAAAAAAGGCATGGGATTCGAGTATATTCTCACTTTCTTTTGTCATCTGAGAAGCAATGTGAGCATTCTAGAATATAATGGCCACTATACATTGCAAATTGCCCTACACTGCAAATGACTTTAGGATTCCATTTTAGCTATGGGAAATGGAATTTTCAAAGAATATTCTATTTTAATGGAATTTGAAGGGTAAACTCACTTTTGTTTATCTTGAGTTACATGCATTTTAGTCATTTATGTTTGAAATGTTATACTTTTGTCACTTACGTTAACGTGTTTAAACATTTTAGTCACTGAACCGTTAATGACATGGTAAGTTGATGTGACACGTCAAATCATCATTTCAAACAAAGTTTTAGGTTAAAATTATATAATTGGTCTCCATATTAACCTAAATTTTTCATTTGAAATGTTGATTTAACATGCCACGTCAACTTACCGTTATACTGTTAATGGCAATTAACGTTCAGTGACTGAAATGTTACAACATGACAACGTAAGTGACTAAAATATAACATTTCAAACATAAGTGACTAAAATGCAACCTAAGATAAACAAAAGTGACTATTTTGATAGTTTACCCAAATTTGAATGTGCTTATAAAACATGTAATGAGATGGATTTACTCACTTTAAATACACTAGTTATCAAACTTTAATGAGAGGTTAAGGCTTTATAAATAAAAAAGTATCGTATTCAATCTCACTATTATAGTAATTAAATTCATTATCACATTTATTTTTAATTTTATTAGAATTAATTTCATGGCACCAACAAGTAGTTGGGTGCAATAGTAAGGTACATTACAATCCAAGAGAATGACCTAGATTTGAACATTGGAGACAATATTGTTGGGAGGGACAGTCACGCACCCCGAACATAGACCGTAAAACGGACATGAAAAATAACAAAAAAAAAAATTAATTTCATGGCACATTTAAAAATAACTAATTAAATTTTTAAAAAAAAAATATTTGCAACTAAGTATGAAGTTATGGATTTTTTATTTAAAAAGTCGAAATAAAATTAAAAAATGTTGAGAGATGATATAAGGTTATAAGTTGAATTATAATTTTTTTAAGGAGTAAAACTAGAAATTAACCATTTGAACTAAGAGGACGAAGGCTTCTATCTATCTCCTTTGGATTTGCAATTCTATGCAAGCATCGAGACTAGTGTTGATTAAAGATATAATATTAAGGGTGGTTTTAGATGGACGGTATGTTTATCTACGATTAGTGTAAAAACAGTGGTGGCAGTGAAATTAAATATTATAACGTAAGATAAAAAATAAGCTAAATATACTGCACTTCATCATTCATTCAAACTCACCCTAAATCTTATGTCAATCAAACCGTGATTCAATCGCTTGATTTCTTAATCATAAAACATAACAACTAGTCAGGGAAATCACCATTTCAGCACAGTCGCACGTCTCGTTGAAGCTTTAGCTTGCTTAGAGGGGTAATAGACAGCAATTATGCTACTATAAGTCTTGATCTTCAAACAGCACCCTGAAATGGCAATTCAATGAAATAATTAGACGCTCTGGGCACCCAGCTGCAATTGGCAAGAACGGATCCCATTGTCCCCACAATCGCACCCTAGAGAGGAAAGCAAAAGTATAAGAGAATAAAAGTTGACACTTGAAATTGAACAGAGCGCAGGGAACAAAGCACATCAACTTTTTTCCCCAACAAAAGCTTGGATTGAGGCATTCAACTAAAGGAGAATGGAAAGTTATTTCTTTCTTCATTTTCTGACGTCGAAATTTTGACATGTTATCAAGTTTTCAATAATGCTTTTTAGATATGGCGTTTGAGTGACGGTTCAACGCATCATCATGTATATGTATAGTTTACAGCTACGGTGCACACCCGGTATACTTAATGGCTACATTGAGCAGTATTCACCATCTAACTTGCAATTCATTTTTATTTCCCGATAAAATGCTAATCGCAAGTTAATAGTTGAACTATGAATAGTATCTACACTAATGGAAATGTAAAGAAATTACCGATTACCACTCGATAGGATTGAATTTTTTTTAAAAAAAAAATCATTTTGGAGTCAAGATGAGTTCTTAATTTGAAGATGATCGATTTCGCTTTTAGTGAAAATCTAAATCATCTCGAAATATTTTTGAATATATTTATATATAACATTATTGATGAAAAGTATTAATAAAGAAGGAGAATGATGGTGATGCAAAAGGAATCTATTCACTTAATAAGATAAAAGAGTAAAAGAAAGACGAGGAAAAAAGTTGCTATGAAGGTAAGGAAGGTTGAATGCAGGAAGTAAGTACTCAAGGATGATACCGAGGAAGAATATCCCTTTCTCTTCATTGTGGAGGGTACTTATAGGAGTAAGAGTTCTTATGTGGTAGTGGTGATCATCATAGGGAGTTTTACGTAGGGGGCACACTTTATAATTTCGTAAAAGCATTACGAGATTATATATTCAAGTAGATTTTAGAGATTCTTAGAAACAGTGTTTACAATAAAAGTAGGTGGCTTGATGTTTGGAACGTTCCTGCTATCAATGAGTGGTCTCATGGGAGGTGACTTGTCGGGAGGTTAGGCAGTTGATGACTATTTGAAGGATTGAGGGTGAAGAGTCATAAGGTAGATGGTTTTTTTTTATGCTCTCTCAGACTGCGATGTGTCCAGCACAAGTGACTTGCACGGGAGGGAAACAAATGGCTCTGGAGTTGGAATTGAATAAAATCACCATATCAAATCAGGCCGAAAAAGCCGTTTTCCATCTCTACTATCCTTCATCAGAACAAACGAAATTAGACAACATAAATTACTATATATAATCCATCTATATGGAATATATTCATGTAAATAAGATTGATTCAGGTTTCATTTGGTTGACCGGTGCCTCAAAACATTTGATAGCAAAACCCTTAATTAACAAACGATATACTACTTGTATTCTACTATCAGAAAAGGCACAAACAAGCATGCACATGGAAGAAAAAGAAGAGAAACATGAATCCCAGTGGCAACACAAGGTTTAAGGAGTTACCTCAGAGGAGAAAAATGCAGTCATATTGTAATTGTATCGAGATAGCTAGGGTTTACCATTTAATGGCATTGTTAACATGTTTGATAGTCTGACAATAGGTCAAAAAAGGAATGTGGAGTTTGAAGTTTAAAGCTTCTTCTACAGTGTGTGAGACCTAGGATTCCACACTTAGTGCTGTAATTTCTGTAGGGACCCCATGAATTGGAAACTTAAAAGAGAAGTTGGGCTCCCTTTCCATCATCAGGTTTGCTTAAAAGCTGTATGATCTGACTCGAGAAAAACCCATTGAAAATTAAAAGTCGTCAGCTATTTTGGTTTACAAACAGAAAATCAGAGAGGCAAAGTAACCACGGGGGACCAGTCAACACCAGTGAATTCAGTGAACGATGTTACACTTTGATAATGAAAGTTACTGTTCCAAGAAGGAAACAAAGTCCATAAATACTTGATAATGAAAGAGACTCGTGAGTTGTGAGTGATATCCATATTCATGTAGAAGCAGTAGCCAACAAGGAATTAAAAGTTACCGTTCAATTCCCTCCAATTAAACCCCCAATGGAATGGTTTTTCTAGGTGTCATCTTCTCAAAGAAACGAATATGACTGTGGATTTGACCATTGGGTGGAGCGTGGCTTATCCATAGAGATAAACGTTATATACAATCCCCCCAATAAAGTGAATACAACTATAAATGGAGACATCATGTGTTATGTCATTAAAACCACTAATTATTATGCTTAAGTAACTAGTTCTCTCTCTCTCTCTCTCAAGGCCTGCAATAGTTCAATTCACACTCCATGGGTGGTGACAGTTGGACTGGCCCCCTATTTGCCCTTCTAAAAGATGAAACGGTTAGGATCAAAGTTGTAGTAAAGCCCATGTTTTTCCCTCTCAAAACCAAAGCTGTATCTGAAACCAATTTTGCTTTACTTTTGTCATTTTTTGGTCAGTGTATAAGGAGGCTATGTTTCATCATAGACGAGGGGAGAGGGTGATGGAAACTGGAAGGGTGTGGGGTGGGGGACTAGTGGGGAGGGTGGCAAGAAAAGACTGAACGGAGGGTGTGGGTTTTTTTCACCAGTAACGAGGGGAAGCTAGACAAAGGAGAGAATAACCCCATGATGATGATCCTTCTAAATATGCTCTCCTTATAGGGGGAATGAACCATCCAATCTGATTATTACATTTTTTTTCTTTTTTTCAGACTGAAGCTGCACCTTCTCCTCCTCTTCCTCTTCTTTAAATAGGAGAACCTATCAGCCCTAGTTCTTATTGTCATTTACACTCTTTCCTCTTTTCCTCCTCTCCGGTGGAACACAAGGACTGTTTCTTTGCTTTCATGGGAGGTTTGGCAAAGGGCTTCTTACAGAGTTCATTGGCATTCTGTCCACCTCGCACTCCTATCATAGAATAAGTCCTTCCTTTTCTTCTATGGTCTTTCATGGAGGTGGGCATACTGCCAACTGAGCTCTGTTGGCTTCTCTTTGTAAAACCCTTGTGATGCGTTGGTTTCTTCATGCTTTTCCCTCCCTTGGAAAAAAAGTTCCAGTTAAATTACCATGCATAGACTATGATTATCTTCATCCACACACATATATTTGTTTATGTTTTACTCTTTAGTATTTTATTTTTCTGGTGATGAATGATGGCGTTGTTGCAGTTTCTAACCCTTTTAGTTCCTAGTTATCTACTAGCGAGGTGAACCTATACAAGCTTTACAATTTTATCTTGCATAAAAAGATTATAGAGAAAAAGTAAATATAGTGGGAAGAATAAATAATTTACTATATATATGTTTGGTACTTTCATTTCATCATTCTTGTAAGTTTGCAGGGTTTTGATTGCAGCAGTTGTTTACCGACTCCTGAGGTCAAAGGAGGTGAGTAACATTCTATTACTACTTATCGTATTTGATCGTATCCTTTGAGGCTTGGGGCTGTAAATTAAACCTTTTTTAGCATATTCATTTTCTTTTCCTCCTTTAAGGCTTTACCAACCATTCAAATAGTACTTGAGGGCTTTCTTCCCTTTTTGGCTTGCAGTTGAGGTATCTAGGGTTTTATCAGAGCCTCTTTTGTTTGTATGTATCCCAGTCGGTAAAGATCCATGATTGGAGCCATTTGTGTAGATATAGAATTGATATTAAAAATCCAAGTAAACCCCAGCGTAATTATCATCAAAATCCAAAGGCCAGAAATAAGAAGATTTTGTCAGAGTTTCAGGAGAGACCCTAATGATGACTCTATTGAAGGTTTTGTAACTTAAGCTTTTTTGTTTATTGAAAAATAGCTGTCTGATACTGTATTGTAGTGCATATAGACAATCATTTTGAATAATTAATTATCAGTAACTAAGAAAATTTTTATGTCCATGGCCTCATGCATGATTGCCACAATCTCCTTTATGAACTCATTTACAGTTATTAAACCGTATACACTTCACCGCTGAGCACTCTTTTATTATTATTGATTTTAGGGGCAGCTATTAATTTCTTTGAGTAATTTTAAAACACAAACAAAAGTAGAAATGATCCCACAGACCGTGTAGGACAGCATCCAATATTCACTCAATTCAACAGTGGTAAAATGATCTGTGAAGTTTGATGGTAGATTATTGAGGTTTCTTGAGGGTGGTCGGTTATGGATATAAGGTAATATTGGTCGTAGAACAAAAGAGGAACCGGGATTTTTAGGGTAAAAACACAACTATAGCAGGTGTAGGCAATAGGAGGATATTCATATTCATCAACTTATCGAACGAGGTTAATAGGGTAGACTCGGTTATTATGATTTTAATGAAATATGATTTTTTTTTTTGGGTGAGATGAAACATGATTTTTTAAAATGTGATTTTTTTGAGTGATTATCAAGAAAGTTACTGTATAATGTTTGGTATACATAGAAAGATATCTCAAGAAAATTAATTTTTGGTTAATTAAGTATTTTCCTAATAATTCACGAATTTATTTTTTAAATGAAATATAGTATTTATGCATTTAATTTTTATAATACATTTTATTCTTACAAATATTAGATTAAATATTTAGCAATAAATTTTAATTTATAATTTTAGTTAAAAGCAAAATTATTTTAAATTTATTTATACTTTCTAAATTTAATAATGTATATATAAAAGCATGGATATATAAACTTATTTTAGAATCTCTAAGCAAAATTACAAATAATTAAATTATAGAAATGTAAAATCATAGATGATTTAATTTACAATTCTTACATAATTTAAATGGAACAATTTTTCTCATATTCTAAAAAGGTATTTTATAAAAATGGAAGTGGTAAATTAAATTTGTAGTTGAGAAAAAAAAATAAAATCAAGAGATAGAATCTCGAATAATCCATTAAAGTAATGGAGAAGATCAAGTAGCAGGAAGAAATGAGACAATAATTTTGTTCTTTTATGTTTACTAATAGACTAATACTCTAAATTAATATAAATATATTTTTATTAATATTTTTAAGTTTTTAATCTACATGAAAAAATTTATATTCTCACTTTTTATTATGGAAATCACATTATCATATTTATAAAAAAATTAATTTTTAAAAAATAAATAAAATTTAACCTATTAAACGTTGAAATTATTTTCCAAGTATTCAACTCCTAGAAAAATCATTACTTTTTATCCTATCAAACACTTTAAGGGAAAAAAAAATGCATCTAGTGGAGTGTGCATTTAATACACTTCATTCAACTCTTAAAATCATTATTTATCTTTTATAATGTTTTATATATTTCAGTTATTAATAGTGTGTTTAATTAATATATTTTTGTGGTTAAATATAATGAATTTTTATATATATGTTATTAATTCTGAATTTTTATTTGTATTTTTATTTATGTAGATGCAATATATTTTAAGTTGTTGGTAAATAAGTTTAAATATGAAATTGTATAGAAAATTTGGGCAAATATATATTAAAACATGTTGCAGTCTTTTTTTCTCTCTCCTTTAGATGGTAAAACTATGTATTTATATGTTATAGTTATTGTTTACAAATGTGACGTTTTAGGTAGGTTTCATGTATGCCAACACGTAACCTACTATATATTAAACATGCGTTTATATGATGGGGGTTTATTTATGTAGTGATGTGTAAACTTTTTTGTGCGATCTCATATACAGTCCCGCGTGTGATATCTCCTACGAACCTTTAATGTCACGTGAACACGACATGTGAGTTCAATGTACAATCCGTATAAAGTCCGACCCAAATCCATTCAAACTCTGGATCGATAATTGCAAATATCATAATAAATTTAGTTTGAAAATTTGAGGAGAAGAATAATTATTTAAAATATTATAAGGAGAATGTTGATGGGCCAAGAGATCTCCTTTGCCCATATTTGAAATAAAATTGTGAATTTAGTATTTATATTTTAATTTGGTTATTTTTAGTTAGTGTATTTTTTAAAATTTTAAAATTTTAATCCTTCATAAATAGTAATTGTTAAAATCATTTAGTTAAGTTTTGTTATTTTTAAATTGTGATGCCGGAAATATATTATTATATATGTAATGATATGTCGGCTTATTATTTTTATGTATTACTTAATAAAAATTCAGTTAAGGAATCAACTATTGTCATTTACAACAAAATTGAAATTTCAAAATTTAAAAAGTATAGAGACTTAGAATGATCCAATTGAAGAACATAGACTAAATCTAACAATTGTACACATAATACCTGACCAATAATTGAATTTAACTGAACGAATTTAATTGTTACTTTTTGGGTAAAATTTCAACAATAAAAAAATATAAAAACTATAATTGATACATTTGAAAAATAAAATGATCAAATCCACAACTTCTGCAAATGGCTTCAAAATCTTTATACAATTTTAATTATATTCTAATAGATGTGCTCATGAGCTGGGTCGAGTAACTAATTAAATATAGTGATTTTTTACGATCATAAATTTTTCTATAATATAATCATGTAACAAATATTTTACATCTTAAAATTTTATTTGTGTTTCTCTCCCTAACCTCCCTTCCGATTAGCTAATTATAATTTTAGCATTTTGAAGGAAAGCAAAGGATTATCTAAATAAAAAAAATAAAGTTAACCAAATGACGGAAAGGATATTCCTTTCCCTTGATTTCCTTTCTTTTTCTTTATATTATCATAATCCAAACTAGGAATGTAAATGAACAGAACGTTCGATAAACTGTTCGTGAACCATTCGTATAATGTTCGTTTATGTTCGTTTATTAAGCTAAATAAACAAATATGAACAAAATTTTTATGTTCGTTTAATAAACGAACGAACACGAACAGAGATGTGTTGGTTCGTTTATATTCATGAACAAGCTCGTTTAAAAGCGCGTTTATTGGCTCGTTTATAAGCTCGTTTATTTATTAATGATATTTTATTATAAAAATATTAAAATAATATTTATGTGTATATTTTTATTGTTTGTTTGTTTGTTTGTTTGTTTATTATTTATTAACATTGTTCATGAACGTGTTTAATTATATGTTCATGAACATGTTCGATTAAGTTAAATGAATATGCTCGTGAACATTAAACAAACGAACATGAACACACATAATTTAAAATAAACGAACATAAACAAAAATTTGAAATTCTTAATGAACACGACCCGAACATGAACAACTTCAAAAATAAATAAATGAACACGAACAAAGATTTGTTTGTTCAAACTCGATTCATTTACAGCCCTAATCCAAACATATGGTTAGGATATAGTACTTATATTTTAATTTAATATAATTTTATTTTTTTACTTTTATATTATCATTAATTAGTTTAAATAATTGTCATATTTAACTATTTTAATTAAAAAGTTGAGGGAGAATTTCTTCTCAAAAATATTCATTCTAGTTTATCATGTTTTTTGTCAGAAAAAATTTAATTGAAATAATTGAGGATAATAATTAATTGGATTGACTAATGTTATTGTAAAAGTAGAAGATGAAATTAAAATATAAAAATTAAATTCCAAATGTAATTTGGAGAGGGACTAAAACTGAAAATTGGCCATTTATCTTTTATAATGAAAAGAAAAATGCAATGTACACGTATTATGTAGGAAGGCCTCTTTTATTGAGAGTAGTATAGATTTTGTTAACAAAATTTGCAATATCATTGTTATTGGATCCCTAAAGGCCCGACTCCAGACCAGACCAGACCCGAATCGGACTCGATTGCTTGAACGAGCTTTAAGTCCAATTAACTGGGACCCACTTCTATGTCAGATCCATATCTATCCTCTGATTTAAATTAATATTAAATTAATCTATTAATTCCATTTTACTCGTTCGGTTAACCACTGTCGTATACCCTTTTAATTGCATTGACCCTCTCCTTACCCACCAATCTAATCTGTGAGCTATCCATCATCATCATCATCATCATCTTTGAGAAGCTCCCATGGCTGATAATTCTGCTTGCAACCCGGACCTCATTCTTGCTCATAAATTCCCCGATGTATGAATCTCCTTCTCTTCAATGGATTTCATGTTTTCTTATGTGTTTCTGTCATTTGATCCTTACCCTAATATTGTTTGCAGACATCTTTTGTTTATACTGAAAGGTACTATTTTGTTCCCCTCCCCTCCCGAAACTTAGGCCTGTGTAGCATTGCTTCACGAAAACACCACTCTTAAGATAAAAGTAGTAATTTTTCCACAAAAGTGTTTTTGGGGCCAGAAAGTACTCTTAAAAAGCATTGTTAAACTAATCATTAATATATAAAAGGAAATTTCCTTTTTGTTTGATCTGTCTGACAATGGTTATGTTTCCTCCTACACAGAGATGTAGCTGTCTATGCCTTGGGTGTTGGAGCATGTGGTCGGGACGCCGTCGATACATACGAACTTAAATACGTTTACCATGAAAATGGACAGCAGTTTATCAAGGTTATACTTGTACATCACTTGGATGGTTTTTTTTTTTTTAAAGAACACAACTATTCTTAATTGGCAAATGTGTTTATATTTGTTGTTGCGGTCTAGCTTGACTTGTTGTATTAAGGGTTGCATTAGAACTGCAAATGGATGCCTAACCTGCCAAGAATTGAGTAAAAATGAAACCCGTTTGTGTTAATCGATTAGGGGAGGAAGTGGAGTTGTCTTAATCCGCCTGTAACAAACCATTGGTGCTTGTTTACTTATGGACGTAACATAATACCTTTCCTAATTTCTTCTTCTTCTTCTCAGGTTTTGCCAACATTTTCTACTTTGTTTTCACTTAGAGGTCTGCCACAACTTAGTGGTGTGCCTGGCTTAAAGTAAGTTCTTGGCCCATGTCATGTACCCTGTCTTGTCTTTCTCAAAAATAATCCTGTCTCTCATTTTCCCTTTGATTCATTAAAAGATGTTAATAAATTGTTTAAAGCTTTTAAATATAAACTCATTTAACTTTTCTAGTTTTTTGTTTTAACAGGTTTGATGAACGTCTTTTGTTGCATGGACAACAATACATAGAAATACTCAAGCCACTTCCTTCAAATGCCTCTGTAAGTCTACAACATCTGGCACATAAATTCGATGCTGTACACTTAGAGAATATTTGGTCTGAAAGTGGTCTTCCTGCGGAAATTGTTTTGAAACTGCTGTGTATTACCAGAGTTAATTGTTGTTGTTAATTAACTTTTTTTGCAGATACTTAACAAAACAACCATTGCAGGTTTCCATGACAAAGGTTTGTACTCATTACCTGAAATGATGTCAAGTAATTCAGGTGGTATTTGTCACCATGAAATCGAGTTGTTTTTGGCAGTGTAAATTTGTTTCTCTCGTAGTCTTTCACTTTTTATCGATATTACTGTATTTAAAAGCGAACTTGTAAGGATAACAAGCACCAAGGAATTGGTTGTTGGTTGCTTCAGTATTTTGTTAACCTTGGGAAAACTGTAAAAAGTGAAACAGAAAGAGAAGTGATATCTGCAAGTCTATTTTGAAAGGATAGTCTTGATGGTTTTTCCCCTCCCCTCTAAATATCAGGTAAAGCAGCAATACTGGAACTTGAAACCAGAAGTTATGAGAAAGAGTCTGGTGAACTATTAACCTTGAATCGGTAAGTTGTATTTCCCCACCATCTGATCTAACACTCTCATGCTGCAGTTTATTAATGTATAAATGATTCTTCAGGACAAGTGTTTTTCTACGTGGTGCCGGTGGCTTCTCAGATCCATCTAAGCCCTTTACGTACTCGAACTATCCAGTCAATCCGGCTTCAGCTATGAAAATCCCAAAAACTCAACGTTTTGCAGTATTTGAGGATTGTACCCAACCACCTCAGGCATGTAGCAACAATACTAGATTTTTATCCATAAGAGCTTTTATGTTGCTTTCAAAAAAAAAAAAAAAAAAAAAAAAGAGGTTCTCCACTTAGTTCACTTTTTTATCCATATAGTATATAGTCTGTGGATTAGGTTGATCTGATATCAACTTCTGCTTCGATGGCTTGTGCTATGAGATGCTTTTGTTATGATGACAAGCTTCTCCAGAAGTTTTGAACTACTATATTTTGGCTTTGGCAGGCTTTGTTGTATAGGTTATCCGGTGACTATAATCCTCTGCATTCGGATCCTATGATTGCGAAGGTCGCAGGGTTAGTTCATTACTTTTGTTGAGGCAATGGCTATTGGTTGCATTACTTGACACAGCTCCTTTGCATCCTAAGCTTTTATACTGATTTCCTATCCCATGTTCATAGATTCTCGAGGCCAATTTTGCATGGATTGTGCACCCTTGGGTTTGCAGTACGGGCTATCATCAAATGTATTTGCAGGGGAGATCCAGACATGGTCAAAAGCATCTTTGCACGATTCCTTTTGCATGTGTATCCGGGTGAGGCACTCATTACCGAGATGTGGCTTGAAGGCTTGAGGTACACTTTTTCTTTATTTTTCTGATAATATTCAAGTGAATGGAGATCTGATGCTGGTGTTATAATCTGCAGGGTCATATATCAGGTAAAGGCAAAAGAAAGGAATCGAGTAGTGCTGTCAGGCTATGTCGACCTCCATCGATTAGCAGCTTCACTATAAATCAACTTAATCTACATCCGACTTGTGTTATAACTGCTGCTACAAATTGCAAACTTCATAAATAGGAAACTTGAAAATAAAGAAGTTGAAATTCTTAATACTTATTGAACATCAAAGCCTGTTATCATTCAAGAATGTGATGTAATAAATACAAACCATTTCTTTTATGTTTGATTGGGGATGTTTTAGGTGTTAATTGTATTGACATGATCTTATTATTACTATTTTTTCAACACAATAAGGAAAATTAAATAAATGGTAGTCCAAAGAAAGTTGCTTCATTTTTCTCAGAACTGAAACACAGCCATAAAAGCTTTCAGTTCCAGAATTTCTTCACCATACAGCAGCAAACAACATCAAGAAACAAATGCCAAGATAGATGGTTATCCATTACAACAGAGAAAAAATGCGCCTCTTAGATTGACATTGAAATTTCAATTTTACATTCTGTCTTCTCTCTTCCTTGGAGCACATGTAATGATTTCATCGACCCTAAGTATCATCTCAGCAGCTTCAGTTGCAGAGAGCAATACAGCTTGCTTGACTTTGAAGGATTCAGAGATTCCTAGCTCAGCCATATCTCCTACCTGTTTATATAATCATAGCAGCAATGAAGAAAGATTGTAAGTATCCAATGCGGTTTTAGAGAAACAAAATCTCCAACTGTACACGATAAATTCATTAAACTCTGTTTTGATTTTTTAGGATAATTGAATTCCCGCACTTACAGATCCAGAGATGACATCAATCCCTGCATTGCATCCCTCCTTGTGGTGCTCCGCACGAAGCTGGGCCACCAAATCTGCACTGTCCAGACCCGCATTGTCAGCAATAATTGTTGGGATGGCTACAAGTGCCCGCGAGAAAGCTTCAATAGCATGAGATTTCTTCCCAGGAGTCTTGCGTGCTAGCTCATCCACTTCCTTTGCCATTACCATCTCAGGCCATCCACCTCCAAGCAATACCCTAGTGTCATTAACTGTCTGAGACAGTACGCACAATGCATCATGCAGAGACCTTTCAGCTTCGTCTAGCACATGATGGCTGCCATACACAGAAGCATGTCACCACCAAAGCAAACATATCGACAAGCAAGGAGAACAACTAGAGGAAATAGTTCAACACCGTACCTTGCACCTCTCAACACAATAGTACAAGCCTGACCCATTTCGACACCAGAAAAGTGGATTAACTTGTCCTCACCAATCATAATCTCTTCAATAAGCTTGCAATGTCCAAGCTTAACAGACTCTGGGTTGTCAAAGGTCGAAGCAATTTCACCACCTGTTACCAAAGCCAGACGCTCTATCCCATCAAAATCAGCATGCTCAATTGCAAGTATGCCTGCATCGGCAAAGAGTTCTTCAGGGAAATTGTAGATCAACTGCCTGTTAACGAAGCAGTTAATCCCATGTCCTATGATCTTTTTCACCTTTTCTCTCATCTTTTCCTTCTCAGCCCCTTCAATTTCAGCAACCTTAGACATTGAATCGACACGAACACGTGCACCATATATCTTTACTTTGTCAGTATCCATTGCAGTATTTGCAACCAAAATCTTAGCATTTTCTATCCGTTTTGGCTGTCCAAGCCCTATTTTCTTGTCGAGAATGAATCTGAAATCATAAGATGTAAGTTTAAATAAATAAAAATCAGATTATGGGAAAGGCTGACATAACTAAAACTCCAGCCAATCCAATCATAAACGATTACAGCGAATGAAGGCAATGAGAAGCTCATAAGGACTCACCCTTCATCTAAGAAAGAATCCTTCAAGGATCCCCCGGGCTTCTTGATTATTTGGATAGCCTCTAAATTTGTGCTCCCCTGCAGTTGCAAGTAAAAGCCATAGAAATTTGATAAAGAAAAATGAAAAGGGAAACTCAATAACAGCATCCACGGCCAGTTGTGCAAAAAAGAATCCTCAACATAATTCCGAATAGTTGAAACACTAATATTTGATCTTAAAATGTTGGATGGAGAGAAATTATCACCTTTAACCTCATAACAGCATCCACAGCCAGTTGTGCAAAATGTTCTTTATCCTGAGAAAGAATTTTAGAACTCAAAGTGGTCCTTGCAATTTTCATCAAGTCGGACTTGAATTTCTCTGCAAAATACAGAAATGCCATGCGCTATAAGAAGCAACTACAAAGAGTAAAGACAAATTCTAATGGAAACAACAACTCAGATTACAAATTTTATCAAGTCAAACACATTAAAGAATCTAGCTCAATCAGGAACCAACAAAGCCTAAAACGTTGGGCAAATAAAGGCATATCATACAATCCACACACAAATAAAGAGAACGTATTCATGTCCAATAATTCACCTGCATTCTCTTTGTTATCCACAACCCTCTGCAACAAAGCATTACGAGCACACTCAGCTGCCATTCGGTAACCTATAAAACAATCATACATTGTTATAAACTCTCAAAACTTAACTTATTTAGCAATTTGCACTCAACAAAATAAAAGATAAGGGAAATAACCAAATAATCCCTCTGTCCCAATTAAATTCTCACGGGTTAAAATTTTCAAGTCAAATTTTTAAAATTTTGACTTCTATTATTTTAAATATTTTAATTAATTATATTAACAAAAATATATTTAAGAATTATGTTATTCAAAGTTTTTCATATATATAATTTAAAATAATAAGTCAGAAGCAACAATTTGTGGATATTGGCACTGTTACTGTACGGCAAGCAAAGGATTGGGGATTCAGTAGTCTCATGTAAAGTCAAAATAAAATGACCACAAAAAGTTAAAATGTGACAAATTTATTGGGACAGAAATAGTATATTACAAATACAATTATGCTGTTATTAAGTTCAGAAAAAAATTGAGCAAATAAAATAGAAAATTTAACGCTGGAAATTTTATTCCTATAGGAGTTGAAGTATTAAAGTTTATAGTTATATCTTACACTCATCTTAATAATGTACTTCCTTTAAATTTTCTATGATAGAAGCAAATCAGAAAAAAAGAATCACACTGCTACCATGCCTGACTCTTTCTTGACGCTATATAGATATCAAAACTAGATAACAAGTTAAAGCTCGAAGCAAGTTAATGCCTACAACAATACCGGATACAGGCCACAAAAGGCAACATCTAGTGGAAAGGAATAATAAAGATATTAATAAAAAGATTATACAGGATGACCCATGACATGCAAGGTGCCATAATGAAGAAGAATAATAGAAAGCAAAGTACTAAATGAGGCTAAAAGAACCTGATATTATAGTCATGGGATGAATCTTCGCAGCCACTAGCTTTTCGGCCTCCCTTAAAAGTTCTCCAGCCAAAACAACAACAGATGTTGTCCCATCACCAACTTCATCATCTTGAACTTTGGAGATGTCTGAATTTCAAATTAAGGATGTAATCTAATAAAATAAAAGCTCTTTCCAAATAAAATCAATGACTCTGTTAGCATGGCTCACTGAACCATTTACAGTTCTGTCATGTACTCTTGTGTACCAAAATAACATTGTGAGTTTTAACATGATGAAGAAACCAAGCAATTTAATCATAAAGAGTAATGACAATGAAGATAATTATAAGGATACCAATTAAAACTTTTGCAGCAGGGTTGTCAATATGCAAGGACTTTAAGATGGTAGCTCCATCATTAGTAACAGTGACTTCATGTCCTCTGCCTGTTGATTGTAAAATTTTATCCTGGCAGATAATTTCACCAATAACAAAGTCAAGGATTTACAGAACTAGTACTCGCATTTAATCTGTATGCACAATGTGGAAAACTTACCATGCCTTTTGGCCCTAGGGTTGTCTTAACCAAGTCACTAATTGCAATTGCCCCAACAAATGATGCCTGAATGTAAGAAAGCTCATAAATATCAGATGCTACTGAAAATAAAATACCCAAATAATAAGAATGCAATACAAGTATAATCTTAGAATTCCAAAAATGTAGTAGAAAAAAATGCATTTAAACCATATTTTCAGCATTAAATGTACACAAATTATAAATAATAATGACTCACCATTCTGGCACGCTCCCCCTCTCTTCACTAGCGTCATCTTTAAAAATTTTTTCAATCTATCACATTCACCCAACCGGTAAGCAAAATAAAACTTCAAACCAAATGCATAAAAAAAATTCTAACCAACTGAAAGTAATTTAGTAGTAGGCAAATAACGCACCGCCATTGAATATAACGTGGTCGAGAGTAGCTGGAGCTTTCGTGCTCAAATAAAACCCTGAATCACGAGAGCGAGAGAAAAAAATAGTGTTTTTAATCTAACAATGAAACGAAAAACATCCAAATGCTGCTTAATAAACCATAAATTTGTATAATGAGCCATGCGAAATGTTATGCTCAGCAGCACTTTCATTATTCATTCATTTCCTCATTTCACAACCAACGGAACCAAAGTAAACAGTAACATAATCGCGAAAAATGGAAACAAAAGGCTTAAGTTTCAGAAACCCCAGAAAGCTTTGAAATGAAATAAAGCTTTTACCTGTTCTTAAGCGCGATGTAGAAAATTTGAGATTGAGATCCGAACGAGAATAGAAAATAGAAGCAAGGTTTGACGTTTTGGTTGCCTCGGGGCTTTGCTTGCTCTATTACAAATACCAGTGGTATATCCTTCTGAATGCTATGCTTATTCAATTAAATCTGAATTCTGAAAGGCTTCCAGTGAAGTGACCTGAGCGAACTCTCCGGAAGTAGGAATTGTTGAGAAGAAGGGCTGTGAGCCCTTTAACTAATGGGCTTTTACTAAATCCCAATTTTAATTTTAAAGGCTCGTGAAGTTTATAATTGCATTATCCACCATTTTAGTCTAGAATGCAATTGGTTCGAGCTTAATTTAGGCTATAGGTCCATAATCATCAATCCCAGATGTTTTTATATGTTATTTTATTATCAATTTAATTTTTAGTGAATCATTTTTGAAATGATAAATAGTGTGTTGAGATTAAGGATCCCTTTAGGTAAGCGTTTATTTCTAATGCGATGCGTTTAGTTTTTTTTTTCTAAACGAACTTTTACTTAAAGTAAACGTTCATCCAAAGGGATCTTAATTTAAAATTCAATATTAAAAAAAAAACGAATCAAAATAAATACATACCATTCATTTAACCTTGTATGAGGACAGAGTCAAAAGCAATGGCTAGCTTTCCAAACTTTATTCAGTCCCTATATTAAATATGTAAAAGTACAGTTAACTTATGTTGACCTCTATGTTTTGAATTTGACTTTTTGGCTATTTACTAAATTTATGAATTTTATTAGTTTAATATCTTTATTTTCTCAATCATTAAACTAATATATATTACATTAATTATGATATTAAAATTTTCATTAATTTATATCAATTAACCCAATATTATACATGCCAACCAGCATTGTAAGGACCATAATGGTTATTCTGTCGAAGAATAAGAGCAAAGAGCTGCTCCTTTTTGGCTTTGTTCCTTTGCATGTGAAGGCAGTACTTGAATTATGATAACAATACGATAGTACCAATCATTTATGGTTGGAATCCTGAACAAAACAAAGGGAATACAGATCTGATCTAAAGTAACAAAGAATGCGACCTCGAGCTGAGGTCCATTAATTTTAGACTTGAATATTACATGCTAAGCACATTATATAATGAGCTATTATATATATTAAAGATTAGAGGCAAAACTCTATTCTCTTCAATCATCTTCATCCACCCACCACCCAACGTTCCTTATTATATGGTGGCTTAGAGTGGTCGGGTGCTTCGGCCAGCTGCCCTACCGCAGAGGAGAGCATTCTTGGGGATGGGGTATTCATCCCTGAGAGATGTTGAATCTGTGTATACACGCAAGTAAAGCTGTTGCCCGAGGTACTGTCTTGCCCAGTACTCAGACCTCAAGTTCCACATCCCTACGTTGTCAAGTGCCACATATATGGCTGTCCATGAATTTGGATACACCTGCATGCAATTCACCGCATATATACATCAAGTAAATTAAAATTGGGTCTTAACTAAGATAGCTAAATTAAATTGAATAAAGATGGTTGATTTAGGTACCTGAGTAGTACAACGTGCAACTGCGTCACGTAGGTTGTATCCATTCCGACTAGCTGCCGTCCATTGCCCTCCGTCCATACTGCATTTCAATGTAGTTTCAAAACCAATATGTTAGCACAGGTTCGTGCATATTGTTATGGTGAGAAATGATGTTCTTTAGTGCTTAGTGCTTACCCAACGACAAAGAAAGAGTAGCCATTGAGATGCCAGCTCTGTACGATGTTCTCATCGTTCTGAAATACAATCTCAACAAAAGCCCTATAATCAGCATTCAGAACTGAAGTGTCAAGGTATATCCCTCCACCGTAAGGATTATCTGATATGCTCCCAGGCCGGAAAACTCCTCCAATTTTGAAATAGTCGGCAAGTTTCAAAGGAGTGTCCGGCAGAACAAAGGAAACACTGTTAACTGCATATCTTTGCTTCCCATTAACTTGTCCCGCAGAGTTTGCAAGCCTGATGGTTCTGGTTGTATTAATGAGACCATAGTGGTAGGAGCCCTGAGGGTTAGGCCTTGGTCCACTCGCTGTAAGGTTAGTCCTGATAGAGCGTGCCTGGTTCAAAGACCAGTCGATTTGGATGGTGGGTCCACCAGGAGGAAGACCAGAGACAGGGCCAGCAGAATTACTGTAACGAAGGGGCAGTCGTGGTGAGACGGGGTTGGTGAAGCGAGAAGAGGCAACAATGTAATAGTCTTGTGCAGGCTGATCAGCTGTGAATAAAACGGAGCATGATTGGCCTAGGTGAAGGTCGATGGAAGAGTAGGTAGTTTGCAGGGTGTGTGTTCCCTCCACTTCAACCAACGTCAACCTGTGGTTTTGGATGCGGAAATTGAGAGAATTTTGCAGTCCAACGTTGATATCCTAAGCCTGTAGGTTTTGCCTGCAACACAATACATGATCCTCATTATGCTTGATCCTGTTTAGTCTTTACTAGTATAAGAAAAAATAAGTACCTTGTTCAACATTGAAGGAGGCACCACCAGGTCCACGACCATTGATAAGGATCCCATCAGGGAAAGGTAGCTTCTTACCACGATCTAGATGAGCTTGCAAAACCTGCACAACCCCATTTTTTCAGTTTCTTATTAATTACCCACACCATAATACTTTGTATAAAATCAATATCTTATGCAGCTGTTATAATCATTACTTCATTATCCCCGCTAGGAGACATGCGCTGGCCCCAGATGGCAAGCTACATAGAAATGTTGAATATATACCACGACAATAACACACCTAAGTAGAAATGTTGAATATATACATGACAAATCACCACCTAAGTTGAGCATCCTAGGAAACCATCATATCTGTGCTGATGATTAAGAGAGAAATAGACATATCAGGTGCAAGTCTAGTGGTAAGATATTTATTTTGTGGTATAAAAGTTCGGTTTAATCCTTAGCATCACTACCCATTCCCAAAAGAAAAAAGCAATGCCTTTTCCCTGTCACGTTTAAAACGTATCAAAATAAACCAAGGCTGAGCCAAGCAGGAAATGACAAAGAAAATGACAGTCCAGAAATCCAGCTGTAAAAGGGGGTGATAAAGCCATAGCCCGCAGCCAGCATTGAATAGTACAAAGAAACCAAATTTGCTT
The DNA here is from genome assembly GCA_005610355.1 of Gossypioides kirkii. Taxonomy (NCBI): domain Eukaryota; kingdom Viridiplantae; phylum Streptophyta; class Magnoliopsida; order Malvales; family Malvaceae; genus Gossypioides; species Gossypioides kirkii. Next base: position 19,904,411 of record CP032247.1, on the reverse strand, counting down.
TGCTTCGTTAATCCAACTAACGCCATTATGCTGCCGACAGACACTGGGTGATCCCACCATGTTAAATTGTTGTACGGCCCCATACTGCCATAGTTATGAATAGCAGGCATTTTTTTCCAACCTAAAAGCAAGCAAGCAGCTTTAATTTGAAAAAATGTATAGTACCGTGTGATTGGACTTGTACCAATCGCCAATGAGCACAGTGTAATCCCCGGCCGGGTCAGGGAAGGGGACTGGGATTCGTGGGCGACTAAGGATCCTGATCCCTCCAAAAGCACCAGCTGCCTTGTGGAATCCAAGTGATGGGTAGTAATAGAAACTCCCTATTTGATCCTTCACCTGAAGCATGTATGTGAAGTTCTTTCCTGGTGGAATAGGGCAGGTTGTGCCATACACGCCGTCTTCGTACGAGTTCCTCCTTTGTTGGACTCCATTCCTACATATTTACAGTCTTCAGCTAAGTACATAACCCTTGCAAATTATAAAAACAACTAATATTTCCTATTTAAAATGTGCAGTCTAATTCAGGAGCCAATTTTGAACTGGTTATCTTTCAGCGCTTTGCTTTGAGATGCTAAAAACAACAACCCAACCTGTTCTACTTGATTCACTGTCTTTCTTTTCCAAGTTAGTAAATGAACCATGTCAAATTCTGTTATGAGTCCTTATATGTATAAGATTTAAGTTGTCTGTTTTTAGTAAATTTATTTAATTTTAATTATATATTTGTCGAGTTTCAAAATTTCAATTCAAACGCATATGGTGATAGTTAAATCTGTTAAGTCAAATTTTACTATTAATCCGGTACAATGTATAAAGTGTAAATATAATCATTGTTCTCTAATTTGATTATTTTTAATTCATATACTTTGCAATTTTAAAATTTCAGTCATAAGTCAAATGATAGGCACTAAATTCATTTTAAATGAAATGATATTTTTATTAGTATTGTGAAAAAATAGCGAATTTAAATGTTTTTTTCCGAAAAGTAGATGAACTATATTTTGTAAATTGCACGTAAAACAAAGACTAATGGCAGGATTTGGCTATAAATCACCCAAGGTAAACATTTTTAGGTCAAACTATGATTTTGGTCCTCTTGTAACCTTATATTTTAATTTTTATCCTACTATTGCAATATTGTTAATTAATCCAAATTATGAACACAATTAATTATTCTTGTTAAAGCCTTAATATAGATTATTTTTAAAAATATCATATATCAATCTATTGCTTAAGAATTTTTTTTTAAAAATCCAGTCAAATAACTTCATTTAATAAAAATTCTAATTAATGTGGAAAAATATTGGACAGGTCAATCCACTTGAGCTTCTTCCCCATATATGTTACATGTAGGAGACAGCTAATACAAAATAAATGGTCCACTTGAATCAAGTATGATTAATGGGGTTTTAATTAGGTAGATTAACGACCATTAATTCAACATATTTTCCCAATTAATTCAAAAGTTAAACGCTGTCTTTCTCAATCAAAGGACAAGCCGCTTTCTAATTACAGCAAAGCAAAAAATGGTACTTGTTTCAGCCACATATGCTTTACTGTAAAAAAAACACAGATCTGCCATGATGAGATCAAAGCACATGGATGTTTTTTTCCTAGCGTTCACGTTTACCAATGTAGGAACAAGACAAGAATAACCGATCATGTGTAGTGACCGACTATAATGGTCTCCATATGGCAGTGAAGTGGAAGGAAAAATGGCACGTAAAAAAGCAAAAAAAAAAATCATACCAGGAGAGGAGGAAAGATTCGTTTAAGTTGTTAAAGACGTTGATGATGAGGTTGTCGTTGGTAACAGAGTGAATATCAGGGCCTGGGAATTGTCCATTTATGAGAAGACCCTGGAAAACAAAAGATGTATAAGGTTTTGACCATCATTCTCATATATAGACCGACAAGAGGTTATGGGGAAAAAGCTCACCGTTTGACGAACGCCAAGAGGGTAAATGTCACCGTACGTAACATTCCAGCTGTAGAACCTGTAGGGATCTTCGGCGCCGGCAATGGCGAAAAGAGAAGCGGCGGCATAAAACAATGCTACCGCCGAGTGAAGCGGCATTTTGGGTCTAATGGAAGGGAAAAGGAGAGGTTTAGAATAAGAGGGCAGGAGCAGTGAACTGGAAGAGTTAATAAGGGGATGGGATGGCACAATATTTAAGGGAGGGTATATTAAATCGGTTGAACAGTTGAAAGTGTGAGTAAGCCGTAGAGGGAAAAAACCAAAAAAGAAAAGGAGGGAAAATTTTGAGGAGATAAAGAGGAAAGAGAAAATCGAATTAAAGTGTCGGTGGAAGAGTGTCCTTACATTAGCTCACTGTTTGAACTGTGAATGTGTTTGTCTCCCACATGGTTTTGGGGTTCTTTGTCTTGTTCTTCCGAATTATGGGAAGTAGAGAATTACTACAACACTAATGTTTGTTCTTAATGTTGAGTTTTCCATTTTTTTAGAAAGAAAAGGCTGTTTTGATAAGCTTGCGGGGGTGGAGCTGTGTTACCAGTAGAGCAGAGGTTTTTGGGATTATTTAGTCAACATTTTCTCCTTTTAATTTGAATAACATGGACGATGATGATGGCTCAATTGGTGCTTTGTTTTGTTCTGAAATAGAAAATATTCATTACCACATCTCAGATTACTTTTCACTTTTTATTTACGGGTCTTTTTATAAATAACCCAAATCTAGAGCTTGCTTGGTTTGTTACGCTTAAGCATTACTTAATTTTAGTTTCAGCATTTAATCCTTTTCCTTAATCTAATGGAATCGAATCAAAAAAAAAGTTTGAATTAATAAATTTGACGAATGTTATTTTAATAATCAAATTTAATTTGAAATTTTTATAAAAAAATTTTGAGTCGAGTTAATTAATTTATTTTATTTATAGTCAATGTTACATTTACATGAATCGATTATTTAACTAGTAGACGAAGTACAAAATAATTCAGCTATGTAAACAATATAATGATTTTGACTTTTAATTTAATGGACAAGATCTATCAAAACGATGTAATTTTATCTTTTAATTTAATAGTTCTGACTTTTAATTTTAGAAAAGATAAAATTTATCAAAACGACGTAATTTTATTTTTTTTATTTAGATTTTTGGATAACTCGAATTGTGTAATTGATATTCGAGTTAAACCGAAAATTTTAATTTTTTATTCGAGTTAATCTAAATAACTCGAATTATTTAATTTAAAATTTAAATTTTTTTATTGAATTTTTTCGAATCGGATCGAATTACTCACTCCTATTCTAACTTGTCACCGTATGAGAGAGTCGTTAGTGATTGAGGCTGGCTTCAATGGCTGGTTGTAAGTCATCGAGGCTTGTTAGGGCTAGCAAATAAAGAGCTCATTGGTTACATTGAAGACTTATCAGGGAGTTGAAGTCAGCAGGTAAATGGCTCGCATCGATCTGGTGTCAACAAATTACCACTGGGAGTTATAAATATTTTGTATCTCAATTCAAATTCAAGGTATAAATCAAATGATTAGCCGATGCTTTTCAAAAAAAAGAGGGGTCACTACTTTTCACTTTTTCCTTTATAGCGACTTGGGAGAACGAGCTTTGGTGAACTGGAAGCCACAAACACTGCATGATTCTCCTTAACCTTGCCTCCAACTTTGCTTTTCCCTTTTATTTTAACTATCATTTAGTAATTAAGTGTATTAATTTGATGTTATAATCTTCCCAACTACATGTGCAAAAACCCAATGATCATTGAGTGGGGACTTCAGGAAGAAAATAATGGAAACAATACTGCTGCTAGCTAGCACAAGCCTTGTCAGTTAAATGCATGAAAAATAAGCTGTGCTGACGATGCCATAAATGAATGGTCACGACAGGAGGCAAGGCAACGTCCCCACGTCCCTAGTAGCATGTGCCATCATTGCAATTTGCAAAGGCGCCTCAATAACGCAAAACTACAAGACCATACCTCCATGAATGGAAAACCCCAATTTCAAGGTAAATCCAACAACATCCATTTAACTTGACCCGCAGTTTTAAGTGTCCTTTAAAATTGAATCTCAAAAGCAACCTGTGATATAATAAGTAGCAATATTGATGATATGTTTATTTGCCAAAGATAAGTTTAGGAAATTCTGCAGGCTCGTAGGACCAATCAACCCGCAATTAGTGGGCATGTTATGCTCGTACCACAGAACAATAAAAATTGCGACAATAGTCCAAGAACACATGGAAATTTGGCACTTCGCTTTCCAACCACATATGTCAACTCCACTGCGGCATTAACGGTTAAAGTGCAGCGGTCATACTATTAGTCTTGTATTGAAAACAAACGAGGCTTTCACCATATGTACTTTTCAATACCCTTTAGTTTACCAAATAATATGCCTATTATGTTGAACGAAACCTAGAATGTGTTCATTATTGGATCCACCAAATCACCATCCACAGTCCTGAATCCCCCTCTTGATTCCGATGGCAATGAAGAAAGCATATAAAACAACTAATTTGTCATGAAAATCAAAACGGGTGCTGACTGCCGAATCCGAGTATAGCAGTTCAAACTATTCAACCACTAATCCACTCATCCAACTGTTGAGTGTGTATATATAAGATCACTAGATCATTTGACCTCAATAGAGGATAGGTAGTTAATTGAAAAAACTGGTAATAGATGTTTACATTTTCTTATCGAAGAAACCAACCTAAAGAAAAAAGGCTAGCGGAACTTGTATCTTTCTAGAAAACAGAATATACTTTTATCACGATAATTCCAATTTGATGCAACAACTAAACAAAGGGCACGTTCATTACAAATATAAGATCAAACAATTCCCCAGAAGCCTAAGTTCATGATAGAATCTGGGTAAGAAATGACCCCAGAAATAATTAGCTGCACGACTTTTAGAACTTCAAAGAACTAAGTTTCAATTTTCAGAATCAAGAGAGCTAGAACTTATCCTTCTCAGATTTCTCCTGAAACCTTTGACGCAAGTCCTGCTTTAGCATCTCCATGTATTCCTGATCATGTAAGAAAATATTAATGAGTTTCTGTACAATAATCACACTGAAAAATTAGCCAGTTAAAAAGACAATGTTGCTTAAGCCATTTTTTTTCTCCCCAAAAAGGAGGCACTTCAACCACAAGCTTCTTTAACCGGTAAGAAACCCAAGACTCAAAGGCACTCAATCTCATAGCAAGACAACTTACCTTGGCAAGACCTTCATTACCACACAACTCATTTAGAAGTTCTTCAGCATTCCTCCCATTGCCGTATACCTGAACTGCATTATCGGCAACAGCATGGAAGACGTCATCTGGTACATTAGACTGCTCGATCCTCTGAGCAGTTTGTTGAATATCATCCTGGAAGAAACAGCAGATAGCACAATAGTCCTCCATGTCACCATCTCAATATTACATACTAATTACATGTACAAAAAAAAATGGGGGGGGGGGGGGGCTAAAAAATCCACATTATCAACCAAAATAAAACCTGAAATCATTTTGTATCCACATTATCACACTACCTGTGATTTAGATTCTACAGCAGGGAAGGATGGAGCTGCAGATGGCCCACGACCAAGTGCCTGAGAAACAATGGGCATCATTTGTTGGACCATCCGTGACAGATCAATACCACCACCTTGGCCTCCTCCAAAACCTGAAAACATGTTCCCAATGTCCTGGCTATCAACCTGTTGAGCTAGTTGACTAACAGTGTTCATGATTTGTGGACTTTGAGTCAGTTGCTGCAACATATTCCTAAAATCATCTGGTGAACCAACACCAGTTTGCTGAGAAACCCCCGCCAATAAGCCATTCAATGCAGGACTTTGAAGAACTTGAGAGACAGCATTAGCAGCAGCTAATTGATCATCAGAACCCTGCCCTCCTGACAATCTACTACCCAGAACACCTTGATTACCTGAGGAAGAATCTACCCTATTCAAAGAAGAGCTCTGAGAAGCAAGTGACTGCAATATCTGTTGACCAGCCGTTCTAGCACTCAGATTTTGATCAAGTGAAGAACTAGCTGTTCCATTATCACCGGCAATTGAAGATTTTGTTGGTTTGACTCGTCTCTGACCAGAAAGATATCATATGCTCATTGTCAATAATTTTAACATAAACAGATTCGAATGAAGTGAAAAATTATCATCACACCTTGCGTTCCAAACCCCCCAACCCCAATCCAAGTGGTACAGGTTTCGCATTTTCCTCACTGGATCTAGGAGCACTTCCTGATGGATCTTCCAACTTCACCAAAGGTTCTCCACTTGAACTAGAATGGCATCCAACTGTGTCAACTGATATATCCTGTGAACTCTCACCACTCTCAGTATTATCATTTCTTCCTTCGGCATGTTCAGGTTGTGACTGATTATTAATAGTAACAGAGTACTTGTCAGAGATACTAAACAGATAGTTCCTAATTGAGATCATTTTATTGTGAACAAAGCACACCTTCAGTTCTTCAATTTCAAGGTTTGCTGGTAAAGAAATAGTAGAATCCCCAGCTCCACTAGCAACCAAATTATTAGGCTGCTGACTACCTGCACCAGCTACAAACATGAATTCTACAATTCTACTTTGACCTTTAAACCAGAGAAATCATATGAACAATAATGTAGTTATTAGCATCTGAAAACAATTAACTGCCAGCTACCTGACGCAACCTGGTTATCTCCCTGCATACTAACTAAGTCTCTAAATCTTGAATTGATTTCAGCAACCATAGAGGATAGTGAAGAATCGGTGGGAGCAGATTGTGCAGCACTGGACATTGCAGCAGCAGCACAGCTTGGTGAGCAGAAGCAACAGTGTTCCGCACAGGAAGAACCCGCATTGAACCAGAACCAGCATTATTACCACGTTCCCCTTGCCTCCCTTCCCCATTGTTTGTTCTATTACCAACAGCTGAAACTGCAGGTGCCAGTGCAGTACCTGACAATAATTAGCAGCACAAATAAAAAAATAGAGAACAACTGAAAGGGAAATTACGGCCTGGCTAGAAGTAAATTTTACCCACCAGGATGTATATGGATATTTATGTGCCGTGGAGCGTTTCCAACACCAACAGGACCTACAGTCAGAGAATTTGATGGAGAATGGGAACCACTAAAGAGGGATCTGGTTTGAAGGGAAAAGGCTGCAAATAAACAATCAATGCATGCATGATGAACAGGATCCTAAAGAGAGTTCAAACACTTGAATAAACTAAGCAAGATCATCAATAATTGTTTCAGCACATCTCATGGCAACTGGTGAAGTAAAATGCCAAACAAAAAAACAACTAACAATATGTTAAGATAGTAAAATACAAGTTTTTACATCTCAAAAACTCCCTGCTTCTTTCAAAAGTAAAGACAATTTCTATCATTTTTGTAACCTAGCATCCCTTTCTGTTAATTCTAAGCCCTAAAAAGAATTGCTTTCTATGTCTGAAGAGCATAACATGTTTATTAAAATGAAACTTAGACTTTAACTACTAAAATATATGCTCCAAGGAACATCTCTATAGCTAGATATATGCACCTAGATTGACCAGATGGATACCATTCTCTTCAATTTAGCTACAGTGAATAACAATCGAGAGAAGAACAGATATTAGAAATGCTTGAATGATTTGCTCAGAGTTGACAATCAGGATATCAAAATATTACCATAGATGAATAGGTTATATTAGCAGGATTTTGCAGAATTTTACCAACTTGATATTACCATGTATCATACTCTTCATTTAAGCTATTTGTGAATAGCAATCAACATAAAATACATACTACACAGAAATTAAGAATCTGCTACTTGAATGAATTGCTCAGAGTTGATCTGACAATCAGTATATCTAAATATTACCATACATAAATAGAATATATTAGCAGGATTTTGCAGTTATTTTATAACTTGATATAATGCACACAAACTTTTAGCATACCTGAACCATTATAGGATTCGGCCCTGAAGGAGATATATAAACTGCAGGTCCAGCATTAACTGAAGATTCTGCCTGTGAATTGCATGAAACATTTAGTGGCATGTTATCATTCAAAGAGAACAGGAAATAAGGACACAAGAGATTGTAGGCCATACAGGAGAATGTCCCATACGCAGCGTCAATATGGTTCGGCCAAGCTCTAAAAGAAGGGAACCTAAATGCTGCATTGTAAGACCTGTTAGTACTGATTCTGTTTGAATTTGCCCCCTCACTGTAGGATCAGAAGAATCCCTATCTTGCTCTAAACGTTCTGCAATATGCTACAAAAGTAGCAGCATATTAAAGATGCAAAGAATCAGATGATAAAGTTTCTAACTTGAAAGGTAGAAATAAAAAGAATGTGGAATCTATTTGGAGTAAATATATAATCCTTTTTCTTCATGAAAACCACTGCAACTTAGACTATGCCTTTCAAATCATATAACAGAAAGAATTCTCATTTATCTTCCTCAATCTACACGAACTTAAGGAATTTCATAACATACAAAATTTTCACCATAGAAAGCCAGTAATTATACATGAGAAAAAGAATTCACAGAGATTTTAGCACAACTCTGATACGATTTAAAAATTATAGAAGGAAATTAGTATTCCACAAACCACATCAACCTCAACACGAATCTTGTTAAACATTTAATAACAATCAAAAGCCTAAAAATTTCCAGAAAATGGTAATTACAGGAAACATACTAAGGCATGGCACTTACAGACAATGCACCTATAGCATGACTGCTGAGAAGCCGTACTGCATTTCGAATTACAATGCTCAATGCTTCAGGTGTCGGCAGACCTCGTGCATCAGATGGTAATGCTACCCTTGGTTGGTCCCTTGTGTTAGTTGTAGATGTGTGTGGCTGATAGCCTGAATAATGCAGTAGCAATTAGCTATTGCAACTACTTTCAAAAAAAATTTTAAGTTAATGCTTCTAGTAGTATCACCATTTGGAGAATGCATCTCCATGCGGTTCATAAACTCCGAGAGAGTATTTAAGGAATCAAGAATTGGCTGGAGAAAAGGAGAATGATGGAATTAGAAAACAATCAAATTGTAATCTGCTAAAAGATGAATAAGTTTAATTGTACTACCGTATTAAGGGATGGAATAGATACTTGTGCTGCAGTCAGGGGAATTGGCATAACTTGATGAGCAACCTGAAAGGATTGACCAGGAAATGATGGTGCAGACTGTGTCTGATTTCCTTGTTGGTTCTCACCACCACCACGCACTCCATTTGTTTCATTCCCTTGAGGAGCCTGAAAGGAAGTATTATTTTTATTGTTCAATTATTTTGAGCCTTCTATATTACTACCACCCTTGAGAAACTGAAAGCAATATCAATTATTACTTAACCCTTAAGCCATCACATTATTTTCTACTTTTTCAAGTTTCCCTCTTGTATTTGAATCACTGACATATTCATTAGAGTTAACAGTATACATAAGAAAATCTGAAAAGAATTAATATTTTTAAACCTGAAGCATTTGCCAACAGGAAGCTTAGGTGGAAATATGTGCATCTGTTACAACTAATACTGAAGGCAATTAATCAAGACTTTTAAATACCATAAAAAATTCAAATTTAATTTGTTATACTTTAAGCAAAGATAAATTTTGATCAAGCATTACTCACAGAGGTTGAAGACTGTGTAATGGTACCATTAGTAATAGACTGGCCTCCAACTCCAAAAGAATTTAAAACTGCCCCAATAACCTATAAGTCAAGCAAAAAATAATGAAATAATAAGCAGCATTTTTTCACACACATTGATGTACAAGCAATTAAAGAACTCAGGTTATGAAACAGACTTAAAGGTGAGTTGAAATGCTTCAAAGTAAAAAGAGAAAAAGCACCCACCCGACTAAGGTCTGGAGCATTGCCATCACCTTGATCTCCAACATTAAAGGTCCCAAGAACCACACTGTGTGAAATCTGCCCAACTCGATTACGAGGGATGCCTGAAGCAGCATCATTTCCTGCCATTTATTTCAATTAACTCTTGATATCTACTGCTTTCAGTAAAATGCATTAACGCGCGGGATTTCAAAGACCAGACAAGCACCGCCATATATATTGATACCTCTATTACTGTTATTTCCATCTGCCTCTCCTGAACTTGCATCAGATGAAGGTTGTGATTGGACAGGCTGCCTTTCAACTAAGTGCAATGTATGCCCATTCTCAACATCTAAAAATCCAGTGAAGGATATATTCCATAAAGTGAACCATAGCAAAGGAAACTGCCGCAAACAGCAAACTTGAGGAAGTAGACAAGACAGCATCTTGATTCCCTTCTTTTGATAGTTACAACTACTAGTTTACAATTCTAATTACATTTATGATGCATAATATTAAGTGACTAAGAAGTAATATATCTGATGCTACAGGCTAGGTATTCAAGCCATTTAATTAGTGCTCATTTTGGACAATGTTGGGTTGCCTATATCATGCAAATTTGATAGGATAGGAAAATATAAGCACAAGTATTAAAGAGATAGCAAAAGAATATAAGGGTAAAAACCTTGCAACTTAGACTCACTTCTTGTATATATAATGACCCAATCTAAAGCAGTTACAAGCACTAGCAAACTACGCACTTTCCAGGAACAAAACCAATCTATACTTGCATGAAATGGTCATGCTTTAATCCATATAATTGAGATAATTCTGCTCATGAACATCGCATCTATGTAAGTAATGATTAGTCCTGCAGCTGCAGCAAGCTGCAGTACAGTAGATCTTTAATATAGAACAAATCTGATTTAATTAAGGCAAACAAGTTCTCTAGCAAAAAGATGATAGGATACGATATTCAGAAAGGAGATGATCATCCTTTAAGACCTTTCCCCTGAAAATCAGCCGTTGCCGACCAACTGGGACACCAAGCTCCCTAGCTATTTCTCCTTGAACGATGAAACTGGTGTCTGAGTTCATCCAAGTAATAAGGTATCAGCTAAAAGCTCGATGAAGCTCAAATTCTTTTTATTAAGAAAAAGATGCACTACATAGCAAGAAATTTATGAGAATGCCAATGCTTAGAAACAAGCACTTACATTTTTGTCAACAATAAAACTAAAAATTTGCGAATCCAAAGTCTTGATCTTTAGCTCTACAAGTGAATCAGAAGACTCTCCCGAAGTGCTGCCCATGCTCGAACCTTCATTGGAGTACTGATCTGCCATGGAAGTTCAACAGCTACCAATGCCTAGAACAGAGAAAGGAAAGTAATAATATTATTTCAATTAGGATTTTCAAATAATTCAAATTCCCAAAGTAAACTATCATTGGCCAAAAGTACTTAGCTCCTAAAGCTGTTGAAATCACAACAAATCAGCAGCCAATGTCAAAAAAGAATAATTGTCTAGCTAATTTCTCTAATTACCAACATTAGTTAGTTGTCTAGTAACATGACAAAAATAATATTAAGAACAAATGGAAAAAAGAAGAAGAAGAAGAAGAAAAGTTTGCTTGGCACAACTTTAGAATCTTATTTAATTGAGCACTAAGATAGATCTTCATTTCGTTTATAACAATAATACAAGTCCAGAAAACGCATTACAATCGATTCTTTTAGCCATGGTCAACAAAAGTCAAAGCTTCCTACATTTTAAGGTGCTTGTTTGCATAACCAAATACACAACCAAAATGCATTCAAATTTCCCTTTCAAAAAAAAAAAAAAAACAAAAGGAAAGGATAAGTGAAAGGAAATGCAGAATAATAATAAACAAAGATGTTATGTCAAATGCAATAAATCAGAAACGACAATAACATCAATAAATGAACAATTACATAGCAATCGTTGGATCGAAGAACCTAGAGGAAATCAAATAAGATCAAAATCATTTAAGACCGAAAATAAAATCCTCAGAATCAAATCCAAGATTCACATCGAAGAACATAGAAGAAAATAAAAAGTAATAATGGAACCAAAAGCACGAACCTAAAAAGTATGCAGAAGTCTAAATCGAATAGCGAAAATCCGAAGGAAGCTAAGAATTCGAATTGATGGATGAAAAAGGCAAAAAGCAACGGAAATGGAGGAGTTGCTTCTAGGGTTCTCCAAATCGCGACGTCCCGGGGAAGCTGAGTTCAGCTACGACGATGCCTATGTGGCTTGTTTACGATATGAGAGAGATTTGATTCGAGAAGACTCTAGACCAAGCAGCATCCCATGAAGCGGATGGAAATACCCAGCGGCGTCGTTTTGAGTGGCTCGTGAGTCGTGAGTGACTCGTGTCGCGTCTCTTCTCTTCTGTTCTTTTGTCAGCTTTTCGCGTCTTCCACTTTCACGCCGTTTTCTTGGGCTTAAGGAAATCTATCAAATTGCATGCAACGTCTGTTACGCTGATCCGATGGTATTTTAAAGCCCAGCCCATGAAGAACCCATTCATGATGAAATGTTATAAGCTTTCTTTTCCATTGAAAAATATTTATTTCCAACATTATCGCTAGCAACGTATCCCCCTTTTAAATTTTTACCAGATGGTTCAAAGCTCATGAGTTGCGTTAAATTGATTATTTATTTATGTCAAATTATAAGATAAAAAATTTAAAGATTAAAATATGTTTTAATTTTTTGTACACTTTGAAATTTGTTAGAATGATTATCGCCACCAATTCGAACCTAAAATTCAACTTTGATTTAGGTTTAATGGGCTAATGGTATAAGCTAGCACTTTGGTGAAATTTTGATGTGTTCATAGGATGAGCTCGCAGGTAAAGCTCGTTCTCCCATGAGGTTACACTTGTATAAGAGTACGTAGCCACGTGGTCAGTTTAGGATAGGGTACATGTCTGTATGCATGAAGTCTACATAATATGTCGTATCAATGAACAATATTATATCATATAAATACACCAACATTACTACCTGAGAGAGATATAGAAAAACACTCAACAAAATTTAATTTATTTACTTTTATTTCAAAAACATAGTTTTATACTTTTCGAATTTAAAAATTTAGATCTAGTTTCTAATCATCGGTAAAATTCTTCTATTAAATTCTCTAATGTGACATTTTTAAATTAAAAAAAAAATTACTTGATAGTCATGTAATAACAAAAATAAAGTTGAAAATATTTATTAGGATTTTTTTTCTTATAAGTATTCATTTGAATCATCAAGATAATTTTTTTCTCTGTTAGAATTATATTGTCTTTAAGAAAAATTCACGTCAGAATTTAGATTGAAATAGATAACAACATTAACTATTTAGACTAATCTAATTACATTATAAAAGTAGGTGGACTAAATTATGTCAAAAATTAAAGTATGTAAATTAATATTAAGTTTCAACATAATCTAGAGGTCAAAATTAAAAATTAGCCATTGTCTTGTGATGTCGAAAAAAAGTGACACAAACCTAAAAGAAATGAGAAGCCACGTGTCAATAACTAAGACTCTTATTGTATTCAAACCATATATAATCACGTAATGTTTTAACCAAAAAGTTAACTATATTAACTATTTGAATTAATTAATAATATTATAAAAATATAGAAATCAAATTATGTTTAAAATTAAAATATATTGATTAAATATTAAATTTAGGCATATTAAAAGGACTAAAATTGAAATTGAACCTTTTATTATAAAATGCAAAAAGAAAAAGAAAGGAAAGGAAAAATGGTTGGGTGTGCCACGTCTAAGGACTAATTAATAGCATTATAAAAATATAAGGATCAAGTTATATTAAAAATTAAAATATATAGATCAAACCTCAAAATTAAACATATTAAAAGAGTTAAAACTGAAATTTAATCTTTTATTATAAAATGCAAAAATAATAATAAAATAAAAATGATAAAAATATAGGGACGAAATTATATTAAAACTTAAATATATAGTATAAATAATTATATGATAAAATAAATGAAAAATGTGGTAAATTTGCTCTTCTTTACCGCAAAAATTAATATAATAAATCAATAATATTTATAATTATTTTGTAACATTTCAAAATTAAATATTAAAATATAACTTTAACTTAAATTTAATGGCTATTTATATAGTTTACTAAACAATATTTAATCATACGTGGCCCATATAAAATATGCTGAGCACTCATTCATCACATATAAGCCCGACAGGGTCTTGTGGATAGTAGTTAGCTGAAAAACCCGTAAAAAACGGCGGCTCCCGAGTACCGGGGTTGTTTTCTCATTACATTATTTATTATTATTTTTCAGCCGGGGCGGGAAGGAAAAACAAGAGAGTAAATTAGTAGGTACACGCAACAGAACGAACCAAGGCCCATCCAACCCCGATGCTATCCCTTGCCTTTCTTCTAGCTTCAATTCGCAACTTGCTCTGCGAATTCTCAACCGTCCACCATCTCTAGAGTTCCAAAGCCAAACAAAGCTTTAAATCGAAAGGCAGGGATAGGAAAAGGGAAGCCATGATAACGCGATCCAATTTAGCAGATCAATTAAGAGAGTATCAGCTTCGATCTAAGCACGATTGGGCCTCTGTTTCGTTTTTTGCATCAACCTCTAATATCACAACTTCTAGGTAATCCTAATTCCTTTGTTTGCTTTTTTTTTTTTTCATTATTTTTTCTCTTGATGTTTTGAATATAAGGTAGGAAATCTTTGTTTTTTTTCCCTGGTTTTGATTCGATATCTTCGTGTATAACGTGCTTTCCGTGATATTTTTTTTACTTGAGTTTACTTAGATAAGATAAGCTTTTATAGGATAATTTGGTTAAAAATTCAGATGTGGCGGTTATGAATATTTTATTTTGAAAATGTATCTTTTGTTTCATTTTCTCAATCAATTCACATACTAAGAATTGAAGGAAAAAACACCTTGAAAGACTCTCGTAGTAGTAGTAGTCGTCGTCGTCATCGTCGTCGTCGTTAAATTATCCGTTTGACAATACATTAAAACTTCAGGTGGCCAAACAGAGAGAAATTGACTCTGGATTTTCATATAAACTGCTGTTGATTCCTTATGATGTGGATCCGGAACTTTGAAAGGAAAGAAAAAAAATGTTGATTCATTTTAATTTTCATCAGAAACAGAAAACTAGAGGCATTTCCTTGCTTAAAAAGGAGATGGGTATTGCTTTTGGTTAATTCTTTAACGACTGTTTAAATTCAATTTTTAATATTGTTACACTGCTATTGTCTGGCTAACCTTTGTTTTCTACTCGTACTTCTGTAATTTATATTTTCAAATGACCGAATTGGATGCTTGGTTTTGTAAACCAACCGTATGATGGTAGGAGTATATGGATGTGCTTAGATAGATCTTGCCATTCAGTCAGCTTTTATGATTGTTTATAATGTGTATCTCAAGTTTTTCTGAGCCTCTATGAAGTATTTATAAGAGCAGAATAATTGCCAATCTGCTGGCAATTGGTGCATTATAGAACTGTCTCAATTTGCTCAAATTATAGGGGCTTACGCTAGGAGTCTTTGTGCCAAAAGTTGAAAACAATATCTATTGGCCTTTACATTTGAGGTTTTTGTTTTACTTATGCATGGAAAATATTCATTGCCTTGATATGTTTGTACTTTTGTCTTAATTCCAACAAGTTTGACATTTTTAGAGTTACGATTAAGATTCATAAATTCTATAGGGAGGAAGATTCCAACATTTAATTTTTGGGAAAAATAAATTACAGAATGTGATGTCTCGAAGACCTATAGCTTGGTTGGGGTCCATTCGTTTTGGCCATTGTTGTATTTTTTGCTCTTCTCTATCTCAGTACAAGATAAATTCTAATAGTTGTGTTTTATTTACTGTTTTCTGGATGCAGAGCGGATGTTGTGGCCTTTGTTATATGGGAACTCGTTTTATTAGCTTTTCTGGTTTTTTCAGCCGTTTCTTATATTTTAGGCATATGCAACTTGCTTTTATCCTAGTATGCATCACATTGTTATTGCTTCTGTGCATGAAAATCACAAAGCAAGTGAGCTTGGCTGGGAAAAAGACAAGAAGGATGTTGCTTCCATTATCTATGTAAAACACAAAATGATAATGAATTTGTTTAAAAGGAGACAGCTGTGTAATTTTGAAAATTTTCGATCATTGCATCTGACCCATGCTCAGTTTGGTCTATTGAAATATGTAATTGCACTTGAAGCAAGCAGACAAAGGAGTATGATTTGGTATGTTCACCTCAAATGTCAGTGAACCATGGCGAGTCTAGTGATTTGAGATGGAAAGTTGGGATGTTCTAACTGAACTATGAGTTTTAAGGTATGGTGTCTTCCTCACTACCTTTGAGATGTACACATGACTCTGAGTAACTATACTGGAATCGTAATCCAGGTGGGAATGCAGTGAATAATATTTGCTTTTGTTTGTAATTTGCTTAGTTTTGGTTGTAGTTTAAAGGACGTCAGAGGAAAGAACTCAGGGCTGAGTCATTGGAACATTTTTACGTGGTGGTGTATCCATACAGTTGATTTGTAATAGAACTCTAATATGCACGATTTACAGGTTCTGAAGGCGATTTAAATTCTTGTTTGAGTGGATCTGTCTATTCAAGGGGTATGTAGTCTAGTATCCACAGATTTTCAGAAAGTTAATTGAAGATTAATCATGGCATCAAGGTTTCAGGCCTACGAATGATAGGATACTTGAGCCAGTGCACAAGGATTTTAAGATACATTCAAAGAAGTGGCACAGGTTTGACATTGTTGCTTCTTTGACTCACTGGCGCGGGCATATTCAAGGTAAGTTTAGAAAAGAAAGTTCTACTATGATCATGCAGCCATTGCTGAATGGGGTTTAAAGAAGTGACTGTTCCCTTGGTGATTATGCTCCATATTGCTCCAGTAGTCACCAGGCACTGAGACCATTCCTAAAGCTCCTATCCCCGTTTGAGGCACCGATGTGGACTAAATTTGTGGGACTTATTGACTATCTCCTAAATTTGACAGGGATATGCCATGGTGATTGCTTCCAAGCTTGGCAAGAAGGGTAGTGCCACAACTTGGAGCAAAGTACAGGGATTATTCCACAACTTGAGTAAAGTACTGGGACTATTCATAAATCTGACCAAGAAACCTATAATAGACCCTCTTAACAATAATGGAGTTCAAGCCGAGAAGTTAAGCAATAATAATGGTTTAAGTTAAGCTGTTAACAATAATGTATTCACGCATATGACGTTAAAAGCTTTTAACATTCACAAGCATAAAAGCATTCAACATTTACATATACATTCACAAATATGCGGATGTACACATACACATAAATTCATACAGAGCCGAATCTGAAGGGAGATATGTAGGGGACTTTGTCCTCAAAATGAATTTTTTTCAATTTAGTTCATTTATAAATAAAGAAATTATAAATTAATATACAGAGAAATTGTATTTTGACCCTCTAAAATAAAAAAAAATATTCAATTCAATCCTCTTATATATAAAGAAATTATAAAATAATATATATAGTAAAATTATACTTTAGCTCCCATAAAATAAAATAATTTCTTTTTAGTCCTTTTAAAAATGATGAAATTATAAATTAATACATAATAAATTTATATTTTAATCTATGAAAAGATTATAATTAAATTTTGATCCCTGTTAAAAAAATTTATAGATTTGTTCTAGCATACATAATAGCTTTTTCCAATTTTGAAAATGAAGTACTCATGAAATTTCAGTGAAAAAGAATTAAAAAAATTGAATTTCAAAAGAACATAATCAATAAACAAAAAAGTTTAAAGTGACAATCATATTAAACAAGATCAGAAGAAAAACCTTGAAGAAAAACAAAGTAACCTCTCAACTTCGAATTCTAGGATATCCAATAGACCTATAAAATGAATGAATGAATGCCAAATATTAGTAGATTGAAATTTTCATTTTCTTTTACCACAATAAACTTGTACATAAAAGAGTAACTAAATAAATAATAACTCGTAATCGTTAATTCATGAAGTTGATTATTTAATGCAAAAATTAAGTAGTAGTAATATTTTGAAAAATAAACTTTGTCGGTGAATTTTTTTAATAATAAATATAAATATATGTTTTAGAAAATATAAATCAAATCAAATTAAATATTTTTAAAAATAATTATATTTTGAAAGGAGAGTAAAATGGTTTTTAAAGTGAGTCATTGTTTTAAGAGGATGATATTGATTCGGTCGATTTTTTTAGATTTTTTGAATTGATCATCATAATTTAATTCAGTTCTCGAGTTTTTTATCATAATTTTTGGTTTTGAATTTTTAAATTTATTTTAACAACATGAGTTTTTTATGACTTTTGAAAATTATTTGTCAAAATTTCAAAGTATATTTCATAAATATTATCAAAAATAATATTTAAAAAAATCAAATTAATTTCAAAATTTTAATATAAAATATTTATTTTTATATAATAAAAAAATAAAATATATTTAATTTAATTTTAAATAATCACAAATTTTAAATTTACATTTCATAAACCATCAAACTTCTGTTTATGTCCATTTTTTTTAGGTTTTTTTTTTTCTCAGTCCGTTCTACGGGCCTAACTCTCTGCAATAACCTTTCGAAGACTATTGGGCTCGAATTGGACTGTCAAACAAATAACCCATCCTCCACGCAGTAGCGCATCTATGTCCCATTGTCCCAGCCGAGGCAAAACGCACGCGTTTTAGCATGAAATTGAGGAGTTGAACCGAAGCACTTGAAAAGCAGCGGTTGCTCGTTGAATCCGGGGGTTCCTGGTGGTGCAACGATGCAAGGAGGATCTTGTGGCATCGGCTACGGCCTCAAATATCAGGTTCACCCTCAAATTCTCAATTCTACTATGTTATATCGAGGTTTAAGAGGCTTACATAATTTTAAGCTGGCAGGCAAGATGCATTTCGGATGTCAAAGCAGACACGGATCATACCAGCTTCATTACGGGAACCCTCAGTCTCAGGGAAGAAAATGAGGTTCGGTTTTGCTTCTGAATTAATTTTGATCTGGTTTAAATTTCATGATCACGGTGTGTTTTTTTTTTTTTTTACTTTCTAATTGTCATATTAGCTAATTCAACTGAAATCTGCCCAGGTGCATCTGATTCGGCTATCTTCTGGTGGAACCGAGCTCATTGTGAGGGCTTGTTTTCCCACCCTAACGAGATCTGGGACCTAGCTTCCTGTCCCTTCGATCAACGGATTTTCTCCACCGTTTTTTCAACCGGTAGCTTCTTTGACCTTGATTTACGTCTATTTCTTCCATATATTGGTGCACTTGATATTGTCTGCCTCCAGTATTAGTGCATTGGTTTTTGTGACTTTAAGGCTATGGGATAGAAGAACAAATAGATTCCCCTATTTAGGCCATTTCAGGAACCTTGATTGTTCTTTTCTGTATGCTTTAGTTTTACTATCAGTTGAAATAGCTGTTGCAGTTTGTTTAATTAGAAACAGCAACAAAATTTTTGTGGCTTAAAGATGGGAGACTGGCTTGATAGCTTTTTTTGTTGTTGTTGAAGGTGAATCTTATGGGGCTGCAATTTGGCAGATCCCTGAATTATATGGACAGTTAAATTCACCACAGTTGGAACGAATTGCCTCCCTTAATGCACATGTTGCTAAGATTAATTGGTAAGTTCCTGTTTCAAAACTTCCCCTAAGTTATTAAAACTGTATATTCTTTGCATTTCGTTCTGGTCATTTTTGTGAAATTTATTTTGGCCTACTTATTAACAGTGTTCTCTGGTGGCCATCTGGAAGACATGATAAGTTGATCAGCATTGATGATGAAAATCTTTTCTTGTGGACTTTAGATTGTTCAAGAAAGGCTGCCCAGGTTAGATTCTGCACGTATTTCTTCTTAACATCCATGGTATTTGTACTAGCATGTGAATGCTCAACCTGTTGGTTTTACATTTGTGAAATTAGTACATAGTTAATAAAATACCTTCTTCAAAGACACAACTGACATAAATTTGTAATTGGTAGCATTATTTTCTCATATATCTTGTAGAATCTCAATATATTTAATATAGCTTCATAGTGTCTGATAGTAAATATTTTGACAATTGGAAACTTTGCATTTATCTAACTGGCAAAGACATTGACCACACATCAGTGGATGTTATTAAAAACCAAAAATATCTAAATGCCTATCTATGTTACATGGGTTCAGCACTTTAGGGTGCCATGTCTGTATTGATATGACATGGGTACCAACACGAAATGTGTTGGACTCCTTGCTGTGTATTTCAACGCATCAGCCAACGACAGAGGTTGTTCTTGATGGCGGGGGGGGGATGTTTGGGGTTTCAAAGTGGTGAGAAGGAACTCAGTAAGAGCAAGTGGCAAAATGGAAATAGGAGGCAAAGCAGTATTTGTGTGTGAAATTTGGTGAAAATACGACAGTGGTTAAAGGCGGCAGATGATTTTTTTAGCAAACAGTATATCCGTCCCTTTGATTAATCTGTGTCGGATATCCAAACCAGAGTCCATGTAACATTGATTGCTACAACATAGTATAATTTGAGTCTCTTTGTGATGCTTATTCAGTTCTTATTGTGGAAATCTAGGTGCAATCTAAAGAGTCATCTGGTATGCTTCATTACTTATCTGGTGGTGCATGGGATCCACATGACATGAATGCTGTTGCGACAACTTGTGAATCATCAGTCCAGTTTTGGGATCTACGTACAATGAAGTATGTTGTCTCTGCATATCTTAGTTTCCTGATTAGTTCAAAACTGTCTAATTATTATGCTGTTGGTCATTTAATTTGGTGTTCCATTTCGCTTGTGAATTGAGTACTTCTAAAATTCATGGACCATAATTCAAATATTTAATATTTCATCACCTGCCTTCCACAAACTGAAGAAATGAGGGTAAGCGAGGAGTAATGTCGTTGCTTGTACCTTTAACTATTTAGTTTCTTTGCAGATCGTTTTCTTAAAATGCTTAAGCTATTGATTGTGCTTAGAGTTATGCTATACTTGACAACAATTTTATGTATTCACAGGAAGACAAATGCAATTGAGCGTGCCCACATCCGCAATGCTAACTATGATATGAAGAAAAGTCATATACTTGTAAGGATATAACTTGAATATTTTACTATTTAACATCATCATAATTATTTACTGTTCATTGCGTTATTGCTTTTCTACTGCCATTGTTGTTATTTCTATTGCAACCTTGATTTTTAGAATACCTTTCTTTTGTTGTGTGTGTGTTTTTTTTTTTTTTTTGGGGGGGGGGATGAGTTGGCATTTTAAAATGTTTTTTTCTATCAAACAAAACTTCCATGTGAATTCTAGATCTTTCACCTGTTATGCCTAGATAATATATGTATACACTGGTAATATAAATTATGATTGTTACTATGATGTGGTAAGGTTGAGAAATTGCGAGGATTTACTGGCCAATTAAGCTGTACTTTGAACTTGGTCAAAGCCATGGCCAAGCACGGATTTTCCCTGTCAAAAATCTGCCATGCACACATGTACACTTACAAACCTCTAGTTTAATCATATGCACCTACAACACTTTGAATTTGCACCTGAATTATTTACATAGATGAAACTACAAGTTGACCATTCAGATGTTCATTCCATTTTCTAGAAGGATACTTAGCAATTTTGGATCACTCTATAATTTTTTACTGGTATGTGGGGATTTGATGGAATGAAGTTGATCCTTTGCATTTGTCGATCATAAGAGACACTCACTTATAAATGATAGCTGTTGATATCAGTAAAAGAATGGTGAATAATATAGAAATGGTAACTGTGATTTGTGAATGCTCCTATTTATGTGAGATGGTATTTCTGCTGGTTACTACTTCTAAGTTGTTATCGTCTCTTGTATCACAGGTCACTGCAGAAGATGAATCTGGGATACACATATGGGATCTTAGGAAGCCCAAAAGTCCTGTCAAAGAGCTTCCTGGACATACACACTGGTAATTGACTTGCACCTCTCTTTTGGGTCTTTTTTATTTATGTTTGAGGAATTTTACTCTTTCTATTTCCTACTTAATTGATTTATAGTTAATTTCATTTGTGTTTATGCTTTGAGTTGTTTGATTCCCACAAGAAAGAAATGGGTTAAGTTCAGGTACTTTTAGTTCACTGATTGTGACCTGTTTAATAATTGTTGGCAGGACATGGGCTGTCACTTGTAACCCTGAGTATGATGGGCTAATTCTGGTTCTCTCTCTCCCTCTCTCTCTCTCTCTCTCTCTATGAGCATTCATCTTAACTAGATTAGTTTTTAGATATGGGCATTAGGGTCTCAGTTGGACTAAACTGGTTACAAATATTCATTTGAATCAACTAGGCATATCAGATACCACTCTAATAGAAACT
Organism: Gossypioides kirkii; assembly: GCA_005610355.1. NCBI lineage: Eukaryota > Viridiplantae > Streptophyta > Magnoliopsida > Malvales > Malvaceae > Gossypioides > Gossypioides kirkii. Next base: position 19,882,148 of record CP032247.1, on the reverse strand, counting down.
GCAAATTGTTGTTTATGGTATTTTTGAAAATTCTTGACAAGAATTTCCCTTCTGCAGAGTGCTGGAACAGACTCAGCTGTTAACTTGTGGCAGGCTCCTACATCTGCAGAAGATAAAGCAATATCTGAAAGGTTGCTTTGTTAGCCGCTGTCTGAAGCTTTGTACAACTTCATGTTTTATTGGTTAATTGACTCTGATACTTTATTTATCTTTTAACAGCATAGCTGAACCACTTAATCAACAGGCTGACCCATTGCTTAATTCCTACAGTGATTATGAAGACAGTGTATATGGTAAACCGTCCTAACTTCCACCTGTGTTTTATGCTATGCTTTTAAAAGATTATATAAATCTAACAACCATGTTGTCAGGCCTTGCTTGGAGTTCTCGTGAGCCTTGGATATTTGCTTCTCTATCGTATGATGGCAGGGTAAGAACTTTCTGCAACTCAGGAAGCCAGAAGAAACGTAGATATATAACCCTAAACCATTAATACAAGAGTAAACAGTGGGTTGTAAAATCAATTTGATTTATGATGGCTTTTCATTTAATCCAGGTGGTGGTAGAATCAGTTAAGCCATTCCTTTCAAGAAAATGAAAATGAAGGTGTTATTTGTTCTCCCCATGGGCTACTACGGCAATTCTTATGGAAAGTTTCCAAGTAGCAACAGCAGTGCTCGAAGTGACTTGAAATGAAGAGAGGTAGCATTAGCACTCAAATTAAGTGTTTTTATGACTTGTTGCTGGCCAGCCAGCCAGCCAGCCCGGCCACTGTATTCTTTCGTTTTTTTTTTCTGTCGAGATAGTATATCTGCTTCTTATAATCAGGACCATCTGACATCTGTTATTTTCCGTGAATACTGAATCAAGCTTTTGTTGTTTTGTTATGTTTGTGTTAATAAAACATGATAAAAGTTTAATAATTGTGGAACTCTAAAGTTAAAAGCCAACAGAAAATGAAGTAAACGATGTAGAAGAGTGGATTCTCCTCAAGTCAAAAGTCATAAATAAATGCATGATCAGTTGAAGTCACCCCTAGTGTTCGAGGAAGCAGAAGCAGTACATTTGGTCCAGTTACAACCCATGATGCATACTGACTCGGCTTGCACATTCTTTGCACATTTATCCCTATCTCATTCACTGCTTCCAACTCAAAATTTAATAAGCAAAAGCAACCCTTCACAAAAAACTTACCCACCAGAATAATATTCCTAAAAGTTGTGCAGTAGTCAAAGTGCATTCCAAAATTCCTTTCACAAGTTTCTTTGGACAAGTTTACATGATGGGATTGATGAATTCACTTGAAGAATTGGAGGGGCAGAGTCCTGCAACAAAGTTCAGTAGTTAGCTACACAATACAACAGCCTTATTGTGCTCACTTGCAGGGCAACTAACATATCAGCAATATTGGCTACTTCCTGTCCATTGAACTTGTGCATAATGGAAAAAAACTCATGTTGTATTACCATCTTCCACTAGGAGGAACTCCATCCCTGCAGTGCACGTAATATGTACACATCTTGTTTTTATAATTGGCTATTATAAAAGGGGTCTCTTCTTGTTTTTACCCAACTCAAAGAAACTGCAGCTTACTTCTCCGGTTCTTCTAAAAAAAAAATTTGCATGGCTCTAGCTAGCGAAACACCCAAATCAAATTATTTCATAGCAAGGTAGGTGTTAGGGGCATTCAAAAAGCATTTTGCAGCAGTCCTGACGAAGAAGAGAATTGTAGAGGAAGGACATTTGCTAATTAGGGTTCTTTCCTCCAATTTCCTTTTTTTCCCCCAAATCCCTTCCACCTTTCTTCATCTCTCTGAGTACTTTCCAATTTCGTGACATGCAGCACAAATTTTTTTTAACACCACCGTCAATCCTAACAGCACCACGTTCGTTCCAAAGATAAAATATTTGAAGGAAATTGGAGGAAAGAACCCTAATCAGCAAATGTCCTTCCTCTACAATTCTCTTCTTCTCTTCTCAATCTTTTCACCTCTCAAACCCTATTTTCTCTCTAAATTTTGAAATATTCTTTATTGAAATCTTCGACACGCCTATACTTTTAATAAATTTTGTGCTGCATGTCACGAAATTGGAAAGTACTCAGAGAGACGAAGAAAGGTGAAGGGAGTTGGGGGAAAAGAAGGAAATTGGAGGAAAGAACCCTAATCAGCAAATGTCCTTCCTCTACAATTCTCTTCTTCTCTTCTCAATCTTTTCCCTATTTTCTCTCTAAATTCTCCAATTGATCAGTGTCATACCGAGCATTTCTCTAAGACAACTTTTCATTTATTTTTTAATTGCTCCTTTGTTTCCTCTTATTGCTTCACCGACGGCTATCTGAGATTTTTTTTTTCCAGCTTTACAAAAAGTCTAAAGCTTTTGGCTCGCCGTCAATCCTAACACCACCACGTTCGTTCCAAGGATAAAATATTTGAAGGAATTTTCTGTTTTTGCAGAAGTTAAAATCGTTGTGTTAGTGATGATGAATGGTGGCATTGACACGGCAAAGAATGAAGTCGGTACCAAAGAAATGAAATATCAAACCATATCATCACTTTTACAATATTTTCAAAAGAAATGAAATATTTATTTAAACTCAAGGGGACTGGGGCAACTTTAAGTTGCAGGAGGGGCACAATTCCTACTTAGGCTGAATTTATTGGCAATGCTAAGCAAGCTGTGCTAGAAATTTTTAGCCTCCAATAGAAAAGTTGGTGCCTCTGTTTTTGCAGCATAACCGTACTTAGATGTACTGTACTTCCTTTGTACGCCTGTAAGTTTCCCTGTCCCTGCTTTCTGGTGAAACCTAACAATCATTCTTGAGCATTCCCTACAGATGAAATTTGCTACTGTTAGTTTCAACTGCAAATACAACAACAAGAGACAGACAAAAAAACCCAAACAGACTTACATAAGCTGCTCCTCCGTGTAGGTAGTATACCACTCGCTGGTCTTGCTCCAATATTTACACTCACTAAGACTACACTGAGCAAGTGAAAATAGCAGCAGCGGCTAACAGAGAAGGTGGGAACTTAAGCATTTCGTATTCAACCAGGCAAAGCTCCATCATGAAAAATGACAGAAGCTCAAGCTGCAAGGTTTCAACTAACCCATCTCAGATTCAAACATTGTTGAATACATACATAATAGATGCAAAGATGTCAAAGTTCGTTGTCACCCGACCTTCTTGTTTGATGAGAGCAGCTTTGAGAAATCTCCTCATAAACACATACGGCGTAGGAACCGATAGGTTGAATTGTAAGGTATTGATCATCAGTTTCTCCTACAAATCAATATGTCATTTCTATTTCCTATTGAGCCATCAAATCATTAAATGAGGCAAAAAAAAAAGGGCTTAAATTACAAACCATATCAAGCACTTCTTGCCTACTGTAAGCCTTGTCAGAAATAAGAACCAGATCCTCAATAACAGGAACAGAAACTTCTTCATATTTGCAGGCTAGAAGCATGGCTGTTACTCCAACCAGCTGGAGTTTCTTCCTTGCTATTTGCTTAACTGCTAAAAACCTATCAATTAGATTGATCGTGAGATACAAGGTCTCCTCCATCAGCTGAAACTTGTAGTGAACCTGGCATCCCATTATTCTCATCAATGATGGATTTTTCATCTATAACAAGGATGTAAGGAAATTAGCAAATCATCTGTATGTTACCTCTATCAGCCAGTCAATGAGGATACCTCTCATCCTTTGGTTAATATCGTATTGCTGTTCCATGTAATTTGGTGGAACACAACCAGTACACTGCAAAAAATTAAATAAACAAGTTGAGTGAATCAACCCCAATAAAAGTACTTCTTTTTTAGTTGCAATTACACACGTGAATCACCTCTGCTTTCTTGTAGAATTGGTATAAATCATCAATATACTCAACAACTGCAAGCGGATTCGTTTTATCACAATTGTCAATGTCCACAAGAGGATCAACATCATCATCATCATCATCATCCATGTCTTCCATTTCAACCTCCTGCTGCAGGGGACACATAGAATCAATACTACTCTCTCAACCAAAAAAAAAAGTAAAGGAGGTTTGTTTCCCTACCATCCGCTCAATCTCCTCCATCATAGCTTCTGTGTGTTGCACAAACATTGGCACATCCGAGTTATCCACATCTATGATGCTGCAATCTTCGTTTGAATCTGGCACTGACTGGATTGGTTTCTTAATTTCCTGTTAAGAGTAATTAACCACTTATATAACGTGACTGAATAATCGAGGATGATACCAAAATTTTTTATTGTGAAAAAATAGTACCTCAGGTTCCATTTGCTGCTTGTTAGCCATCTGGGCAGCAAACTTCCTGAATAAAAAGGAATCATAAACAAGAAGGATCAAGAAGATGATGTTGTTTGGGCAATCAAAAGAGACGTCATTAAACTAAAAGGAGGTGCTGACCTAGTAATTGGTCTATGCTGAGGTATGGGTGGGATCTTATCACAGACTGCATTTCTTCTGCCAAGATTTAAAAAAAAAAAAAAAACGTTGGACAGTGATTATCAAAACTTCAATTTCATGTTGCTGAGAGAAATAGAGCAATAGAAAAAAATTTATGTTTTAAAAGTGAAAAAAAAGGTATTGTCTTGGATCATTGAAATACCAAGACAAAACACCCCTTCCCCTTATTACATAATTAATTCAAAAGGATCTATTTTTTTTAGTTCTCACATGAAGCATGAACACGAACAAGTATCCTAATGGTCACCCAAAGGGTGCCTCCTAATATCTCCACCTAATGCATTTAAAACCCTAAATTTCCAATTGGCTACCCAAATGGTGTACCAGAAAAAAAAAACTTAAATCCTAACAAAAGCAACTTTCTAAACCCTAAACAATCTATCACCTACCATGTCTGTTCATTTCCACTACCTCTCTTGTGAAATAATAAAACCGAAACCAAACCCTCACTTGCTCTGTTTTTCTTTTTTAACTTTGTTCAAGTTTTGAATTCTGTTTTTTGTTTCTTCACATTTCTTTCTTTACATCATCTTCTTCCCACCGCTGACTCTTCATCTGCTACTCAGTCATCATCTATTTTCCGGAGTCTGTCACGTGTCCCTTTTTAGACACCCGTGTCGGGACTGTGTTCGACCTCTTTTGTCCTATACGTATCTAGACGTGTCTGACGAGTATCCGTGTTGGACATAAGTACGACACCGGTACGAGGAGGGATGAGTTGTGTCCGTATCTCAGCAGTAAAACAAAGAGAGAATTTTAAATTTTAACTTTTAATGAAGTACTCACTCGGATAAAGGTCTCTTGCTGAGTGCACAAGGGAAAGGTGGGCCTTCAATTAGGTTCCGGTTAATAGTGCTCAATGCTCTTCGATTCTGCCCAATCGCCGCCTCGAGCTTCCCTCTTTCTCCAGCATGTAAGCCCCCTTTTTTATCGCAAAATTTTACTTAAATTTAAAAGTTCTAACTTAAACATCAAAAGAAAGGGTACAAAAATGGGGTTGAGTTAATCACCTTGAAGTCGTGAGGCTCCGATGACTCCGGGATTGTTCTCGTCCGATCCAGCCATTATTTCCGGTATGTACAAACAACAACAACTGCAAACAATAAGAATCCGCTTAAGATAGATATCGCCAAACTGTAGTCAAAGATAATCAAGACAACCCTTTAATCCAAATTAAAATTAATCCCTTCCTCTCTTTATTTTTGGTCGAAATATTTAAAACTGAAAGAAATAAAGAAAGAAGACTAAAAAAAAGAGAAGGAGAAATTTTCAAGAACCTTTGTGAAAAGAGTTTCCGACTAGCCGGACGATGTTGTAAAACGTCGTTTGAATTGGGAGAAGGAGAAAGAGATTAGTCAAAAGAATGACATGAGAGGCTGGGCAGCAGCGAAGCAAATGGAAGGTATGTCTTGCTCTTCTTGATCGGGCAGGCGAGGCTTTTTGACTCAGAGAAATGGAGACGCAATGAGCGGATGATATATGTATTGTCGGCACATTTTTATTTTTAAAACTAACGGCTAGCATATCTCAGCCGTTCGATTTCTAGATGGACTTTCATCCTCAACGGTAACCTTATCATGTGCTTTCAAATTTTCCCCTTCTGCCTTCTTTCCTTTTCTTTTTCTTTTTAATTAGTTGGATGCATCGAATATGACTATACCGTTATTCCTTCTTTTATTCTATATAAAAAAAAGAATTCCCTTTTTCTATATTTAGGTTATATTATGCTTTACATCCTTTATATTTTTGTATATTTAAAATTTAATCTATTTATTTTTATTTCAGAAAATTTAACTCTTTATTTTTATATTTAAAAATGAAAATCCAATTAATAACTCTGTCAAAATTCTTTTATTAATTCAAGTTTCTACAAACACTTTTTTTTAATTCGAAAATATTATACCAATGAATCTAATATAACTTTAATTATACCAACAATCAGATCTAAACTTTATAATACGCAAAATTCTAAAAATAAAAAAACAAAGAATAGAGAAATTAATATTTTAACCATTTATTTTCCCAACTTCTTTTATCTGATTTAGCAAGTAATAATATTCTGCCACGTTGACCATCTGCCTACGACAGATGATTTTAATAACTTGTCTTTTCATTAATCAATCCTTGTTTGTTAGGGTTTAAACTTAATTAGCGGTAGGTTTGTCAGTAAGTTCACTGACTCTTGTTTCTCCTTTGTTAATCTAATACTAATACCAATAGTGGTACTATCTTTTGTTTTTGGAATCGCCACCAATATTTTATACATTGCCTAGATTATTTATTTTTTTTATTTATATGGCAATTCCTTTGTTAGAGAATAAATAATTATATCTTCTGTGGCTAATTTGTGCAATAACATAACATCAAATTGATTTAATACATAAAAAAATACTACAACAGTTGTAATAACTTTAATAGAAGAATCTATTGGTATTGATATTGTTGCCAGTACAGGAGAACGTAGGTTCGTTGAAGCTCTTATTTATGCCTTGGGAAAAGGTTATTAGTAATTCTAAGCATTGTATACAAAAAGAATTGATATAGTAAACAGGGCGACCATAAAATTTTTGAAGGGGAATCGAAATTAAATTGTATTTTATTATTTTAATAGTATTATCTTTATAATTTTTTAAAGAATTAAATCAAAATTTTATCATTTTTAGAGTTAAAATGTAATTTTACCATAAAAATTTAAAAAACTCTAAACCCTAAATCCTAAACCTACCAACCCCTCTAAATTCGGCTAAAAACCTACAATAAAATTAATATTAAAAAAATTTGTAGAAAAAATGTTAAACAAATTCCATTTTCTATGCCTATATTTCTTGATGAACTTAGGTTCAAAATCCTCATTTTCTTTCTTTATTTCAACAATCATATTATATAAGAAAAAAACGTTGTAGAAATTTTTTTCACTTAATTATATATTTTTTCGTAATAAAATAATAATATAATTTATTGAAATATCTTTATTTTCAAGTATTTGAATCAATCCAAGCACAAACTTCGCCAAAAAGTTCTGACCGCAAATTGAAAATATGGCAAGTGCTACCATTAGACATATAAGAAACAGCCTAGCTGCTTTTTATGGGGTTGCACCATTGGAGCTACACCCACTAAAACAAAACCTCCAAAAGTTGCTCAAGGACCATACCTTGTTCAACTTTAAACTCAAACCATGGTATTAAGTCTTGGTGACGATTTATCTAATGAAGGAGTTAAATGTTTTGCAGATAAAGGAAGAACCCCACTCAAGAGAAGAGGAAAATCTTCCAGCAATACTTACGAGAAATTTTCTTGTGGCTAAAAATAACATAGGCCAGAAGAACCCTCAAAGGTAAAGGTAAACATGTTCTCAAAGAAGAAGGTTCTCCTCAACGCTTCTTACAACAAAAAGATGCAATACAAGTACGCGTCTGATAGTTCTTGATAGTAGTCAGAGGTAACACTGTACAATCGCAACATCTCTCTGCAAACCATGAATGAAGGGACAAGAGAAGGCCCCCTTCCAACAAATACAAAGAGGAGATTTGGGACACAACAATAGCAACATGGTTGTCATCTTCGCTGTAGTGTTGGTGCATGATCCTTTTTCACCTTTACTTGAAGCATTATCCGCTTGAAATCTCAGAGAATTGTTGTCCATTTTGGAAGGCAAGATGACAAATGCAAAAAGACAAGAGATAAGAAGAAGAAATTTCTTGGTGGAAAACAACGAAAGAGGATTGATTGAAGCAAATGAGAAATGACACTCTGAAAGAGCTCTAACATAGAAAAACTTGGTGAAGCTTTGTGGCCTTGCTAGGAGGATAACATTAATATCTCTCACCATAGCACCACGTCAACATGGTGGGCCTGCATATTCCCAAAAAGATACATAGGGAAAAGCTCTTATCACTAGCATCTCTTAATTCATCACCTCCCTAAATTTGATGACATTCACTTTTGCAGCTATAAAATGAAAGTTTGTAGCTATGAAGTGAATTGCTTGATGGATAAGACCCACATCGAGCCATCTTTCCTCCATAATTACGTCATTTTAACACCGAAACAAGAAGAGGAGAGAACAAGTTCAACTCTACAACCTACACCTTACTCAAATACCACTTCTAACTCAAACTATCATCCTTAGTGACGCCTGCGGTGGACCACCGTCTACCATCTACGATCATTGTTCACCCTAACCCTCTCTATAACTCAACTGTTATAGCAAAAACAAAGTGACTAGAGGGTTAAGAATCGTATAACAATGTTGATAAAAAGCTTCTTCTGCTTCTTCTTTTTTTTTATCATTCATGTGCTCTCTTCTTGCACCCGATATTTATAGTTGAGTTTTAAATCCATTCGTTTTATTACCTTCATAAGAATCCTTTGTAACTTCTTTGTTAGAAGTTAACACCCTCGGAAACAAGTCATTGTAATTATCTCATTATACTTTTAGATTAAATAAATCACTAAACTACCTAAGACGTTTTTAGCAGCGACTAATGTTGAGAAGGCAGTCAAAAAACTTGTCGGAGATTGAGCTTAAAATGGAAGACAAATAGCAAGAGATGCAGTGTTTGTAGTACTACTACTTCCAATTATAACCAAGAAATTGAAAACGAAAAGCAAATGACCAGGAATTTATTTGAATACAGAGAGCTGCTTACAAGTTACAATATACAGCCACATAGAGCAGCACAAGGACATAAGCATAGAAGCAGAACAGAGCAACAAAATTGATAGTTTACTTTCCAGCATATCAGCTGACTGCTACAACAGGAAACTTCAACCCACAGTCTTGTTTCCACCTTCTTGTGTCCTACTCTTACTACCTTCTTGTGTCTTACTCTTGCCACTTTCTTGTGTCCTACTCTTGCCATCTTCTTGTGTCTTACTCTTACCACCTTCTTGTGTCGAACTCTTGCCACCTTCCTGTTCTCTGCCACCCTCAGAGATCCTTCCTCCTCCTAGGCTCCTATTCTGGATCTTCTGCTCCATACTCACTGCCGTGTCCGGCAAGGGCCACTTTATTGGGTCTAGCCCCTGAGACATAGAGCCTCTGCTTCCACGAATAAAATTAGCAATCCACGACAGGGATGACAGTCCAGTGATCCCAAATGCTCCAGAGGTCAAGAATCCGGCTATGGAACCCGCAATGAGAAGAGCAGCAGGTACCAAAACAGGGCTGAAAATCAGGAAAAGTGGGGCGGCAATAGCAAGACCTATGAGGGATCCAATCAGGCTCAAACCAGCAAGCAAGAGAAGGGTGCCACCAACAGGAAGGAGGGTGGCAACCGTAAGAACTTTTGATGTTGAGGGTCCATTTTCATGGAAGAAATTCATGTCGTCAGTTCGGCGCAATTGCTGGCGATGCTCAGCCATGGCTGCAGAGGTGGTTTTAATTTTTTTCTTGTCCTTGACTAAAAAAAAATAGAATCAAAAAGGGAAGGTGAGGGAATGGATGGATGAGTAGTGAATTTAAGGAAACAAAGGGGGTTGACGCGTGGAGTTTGATGACAGTTGTTTGATAGATAGTGTAAAGTGGTCTGCATGAAAACATGTGTTTCTAAGTATCTTCTGTCGCTTTGTCGTTTCTTATAAACAGGAATAATTTTTGTTGAAAAACATAGATCATTAATGCATGGTTCATGAATATAAAATTTTCAATCTCTTGTCTTGTACAATGTGCAACACCTCTATCTGTAAAATGAACCAACTTACTGGTGGTAGGGTTAACTGGTCGGCAGATGTCCCAATTATATATATTTTTAATTTTTAAATACTAATTAAAGATATTTGTTAGTCTTTTTGCTTGATTAGCTCAAATGAAGTTACGCTTAGGAGAGTTGGAAGACACATCAAATTGATACGGAACTCAGCTACGTCTGATTGCCGGGAGAGAGCCTCCTTCTCGCCAACTTTGAAAAGTCATGCCATCAAAATTGTGGCTGGGCTTGGGATTCTGTTCCATATGTGGTTTATTAATTTGGACTATCAATAGAAGGTTTATTAGGTGAAGCCGTTGAGGCCCACAATCAGCCCATTGCAATTGCAACTCAAATTAATGGTTTAAATCAAAGCTTGTATTGTGATTCAATCGTGGGGATTCGTATCTAAATTTTGTTGTTACTTTATTCATCCTTGTTCTTTCATTCTTTGTTGCAACAACATGCACAACAATCCAAAAATCAGATATTGTTCATTTGGTATTAGATCCTACCACCTAAAATTATTTAGTGTGATATTGTGTTTGGTTATTGGAAAACGGACTCCATGAAATATGGAAGCTCAACCTCATGATCACTCATACTAGATGACTTCATCAATGCCTATTAGAAGGCTCGAATGACCGTGTTATCAAGTCCATTGATTAAAAGGCTTGGAAGGCTATCTTGACTGGCTGGGAGCCTCCTTACACTATAAACACAAATGAGACTTGAGTGGTAAAACCAGAGAAACATGGACTACAGATGAGGATAAGGCTACAAATTACCACTCAAAAGCTTTAAATGCCAATTTCCATGTTGATCCTCAAGCATTCAGATGTATTTCTAAGTTCCTATTTGACAAAGAAGATTTATGATTCTCGAGATGAATAACGAGAGTACAATGTGGAGAAAATTAACCTAAATGTACTATACATATATTACTCAAAACCCTGAATACAAAGCTCAAAATCCCAAAAAGTAAATCGATAAACAAAACCCTAAATCTCATAAGGCACAAACAAAAAGGTATAAAATACTCTCCATAATTATCACGAAACTCTCACCAAAACTAATACGTAACTACATCTTATCGTCCCAATGAAAAGCCCTTTTCTGATTGCCCTCTCAAAACAAGGATATAAGTCTCTTTTAAATAGGTTAAGATTAGAGTTCTAATCATATTAAAATATTCTTGTCGCCCGCAAAAATCCCTTTATTTTGCCATTGTATTTTATTTTTTAGCAAGTGATGAGATTTGGGTCACACAACTCTAATATAAAGTGACTAAGACACAAAGAGTGATGATGCAGAGCATATAACCAACTACATTGCTTTACTGGGAATGATTACAAGTACAACTGCCACTATTGCAATATGAAATCAATAGACTCTAACATTAACTATGATAGTGATGATGATAGAGTTGAAATCCAGATAAAAGAAACTTATAAAGACATGCTGGATAAATGGGATCTTATTTGTAGAGTTAATAAGAATTTACGAGAGGAAATGCTTGGCTTAAAAGGGAGAATTAGAGATTGGTTAAATCAGAAGAATAGAAAAATGTTTAATTGACAGATCGAGAAACCAAATTGAATGAAATTGAGAAGGAGATGGTAACTACCTAAATCATCTTGAAGAAAATGAGATCTAGAAGTGAAAAAAAACTACACAACCCTTGTTGCATGAAGAATCAGGACACCAATAAAAGGCTTGGAGACACAAGCGAGTCTTCTAATTCAACCATTGTGTTCGTGAAAGCCAAATGCGTAGAAAAGGTGTCAAAGAAGAAGTAGAATGGACAAGTTTCTATTGTAATTTATCTTAAGAAAGGAAATAGACATAAATTTCACTATTGCTAGGTAATTGGTCATATCAAGCCAATATGTTACATGCTTCTTAATGATCTCAAAAGAAATTACTATGTTTCAACCCATGTTGCAACATAAAAAAAGCCTAGAGGTTAGAATGTGTTTATTGTTGAAGGGCTTAAGGATAAATTATCATTATTAACTGGTTTTGTGATCAAGGATTACATGTTAATTTCAAAAAAAGAAGGTTCTGACGTGATGAAACAAGTAGGTTAGAACAGGTGCTAAGACTTTCGGTAACAACTACAAAGTTGTTGACTTATTGAAGTGCAAAACAAAGTTTTACACAATATCTAGAGATGCAACATCAACACATTCATCATGTGAATTATAGAAGACTTCATAGAATTGCTAGATACGATTTAGTTCGTGCATGGGTGTCCAAAACATGGTGGAGTAGTGGCAAGTCCCTGTGATGAATGCATGATTGGACAGCAACATCCTATGTCTCATAAGGTGTTGCAACATATCAACACAACAAATCTATTAAATTTTTACACATGGACCTTTGGGGGACAATACAAACAGGAAGTCTCGGTGGGAAAATATGTGTATTCGTTTGTATTGATGATCTCTTACGTTATGAGTCTAGTTGAATTTTGAATGAGAAATCTAAATTTTTTTGGGGTTTTCAAATAGTTGTATGTAAGGCTAATGAATGAGAAAAGACATGTGATTAGCAAAGTCCTCATAATCAAGAGTGATGATGGAAATAGGTCTAAAAATAGAGAACTTTCCACTTTCTTTAACCAAGTTGGGATTGTCCATGAGTTGTTGGATTTTTTAAGAGGCTACTAAGGTGACCGCTACAGTTGAGGGAAATAAGGCAGATGTTTCTATGATACAATGGCAAAATCCAGTGAAGTGAAGGATGGGTTAAAATAAACTATATATGATGGTGGGTTCAACTCTAAATTGAAGTAGGCAAGGGTAGGGATGACCGGAGGAGATGCTAATGGAAGAGTTTTAGATGAAATAGGAATGAATTTGATGGTTGATTCTCCAAAGATGGTAGAGGCATTGGCTAAAACATGGATAGATTTGGCTAACCAAAATAGCTATGATAAGATGATCTTGGAAATTGATTCTTAGATAACCTTCAACAAAATAAGAAGGAAGTGAGGTAAAGATAAAGGTTGAGATAATTTTGTAGCAAATTAATTGATAAGCCGAAGAACAATGATTGATGTTTTGATTTCAACCTAGTTAGACGTGATGCAAATTGTTTGCACTCAATACAAAGAGAAGGCAAGTATTGAATGTTGAGTGATACAACCTCTATCTTCCCTGGTACACATTGTGAATAAGGATGCATTGCCTGCTCCTCTTTGTAATAGATTGAGGTATAACCCTAGATAGTTCAAGAAATGTGTCATGTTGGTCTAAAACGTGCTATGCTATGCTAGGATATGATATGATGTGAATGAGTGGCGTTGGTTTTCGTTGTTGTTTTGAAATCAATATAAGAATGATTCTTCTGCTTTGGAGTTTTGAGGAGAAGAAATCCAACTTTCTGTGTAAATAACTATTGATTATTATTTTTTGATGCAATTCTTAAATTATCCTTAATTTTCTATTCTTTAAATCAGATAGTAACATGTGCTTAAGCATAATTAAGCTCTCATCCTCTTTGATTATTACAATAATGATATTTAATTGAATTAAAACTCGAGCGATAAATAACTATTGATTAATAAGAATGATAATTTCGGGACATGGAGGGCAATGTTACTCAGGAAAAATACTGAAATCAAACAAGATCGAGATATTAGAATTCATGAGTTGAAGAAAATTCTCTTGAAATGATGAATTTGACTTGTATTCTCTTGAAGTGGAAAATCAAGTGGAATATAGTTAGGATGGATATAGAACCAAAATGATAACGTATCAAAATTAAATTATAACTATAATAGAGTATAATGATAACATGAATATAAAATACAACACAAATGTAAATGTAAAAAAAAAAGAAAAAAAGAAAAAGGAAAAGAAGTGGTGGCAACTTTATGGTTGATGCGCACTGGGCAGGCCACTTTCCCCAAGTCAAAACCTGCACATATTCGATCGAAGGAGACGAGATATCAACACTTTATGCTCATATGATTAGAGAAATATTAAACACATTCCTTAAATATTACTTATTCACACTTCCAAACAGCATTTTCCCCTACAATAATTAATACTCAGCTAGCGCCGCTGCAACATATTCTCGCAATCCACATTATTTTTGCTTTTCCTTTATAAATAATACAAGAAATGGTATTGAACTCTCTGAATTCTGAACTGCAATTCGGCTGTGATCTCCCTTTTCTTCTTCGCTTCCCTAAAGAATATATATATGTGTGTGTTATGCATCCGACAAAAGCACAATTCTTTGAACCCATAATCTCCCTGTATTAGTTGTAATAACCCCCATGATGGCTATCATCATTGGCAATCTGACACTTTCAGCTTTCTCAGTTTTATAATATTACAAAGAATTAATCTACAAACAAAGCTAACCACATATGTTTATCCTTTCTCTTTCGCAACGTATCTTTTGTATGCGCCCCGTATCTCAAACCCCTGCCATTTTTAGGTTGCTTTGATGCATGCTTAACGTAAAACACACCTATTCTTTGCTTCCTTCAAATTTATTATAAAATACATTTATTTTAATATTTATTTACTGACTCAATTTTAAATTAAAAAATAAATATACTCTCTTCTTATTTTTTATTTAGTTTATTTATTATTGTTCAGGTTCTTAGGAATTTTAAGGCCTTGAGTCTTTCTTTGTGTAAGTTATGTATGGATTCTCGGTCCGAATGATAATATATGGATATTATATATCTATTCTAATCTAGATTTAGAGATATTTTGACTACAAGTCTAATAATATTTTGTAATAATTTATTATATTTATATGGTTATTCAGATGCAATATTTGTTATTACAATTGTGGTTGTACTTTGTTTGAGGTACAAATGTGGTTGTACTTGTAACTTACAAGTAGACTTAGAAAAATAAATTATATTTATTAATCACATTATTACATTAGAACATAATACCATCTATGATTTAATTTAACAATAGTTAAAATATTTTTATAATTAATTAAATTTTTACTGTTTTTTTTAAAATTTATATTAAATATAAAGATGGAGGATAGCAACAATAAAGATAATAATTAATTAATAAGGTGAAGTCCTTTTATTTAAAATTTATTTAAAATAAATCTTTAGAAGGTTAAGAGAAGTTTTTTTAATTAAGTAAAATCTTTATTTAAAAACATATAATTGGTAGGCTGTTGAGTTCATAATTCTTCTAATTAAAAATTATTTATATTTAATGTACTAACAATTTGTAATTCTAGGCACGAAAAGTGAATTAGATAATGTAATATAATCAATAGATTTACTTTTAGAAAATTTAGATGATGAATCATCCTCTCAAATATGAACTCAAATAAGAAAATAAAATAAAAAATCGTAAACTGATCTCGGATTGAATTTCTGGACAATCCCTATCCTTTATTTATCATTAAAAAATAAAATAAGATTAAAACTTAAAAAAGCACGCCCATTAGATTTGGGTAATGATGCATTTGCAGCATCATATCTAATGCAGGTTGCGAAAAAATGAGTAACATGATTAATATTAATAACCATCATGACTCATAGTTTATTTCATAATTGTTTTTCACATTTTTTAGGGTAGATTCAATGTTTAATTGAACTCAACGAGTGGTTTTAATGGATAAAAGAATTATGTTCATTTTAATATATTCGGGTTCAAGCATTTGTGTGTGTTGTTTAGAAAGTATGAATAGATACTATCATGTAATCATACCAATATTTTAAAAAAAAAATCACTTTTCTTTTTGAAAGAAATATGTTCATTTAAATTGATGCGATAAAAAATATATATGTATATGTATATTATTTTGAATTTTGGATATATATTATTTGTTAAGACCAATGTTTAGGTATATTTCTTTTTTCCTTAAATCCAATTTACGTAAATTGCATTATGATTTTATCATTAGCATCTGATAATGTTGAAGACACATTAGGCTCTT
The DNA here is from genome assembly GCA_005610355.1 of Gossypioides kirkii. NCBI lineage: Eukaryota > Viridiplantae > Streptophyta > Magnoliopsida > Malvales > Malvaceae > Gossypioides > Gossypioides kirkii. Next base: position 19,866,045 of record CP032247.1, on the reverse strand, counting down.
TTGGAAATCGGAAGCAATCCATAAAGTAATAGATTATGAAATAAATTAATAAAGTATATTGCATTGATGAATTAATTATGAACTAAAATTAAAAAAAAATCATCAGAAAGTAAATCTCTTACAAACTGCCGCCGAAAAATATCTCTTTATTCTTTGATGATTTGTTCCAAATAGATTTATTGGAAAGAATATGTGTTGTCTTTTACCTGCTGTCAAAGAATTAGTGGTGATGTCACGGTTTTGTTATTTTCCATCTATGCTTATAAAATCAAAATTAAAAGTTTGGATTTTACATTAATACCTAAAACTTATCTGGATTAACATGTGAAATTTAAGATAGAATTTGAAATTAAATTTGTTAGTAGGGTAAATGCTAGTATTTGTTTATATATATATATATAGTCATTCACACATACTTATCTTCTGTCATGATTTGGAGATAGGAGCCGACAAAATACCAGTAGCTGAAGTAGTGAGCTTCACTGAAACTTAAAAAAAGAAAAAAGAAAAAAAAAAAAAAAAATGAACATGTTGCTGAAACTATATGAGTAGTGTACCATGCATTGGCTGAAACTATATAACACTTATTCAAGCATTTTAATTTTAAAATTAAAAAAATTCATCTGGTGTATCATATATGATCTCGATGGCGAATGAATAGAAAAAAGCAAGAACCCACATTCCCAAATCCCAACATTTTTCAGTGTCTTGGAACATCAAAAACATCCAACCTAAAAGATACAAATGATGAGTCCTCCCCGTCCGGACACAACCATTTGTAAGAGTTTCTTGTGTGGATGGGGGGGGCATAGGCTGTGTGGTTTAATTAAATAGGACCCGCACACCCTGTATTCATTTGTCCTTTCCCTTCTTTTTTGTTTTTAAGAAAAGAAATCCCACTGTCAAATTTAACCTGCTCTTTGCTTCTTTTTCACGTTTTGCAGTGAAAGATTGATGGGGTAAGGTTTGATGGATTCTCAATTCAGTAATGACTTTTTCATTCTTCAGGTATATGAAGGGGAAATTAAAAAACAGCAGAAGTGGCACAGAAAGCTTTACTCCAATAAACTTAAACTTCGGAAAAGCCCTACTTGCCCTCTGATCTCAGAGTACCTTCTGAAACTTAACAGTATCATAGCTACAACTATCAAACTCATTCTTTTAATTTAATTAATAATAATTACTACTTTTTTGTTGATGTAAAAATTTAATAGTATAAGGTAATGGTGAAATGAGGCCAAAAGATAACGGACTAAAATAGTGGGCAGTACTGGGATGAATGGGGAGGCGATGAATTGGAGGACAAAAGACGTGACTCTCACTGCAACTGGCAGACCCAGAGGCCATGAATGATTGAGACGGGAAAGAGGAGAGGAGAGGACAGTCTTAACTTTTTCTTTATTAGTATAGTATCTTATCATGTACTTATGTCTCTGTAGAAATACAGATACATATAGTAGCAATAATATATATATGTGTGTGTGTGTGTGTGTGAAAGTTTGATGGAAGAGGAGAGATATATTGAGCATTCAGCTGTGGGCAGGTAGATTTAGATCAATAGTAGGCGCTGACAAAAGTGGGAGTACCAGAAGATGGTCGTCGTGCTTACTGATGAAAGCTTTCCACAACGACACAAGAATGCAAGCGTGTGGCTGGCTGGCAATGAAATGAAATGAATTAGACAGTCGAAGAATTTAAGGAAATTCCAAAGTCAAGGATATCAAATTTTAAAACAACTCTCCCTCCCCTTCAAACCCTAAATTAATAATTATTGTCTTCAAAAATCTTTGTTGACGTTGGTTTAATTTTTGAAAACGACAGGGTAGTTAAATTGGAGGAAAAAGAGAAGTGAGAGAGACCCCCTTTTCCTTTTTAAGGACATAACTTAGTTTAATTTGTTTGATAACGACATATGATGCTTCAACTGCCTCTTCTGACCTTTCAAAAAAACTAGAAGTGTAGGGTGATGTGTTGTAATGTAAAAACCCTAAGCTTCCTAAGTTTCTTGCTTTCTTCCCTGTGGCTTTCATTCATATTATTAGCTAGGCTATACCTATCATATGTTAAACAAAAAATATATATATATCACAACGCTAAAAATGTATATGTAAACCAATAGAAAATGAAACAGGAAGGGTGCAAAATTATGAGAGAGAGAGAGAGAGTTGAGACTTTTGGTGAATGACGTTCTACTGTTGTAGGTAGGGGGAGGGATCCAAATTGCTAATAGTGAAATGGCTGGGGAAGGAAAAGCTGAAGCAACTCTTCCATGCAACAAGGAGTAAACCAATGGTTTTACATATCGGATCCAATGAGGACAGTAACTGTGACTCACTGTTTGAAATACCTGTTACCATGGAAATGGGAGGTGGAGCAAGCTAGCCCTAGCCAGCTGGGTCTCACCACCTACGAAACTACTGCTCAAACTCACACACCCTCCTTTTCCTTCTTTTTTTATTTTTTATATTTCTGCAGAACCTACTTAAAGTTCAAAGAGGTTTGAATAAGATTAATCAAAAAGCAGAAAGAAAAAAGTAGTGACACCGACTGTTCAATTTTGTTTAAATTTGTGTCATACGTATAGGGGTTTTAAATTAGTAACACACTAATATAATATTAGTAGAACATGCTATTGCTGGAAGCAGTCAGCCGGCGGATCATATATATCTTCTAAGCATATTATATTATATAAATATACACAAATAGTGATTAATTATTCAGGAGCAACTTGGGGTTGAATTTTGGGCATTTGAAATCTGTGGCTATGAATAAAATTGAACCGGGTGGTCCTCAAAAACAAAGTAGAAAGGTAAGAATAAATTGCGTAAAGGAGGACTAGGGCATAGACTACTTAGGCTTGGAGAATCCTTTTTAAAGTTCGACCTTAACACTGCAACTATTTCATCTCACTTATTCTTTAAAGCATAAAACAAATGACAGAAGGGAAGAGCAACTCCACATGCACCCACGCCCGGAGCTGCTGCTGCACTAATGACGCAACAAAAGGTTTAGTTGCCATAATAGATATGGCTCTATTACCCCCTTATTTTAGGTCCAAATCCCCACAACATATACAGTACAATGCCGATGACACATTTTAAGCCCCTGGTATTAGCAGGACAACCATAAGAGTTTTACTGCACCCACCAAATTTTGATAGTAAGGCAAACAATATTACTACAAGTACTTAAGTGACAATATCTCTAGCTCGAGAACGCACAGGCTAGCCATAAACCAGACAAAAGTAACACCCATCCCGACAAGATCATATGCCCCATATAGGGAAACCCTAAATGGAGCATATTATCTGAAATTGTGTTGGTTCACATACCGCCTTCTCCACCTCCATCGTTCATATCACCTGAAGAGGCATCATTCCAAGGGAAAGAATAAGGAAGAGCACCAGGGAGTTGATAGAATCCTCCTCCTTCATTACCAACCTTCTGCTAAACTCAGCTAGCCTGTTACGGGGAGTTAGAGGAGGTTGAACCGAACTCGTCCCCGTTACTTGAGGCAAGCCTGTGGGAATGTCGTTGCAGGCATAGCGGATCAAATCAGCATTAGCTGCATCCAGTTCTTTCTGGAGCCTTTGAACTTGTCTCTGCAGGAAAGTGATGGCACCAACGCACCCATAAACTGGATCTCTTACTCTTGCCTCAGCTTCATAGGCAAGGGAATTCACTGCATCCTCTCTTTGGTGAGGGAGGAGCTCGTTCAGGAGCTTAGTCACATTGCTTGCTCCAAAGATCTTGTGAACATTAACAAATTTTTGGGGTTCCTCCGGTGGGAAATAAGGTGCAAAGATGCAACCTGGCATGCATTTCCTCCTCAACAGTTTGCAAGCAGCACAGGGTGAATTGTAAGAGCTGGAAGAAGCCATCTTCACTGCTATGCACACAACCACAACAACCATTTGTTATCAGCTCCAAGTTTGGAGTATAAGCAGAGATATTTTACTTCTTTAATGATGGGATTTTAAATTTGTTTTCCAAAAATATATTCTCATCTAACCTTCGGCATATTTTTCAGTTTTTCCTTCCCTTTTCATTTTATAATTAACTTGGGTCCATGATTTATATTTACTAGGGTTTTCCCGAACGCATCTTCTATATGATCAGTATCTAGCGATCTAAGCAGCTGCTTTACCGAAGGAAATAAATCCAAAAGTTTCGAAGTTAAAGAGAAAAAAAAAATCTGATGGTCACCTTTCTGACACTCTCAGAGACAAACAACAGGGAGAACTTTTGGAACATACATACTTGCATAGACAATTAAACACAACCTCTTAAATCTGGGCACTGATTTATTTTATGCATATATAGCTGCCTTGTATTTTCTTACTTCCTTTTTTTCCTTTTTTAGTTACTAATATCTTGTACGTTTAGAGAGAGAAGAAAAGAAGTTCAATTCTTGAACTGGACCATCAATTTTGGTTCCGAAGTTTGTCTCTTTTTTTATATAAAAAATAAATTATTCCTTAATTAACTTGCGGTGCAAATTTAGTTGTATGAGCAGCTGTACAGTCATAGGATCCTTTCTGCAATCGAATGAAGATGGGATCTGATCTGAGAAGTGCAAAATCACCAAGACAAGTTTATCTTTTCATAGGTATATTTAAGGTATTCGAACATAAGAAAGCCCTAAACTAGAGCCTTTAACTTAGCTTAGCTTTAGCTTGCCAACAAAGAAAAAAAAGAAAAGATATGTTAATGGCAAAGAAAAGAAGAAAGCAGCTACACATATATAATATCCTGTTTTGGATCTGTGTTTATTGATGAGAAGAATAAAAAGGGAAGTACCTTTTCCCCTTATATGAATGAGGTAGCTGTGTTTGAGGAGGATGTTGTTTGCTCCTACCAAGATAAGGCAGCCTTGGGCAGTGAAGTGATGATAACCTAACCTCACAGATTTATCGCTACAAAGAGGAAAACCCTAATTGGAGAAGGAGAAAGAGAGCTGCAAAGTTGAGTGAGAAAAAGGGTAATGGAGAGGAGAGGAGAGGAGAGGAGAGGAGAGAAGCGAAGGCAAAGAGCATTTAGTGGATGGGGATGGAATGGAGGCAAAAGACAAAGGTAATAAAATGGGAGGTACACTAAAAGAATGACTATGACCTTGCATCTAATAATAATATGAGGGATGTGGGGATGTCTCCCATTTCTCATTCCGCATCATCTCTCTCTCTTTCTCCGTCTCATGCATTCCGACTTACCATATATTCCCTAATCAAAGAAAACAATAGTTAAAGCAAACTAATGGAGAATTATACGTATTAATAAGTGGGAGGCCAAAGGAAAAGGAAAAGCAATGACAAAAAGAGATGATTGCTTGCTAGATGCAAATTTAGCAATAAATATGAAGTTGAGAATGCATAATATTTGATGCATTTACACTATATACTTTTAAATATTATTAGGACTATAAGTGTAAACTATTATTTTATTTTATTTTGTAAGGGGTAAAGGGTTGTATGAGAATCAAATTCAAGATTAATGTCAATTGAAAATTTAAACTCAAGTCTTTTGTCACTCAGTTAAATGTAATATGACACGAGATAATTAAGACCCTAAACAATTAAATATAATGCGAAGATGTATATTTAATACCCCTTCACCATTAAATAATAAGTAATTCTAAAAACATTAAGGCTCCCTTTGTTTCAATGAAAATTATTTTTTAAAAATTGCTTACTTAAATTAATAGGGTTCCATCAAATATAAATTTGATCAATTTGCTTAGTGTAGTGACAAATGGCTTCCATTGTTTAGGTTTTTGTTGACATCAGGTCTTGGATTTAAACTTTGCACAACCCCTTCCTTCAATCCTTGGTAAAAAAAAATACCATATGTATAAGCACCAAAACATCACAAAAACACACACACACACATAGTTTAAATTAGATCATATACTAAAAGATGAATGTAAAATATTTTACGTGGAAACCCTTAAAGAGGACAAAATCACGGGAAGAGGAGGTTTCGACTTTTCCCTAAATGAGTAAACAAATGAGAGTACATTATGGAATAAATAACCTAAATGTACAACCTGTACATTACCAAAAACCCCAAATACAAAGCTCAAAATTTTAAAGAGTAAATCAGTAAATAAAACCCTAAATCTCATAAGAAACTCACAAAATGGGTATAAAATACTCTCCATAATTATCACGAAACTCTCACAAAAACTCATATGCGACTACATCTTGTCGCCCTAAAAGAAAAAGCCTACGACTACATCTTGATTGGCTTAACAAAATAAGGATACAATGGCCCCTTTAAATAGGCTAAGGTTAGAGTTCTAATCATACTAAAATATCATTGGAATAATCAGAGTCTAATTGAGAGAATAAGTCCTTCTTGAAGTCTAAAACGTGGTTGCCAAATAGAAGAACACATTGTGACATCGCAACGTCCTATTCGCCTCGTTATGAAGTCATCCATTGCGTCATCCCGACGTTGGGCCTATTTTGGCCTTTCTTCGATTGCTCTTCAATTCTCGTCTAAGGTGCCTTCAACGTGTCCGATAAATGCAAGGCACACCCCACAAATCTCCAGCTTGACTCGTATTTATCACGCCTCCTTTCCCATGCCCCGTCATGGGCCTAACTCGAATTTTGTTGAATGTTAACCAAGTCTAAACCGCGCTCAAAATTGGAAACTAAAAGACTCCTAGTCTTAAAATAAAAGTTGTATAATGCAACAAGGGCCAGTAATACCCAAACAGGAGAGAAAACATCTCTCCACTTGATTGTAACCTTTGCAACCAACCTTGCCTTAAACACTTTGCGAACCATTTGAGTCCTAAAGACCCAAAGGGGATGAGATTCTTCTCTAAATCAAGCACATGCTTGACACTTGACACGACTCCACCTTCAACCAGATTATGTGGAGAGTAGCGAATCATCACCCTCGCTCTCGGCGACATCAGCTAGCTCCGTAATTATCTGAAACTGACATAAATTGAAATTTGTGATCCGTTAAACTTCTCGATATCCAAAAATGTTTTTGTGTCACCGAATGAGTCAATTTATGAAAGCTAAATTGTAGTTCTGATACTAATTTATTGGAAATCGACCGTATGAACAACAAAATAATAAAAGTAGAGAAGAACGAACACAAATATTTTCTGTGGAAAACCCTCAAAGAGGAAAAAAACCACAGTAAAAAAAACTTTGAATTTTCACTAAATAAGTAAACAAATCAGAGTACAATATGGAGTAAATAATCTAAATGTACATGTACATTACCCAAAATCCTGAATACAAAGCTCAAAATCTCAAAAAGTAAATCAGTAAACAAAACCCTAAATCTTGTAAGGCACTCACAAAATGAGTATAAAATACTCTCCATAATTACCACGAAACACTCACCAAAACTCATATGTGACTACATCTTGTCGCCCTAAAACAAAGCCTACAACTACATCTTGATTGGCTAACTTAACAAAACAGGGATACAATGACCTCTTTAAATAGACTAAGATTAGAGTTCTAATCATACTAAAATATCCTTGGAATAATAAGAGTCTAATTGGAAGGAGAAGTCCTACATTAAGTTTAAAATGCGACTACCGAATAGGAGAACACGCCATGACGTCGCAATGTCTCATTCGCCTTGTCATTGTAACAACTCGTTTTTTAGTGGTGTCGAAAACAGTGGTTTTGAGACCATAATTTCGACGAGTGAGTTTGTAAATATTATTATCTAATATTTACGAGTTAAATATGATGTTATTGCGAATTTCAATTTTTATAGATTTTATTAATTGGTCAATTAGTTAAGGTACAAGTAGTTCGTACCAAAAGTCGATGGTTTTGGAAAAGGAGGTCTCAAGACCTCATTTTCATGAAATGAGTCCGAAAATATTTTTATGAAATTCTTACGGAGGTATTACATAGATGAATTAAATTTTGGATAGGTAATTCCGTTGAATTGGTGACTAATTAAGGTACAATGACTAAATTATAAAAGTAGTAAAAGTTAATCGCTATAGATTTTTAATCAATTGGAGGACCAATTAGGGAATTGGTCCAATTTTAAATGGATTTTCGGTGTTGGAAGTTTGATGTCATCCATTAAATAGGTTAATTGTAATTAATTTAAATTAATTAAAGATTAATTTAATTAATTAAGGTTAATTAGTGTTAAATAAAGTATAAATTACAAAAACAAAAGAAAAGATGACATCTTTCATCTTTTTCTCCCATGACCGTACCTTGAAGAGAAGTAAGGGTTTTAAGTTTTCAACTTTAGCCCTTCGATTTGATAAGCAATTTCAAGTACGTTTCTTGTAATATTTATATTTTTGAAATCTTAGGAGCTTAATTTATTTGACCCGTGTGTTAATTTTTGAAAATTTTAAAATTTATAAATAATGTCATTGTTGAATCTTGAAGCTTTTGGTGTTATTTGGTTAGGTTTTAAGCTTAGATATGAAAAGAAGACTATTTGTAAAATGAAAACTGTTAATTTTGAATATAGGGACTAAACTATAAATATTTCAAAATTGGTATGAAATTTCTATAATTATGTATTACCAGAAAATGACAGTAAACAATATGAAAGAATTAATCATTCTATCATTCATGCTTAGCTCAACCCATTAACTATCTTTTATACTGCATAAAGTAACTACTATTAACTAACTTGAACTAACTAACTACTACTAACAGACTTCAACAACCAGCTAACTGCTAGTTGTTATCTAACATGTATAGTAGTGGGATGTATAAGGATTAAATTAAGTTCGGTTTCGAAATCAAGGCTCAAATTTGAAAGATATTGCAAATTCAGTTTTTGAGGCTAAATTGAATAAAAGGTAAAACTTTAAGGAGAAGGCAAAAAATGAAATTGAGATGATATACGCTTATAATAGGATGAAATAAGAGGGTTGGAATTGATAAATTGAAACTGAATTATTGTATAGATCGAGAATTGGACCAAATTGGAATTAATCATGGGAAAAAAGGAAAATTTACTGATTAGTCCTTAGATAATTGATCATTTATAGTTTTGATCAGGTAAGTTCATACGGTATGTTTGTGTTAAATTGTTATGTATTTAAAATTATAATTGTAAATATGTTTAATTGAAATTTTGATTGTTTACGATTTGGTACAAAAAGGTGAGATGTAGATTAAATCATAATGAAATGGAAAATTGATTGATAAATTGGATATAATGAATTGCAATATGAGATTGATTAGTTGAACTGAATTAAATTGATATGATTATGTTTGATCTTCAAGTTAGAGGACTTAATTGAACAGATTTAAAAATGTTATATATTGTCTTAATTGCAAAATTGGCTTTATGATAAGATGAATTATAATATTATGCACACAAATTGATAATAGGTTGATGAAATGTCAACATTGAATTGAAAAATTATCTTATAAAAGAAATTGAGTAAATTGCTACCTTATTAAATGTTTAGGCAGAGTCCGATATAGTTGGTATATCATATGATAGAAAGAGTTTGGAGTTACTTCAACTACATGTCAATGAGGCAATCGATGCCAAATTACTTTAGTTATACCGATGAGTGCTGGGCGTAAACTATTTACTTCGACATTGTCCAATGAGATACTTAGTGTCAAATTGGTTTGTTGGTTGGATCTGTGTATCTGTTCGAGTCCAAGTAAAGTTAATACGGGTATAAAATGAAAATTTATAAATGATACTTGCATTGGGTTAATATTATGATCTAATAATTTGCATACATATTGTGATTAACGAATATTAATGGCATTTGAAAAATCATACAAACCAATTATACGAGCCTGAAGAGCCGATATAGAAATGTGATGAACCAACAAGTTTGATTCGAAATTTGGAAAATGAAATAGTAATTGAAATTAAATTTAAATGGGATGTATTTCGGATAAATAGATTGTATGATATGATTAAGATAATTAATTGGTTAAACGATTATTTGTTTTGTGAATGATAATGAAATGTTGAATAAGTAAATTGAAATGTTATATGATTGAGTTACTATATGGTATGATAAATGTTGTTGAACTCACTTTTTTTATATTTGATTTTCCATGATAGGCAAACTTTACCAAGCTAAGTAGCATGTAATGTATAATTATAACCGTGGTAAGTTACTTGGTTTAATACATGTGAACTTATTAAGCATTTGTAATGCTTACCCTCTGTTTTTTTTTTCCCATTAGTGCCAACCTACAGAATGTGTCAAGCGAATCGTCGAAAAGCTCGCACTATCCTGGTATTGATTCAAAAGTCTTCTATTGTTTAAAGCTCGATTTTGTGGCATGTATATATGTGTTATTATAGGTGTTTACCATGATTGCATAGTTTTGGTTTGCACTTGGATATGTTTGAAGTATGGTATGTTGATGTGGAATGGTTAGAAAGTATGAAAACATAGACTAAGTTTGAATAGGTGATTTTGGTATGTTCCAGTGCCTATTGAGGCTTATTGGTTAGCTATTTAGAAAAAGCCAAATTATGGAAATGTTGGATTAGATGATTTGAAATGGTAAATATAAATGTGGTATAATGAATGATGTTTGTTAATGAATTAGTTAAGTAAATCATATGCTAGTATTATCATTATTAGGTAAGGGAAATGTTGATTTCATAATAACCAAGGAATTGAAATATGTAATTGATTTGAATATGTATATTGGTAGGTGTTTTTGATGAATGGAAGAGGTCTGTATGTTAATAGCTTAAATGATGATTAAATTAACATGCTATAAGTATGAATTTGTAGATAAACTAGTTGTGATGTAGTGGTTCAAATGTTTGTATAAACTTGAATGTTTTAGTAAGCTTATTTCCTAGCTTATAGGATTGATTGTTAGGATACCATTTGAGGCACATTGGTATCTTGAATGAATGTGTTTATAAAAATGTCATATTGGTTTGCTTGTTGTGAAAATTATGCAGGTTTTGAGTAGACATTAATTTGTAATTAAACTTAGATTGTGCATGAATTTGGTTAGGCTTGAAATAGTTCCTAAAATGACATTTTGTGTCACACGATTTCGCCACACGACTGTATGTCATACAGGGGCAAGTGACACGACCGTGTGCTCTGTATGTTCAGGGTGATTTTGGTTAAACACGACCACAGTCTCTTACATGGCTTGACTACACGGTCGTGTGAATGTTTTTAAGATTTTAGATTTAGGTCCACATAATCTCAGTTTGTTACACGATCTAGCGACACAATCGTGTGACTCTATTTTACACGACTTCAGTCTGTGACACAGTTAGATACACGACCATGTGATTCGGCACGACACAGCCTCAGCCTATCACACGGCCTGGCCACATAGTCGTGTGACCCTATTTTATGATTTTTCTCTAGTTATTTAAAGTTTGCAATTTAGTCCTAATTTGTACTGGTGTCAATTTCATATGCTCAATTAAAACTCGGAGTGGTTGTAATTCATATTAAACATGAATTACTACTCATTTTTATTAATTTGTTTAATGTTATTACGATAAAGTATATGTTTGAATTTGTTAACTGTTGTAGCATCCTGTAACTCGAGTCTAGCAATCGAATTGGGTAAAGGGTGTTATAGTCATGACATCGTCCATCGCATCATCCTGACGAGCCAAAGCTCCTTTTCCTGACGTTGGGCCTGTTTTGGCCTTTTTTTCAGTTTCTTGTCGATTCTTGTCTAAGGTGCCTACAACGTGTTCGATAAATGTAAGGCACACCCCACAATATTTTAGGTGATAAAAGATTACTGATGTTTTTATGCTTAAGCATCTTGTTGTAAATTAATCAAACAATGGGCTTGTTTCATTTTGTGAGATTTAGGTTAAGGATAGATGAAATGGTAGCTTCTCGTAATATCAACATGGTTTATTTTGTTGATAAAAGGATTAGGGTGAATATTGCAAGACTTAAATGTGACATTTGTAATGAAAAGGGGAGGGGAATGTTAAAGAGTATTCATAGTCCGGGAAAGATGGTATGCCAAATTTAGACATCGGAATAGAGTAGATTTGGAAATGGTGCAAGATGTCTGTGTGAATAATAGTAGGGAAAAGGCCAAGTCTGTCATGAAAACCTTGTAAATGAAACTTGGTGGGATTACTTGAAGAGATTGGAAAAGTGTTACATAGGTAAGATGGGAAGCTAGGTATTAATGGCTGAAAGAGCACACTGTTTGATTAGAACTATGGAACAATGTATAATAGAATAGATAAGTAAAGATGAAGATCGAAATTATTTACACAATTTGGATAATAATCATACCTCTGCAGAGCCTAGATTAAAGAACGAATCCACCAAACAATTATTATAGTACACCCAATGATTAAAGCCTTAAACTACCCAAAAAGGTAAAGTAGAAGCATTCTCATGGTGTACAATTGTTTGCACTTACTCTCCACAATTGACCTTACGTACAAGTGAAATAACTCTCCAATAAAACCTACAATACGATAGGTAAATCTACCTTCAAAATGTTCCCAAAGTGTAACACCCAAAACCCGAAAACCGTCATCGATTAGAGTCTCGATGTTTTACTGTTCATTTATCAATGTTCGTCTTTTATTTTCATTTCAATCAATCTTATTTTAATAAAGATGTGCACTTAACATATCATAAATCATCAATCAATTAAAATCACAACTCAACAAGGGTAAAAGGGTCATTTTCATGATTTTTGGACACTTCTATTGATACCTGATGATCATGTACCGGTAGTTTTCAGTCAGAAAATAATTCAAAAATATTACAGAGTTCTATCAATACTCGGGATGATTTTACCAATACATGTGACACAACTACGGAAACAATTCATGCAACTACCAATACCAAAAACTCCAGAGAGTAAAATCCTTATCCTGCAACTTCTACCGATTCAACCCTTTCTTACTACCGATACATCAGTACCATAAACTACCGATACTTACATCTAAACTACCGATACAACCCAAGTCAGAGAACAACCTCTTTCTTACCCTGCACTTCTACAGATACATACATAAGTTCTACCGAAACAAGTATACAGGATCTCAAGAGTAATGCCAAGATACAAGTTTAATATCTCAAACACATCTAGTATAAGTTATGCATTAAAAAATCACATAACATACATAACTTCTAAGTCTTACAAACATTATAAGCCTGAGCATCTAAGTCATACTTCATATCATTTACACAATCAAAATAAAAGGATTTCAACATCTTTTAGTTAAATCTCAAGTTAATATCATCCTAGTACATGCCATAAGACCAAGTGATGTAAGATCTACCATACAAGCTCCGCAATAGTGTGATTTCCTCGAGATGATCCGATCTTCAGACAGCAAAACGTATCTACAAAACAACAACAGATTCACGAGTAAGCTTATTAAGCTTAGTAAGTTCGTGATTATTATTTTCTCACAGAATAAACGGATCAGTTAAAAGATGATAACGAGTATGTATTCATAGTCATGTGTATAATAACAAAACTAAATCTCTTTAGTCATCCAGACTTTAACTCATTACGAGCACAGATGACATTTAGCTCTTACGAGCCCAGAATGATTAGCTCTTATGAGCCCAAACAAAGTTTAACCAGTATACGATGCTGCTCACACAAGTTGATGAGAACCCGCAACATATGCGAAGACTCAGCCATCGGTACGGTCCAGAATTTCTCACTCTCGATGCTGCTCACACAAGCTGATGAGAATCCGCAACATATGCGAAGACTCAACCATCGGAGGAATCCATAATTCATTATTCATTCAGAATCTGTTAACTTGCGATGCTGCTCATACAAGCTGTTAGGATACTGCAGCTTATGCAAGATCCTAGTCATCGCTTCAATTCAGATAACCTGTCCCAAGCTTGACATTTCGTTTCTTTCTTTGCCTTTCCATTATCACTAATGTTTAACCTTTCTCCATTTGCTGTGACAATAGTAAAACACAAGAAATAACCAATGTATATAATCTATCACTACGAACTTACCGGATGAAATTTGCAGTTTGGTTCAACTTCAGGACTATTCTGCTAATTTCTCTTTTTCGTGATCCGTGACACGATTGTAATCTAAATCAACAATGCATCCAAATTTCACATTAAAACACATAATTAAATGAATTAACATAATTTGGTCCTTTTTGGAAAAATTACTATTTTACCCCTAATACTTTTCTTTTATTCAATCTAGTCCTTCCAACACAACATACAAAATACTCATTTCCTCCTCAACTCATAGCAGCCAAACTTACCATGATTCTCATACAAGTCCCCACAATCCATTTATTTCACCAAAAGTAAATTTAATTTCATCTTTTAGCATTTTAGTCCTTAAACCTTAATTTCATCAAAATCACTTAACAAAAAATATCCAACCTAATCATCAAGCATCCAAAAATATCAAGAACTTTCAAATATAAGCATATTCAAAAATGGTAAGATCCACAACATTTGACAGATTCGCAAATTTAGTCCCTAGATTAGCTAGATCAAGCTAACACGGACTCAAAAACATGAAAATTACTAAAAACGGGTAACAATATCTTACTCAAATCAAAGCTCAAAGCTTAAGAATGAAACCCTAGCTTTCTCCTTGTGCTTGACGAAGAAGATGAAGAAATTAGAAGAAAAAATATAAGTTATTTCTTCTTAAATTCAGTTTTATACTTAATGGCAAAATTGTAATTTTTATGACTTTCATAATTAGACTTAATAAATCCCTTTTTAAACTCTAATTAATCCTAATTATAATCAATTCAACTCATAATAATCCACCCACTAAAATGCCATAGGTAAATTTATCTATTTGATCCTTCAATTGTATTAAATTCTAATTAAACCCACTTATTTATAATTTAGCCTTAAACTAAAAAGGACTAAATGAATAAATAACCCAAAAGTTAGTGGAAGGTAATCATATCCTCCACCCATGGTGTAATTACCACTTTGGTCCCTTTTATTTTTAATCAATAGTAATTAACTTTTAACCCTTTTCAATTTAACCCTTTTTCATTAATTAAGCAAAGTAATCATCAAAATTACCTCATCGAGCTTCAATTCACATATAATAAAACTCTTTAAATATTTAATAAAAATATTTACGGTACTAAATTTCAGAAACGAGGTCTCGCTACCTCATTTTCTAGAGTCATTTGACTTTTGAATCAAACCACTTATACTAAATTTTAATTCAATAATTAAAATCCTTCAATTCAGAATTCCACATAAAATTATTATTGACTAATTTAATTTAATCACTCATTTATAAAAAATTTCTCGTCGGATTTGTGACCCCGTAATCACTGTTTCCGATACAACTGAAAAACAAGCTATTACATAAAGTGAATTGAAGAAAGCTCTTAAAATTCATACACAAATAAGCCAATAGAAAACCTTTATATTGGTTGTGTATATGTGATTTGTGACATACTTAAAACCCCCTGAGTCGAGAATAGTGCTAATACAAATTGATACATGTTAAAATTTTTCAAGGAAATTAATTAGGAACTATTATTTTTAGTAAAGAAGGCAACTGGATGCCAGAAGAAATTGAAAATTCTTGTGTATTGAGAGAAATAAATCCGAGGTATTGAGTAAATTGTAAAGAAGTGAAAAGTAGTGGGGTCAAAGTGTGAATATTCAAAAGTTGAAGGGTTAAAGTGTAAATTCAAAAAAATTGAAGGACCAAATTTAAAAAATACCCTAAAGTCCTTGTAACACAAAATTAGTAGGCAAAGACTAAATTCAATAACTGTATAAATATAAGGGACTAAATAATAATTTTACCAAATAAAATGATTATTCAAGAGAGGAATTGTAGAGAATGTTGAGGGGTAAAATAGTCATTTCTAAAATAGTATTAATTTTGATTAGGTGAAATTATTTAAATATCATTTTCATAATATTTTATTTATTTTAAGTTAATATAAAAGGAAGGAAATCTTGATTTTTCCATGCTTTCTACGTGAATAAGAAAGGGAGAGGAGAGGAGAGGAGAGAAGCCCTGCTTTCTTTACAAATTAGTTCTTTTCCATCAAATCCACCATTTTTACCAAAAATTCACGAGAGTTTCAGTTTCTATAATATTACTTATATGTAATTAATTAAATTTGGCAACCTTCAATTAAAAAAAAAAAGGCGAACTAGTTAATTAAATGAGTAAAATAAAAATATAAAGGACACTATGCTAATTTGTACCAAAACGAAGCTATAGCATGATGTTGGCCTAAACAAAAAAAGCTGCTGCATTAATAATTTTAATTATGCTAATTACATTAAACTCGGTTGGTAGCTCTAAGAAGGTAGGTCAAAGCATATTCAATGAAATTGAGGCAAGATGAATCCCACTGTATTAGAGCCGCTAGTCTTTATCAGTATGCTCTTCTCTAAATGGTCAATACAATGACAATTAATTCTTTTATGTGAATTGACAGATCACACAGTCGATAAAAACGAAAATTTGATATTAAAAAGCACGACAAAGTTCATCTATTCTCAGTTTCAGTCTACTCTAGCTCCTCTTAGCTTAGTTTTTTCATATTAAATTCACAGTAGATGAATCTTTTTCAGTAGAGATGATACCCCTCCTACCCAAAACCTACTATCAAATGCCAGACTAAGCATGTTGGACAGAGCCTATTCCTATTCCTATTCCTATTCTATACACATTTCATTAGTAAATAATATGTGTACAACTGTTAGGCTCAGCATTACATGTCTTTGCATTCCTTCCTACATGTGAATTACAACTATGTATTTACCCTCCAACGGACCACGTGTCATGAATTCTGACATGACTCCTGCAACTCACATTTAGGGTTTTTTTTTTTTGTTCGGTTCATCAACTAGCTGTTGTCGGGTAGGCCCTATATCATTCACAAGATGAATGCACAAATTCTTTTTCGAAAATATATTTTGCATTTTTAGAAAATGTTAACAACTCGTTAGCTCAAAATATTGTGTACATTGACTGTGGGAGATAGAGTGAGATGGAATTTTATGGATTAACATTTCTGTCGTGAAATGACTGGGATTTGATGCCACTAATCAGTCCAATGTCTGCAACAATCCGCAAAATAGCGTGTGGAGATAACAACGTAATGGTGGCAATGAGTTAGGGCTCTTAGACTACCTAAGATTAAGGTTCCTTCTAGATAGTGTTAATTTATATTGCAAGCTACTCTAGGCTATGATGGTAGCTAGTGGTGGGAATTTTACTTAAACAGCACTAATGCCTTTTTTGAAAGAAAAAAACTTTTTCTTGGTGGATAATTATCAAAGCAAGCATGCAGATTAATTTCATCGTCTAGCTTTCATGATTGCAGAACCTTATATTATTATTTATATTATATGGTTACTAGTTAATAACTAGCTAAAACAAGAAAGTTAATCATGTTTTGGACTGTCAAAAGATCTTTTATCATTGAATCTTATGACCTTACTGAAACCTTGTACATCATAAGCACATACATCATTAGATTGGAAGGAGGAAAATCACAGTAAAGACAAAACATAGTTTGTCACAAACCAAGCATAAAACATATTAGTCCTGTAAACACCCATATGTTAGCTAACGACTCTGAAATGATGGGTTCCTCTCTTTCTGACAGAAACAAAGTTGATCGATTCTCTCAATCAGCATCTATTGAAGCGTGTTGGATGATCTTAATACAGTCATTCAGCCCTGCTGCATCTGAATAGCTGACTTTATTGCTGCAAGTTCAGCAAGGCAAGTATGGCTTAGACGAAGTTTGGAATAGTACGAATATTTGGAATAGTTAAATTGTCATTGTCATCTTGTATATGGATCAAATTTAATGTTGTTGGGCCTCTTTCTTTTGTGATCAACAAGGCAAGGATGGGCTATGAGAAGCTACAATTTTGGGCCCTTTTTGTTGTTGTCGAAAACAGTTCAAACATTGTAGCTTTGTTATTGCATGTGTAGTCAACGCTTGTTGTCTAATGCTGTCCTTGTAGGTTGTAAGCCCTTCCTTGAACAGGTAATCATCACTAACGCCATTAATTAGGTAATACACTACTTACTGCTTATGCATGAACAAAGGGAGGGGTCCAGTTGGATTCGAAAGCTAAACTTGAATGGCAAATGTTGAAGCTTGAAGATTATGAAAGATTGAGGAGGAAGCAAATGGAATTAGTAGTGAGAATCATCATTTGTGGAGAGATGTCACAGCAACCACGTATACGTTATCTCAATGGTTAAACTTGTTCTTGCAAACGATTGTAACTTTGTGTGCTGTGAGTTAGCATGTGGAGGAGAATAACCGAAGGGTAACAACAAAGGAGATCAACCATATATGCCTAATGTCATAACGATATTTTTGATTAAGTTGATATCACAAGTTAATGTAGCATAAACTTAATTGAAAATTACAAAAATATTCATTTATGTACAAAGTGAGTTATATGACAGTGGAAATGTTTAATTCCACAAGTGAGGTTGTGGTTTGCTCTTGACAGTAGGCACTTCAAAACCCTTGGAATGCAACAAAACTCCATGGAATTATAAAATGTGAAATCTTGGGTTCAGTTTCGTGGTGGGGAATCTGGTCACCATCGTGGTCGTTTTGGATTGAAATAAAGTTGATAGTTTGCGAAAACGGTAAGAAAGGAGGAGTGAAAATAAAAAGACAGAAGAAGAAGCTGAATTTGTGGGGAATTACCATTTGGAAAGGAAAAACAAAAGCTTGATTCAATGGTTTTTCATAATAAAAACCCAGACCCGTATGATGGTTTTTTGATCTGGGCTTACTTGATGAATCTATTGGGGAAAAACTGTTATAATGTTTTTACTTGGGTCGAAAGAAGTAAATATACCCCACATCAATTTTTACAGCTTGATTGAAGCTTTATTTCTTGAAACTGGTAGCACGGAAGCAGGGTCGATCCATAATATTATTGCAGGTGATTTTCTCCTTAGAGTTTTACAATATTTAAATTAAGAAATTACTAATTCTTAAGCATATTACTATTTCCTAGGGATTTACTAATTTATAATAATTAGTAAAAAAACGTATTTATTTAAGCTAAATTCCAGCTAATTTTCACCGGCTTTAAGTGTCTGTCTGCAACAACCCCCATCGATTTTACTAATTACCAAAAACAAAAACAAAAACAAAAACAAAAAATTTAACCAGTAACTGCCAATTAACCAGAAAACTGATGTTCATAAAATAATCTGAAAATGAAAAACCTATGTTTGATAGATGTAGATATTTAGTTTTGGATACCGCTTTAAGAAACTGTGCTACTTAGCTAAAAACAAGTAGAAGTACTATTACTTCGCTTAATATTTGTCTAGAATAATCATTGTTTGGAAACAACTATGTTTAGATCTAGACACTAATTTAAAACAACTATCATCCATGTAGATATCATTTAAGAAAAGTTCTTTTTGAGGAAAATAACTCTTGTTTAGAATTATTGTGTTTTAAAGACAACTCTTGTTCTGAACAATTTCAATTTAGAATAATTATGTTTTTTAAGAAGAGCATTATTTAGAATAAACTCTCCCAAAAAAAGCATCACCACAGAATAACTATAAAGAACAACTCACATTCGGAGTAAATCAGAATAACACTTGTTCAGAACAATCCTTGTTTTGCATTCCAAGAGATATTTCATAGAAGATATTTCACAATGTACCACTTTACCAAAGTAAAAGTGAAAATAACCCCGAAATATGATAAGATTCTTAAATTGTCTTTACTCTTGAGATGTTCCGAAAAGTTTAACTTGATAGATAAGATATAAAGATATTTAAGAGACTTCTTCTTAATCTTTTCCTGTAATATTGAGTGTTTCTTTCTTTTTCTTTTGAAAACATAATGAACTTTGCTCACTATTCACCGTCACCATTACCGTTATAACTTTTTTTTTATTATAAAAAGAGTAATAATGCCTTTACATGGTAGTAGTGAATGTTGTGAGGCTGGGAAAAATGAGTTATTAGAGAGGGTGAGTTTGGAGAAAGTGTGTTGTGTGTGAGCCTGGGATTGCTGGTTCGGTTGGAGGAGAAGGAATGGTGAAGTTGGTGGTTTGAAATGGTTAATGGTTGAGAGTTAAGTGTCTGTGTGTATGAGATGAAGATGGCTAGAGATAGAGGCTACTGCCGAAGGTGATGGTAGTTGGAGTTGAAGGCTTGGTAGGGACTAGGAACAAGGTAAGAAGGGACGAGAGAAGAATTAAAGTAAAAAAAAAAAAGGTTAAAAAACTTGTGGCATTTACATGGATTACTTTTCAGCATTTAACATCACAATTTGTGCTATGTGACACTTCTATAACATTTTTAACTTCGAGTAACAGCACAATGATTAAAATATTACAAATAGATAGTGCTAGTGATCAAAACGTAACAAAATAAAGTTAATTAAATACTCAAATCAAGGCCCAACTTTTTAAGAATTGCTCATATTAGGACAAACCTTTAAAATTGGTCATGTAAGGTTTTAACATTTACACAAAAGCACTCAAATAAGGACTTTTCACGTACTCCAATCCAATGTGAGTAAAAATAAGTGAATGTTATCATTTTTAAAATAAAATACATGATAGATGAATTAGATGTCGCTTGAAAAGAAAAGAACAAAAAATAATAATTTGAGACCTAATATGCAGCATTTGAGAAGCCCTTATTTGAGTACTTTAAAAAAAACTTTGGCCCTTACTTGAGCATTTTCAAAAAGATTTGATCTTTATTCGATCATTTTGAAAGATTTGACTTTCATTTGAGTACTTTTATAAAGGTTAGACCTTTATATCACCATTTTGAAAAGTTTAACTTTTATATGAGCAACCCTAAAAGTAAAATCTAATTTAAACATTATTCAATAACCAAAATGTAATTTAAACCCACATAAATAACTATCATTTTGTAGTTTAGGATTAAAAAAATTCAAACCTATAAATAGCAATAATCTGAAAATGAAAAATCCATGTTTGGGGCTATATATGTCACATATATGCAACAAGATTTTCCCATGTGACTTGCTTGCATCTCCTCTTAGTAATATACATGTCAAACATAGGAATAATGGGGACTTGGAATATCAAGCCCCTTGGATATGCAAAAGAATCATTTTTTTTTAATTTCAAACCACAAAAGGAAGTGACTTTAATGACTTTGTAAGTGTAAATGGTGGGCAGTCTTTCCTTATAGTAACGGGGAGTGGGGCTAACTAGAATCTTTTTATCACCTAACATAGTGCGACTGCTAGTGGTAGTGGAGCCAAATCTTTTCCCCAAACCTCTTTATATCAGATCCATTCTCACACTTACTGCAACTCACCAATCTCCTCCCTGCAACCATTTTAGAAACAAAGTAGAGATGGGCAAAGCCGCCGTTGTTATCATTCTCAAAGTCTTGATGATCTTAATATCCACTGCCTGGATATCTCTCTGGCTGCTCAAACCAACCAACTTATGGACCAGAAAATGGAAAGCAGCAGAAAGCAGTGCTCGAAATACCATGTTTGGTTACTACGGTAAATACTTGAGATATTCAGAAACCCAATTTTTTCTATATAGATATTTGTTTTTAAGTCTCTTCTCTAACATGATTGTACCAGTTAGAATTAACAGCCAATTATATATTACAGGTCTTGACTTTACGGTGTATACATTTCCTGTAATTGCTGTGGCTATGATTGGACTTGTGTACTTGAGTTTGCAGTCTTGGGGGCAAAGAAACAGGTAATATAGTTATGCCATTTTCATCTTGGGAAGTGAATTTATTTACATATTTGCTTGCTTTAACTTTCTCTTCTTAATTATTTAATTTGCGACAGTAGACAACTAAGGAGTTCAACAGCTGCTTTCTCAAATCCACTAGTTACAAGTAGTCTTGTGGGCGTTTTATCCGGTGTTGAGATTCTCTCAGTATTCCTGTTTATCCTCTTTCTAGCATGGACCTTTTATACGCGCATATCTCACGATTTTACTAAGTTGACACCTGTGGAATCTTTGAAGTTGGACTTGTGAGTTCTTCAAATCTCTTGCAAAGATTTAAAAAATAATGACAGATGCTGAGAATCAAAGAATATCATCGTTACTTATATGTGAGTGTGTGTTTTTGAATTTAGATGGCAACTCAAGTTTCTAAGAGTGGCAACTCGATTTGGTTTGCTAGCAGAGGCCTGCTTGGCTTTGCTTCTTCTACCTATCTTGAGGGAACTGGCTGTATTTCGCATACTTGGTATCCAGTTTGAAGCTTCTGTGAGATACCATATATGGCTAGGGACTACCATGATATGCTTTGCTACTTTTCATGGAGCCAGCACTTTGTTCATCTGGGCTGTTAGCCACTACATTCAGGATGAGGTCATAGTGAATATGAGTGAATCTTATCATCCTACTTGTTAAGTTTCACCTACATAATCTTACAGTGACACTTGTTTGAACAATTAACAGATAACAAAATGGCAGAGAACAGGCCGGATATACCTTGCCGGAGAGATAACAATGGTTGTGGGGTTAGTTATGTGGATCACATCACTTCCTCAAATCAGGAGGAAAAGATTTGAAATCTTCTATTACATGCACCACTTGTACATAATCTTCCTAGTATTTTTCTTGCTTCATGCCGGAGATCGACACTTCTATATGATCTTCGCCGGAGTGTTCCTCTTTTGTCTTGACAAACTACTACGCATCCTACAATCATGGCCTCAAACTCATATTCTTTCAGCTAGATTATATCCCTGTAAAGTTGTAGAACTTATCCTGCCAAAAGACACAGGTAAATTCTTCTTTTTTACTGAAATATATACCATGTGAAAACATTTTGAGAAAGTTTCTTTGATGTGGTCTTTGTACTCATTTCAGGCTTGAAATATTCCCCGACAAGTATAATATTTATGAAGATACCGAGTATATCCAGATTTCAGTGGCATTCCTTCAGCATAACTTCTAGTTCGACCATTGATCATCATACAATGTCTGTTTTTGTTAAATGTGATGGACGGTGGACAACTTCTTTATATGACAATATACGGGCTCAGCTAGACTCTGATGCTGATAAGATGAAATCCATACCTGTTGCAATAGAAGGCCCCTATGGTCCTTCCTCTTTGACCTTTTTGAGGTGTGCTAAAGAATCATATATAGCATGAGATTTCATTATATCTAGAACTTAAGTCTGTACTACAGATTTTTGTTGAAATCTAAAATCCTGTGCAGATATGACAGCCTACTTTTGGTTGCTGGTGGAATTGGGATAACACCATTTCTTAGCATACTGCATGAAATTGCTGCAACTCAAGGGAAAGGCAGTAGCAGATATAGATTACCATCCAGAATCCAGTTTATATACGTTGTCAAGAAATCAGAATACATTGGCTTGTTAAAATCAGTTTCTTCCCTACTGCAGAACCACCCCTCAAACAAATGTCATCTGAAACTAAAAGTTTTTGTCACCCAGGAAAAGCAGTGTGGTGCAACACTAGGAGAAATGCTTAACGAGGCATCTCA
The DNA here is from genome assembly GCA_005610355.1 of Gossypioides kirkii. Taxonomy (NCBI): domain Eukaryota; kingdom Viridiplantae; phylum Streptophyta; class Magnoliopsida; order Malvales; family Malvaceae; genus Gossypioides; species Gossypioides kirkii. Next base: position 19,842,597 of record CP032247.1, on the reverse strand, counting down.
AGTGCAATCGGTTCATTTCAGCTTAAAAGGTCCAATTTACGCAATACATGGACCACAAAGCTTGTATTGGACTGCTGCATTGGCTGGAATTGCTTCCATTACCTTCCTGGTTTTTCTTATCTGTTTCAACCACATATTTGTTCCCTCTGAAAAGAATACTAGTGGTCATCACTCTTCAAAACTGGCCGTTTCTTCCAAAATGAAGGCTCCTAAAGAAAAGAGCCCCTCTTGGGTTGCTGACATACTTATCATATTCTCATTCATCATATCATTAGCATGCACCAGCTTGGTAGCTGTTGTCTTGAGATGGAGACGGCTGAAGAAGGATGAAGTACCACTTGTCTCCTCACAGGAAGAAAAAATACAGCAACTAAGTTCGATCGAGACGAAAGGTGTGGTGGAGGATGAACATGAACTCCATTTTGGAGGAAGGCCTAATTTGGAAGGTATTCTCATACATACATATATAATATGCTAGTATAAGATATCGTTGTGATTAATTTTCTAACACATTGAAATGATGGAATGTCATCAGATGAATTCTCCAAATTCCTGAATGAAACTAATGGATCTGATATTGGAGTGTTGGTGTCCGGACCAGAAACAATGAAAGAGGCAGTGGCATCATTGTGCCAGCAGAAACCTGGATGCTTTCAGATTGGAAATAAGGAAAAGAAACCATACTTGAGTTTCCATGCCCTCACCTTTACGCTTTAGTTTCACTGTAAAAACTACAGTCATTGAGTCACAATAGCTCCACATTTATAATAATTAGTCTGTAATGTCTGAATCAGTAGCTAATGGGTGCTCCTGATTAGCTTTATGTGAATTTTGAGCTTTTAGAAATATAAAGATGAATTAAAAAAGAAGCTGATAGTATATATTGAGAAGTACTTGTAGCAGCAGGGGCCTTAGTCCTCCAAAACTGGTACAAATACAGTTTAATCCTTTTTTAAATTTATAAAATTGAATTTTGGGTTCTAAAATTTATAATTCATTGTTGTTGTCATTGCTACAACAATACCAGAGCCACTCTTCATTGCCTAATCCTTTACCATATTTTGATCATCCTTTATCAAGATTATTGTAACTTATAACAACAATACTTCCCAAAAAATAGCTTGTGACAGCAACAATGAACTACCCAAGTTTTATCTTGGTCAAATTCTGTTATTAGTCCCTATACTTTTTTGAATTTGATATTTTTTTTGATGTTATATTCTTAATCTCTGTATTGTTTGTTCATTTGGGTCAATAGTAGAATTTGACCTCATGCGTTCCATCTTTTCGTCCAAAAATCTAATATCTTAGCCCAGTGCATTGATCTTAATGGGCTCATGGCTTTCACATCGTCACCTACCAAACAGTTGTCGTCAAGCCATCAACAACAAAAAGAAGCACAATTCCTTTGTTATAGGTCCCTTAAGAACCAGAAAATTTCCAACAATAACTCAATTTCAATCGAAAAGACAAACCATCAACAACAATTATAGGAACAATATAGGTGTAACCCAAGAAAGAAATCTAAAGCTTTGAAGCATCCACTCACAACTGTTATGACTGCGGCAGATACCCATCAATTTCTCAGAGTTGGTTCAGGAGCTCATCGGAATCCCTCCCTGCACCACCTTTGTATCCTCACCTTACTGTTTGCAAAAATTATTCAATTCCTTTAAGATTTATTTCGAGAATATTGTGTGAAATTTGGTTATATGTTGCATCAGTTATGCATATTGTCAATCTATTTCAGCAAAGCAAGGATCGTGACGTTAGTATAGATATTAAGATGATCCAACTCTATGTATAGATAGATGAGATGAGCTGTTGTAATTAATTCAGACTCGACTTGTGAACTGTTGTAGTAAACGTAATTAATACAGACTCGCTTGCCCTTAACGACACTTACTGGGAGAAAGGAAATATGGAATCTCATAAATATATTTTTAATGGCTTCATGGTGATTGTGGCTTTTTCTAATTTTTTTTATTTAAAATTTTCACCATTTTGATATTTAAATTATAGTTTTATTATTCCGTTGAATTCAACTTTTACAATTTCTATAATAACATTAAAAATCAGTTGACGTGTTACGCTTATTAAAATGTACCACATGTCACTATTAATTATTTAGAAAGTAATATATTATTTTCATGTTTATGTAATAAAAAAAATAAATTTTAAAAATTCAAAAATTAAAAAAATTAAACATTTTAGAAAGTATATTGTTGGCATTGCCCGTCATTGATTAGGGTTGATCAACTGTTGACTGATGATGATAGACTTTGACCGAATTTTAATATACTCTTTTAGATTTTTTTTAAGGAGTTTTTTTTAGAAATCATATTTTTTTTATTTTTTTGCAATTTTTTAAGTTATTAAAATTGTCTAGAATTTATTTATATTCGATTTTTTTAGATTTTTTTGTATTTTTGTAAAGTTTAACTAATTTTTTATGTACTTTTTTGAATTTTCATAATTTGTATCTATTTTTTAGTTTTTTTTTTTTTGCAAATATATATTTGATTTTTTTTTTGCAAAAATATGTTTTAAATTATTATATTTTAAACAATTTTTTTTACATTTTTAACAATTTTAAGAATTTTTAAAACTTTTAAATAAAATTTAAATTTTCTATATAACATTTGAAATTTTTTTCATTTTTAAATGTTTTTTATAATTTTTAAATAAGTCTTAATAATTTTGATCGGTCAACTTAGTCAATGGTCGGTGACATGCCACATCACCGATCAACTTGCCATATCATTGATGATGTGGCACATTCTAATTGTTGACTTTTTTTTAAAGTCATTAGCTGTTAGGTTCCAAAATGAGTAATGGTGCACTGTTCAAGTATCAATTTGAGATAAAAATATTTTATGTACCAAAATAGAAAAATGAGTATGATTCAAGGGTTAAATCATGAATAAAGCCTAAAAAGAATAAAAGTTTTAATCATTTTCCAATCGAGTTGATGTTCAAGAGTTGATGTTGAGTTGTTTTACCAACTCGGTTATAAGCTTAAATATAGTATAGATTATAATAAAATTAAAATTAAAGTGAAAATTAATTAAAAATATAAATTGATTCAATTGAAATAATTAATTTTTTTAAATTTTTAAATACAAAAATGAAACAAACCAAATATGATTAATTATCGGAAGTAAAACTTGATAAATCATAATATAATAAAGACAAATATGTTAGTTGTGAATCATTAACAACTCTACCTAATCCAATGTGAGATCACTTCTTACAACAACATCCCATAAGAAGAAAGCTTGAAGATCAAGCATAAGTGCATGAAATATGATCTGTCTTTCATCTTCTTCAGTAACTAACCATGAATTGATTTAAGAATCGTGTGAAGTTATTAAAATGTCAAATTTGACCTTCGTTAGCTTACCCTTTTATTTTACAAATCAAAAATTACTATTTGAATGGGGCTTTGTTTCCAAAATATTCTGTCTGTATTAAAGGAGAGTATTAAATGAATGCAAAGAGAGCGCAGAGTGAAGAGAACGTGAGAGTACCGCAACGGCAACGGCAACGGCAACGGCAACGCGTAAACACGCAATGTGGATTTTGGGTTCGTGATTTTTGTTAGTAAATCATTACTTTTGGCTAAAACCGGAAGACGTGCACTGCAGAGCACATCAAGTTACTTATTCCGGGGCCTGCCACGCTTCATATAAATAACCAAACAAACCATATGCTAGCAAAGCAATTATTAACTTTAGGGTCAGCTACACCTCTGGTCATCCAATTAACGTCTATTTTCTTTTTTATCACTTAACTATCGATTTATTTAATTTGGTCACCCAATTTTTGTTTTTTATTTTTGTCACCCAATCAATCGAGATTTTTTTTTTGTCCATTTCCATTACGTGTTAAATCTCTAATGATAGGATGATGTGGCAGTTAAAAATTCAGTATAATAACAAATTTATCCCTCAACTTTTACATATATCGATTTAATCATAATTTTAAAATTTTAATCTTCAAAATTTACAATTTATCTTGTTTTGATCCTCAAAATTCACCTTCCTCTTATGTTTCCCTTACCACCACTACCATTGTTGCCTATACCTACACCTCCTCCTTTCTAAACTTTTCTCAAAGCAATTATCAGTATTATAATCAATACAAATGACTCTACCAATCATTTCACCTATAACCACGGGTGAAATTAAGGGGGCTAGCAGGGGCCCTGACCTCCTAAAATGAAAAGTTTTTTATTTAAGCTCTTTATAATTTTTAAAATTTTAAATTAATAAAGATAAAATTACACTTTGCCCCTTAAAAATATAAAAATTTGATTTAATTCTTTAAAAATTATAAAGATATATAGGCTATTAAAATGGTAAAATTACATTTTTGCTATCGTAACAATTATAATTTAATTTCGATCCCTGAAAATAATTTTTGATTTTGCCCCTGCGTATAATTCAGAGGATACTTTTCTTATACATAACTTTTGAAAGTCCAAGCAAACAAATGCATGTCATAACATTAAGCAAGTAGGAGTATGATGTGTTAAAATCAATATTTCATGGCTATACTAATAAAGTACCAATAATGTAATCTTCCTTCAACTTGGAGTTTACCAAGTAATAATGATTCTCAATGTCTATAAGATGCAACAATTGATTAAGTTTCCATAACACAAAGGTTTTACTGAGGATATTGAAACTACTACACCTTTCCAATAACTTGGTATTCCCCATGCTCTCCTCCATCAGGTGGTGGACTCTTTCGAAGAAACAAATCGAAGGAATACCATCTACAACTTCCTTCTCTACATTCTTATCCACGAATTCTATATCAACTTCCTTTGAGGGATCATTTGTTTCACCCATTTTGCCCCATATGTTCAACAATTTATCACAAAAAGACATGTGATCCGTGCCCTCTGTCGTTTCCATATAAGGATCAATATCCTCGGTATGGTCTGCTTTTCACAACCGAACCTTTTTGGTGGCTTTACCACCATGACTTGCCTTTGGGGTGGAGGTTGATTCATTCTACCAATAGTAGGCATCACAATTTTTAAAATTTGTCTAACTTCTTACTTATAATTTTTGTTTACCCGATTTTAGAAAAAGGGTAAGAAAGGTAATTTTTTTAAAAATAGTATGTAAAATATTATTTTTCTTCTCTTCTTTCTTTATAAATTAATTGTTTTACGAAAAGGTCATGATTATAAATAGTTATTATAGTTAATTTTTTTTGTAACACCTCTTACTCGCGAAACTTGAGTAATGAATGTCACATTTAGCATTAAACATTATTTGTCCTAACAGAACAGAATAGAAGGCATCGAAGTGCGATATCACAAATAACACAGGAGCACTTGGGTTCCAATGACATGCCAATTATATTCACGAAATTCAACGTTAGTCTACATGGGTACTTTAATACAACTGAATTTACAATAATTGATCACGTTTACTCTATTTAATGATTTTCATGATTTCATTACATTTTCACATTTCTTTCATTCTAGTTTACTATTTAATATTTACACGAACAGATAATTTTCATGACTAACCATGATCTTTATTCATACTAGTATTTATTTCATGATTTTCTCAATTTAAATACACTTTTATACTTATTCAATTTAGTCCTCATTTTTACAATTTAAATAATAATTGTAATTTCAATTAAAATAATCACAATATTTTATTCACTAAATCCTTGGTCCATAATTTATCATATATTTCATGCCCTCTACATCATTTTCACTTATTTAATTATAACACGTAAAACTTTTACATACTTTTCAATTTAGTCCTTTTACCACAAAATTCATTATTCACTACTTATTCATTTTAAATCAATTTTCTTCCATGTAACGCTTCACTTGAAAAAATATTTTTTAACATTTTTAATAATTGTAGTCTTTTCTGAATATTGTACAATTTAGTCCTTAACTATAAAAATCCAATAATTATCATAACATCATTCTAATTCCACCTTTCATTCAAATTCATTATCACTTATCACTTTAATTAAATAATTCATCATAATATCTTATTTGTACTTATATCTATACACTTTACTTCTCTAATTTAACTATAAATTTACAAAGTTCACAATTTAGTCCTTAATAACAAGAGAATTTGAGGGTACATACCTATCACCACCCTCAAATCACTTGATTCACTCTCTCAGTTTCTTTCTTCAACAACATGCCAAGAACATAAAACTTTTCATGAGAAATCTTTACTTTAACATCTTTAACATCATTGTTATACTTTTTGAGCAAGATTAAACTTGAAAACATGATGGAACTTCGATATTCTTATCTTGTTCTCTAAATTTCAAGCCTTATCTTGATTTTCTCACTCCTCCAACATGAACATACAACCTTCTATTTTGTAATCAAAGTTCACTAGATTGTTGGAGGCTTGATTCTACTAAAAACTTTGGTGTAATTTTAAGGATTTGACTCTCGATTTCAAGAAAAGGATCAAATTGTAAAGAAAACAGAACTTGTTTTCTTACGTGGAGAGGCATGAAATGATGGTGGGGATGAAGATGACTTTTTCTCATCCTTTTTAATTACTTAACCATTAATTAATTAATTAATTAATTAATTAATTAAAATATCTAATAATAAAATAATTATAAATTAATAATAAATTATTCCAACCAATCATCCTTCAACAACATTGATCCTTAATTATTACACCTTAATAGTTGATAATTATCCAAATTGAGAAATCCCCCTTCATAGTTCTCTACAATTTCATCCTCGAATTACTATTCACTTTTGATAAAATTGTGATTTAGTCTCTCATATTGCTCTACTTATTATATTTGGTCCCTACTTCTCAATTTTGTGCCACAAGAACTTTTGGCCTTTCAACCTTCCCATATTTACATTTTAATCCATCAAATTTTGAATAATTAGACTTGAGTCCCAAAACTTTTCACATCTTTACAATTTAATCATTGTCTTAAATTAATATATCATGACATACTTCTTAATTCAACTTCTTTTGATATCTATCAACCTTCTCTTTTATCATTTATATTTCTTATTTTACTTTATCGAGGAATCCATTATGCACAATTCTCACTTATTACTATTTTTATAACACAACGATTTTAGGGTGTTATAATTTTCTTTTTCTTTATACAGATTAATCAAACAAAAGTTTTTAATTTTATTTTACTTTCTTTTTGTACTAATTTTAACTGTTTAAATAGCATCTACATCTATACATATTATAAAGCCTTTAACTATGTTGGTGTCACGGGCTAATCGGGTACCAATACATTTGGGAAAATATGAAAATACCCTCCCTTTACAAGTAAATTGTATTATTTTGAGGTTATTTTTGTCATTATATATATTTTATATAGAAAACATATACACGTAATAAAATTTAAACCTATGCTTTTATTTATTATAAGAGGTTAATCAAGAGTTGGCCAGAGGTGAATTTAGGGGGCCAGGCCCACTTAAAATAAATTTTTTTTCATTTAGACAATTAATTTTTTTAAAATTTTAAATTAATAAAGATAAAATTACACATTAGCCTCCCTAAAAATAATAAAATTTTGACTTCATCCTTTAAAAATTATATTTTTACTATCGTAAAAATTACAATTTAATTTCGGCCCTTAAATTTTTTTTCTGATTTTGCCCATGGAGTTACAATGGTCAACTTTCATAGCATCATGGTCCAATATTGGTTTAATCGACATAGGAGGCCTGGTGTAGACATGAAGACGAGCAGTAAGAGACCATCTTCGCCACGAAGTCTACTGCAAAATTGAACTCTCGAAGGACATGCTGAAGCTCAGTTTGCAAATCTTAATCCATTAGTTATTTGATCTATTGGACAACACTCGAAAACCATCTCAACAGCAACTTTGTCGTCCCCCCAACTTCTAGCTTCATAACTCTCGAATAAAGCCTTATTTACTAATTTTGATTCAATGAAAAATCCTTATTTATTATTTATATCAATTTTTAAAAAATATATTTATACAGTTTTATTTTACTGTTTAAATAAAACTTTATTTATTATTTCTATGAGATATTAGTGAATAATAATATGACATGTCATTATTAAATTAAACAAAACAAATATGAAGGACTTGTAAATAAATATTAATAGTTTTATTTAAACATTAATCATAACTATTATAAATAAATATTAATAACACTCGGATTTATATCTTGAGTTAAAGGTTTAGTGTATTGGAGTAAAAGGTTTAGAGTTTTAACATTTATTTATAGTTACTTATTATTTAATTATATTTAAATAAAATTATATGTATTTATTTATAAGACCTATACTACTTTTTAGGTTCGTTCTTGATATTTTTTGGGTCTTAGGCTAAAAAAATAAATTGGGCTCCTTTTAAAAAATATATAAAATATAATACAATGAAATAAAAATATATATTAGAATTTCATTAAAATAATATTTTTATTACATTAAGCAAATAAGATGTTTTCTAACAAAATTAAAAAAAATATATTTTTCATTCAATCTAGTCCAATATCATCAACTACAAAAATACAAAAAATCATAAAAAATAGGTTCTAGGAGCATTTCGAGATGCAAAATCATTAATGATAACATCAACATCAATATTTTCCAAAAAATCCTTCCGATCGATAAAATTACCAAACCATTCAATTGTTCTTGTTACATTGACGACCTCAAGTAAGTTTTGATTAACTTTGGCTTTGAAAAACTTCTTTAACAGACAGCATACTAAGTACACAACATTTGAGTATTTTCAAAATAGTATTTACATGCTGAAACCATAAGTTTGCAAACATTAAATTCGGCGTAAGATATTAAAACAAATCTTATTTTAACAACATTAACACATACTTTAGACAACATTAAATCTCCAATAATACAAATATTAAATTCAGCATAACATATTAAAATGTCAAATTTTAGACAGCTTTAAATCATCAACACTGTACTTATTAAATCAGCTGAAAATAGGAAATTGAATGTTAAATTCCTAAATTTTGGACATCTAATGTTTCTCCCCATGGACTGAAACAAAATTTTCATTTGATTCCTAATATTTTTCCTCATATACAATTCAGTCATTGTTCAAACCTTAATTATTTAACCTCTTTAAATTTATTTTTCAACTGACTGAATTTATGCTACACATTAACAGTCCATTATTCCATTAAATTTACAGCTTTTACCCTTTCTATTTATTTTTCATACTTCTAACTCCCTAAAGATGAATATTTAGCAAAAAGTCACTCACAAAAGAGTTCAATCACAACCTAAAATTCATCAATACTTCCAACATTTTTAATAACATTAACAGTATAAAAATCAGTCCCTAACATGTCACTATTTATCTCAATTTGACCCTTTATTAAGCTTAATTTAGCTTCAAGGGTCCCAAAATATAAAAAATTAACAAGAAATTCAAGATAAATCACTTACATGCATGAGGTTTTCTTTTCCAACCGAACCTTCCTTTCTCTTCAATGGTGTTTTTCTTTTCTTTCTTTTTTCATTCAACTCAAGAAAAAAGACAAATGCTAATGAGTTTTTCTACCAATTGTTTATTTTTCACAAATAGATTGTTATATTACTAATTTGCCCTTATTGAAATATTTTGACTAATAATTACTCATAGACTTAATTATTTACTTAATAAAATAAAATATATTTTCCCTTTTAATCTCCAAATTTCTTCGTACTCCAACTAACTTACACATTAAACATATATAACATAACATTCAAAATTAATGGGACCCACTCTAGTAATTAATTTTCATTGAAATGGGGGTTATACTTTTTTGATTGGGCACTTCATACGTAGTTTTACTTTGTTTGTCTTTTAATTGTTATCTTTTTAAAAGTTTCTAAAATTCTCTTTGTTTGTCTTTTAGAGAGTGGTTTCATCTGTCCGCTTTTATTTATTTATTTTTGTATTATTGAACTTCATTTTACTTTAATATAAATAATAATAATAATGAGTTACTCTCTATTTTGGATCTTGGGCGGTAGCATTTTTGGACTACTCTAGGATTGGGCTTTTGGGCTTGCTACTTTTTATTTTATTTAATGATGACATGTCATGTTATTATTTATAGATGGTGCATGTGACTTATGTACATCAAATATTCTCTCTATTTATATTAATTTTTAAAAATATAGTCATTATATAATTTTATTTTTTATTAGGTTAAATAGAAGCCTGAACTTGGCAACAATTCTCATATTGAGTCTCAACTTTTTTTAATCCAAATTAAACTCTGAACTTGACAATTATTCTCATATTAAGACATAAACTAAATGATTATTTTCACATTGGAAATTGAACTTTTTTTATTCAAGTTAATCTCTAAACTTGATAATTATTCTTATATTTAAGGTCTGAACTTTACAATCATTCTCATTGGAGCCTAAATTTTAAAATTTTCAATGAAATATTAAAAGTTAACTTAAACTAAAAAAAATTTAAATCTTACTGTAAAAACAATAATCAAATTCAAAATTTAATTTTGACAAAAAAAATTAAGAATAATTATGTGACCAAACAATATAACCTTTATTTTCTTTTAGCTTTCCTTTTTACAAAATTTGATTCAAACATAAAGGAAAAGCTTTGCACTTGCACTTGCACTTGCACTTGGGTTTGAGGTTGTCCAGGATTTTACTATCTCCTTTTGTCTCTGATTTGTCCACTCCGCTGAATTGTGGGCTGACAGGGCAGGGCACTGCAGCGTCCTTTCGTTTGACCTTGGCCTCTTGTTTATTTTATATTTAATTAATTTTGTTACTGTTTTCATTAATTATTGTACTTTTCAAGTTTATATTGTTATTGCATGCATTTGCCTTGCCTTGCCTTTTTCTCTTCCTTTCATTTTTTCTTAGTTTTTTCGAATCAATTCACAATGTTGAATGAGACGATGTCGGTCGCTTCAAGAACAAGAAGCAGTAAGCGGAAAGCACTTTCTGGTGATAGCAGCAAGCAAAGGAAGAAGAGACTGGCGGTGGAGGAGGTGCGGTTAGCGGCAACAAATATGTCTTCGGCTTCTCAAAAGGGCACGGCTCAAGTTCAAACCTTGAGAGAAGAATCCGATGGTAAGTTACGCGGAAAAGATGGAAACGACCCTAAACCTGACGTTATTTATCTGGGTAGTAGTGACGATGATGGTGATGACGATGAAGATGAGGACAGTGAGGATGATGATTCAATGGGAGTTTGTGATGAGGCTCCCACCTCTACAAGCGGAGAGGGTAGTTCTGACTCAAGCGATTTGGATTATAGAGAGGAGGAAGGGGAGGGAGAGGATCCCCAATCTTCTTCCAGTTCGGAAGATGAAGTCGAAGAGACGCCAAGCCATGGAATTGCCGAAAGAAAGGCTATTGAGGTTGAGTTCCTTCGGGAGAGTGGTGCCACGGTCGATGAAGTTGTAATGAAGCCAAGCCATGGCATTGCCAAAAGAAAGGCTACTGAGGTTGAATTTATTAGGGAGAATAGTTCCACAGTTGTAATGAAGCCTAAGAGTAAAAGATGGTCCGCCTCTGCCAAGTCCGGCCAAGTTCACCTTCTTAGTGTTTTTGTGGATTCTATTTTGGACAACCAAGACTCGGATTCTAGTACGGGGGGAGAGGACCTCATTCTCCAACAAGAAACCTACGAAAACCCTTTGCCTCTCAAGTTCACTTTTGGAGTTGAGGACTCAATTGTTCCGGACAAAACTGAATCTGAGAACGAAATGGATTCACTCTGGTCTGAGATGCAAATTTCTCTTATGTCTGATCCAACTTCGACCCTGCCATCCCCGGTATGTTCAATGCTTTAGCATGTCTTCTTCTCTTTCTTGTGAACATTTTGACTCAACGTGTCTGCATTACGCATTTGTAGATTTGCACTGAAACTAAGATTTGTCATGTTGAATTGGTGAACAGTTGGAAAATGAAGATGCTGATGTATCTGAGTTTGAACATGACACAACAACCCATTCCCTATGTCTTCAAGGGAAGCATCATCTTGTGTTAGACGAAGAGATTGGAATGAAATGCAAATTTTGTTCTTTCCTGCTGCTGGAGATCAAAGATATCTCACCGCCTTTTGTAAGTTGTTTGTGATACTTCCATGTTTCATGCTTAATATTCTTCTTTCATTTTATCTTGGATGGAGGGGTGGAGCCAATATAGAGTGGCATGATGATAGAGAAAAAAACTCTGTTGAAACCATTGTTACTTGTCAGTTAATTTACAAAGCACTGATAGATTTTGTTGAATTTTGAAGTATATAGGTATTGCTGTTGTGATGAATGCTAGGAATTTTATTAGCCCATAAAACAGTTCAAATGAGAATTATGCTGCTATTCGAGCTAAATGGCTCAATAATAGTCTAATCTCTAGGAGCCTTGTATATATATGGCACTTGACTGAATTGCTCTTACTGGCTTCAGATGATTGATTATTTGTTGCTTGGTTTTGCTTGATTCAGATGACTGATCGTTTTGGAAGATATGAGAGGCAATTCTCTGGCGTTGTAGATTATTCTATGTTTGATGGCCTTCAATGTGAAGACTCTAACAATGATATGTCTGGTTTTAATCACTCTGCTGAAATCGAAGGCACAGTGTGGGAAATCATTCCTAACTTAAAAACCAAACTCTACCCCCATCAGCATGAAGGTTTTGAATTTATTTGGAATAACATAGCAGGAGGGATTTATCGTGACAAGTCAAAAAACTCATCCAAAGGTTGTGGTGGATGCATTATATCTCATGCTCCCGGGACAGGGAAAACGCTTCTAACTATTGTCTTTCTTCAGACGTACTTAAATGAATATCCGAGTTGCAGGCCAGTGATCGTTGCTCCTCGCAGCATGCTACTCACATGGGAAGCTGAGTTTAGAAAGTGGAAGGTTGACATTCCCTTTCACAATCTCAACACTCTGGATTTTTCTGGCAAGGAAAAAACCGAAGGCAATTGGTCTTTATGAGAAATTCAAGCTGACATGTCAAGATAGAGCTCTTGCCCGACGTCTGGTTAAGTTGCTTTCCTGGAAATCTGATAGAAGCATTTTGGGAATCAGTTACAAGCTTTTTGTGCAACTTGCTGTAATAGATAATGAGGAGAAGCACAAGTGTACAACATTAAATAAGGATGTAAGTAAAATCCTTCTTGAGCTTCCTGGTCTTTTTGTTCTTGATGAAGGGCACACACCTAGAAATGATGATACGCTTATATGGAAGGCTTTATCAAGAATCAAAACAGAACGTCGTATCATACTCTCAGGAACTCCTTTCCAAAATAATTTTGATGAGCTCTTCAACACTCTCTACTTAGTGAGACCGAAATTTGCTGAAGGAATCCAGTCTAGACATCGAGTAGAGGTTAATAAAAAGTGTAGTGATGAAGGAAAAGAAGCAAAACGGAAATGGGCCTATTTGACTGGTTCCATTGGCAAAGATGATATATATGAAGCTGAAAAATTGAGAGAGCTTAAAGCTGTGATTAAGCCCTTTGTGCATGTACATAATGGTAGAATTCTACAGACTACCCTTCCTGGTTTGAGGCATTCAGTGGTTGTTTTACGGCCCTCTGATCTGCAGAATAGAATCCTCGAGTGTGTTAAAGAAACAAAAAATGCATTATTGCGAGACTATTATGTGTCCTTGATCTCCACCCACCCTTCTTTGTTGCAGCAGTTATACAACAAGGAAGGTATTAAGGAAAAAGTCAGCTCCATTGTTAGTATGGATATGCTAGAAAGGATAAGATTGAAGCCCGATAAAGGAGTTAAAACGAAATTCCTCATGGAACTTCTTAAGCTTAGCGAGGCTCTGGATGAAAAGGTCTTAGTTTTCAGTCAATACCTTGAACCATTAAACCTAATAGTGGACCAGATAAAAGATTTTTTCAAATGGAAGGAAATGGAGGAGATATTGTACATGGATGGGCAATGTGAGATGAAGCAGCAGCGTCAAAGGGTAATTAATATTTTCAATGATCCAACGAGCAAAGCAAGGGTGTTGCTTGCATCAACAAAGGCTTGCTCGGAAGGTATAACACTTGTTGGTGGTTCTAGAGTGGTTTTGCTTGATGTGACATGGAACCCCTCTGTGGAAAGACAAGCTATATGCCGTGCATATAGGCTTGGACAGCAAAGAATGGTATACACTTACCACGTTATCTCATCTAGGACGATGGAGGGGTTGAAATGCTATCGACAAGCTGAGAAGGACCGGTTATCAGAGCTATTATTCTCTGCTTCTCACAGAAGGGATGATCATGACAAGAAAGGATTTAATTGCCCGGAGGATAAGATCTTGGAAGCAATGGTAGGGCAAGAGCAATTCACTTCAATGATTGAAAAGATAATAAACGAGCCCAAAGATTCCGACTTGATTGTAACTTATGGAAGTCTGTAACAGGTTGATATCCATGTAGAAATTGGACTCAAGGAATGCCAAGTTTAGAAGCTGACAGTGTTTGCTTTTTGTTTGGTCTGCTGAGATTTTGAATCCTCATTGGTATGTTGGTCATGGTGTTTAGCTTTGGAGGTTGCATTCGTATATTCTAAGCAATCATTTGTATGCTAATATTTTGTTTTTCCTTTTTGTACACAACTACTTATGATCCTTTAATGTCATTTCCAATGAACATCTTTCTATAGACATGACAATGAATGAGGAAGACATGATCAATATCAGCATTTCTGTCATCTCAAGGAATATCATTTCCAGTCATAAGACCATTTATTTTAACATATTTAGTTGCTAGGAGTTTGTGATATGCAGTAAAAACTTACCCGTGACCTAAATTGCACTATCTCTCTTTTTCCCGATCATTGTCTCTTACAGGATCTTGTGACAAAGCGCACCATTGGTAAAGGATATGCATCTGATGGTCCTTATATTTTTGAATTACGGGTTCCTAGATTTGTGGCTTGTCCTACTGTTTTCTCTCTGATCGAAGCACAATGTCAGTTGGGACATCCTCTCTTTCTTTGTTGAAGAAATTATGTCCACAATTTGAAAACCTGCCTTCGTTAGAATGTAAAGCATGTCACTTTGCGAAGCACCAACGAAACCCTTGAGATCGAGATCTAATAAACCAGTTAGTTCCGCTTTTGAGTTAATGTTTAAGGACCTTGTTCGGTAGTATCCAAACCTGCTTTTTGCGTCGAGATAAACACTCAGTTTGGGGTGTCTGTTCAAATTCTGCGCAGCGATAATGCTAAAGAATAGTTTTACGACTCTTGCGAGGCTTTTATGACCCAAATGAGATTTTTCATCAATCCTCTTGTGTTGACATGCCATCTCAAAATAGGGTCGTTGAACTAAAGAACAAACATCTCCTTGAGACAACCAGAGCTCTTTTATTACAAATGAAAGTTCTTAAAGAATTTTGGGCTGACATTGTTTCGACAACTTGCTTTCTGATCAATCGCAGTCCTTCCGTACTTGATGGTGATAACCCATACAATGTTTTATTTCCATCCAAAACCATTATTTCCAATGGAACTAAGAATTTTTAGAATACTTGCTTTGTTCGAGATGTTCGGACTCATGTCACTAAGTTGGATCCAAAAGTGAGTGTTTTTGGGGTACTCCCGCCTTTAAGAAGGGTACAAGTGTTATAGTCCAGATCTCAACAGGTATTTGGTGTCAATCGATGTTGAATTCTCAAAACAAGTGTCATTCTTTTCAGAAGATATGCATTCGAATCTTTCGAAACAGAGGGAGGAAGATGATTTGTTAACTTACATTGCCACTGATCGATCAAGGGAATCTAATTCTTCGATAATTGCTCCGATAAAGTCACCGATTACTTAAGTTTCTTCCAGACTTAGAAAGAGAGTTATGATACATGTCTTATACCAGTGTCTTCATCATCATCAAATCTAAACCCTTTACTAGTGTCTTCGTCATCAAATCTAAACCTTGACCTTCCCATTGCTCTACGTAAAGGTATATGTCACTATACCTATTCTATTTTTAATTTTGTTTCATTTAACCATTTGTCTCCTTTCTCTTGTTCTTTTTGCGTTCCTAGATATCATTTCCACTCCTAAGACAGTTCAGGATGTTTTGAGTCAATCTGGTTGGCGTGATGCGGGGTTAGAGGAGATGCATGCATTAGACGAGAATGATACTTGGATTTCATTTTGTATTATTTTGGATAATGGATATTCGAGGGATCTATCCACATCTCCTCCGAATCCTTAAAATTCAAGTCGACTATCCGACATTCGAATTGTCATCCCTAATGTGTGCCAATTGATTTCACCTATATTGGTTGATACAAATAAAAAATATATTTTTTATTTATTTGCACAAAAAATTAATTTTAAAATATTTGTTTACTTTTTATTTTAGATTTGTTGAATTATGAATTGTTGTATGCACTCCATAATATGAGATGATCTTATTGTTTAATTTATAGAATATTTTTTAATTACTAAACTGTTAGTAAATTTATATTTTGGTCATTCAACTTTAAAAATTTACAAAATGGTTATTGAATTATTCAAAAAATTTCATTTAGGTCACTAGACTGTTAAAATTACTATTATATGGTCTTTTCTATTAGTACCGCTTACACCAATCGAAAGTTCTTATTCCTTCTCTCTTCTACAGTTTAGTTTTTTTTTTATGAAACAACCTTAAATGTCATAAATCTGCAAAACTAAAATTTAAACAATTTTCTTTCCAAACTTCCAACACTAACCATCAAGTCGGCTTGGATCTAATATATGCTTTTTTATTCTTTGATGGGTACTAATCCATCGTATTGATCATCGAATTGTCATTTAGAGCTTACAAACTATACTTTTTTTAAAAAAAACCTAATAACTTAGTGACTTAAATAAAAAATTTTGAACAATTCATTGACTTAAATAAAAACTTTCAAATAGTTTAGACTTCAGTAACTTAAATCAAAATATTTTGAAGTCGAGTAACCAAAATATAAACTTACAAATAATTTAATACCTTGGTGTAATTTACCCAAATATTAAAAAAAATTCTGCTGAAAAAAGTTTAGAGACTAAAAGTTGAAAATTTTACTAAGAGGTTAAATATTACTTTATCCATTTTTTATTCACTAATTGATAACTCAACTTTTACTATTTTAGAAGATAAAATAAAATTTAAATAGACATAATGATAAACTTAATCCTTAACTTTTATATTTTTTTGTTAATTTATCTTAATTTTTTGAGTTAAATTTGACTATTAACATTAAAAAAATAATTATTATTTTTAATAAAATACTAACTAAACATTAAATTTTTAACGATGTTGGAGTAACAATTTGTATGGCCACATGCATTCATACAAACATGAAAATATTTATCTTATATATCATGTTAATAAATAATTTAAAATTTATAAACAAAATATAAAAAAATAAATTATAAAAAATGTAAAAGGTTTAAGAAATTTAGCATGAAATTTACATGAATTATCATGTAAGCTACTATGCTAAAAAAATTAATATTTTAATTAATATTTTTGCTAAAAAAATTAAAATGACTCTTTTTAAAATACTAATAATCAAATTTAACACTTTAGATCAAATTTAACCCAAAAAAATATAAAAACTATATTGACAAAAAAACATAAATATTAAGGGCTAATTTCCACATTACACCATTAAATATAAGAAAAATTAGAGTATCATGTACCCCCCGGCTCCTGCATTTGTATCGGTCTTTGTATTCCATTCTTTCCCCCCTTTCTCTAAAAAGTCAAATCCCTAACATTTTTATACTTCAAGTTTGACCTAATCCCATCGTCCCCTCTGCTTTCCGTCCAGATCCGGCATAAGCTTTGGTCTAGTTTTCAGCGGATTTTCGATTCGACGCCATGAAACTATCCTTCTCTCTCCCCTCCAAATCAAAACCAACCCAAAAGGTGCCCATCCCCAACCCCTCCACCGCCCAAGATGACCTAAACCCCAAAGAATTTGTCACAGAATTCGACCCTTCCAAAACCCGACCCGACCCCAATTCCAAACCCTCCTACGTAATCCCTCCCAAGCAAAACGAATGGCGCCCCTACAAGAAGATGAAGAATATTGACCTACCTCTCCAATCCGATGCCTCTCGTGATCTCCAATTCGAGCTTGATTCCTCTCTCACAACCCCAACCCTGATTCCGCAATCTCTTACGGTCTAAATCTCCGCAATAACAGCTCCACCAAGGGCGAGGCGGATAACAAAGATGTAACTCCTGGGTCAGCCGCTCCCGTCGAGACGCTCCTTCTCCAGAGTTTTAAAGAGGATTTGAAGAGGTTGCCCGAGGATCGAGGGTTTGACGAGTTCGAGGATGTACCTGTGGAGGGTTTTGGTAAGGCTTTGCTTGCTGGATACGGGTGGGTTGAAGGTAGGGGAATTGGGAAAAACGCTAAAGAAGATGTTAAAGTAAAGCAATACGAGCGGAGGACCGATAAAGAGGGGTTAGGGTTTAGTTCTAAGGAATTTAAAGACAGAGGACAGGATTTGAAGAATGTCAAAGAGAATATTGACAAAAAAGAAAGAGAGGAGGATGAAGATGGGTTTTTTGTGGGGAAAGACGTCAGAGTGATTGAAGGGAGAGGGATGGGTTCCAAAGGTACAATAATGGAGAAGTTGGGCGGTAGTTGGGTTGTTTTGAAGTTGAAGAATAGAGACGAAGAAGTTAAAGTCCGTATATCTGAGATAGCTGATTTGGGTTCAAGGGAAGAAGAAAAGTGTTTGAGGAGATTGAAGGAGTTGAAGATTAGGGATGAAAAAATGTCAAAACATAAGGAGGATGAAAGAAAGTCTAGTAAACGGAGTAGAAATATTGAAAAAAGAAGTGAAACACAAGTTAATGTGGAGAGAACTAGGACTAATGGTGATCGAGGTGTTTCTTGGCTTAGTGAAACACAAGTTAATGTGGAGAGAACTAGGACTAATGGTGATCGAGGTGTTTCTTGGCTTAGAAGTCACATTAGAGTTCGGATTATTAGTAAAAGTTTAGCAGGGGGAAGGTTATATTTGAAGAAAGGGCAGGTGGTGGATGTTGTTGGACCATATATGTGTGATATAGCAATGGATGAGAGCAAGGAGTTGATTCAAGGGTTGAGCAGGAACTGCTCGAGACTGCATTGCCAAGGCGTGGCGGTCCGGTTCTTGTTTTGTATGGTAGGCATAAAGGTGTATATGGAAATTTGGTAGAGAGGGATTTAGATCGAGAAATGGGTGTTGTAAGAGATGCTGATAGTCAGGAGTTGCTAGATGTGAAACTTGAACAGATTGCTGAGTATATGGGGGATCCAAGCTATCTGGGGTATTGATTATGGCATATGCCTTCTCAACACAGATAAAATCAATAGGTATTTTCTGCTAAAGTGTGCCCTTCTGTCAATTTTGTTCACTACCTATTGCCATGATTAACACTGTATTATCTACGTTATGGTTCAAATATAACCATTCTCGCTGTATTTTTATTTGTACTTAGCGTATAAGCTTCTCCATTAGTGTTCAATTGGCAATTTAAAATATTTCAATTTATATATTAGAATTCCAATCAATCTGAAAATGAGGATCTTTTTCTTCCTCTCCTCTACCTGAACTCTACTTATGGAAATTGACTTATGAAAAAAAGTTGAAAAAAATAATCTTCTGGAGTAGTTTATATATTTTATTGTTTGGAATGATAGTTGTGTAAAATTATTATTCATTATGCGGTTGTTTTCTGGAAATTTTGCATTGATATAAATTATGAAAAGAAGCGATTCCTATGGTATATAGATCCTTCGTTGCTTTGCTTTAGCTTTTATTGAAAAGGGATTGATCCTGGATTAAATGAGCAAAAGCTTGAAAGTGTCCTGTTCTTTTATGTTTATGAATGTTTCTCTTGGTTAGTTCTGTTTTTCTCTCTGTTTCTTATCTATCAATCAAATTGACTCATGCTAGTTAGGCATGGGGTACTTAAAAGAGTACACGAAGAGTGAGAGAACAGGTAGGTATCTTGTTAGTGACAAGAAGAGGCTTCTACTGTTAGTTCCATTCTGTGGGTATTAAGCATGAAGGAAAAGGATTGTTTGTTTGTTTGTTTGTTTGATTGATGCACTCATGAAACTCTGCAAGTGCTTGTATGTTTGGTTCTAAAACTAATGCAACTATATCTGGGAATTTTCTTCAAACCATAAAGTGAATCTATCGATTAATCATGTATATATTTTAATCTTGAAAAAGGTAATTCTTTTCATGGCATTTAAATATAACTTCTTTATTCATGTTATGTGGTTAATTTGAAATATTATAATAAAGAACTTTGAAAGTGGGGGTGATCTGCCTTATCTAGGAACAGATATTTTTGTTGCAAGAGGTAATTATTCAAAATACGATGTTGTTAGAGATATATGCTATAATGTTTATGATAATTTTTGGGGGGTAATCGAACAGTGAAATTCCTAAACCACGTTTGTGGCTATATATTTAGAGCAGGCATCCATCATCCGGTTCACGGTAAAAATAAAGCCGTATTCAAATTAATTAATGTTCTATTTTAGACAAATAAACATTTAAATAATATTTAAATTAATTAATATTATGATATTTTAGTAAAAATATAAAAATAATTTATTATATTCTGTTGTTAAATAAATTTTAAATATTTTTTCAGTAATTAACCAGAGAAGAAAAATTATTATGTGTTGAAAAGATGAAAATATAATTAAATTATCAAAAACTGTTTTTAAGAAGAAAATTAAAAATTTTAACTTCATTTTTTAAAAACAAAAAATTTCTTACTTATTTATCATTTCTTACTTTTGGTTCTTCATGTTGAAAAGCAATACTAAGAACGAATGATCTTCTAAACTAAATAATTTCATGACAGTGAACCTTTTTATCTCGTCCAATATGTATGAGATTTGATTATACGAACAAAATTTGATTTCTTGGAGCAAAAAATCATATAATTGACAAAACAAAACATGCAATCCAGTTGTTTTAACGAGTCAAAAATCAAAAGCATCCTTTTAATTAATTAGATAGACGTAGTGTAGCAGAATACATAAAATTTGTAGATACGAACTTCCAATATGGTTTGAATCATCCATCTAAAATACACGACTATGAATTTCAAAAGACAAGACAGCCTCTCAAACTAAAGCCTTCCCTTCCAACAAAACCATATCTGCAAATTGATTCAAACAGGTTTGTAGTTCAACTTCAAATAATTCAAATAGCAATTAAGTTCTTCCTATGTGACGTAAAAAGATAGAGAGGCTCTCATTACATCTACAAACCAGATCCAAACAGGAGTACATACAAATTAGTGTTCAATCCATCACAATGCTTAGTAACATTATTACAAATACAATTATCTAGCGGATGCTACAAACAGGCATATATAGAAGACCCCATAATAACTTAATTTGTTTGCAGTCCACAATTCCTCAGAACTATAACCTCCAAATCCAGGTAAGGAAAGGGCTATAAAACTATCACAATTCCAGAAACATACCTAAGCATATATGAAGTAGAAGTTGAGCTTCTTCAGCCATTTTAACCACTGTCTGAGAAATGAGACCTCCAACAGATTACCCCAAACGAAATGCAATCTGTTAGGAACTTTAACTTTCTCTACCAAGAAAACCAACAGCATAAGGATGCAAGGGGATACCATATCATCACTTCCAAAATTCTGCACTCCACAAAAATAAATGCTCTCTACGTTCGTGACAAGTTATTATTAGTATCCAGAACAGATCAAAATAGTTTATCAACTACCAATTTTTATTATACCAAAATAAAAGATTCAATGACCCCTGGTGCCCCGAGAGACAAGGCAAGAAACTATAATAGTTAAAATTAGTAACCAACAAGATTCTTCAGTTTATATACTATGTAACTTTCTGCACTAATAGTACACCTGTACATTTGTTTGAGCCACCTAAACTCACAAAAATTATACGACTTTGGTACAATTGTCTGTGTTTCATTTTTGTACAGAGGGAAGCAGATAACAGAACACCTTTGTGTCTACTGCAGCATACCAATGTCCCTGATGCAACAATCATAGTCTCCAAATTATACTTCTTCCCTTCAATTCTTGAGAATCCATGTAAAAGAATGGCAGGCCAACCGTCTTGTATTTAAATACAAGATTAAAGACCCAAATGCAGCAACATGAGTTGCAACAGCAAAAGTCACTTCTGGTATGATGGTATAGTGCATAACTTCATAACCAGCTCAGCTTGCATTTAAGTCTAGTGTGCGGCAAGAAAAGAAATATGTTTCCACTCAAGACTTCTTTACAAATTTCTTAGCTTCCCTCGAGAAACTTTTCACCATAACTCTGTCAGAGAACGTAAGAGGAGATTCTTCATCAGGAGACCCTCTCTGATCAGACCAACCCGTAGAAACACTCTCATCTTTTGAGCTGTCTCCATTGGATTCCATAGAGGAGTCGGGATCTTCAAGTATATCTCGATATAGATGTTTCAAAATGAACAGTGCAGTATCATAATCTCTCCAATAGTTTCTGTTAAACCAAAAGTATAAATGAGAGTAAAACTATATACTTTTATTCTTCAAAATTGAGGCACCATCAAACACAAGGTTCAAACTATTAGACCATTACAAGTATTCTTACTGCATAAAATTAGAAAAAAAAGAGGACATTATGAATTTGAGCACATTTCTTGCCGGGATTGTCTGGAGACAGTAAGATCCCCAAATTTCGTTCTTTTACCTTATTTGTTCATATACTAGTAATGCTTTTCAGTTCTCATCTCTTATTAGACAAATCAGTTTGATGTTACTGTCAATAACATTCATTTATGATTCCAACCTCAAAACTAAAAGTGTTACAGCATATTTAGAACATGAGAAATAAACAAAGATACTCTGGTCATTTGCATTGAAAACTAATAGTACTACTATTGAGGGTTCTCATCTCACAATGGTCAATTTTCATGTTTGTCATGGTCTTACATTCAAGTTTAGCCTCTCCACCAATTATCTTATGGTTTTATAGTTGGATGCTTAACATCTGAGCTAAGATGCTACAAGACTCTCCACGATTAATGATCAAGTCCATATGTTGTTTGATGGCCCTTATTTGTTTGTCCACATGGCATGCGGGCCAAAGAAAATATTCAATACTTCAGGATTTCTTATGATATGACTGCAAAGGAGGACGACTGAATTTGTCATAGGCACACCATGTCAAGGACCAGAAATGTGACAATATGCCACAGGAAATACATAGCATACTCATTAGTCTGCCCAAATACTAATCCAAACCTGTACAGACACCTACATGCATACTATTATACAATAATTCAAGAATCTTACGTATGTGATCCAATGGCTTGAAGATATGGATGTTCAAATGTTTTATCCTGTAAAACGAAAAGACCCAAGTTAGGAGAAATCAGCAATATGAACCAGCAGTCATGATAAAGAGCACGTAAAAACCCTCAGGTGAAAAACCAACCAATCAAACTCACCCCACCTTTTCTTTAGTCACAAAGGTCCTTGAGTTCTGATCTTAAGTTTTAATTTCGCATTATCCCACTTTAATATTTGTTACAGAAGATACTTCAAAATGGTATTTTGATACTTCCTCATCCAACTCAAACTACTAATATGGCTAAACCATTAGAATTACGATCACAAGTAGCTAGAAGCCAGGAATGACCATTACTTATGGAATTAAAGTGCCTCATTCTCCAATTACATACTGTCTTATTTAGTTAGAGCCATAGGTCTATAAGGACTCTCATGATCAGTGCTACTAGATCAACGGTACAAAGTACAAATGAAAGACAGAAGAAGAAAATTAAACTGAAGAATCCTCGCTGGAAAGTGTGTCAAGAAAAGGTTCACATGCAGTCTCATTTTCACATGTACACACCAATGCACAAATGCTCACACCCAATAAAAAGGGGGGGGGGGGGAGGAACTCAAATAGCATCACTGTATAATTACATACCTGAAGCGTGTGATCTATTCGCCCTTCTTCACTCCCAGTTAACCTCTCAATCATTTGAGAACCATATGACCTCTCTTCTTTCTCTTCCACGTTCTTTGGTCCTGTTGTGATTAAAAACAAATAAATGAAAGAACGAAGATTGAGTAAAAATACAGGGGCAATACAGATTAGGTCAAAATCAATTTTGTCGGAGGTACAAAGGTAATATGAACTTATTCATGCTACTTTCTTTACATAAAAAGGAAATTAAAACAAAAAAGTGATGCAAAAAGCTTTGGAGAAACTACTGATTTACCTTCTAGGTCGTCAATGTTTCTTGATTGGCAAACTGTGAGCACTTTAGCCTGTTCAAGAAGCATATAGTGTAGAAGTTTATAAAACCAGGAACTAAACAAATACAAGTTAGTAATGTGAACCCCAAATTATGATTCAATGAGACTCCAAGTTTGGCAGATACATAGCATTAAAAAAACCACTAATGCAACAAATTCAAAATTATCATAAAGTAGATTTTGATCATCATTCCTACACACATATACTTGTAAAGTTTCAGGAATTACCATGGAATCGACACTTAGACTGAGAAACTTTTGACAAGTTCATTTTTTGTAGAAATCAAAGCAATAGAACCAAACAAAATGAGATACTGGAAACAGTAATAACCCACCCTTATAAAGCTGAGACGATCCATTACTCCTTGAGAACGAGCAGCTAAATCTTCAGTGAATTCCTAAACATATCACACAAGCATAACAAAAATTGAAAAGGGATAAAAGTTACAGTAACGGTACTCAGTGATAGGTTAAAGATACACCAAGGGGGCAACTATGAGAAGTGGGAAACATTATCTGATGTCATGCAAGTATCAAAGGCCTTACTTGAAATCCAATATGCAACCTTCTTCCACCTTTGTGATAAGGGATAAAGACAGGACGTTTTGTGATGTATTCTTTGCAAACAAGTGGTTCTATTCTGAATAAAGATACAAAACACTGTCAAGTTTAGGACAGAATAGAATAACAAATTAAAGAGGAGAAAAATGGACCAATTTCTGAATCAAATAGGGATGACAAGGGGAGGATGCCACCAAGTTGAGGACACACAAAGATACATAAAAACATAGACACACACAATGTATATGCGTGTGTGTACATATATCAAGTTATCAACAAATAAAACCCATAAAGCTAGAACGGGACATTCCTCACCCACACACACACCCTCCTTAAGGGTTAAAAGGATAATATTGTCTACTCCCAAGTATGGCAATCCTACCAGTTCGGTTAGGCTAATAAAAAAGGCTCATGCCAAGTTTTGAATCAACCATTTCACTTAAGGAGTTTGACATTCTCGACTCCAATAAGAACAAAAAATGCATAACAGGCTAGCACCAACCTATATGCTACAGGATCGTATGGGTGGAAGATGTTGAGCATTTGACGACAAGCTGGCATCTCTTCAGAAATGTTTTCCTCATCCCAATAATCTTGGCCTTTGCCTGCAATACACAGAGAGACAATTAGCAGTTCAAGCAAAGTACCAAAAAATCATATAAACAACAACCGTTGAGAAATGAAAGAATATCTGGAAAAATAAGGTGAGAAACATAATGTTGGGACCTGAAGATTTTACTTGAACTGGAGATAAGAAAGATAGAAATATACTAGCTAATCACATCTCAACAGCAGAGAACTAAAACAGTGGCACACTGGGAAACCATAGTATTTGATCATAAAATTTAAATAAATAATAGGGCAGAGTCATTAGAAAAATAAAGTGAAGTAAGCAACAATAAAATAAAATGTGAGATCATTTATCAAAAGAACCAGGCATAGCATGAAGTTAAATGGCAACAACCAAAATAAAGTTAAACCATTGTCATAACTTTCTGAGACTCCATAACATATACAAAAATTATAATTTTCACCAGCCTATGGAATCCATCCATATTAAAAATAAAAAATATAAAAAAAAAACTGTTCAAAGTAGGGGGAAATCAGAAATATGCTTAAAGAACTTCCATGTGATGTGCCAATATAAAAGCACAGGAACATCTAAGTTTTGAGCATTACCAAGTCCAATACGGATATTGCGAAGGGCAAGGAACACCCCCAGAGGTGATCCCACTGCAAAGAATGTGTCAACCTGATATCATAAAATGTTAAATGTAGTTCATATAAGACTATTAACATATCCACATTTTTCTATTTCTATGGACTGCATGTGTTTGTATGTTTGTTGTGTGTCTACAGATAATGCTAAAATACCATAGAAATGTAGTCTATCTTAAAAATAAGGTACTCTATCACAGTACGACAAGAAGACTCATTAATGAAAGAAAAACAGTTACTGTTATTTTCATCAAACCTTGAATTCAAGCTTTGTGTATCTGATATAAGGTGTATAACTCTGTGGTGCATCATCCAACGCAACTACCAGCTTTTGATCAAACTTCTGCAGCGAAGGTGGCTTTCGGACAAGCATCTCCTTATTTTCTGTTATATAAGAGATTGATACTTACATGAGAATTTCTTCCATAGGAATGAACAAATAGTAATGACAAGCATACAGATTCCTTTCTACTTGCAAAGAAAAAAAAATAGACATTTCCTTTAAGCAACATACCAGTAGTATCCTCACTTTTATGTGATTGCAATTCTGCAATTTTTGCCTCTAGGGAATTAACCTGAAGCACGAAACTTTCATTTAACACATTTGGATCCAGAAAAGCATTTTGATTGCTTATATAACATGCGTATCAAAATTCCTACCTCTTCCCTAAGTATTTTGATTGCTTTATCCTTGTCTCTGGCTTCTTCACTCTCATCCTCCATCTCTTTCTCTGAAAGACCAGCAACATCTGTAGCTTTACCTAATCCACCCTCATCCAGCAAAAGGGTTCCACTAAAATCATTAAGTAATTGATGCACATCCTCCTCACAGCTTTTCTGAATAGAGTCCTCAGCAGACACATCAATTTCAGAATTTACTAAGGATTCATCTTCCACACTCCCTTCAATCACCAAAGCAGTTGGTTGTGAAACCAACATGTCTTCACCAACACAATCTACTGCATCCTTCATCCTCACATTGATGTTGTTTTCCTCTAGATTATCCAAAGAACTGGGATTAGAAGATTGGTTATTTGGATCTGCGGGACATCCAACATCCTTTGAGTGTTTCTCATACACCCACTCCATTGGAAATGGTGAGGAGAGATTCTCTTGATGGCAGAGGATGTCATAGGAGAGGACGCTTCCCAAAGAATGTCCATATATGGAAACCTAAACAGAATTGATATAATTACAAATAATTAAACGCAAACATGATCACGATAGTAACATAACTAAATAAAGACAGACAACTAATATACCTTTCCATTATAACCAGGATTCCGTTTAAGAAACTTTAAGTAAAGCCTATTTAACTGGTTTGAAACCTGCATGAAAAAATATCAAATACATTTGGTTTCAAATTTTAAAATTTTCACAGACAGTAAGAACCGTATTTTATGGAAGGATTCAATAGAAATCATAAGAAATGTGAGGCACCTTAAAACTTGCTCTAGAAGTAGATCCTACAATTGATCTTTATTGATTGTTAACTTCACCAACTACCTATATTTCTCCTCCATGATATTAAACCAAATAATTTCCTGAAATTATAATGTAGATCTTACATCTGATAGCACTAAAGTTCCCCCATGTCTCCTCAGAGATCATTGATAATATGCTAAAAGAGGAAATTTTACAATATATTTCCTTCTTTTGGAGCCAAGATGATAAACCAACAATCCTGCACTTTTTCCTAGTCCAAGAAGCCTTGAAAGTTACTTGAAATATGTCTCAAACTTAACCACTAAATAAGTTGAATATATCTAAGCTATACATATCACAATGAACATAATCACCTACATAAATCACTGGAAGATGATTCATTCATAACATGCAGTTCCAGATATGATAGAGAACTTTGCAGGAAGTAAGAACATTCAGTAACCTAATCCAAGGTGGTTCACATGTCTGAATCACCTAACTATCATTTATATTTTCTATTTCCAGTACCCTTTACTGGAAACTTGCCAGCAGTGTATATTAGCCAATTGTGTTTTTAGCTCCCACATGAAAGCCGTACAAATTTGCACAAAAGTCTGCCATTATTTAAACAAAATTACATATTCAAGATAGTAACCAAGATAGCAATTAGTTCTTAACAAAATTAGACTCATCTTAAAAGGCTAAAAAGGTCTATAAAGTAAGTGTTTAGGGTAAAAAAGTTATAGATCAATATTCTTTTTTCTTTTCGAAAAAAATTCTACAACAGTAGCTCAAACTTTTTTCCTGTAACTCTTTAGATCAAAGTACATCCCCTGGTTTCAAGGACCATTTTTATGTGAAACTGAAAGTTAAATTCCTTCTTATCAGTTCCAGTGCAAGATATTGAAGATGCAGTATAGATATCTTAGAAAAAACCCTTAAAGAGGTGCAAGAGCCAATTCCCCAGTGAGACTGATTGCTATTATACCCAAGGTCTAAAATGCTTCAGTTTATCAATTGACCTAAGCCCAAGTAATAATCTAGCAATGAGTTGAGTCTCAAATTCTAGAAATTGTTTGACAAATTCTTCTGCAATTCCTCCATTTAGATCTATGGTAATAATTCTAGGAATGGAAACTAATAGAAGCATTTTAGAATAATCATGCAGGCTGTAAATATTAAAAACGAAAGAATATAATAGCAAAGAGAATACCGAGTTGATAATGCTCTGACAGTATATGGGACTCATGTAGTATAATACATCATGAACAGTAGCACTCAGCATAACACGCAAACCCCGCACACCATCTAGTGTGATTTTCTCAACTGCAGCTTCACCACTGAGCTTCAAGCCTTTTCTCCACTGAAAAATGAATGTGAGGTACCATGAAAAGATAACATCAGAAAATAGAAAAAAAGAAATGAAAATTACATTGAAGCATAAAAGACAAGAAAATGATTAAGAAGAGAATAAAAACAAGCAAAACAAGCTCATAACAAATACCATAAAAGAGTTACAACACATGTACATTCTGACAACCAAGTATATCTAATGGAGTCCTGCGATAGTCCCTAATTACAGCAGAAAATACCATCCATTCATGTCTAAATATTATAGTAATCAAATTACACAGAACTTCCACTTCCACTACTTTTTCCAAGAAGAACTACCTTCCACATGACCTTTCCTAACATTCATTGCTTTGATCTAACCTATGTTAAAAAACTATCAGGCTCCCAATCAGTTCCAGCAGACAATCATTTCATCTTATGGCAGAAAAAAGTATGAGTGAGCCAAAAAAAAAAAAAAGCATCAACCAGGGGTTAATACTTGTACATAATACAAAGCCGATATGGTCCAGCAAGTTCCTAGTGGTGCAGTTAAGGGTAGTGTTTGTACAGAATACATCCTAAACGAATTATTCTAATAGAAAGGCCCCATATCTTTGCATTTCAATCATCATTTCTTTAGTATTCAAATTTAAAAAAAAAAATCAACATTTCTTCAAATGCATTGCGCGAATTAATTAGTTCTTCAAATTTTCAAAGAATAACAAACTCACCCGTTATGCCAACCTACTTTTTTATACTAGTTTTGTTGATGTCCTTGCATTCAACCAAGCAAAGTTCAAAACTAAAACCAACAAAGTCTTTCATGCTCATAACAAAACAATGAACTATAATAACAATTTGCTTCCCAAAAAGTAAACATGGGTCTATAAATGTATACGATCTAAAACCACACAGTCGATCATGAATTCATTTTTCAGATTCATCTTCTAATATTTCTTCATTTTAGCTTCATTAATCTTCTCATTTATATCACTTGAAGTTCTTTAGGGCTGGCTAAATTTATCTGTGATAAAACAGATTTTAAAGCAGTTAGGTTCTCAAAAAAAAACAATTATTGCAGAAAGCAGGCAGGTTCTTAGAAAAAACCCAATACTTGATTCCACTAAAATATTAATATTGAGCAACAATGTTCGGTGATTCTTAAATATGAACCCAGAAGATGCCAACACAAGACTTTGCCACACAAGGGACCATATAATGTGCATAAAGAAACACTGTAATGCTAAAGTTCATGGAAATGGCCTGTCACATTGTGACAGACAATCAACTTATTTAGATAAAGCAATCTTATCCACCGAAAATAACACAGTGAGCAAAGAGCATTATCATGACAGAGAATGATAATAAGGACACAATAACAATGATATAAAATCATTCATGTTCAGAACATTTTTTTGTACTTGATAAAAGTTTCTACTTAATAAAAAGAAACAACCAAACAAGGAAAGGAAGTATATGATCATTATAGAGGAACAATTTATTACCTGACAGGGAATGAAAAGGACTCTTTGTGTGCGCCTTTGATGTGAAGTCAGGTGTTTCTCAGCAAGGGTTGCTGTTATGTGCCGAAAGTTGCCAACATCATCAACCAAATTAGATTTCTCCAACCTTTGACCAATACCGTGGACCATAAAGACCAAGTGTCGAACAGGAACCTAGATGAAATATATACAGTCTTGTTGTAAACATCATTAAGCAGACAGAAAGGCTCTGATGTTTACAACTATGCACACTATTTGCACCAAAAAGAAGTTTAGAGGAAGAAAAGGAATGAAGTTAACAAGCAGCACAGTTAGAAGTTTAGGATTCAACTAAAAGCAAATGTGAAATCAGACACGTACAAAAAGTCTACATTATTTTCCATGTAAAAGATCCATCTTGTGAAAGGTTTGCCAACACAAACTTCAGTATATAATCAAAAGAAAGCATCCCTTTATCTTCCAGGCAATTGCTAAGCAAGTCACCCAAACCATCATAGAATTGAAAAGTGTGCATTATATTAACAATTGGAAAGTCATGTAATTGGATCATACCCACACTACAACAATTCTATTTACGCCAATGATAAAATGCTGCATGAAAACTTGTTTGTTCATGGTAGTTCTTAGCCCAAGTTAATCCTCAAGCACTGAATATTTTAATATAGTACAGTAACAATAAATCCATCTGATCAAAAGCAGGAAACACACAACAATTTATTTCAATGAATAAGTCAAAACCAAGATGTAGTCAACCCAGGCAAATACTTCCAATTGCTGCTTTAAAATATAGGCTGTTACTATAGAACATTTGACTAGCTACATAGTTTCCAGGTTTGTTGCCATTAGGGTTAGTATGCAATTTGGCCCCCAAAATACTCATTTTAATGATTGAGTACCTAAAGAAAAATGTCACGATTATGTACCTAGCTTTATATCCATCAATCAAGTTAGCCCATTACTAAGCGACGTGATGACATGTCCGTTTTTGTCCAATAAAAATTCAACATCAGGAAACTTTACGGTCAACAATGCCATGTTTATATTTTAGAGGAAAAAATATTTTCAAAAATTATTTCAACTTTTTTTAATTAAAAAAGTTTAACATATTTTAAAATGAAACTATTTGCCTTTTAAAATTTTAATTGAATTTTTCAAAAAAAAAAGTCTAAACCGGGGAAAGAGAGGGAAAGGGTGAAATCGGCCTCATATCTAACCAACTTGAGGCAGGTACCTCTCTCCCTGGTTTCCCCACCCCCACAGTTTTTGAACCTCAACAGCCTCAATCACGGCAGCTGAGATCCAGCCAGCTGGCCCTCTCACGACCCTAAGCCCATTGTTCTTTCTTCCTTTCCCTTCTTCCTCCCCAACCCTAATCTTTACCTTTTTTTCAATCTCTATTATATTTTCAAAATAAGAAAAATTCTTAGCATGGTATGGACCTAACATGAGGCAACTTAGTAGCCAACTAAGCTACATCAGCATTTTTTGTATCATTGGTAAATTGGGGTAACAAGCAGGTAGAATACAAGTTCAAGTACCTGATTGTGAATTTTTTTTTTCTTTAGGTACAAAATCGTTAAAAGGTGTATAGGTCATGGGCCAATGTCAATAATAACCCTATCTATATAATAATTATAAATAGTTTTTTTAAGAAATACCATGTAATTTCTTTTATCTATAAAATTTAAAACGCATGGACATATGCAACAAGCAAAGGTTCTAAAGCATACCTCAGAACAGTAATCATCCATTTCTTCCTCCCTTCTTTGACGCAATTCATCCTACAAAAGCCAAGCATATGGTTAAAAAGCCAATAATTCGATAGAAAAAGCAAATAAAGATCCAACATCAGTCCCTTGCACATATAATTGGCATATCAGCATATTTACCATTAAAACAAAGATTGTTTCTTGCTGTTAAAGCATAAGAGAGGGGAAAGGATGGAAACCTGGGTGGGTTTGGGGGAGTGAGATGCAGAGTAACCACGTCTTAACTTGATTGCACTTCCACTGAAACTTATGACACTTGAAAAACCAGAAGTGTCAACATTGAGCCAAGCCTCCCAAGTATCGTCTTCTCCAGTAAAAAGTGAATGAAGTCCCTGCATTAAGTGTTGCACCTCATGTCCTTAGGCATGACATATTATGATTTGAGTGAATAGTTTGTTCTTCCAGAAAATTATAAACATACTGGGGTAGAGCCCTGCAAATCAACTCTAGCTGCAAAAAGTCCTGACGGTTGAAATGTTCTCCGATGCCAAACCTGTGAAAAGGTCTAACTTCAGCGGGAATTATGATTATATTTATTAAAAAATAAAAACAAAAAAAAAATTGCTTATATATGCCTAAGTTCAATAAGATGAAAGAAAGAGATCAAGAATGAACAAGTTAAAAAACAAGAAAATGAAGATGGAAATAATTGGGAAGCCATCATATTGCCCTCAAATTCTATGGGTTCAACGAGAAACAATATCACTGGCATTCTTGCAAAAATTTTAGGAGCTTCACTGGGATAGACAATGCAAACTCGGTAAATCAAAATTTATTGGGAGAAACCGGATCATAGGAAATCAATATGTCGCAAACCTTGTTACTATATGCAATCTCTAATTGTTCAGCTACATCTTCACGAAGTGGAAGCCAATCAACTCCCCCTTTACGAGCGAACCAGTGACCTCTTTAAAACACGCCTATTTTCTCCATTCCAGTAAACAGGGAAGCAGTGTCTCTTAACTAAATCTACCTGCATTATTTAAATCATCTCAGTTATAAAAATCAATACCTGATTTGAGCAAATAAAACTTAGTGCTTGACAGTTATAAGAAAATTATTTTTAAAATTCTCAACTAAATATGTCATTTTACCAGACAAAGAAAAGAATTAATGTGACAATGTAACTTAAAAAGCATATCATACAGAATAAAGATAATATAAAAGCATAACAGACAGATCCAAAGGTAACTTAAAAAGCATACCATACAGATGCAAACAACATTCCAAGGCTCCAAAATATGGTGCAACATTCATGTGAAAACATATAGAAACTTATCAAAGAATGCAATTGGCTAATACATATCAAAGCCATAGATTGTCTGCACCAGGCAACAAAATAACTGTCAGATAAGCACTACCTGAATTCATGACTGCAGGCTACTGCCCCACCTATATCCAGTTATGTAACAGGGAAAAATCTCCCATCTTACTACATAAAAGATTTGCACTGAAGGATCACACATCTTTTGCTTCAACTTAAAGTATCAAATGCAAAGACCTGAATAAATGGGATACCTCATAGAGCCCTCCCTTTACAGGGACACCAACCCTCTCTTCTTCAAACCCATATAGTTGGGCTGATTGGAAACCCTTGGAAGAAGACGAATCTTCTCCCAAGTCCAACTTCTTGCTAGAACTACTTCGTCCTCTTGGACCTTCACAGCATTCAGCATATTCTTTCCACCAACTAGATAGTAGCTCTTCTTCTCTCTGTAAACAGATATTCAACAAACTACAGGGTAATGGGCAAAAATAAAACAAACTACTAGATGTTTAAAAAATTTATATACCACCTAATAACTTAAGCATAAAGGTCTCGTTCACCAAAAGTATGATAAGAAATGAATGATGAGACACCAACAATTTTTGAGAGACACACTACTTGATCAGGATAAAAAAGGTAGGATATGATAGGAGAAACCAACAAAGAGTTTTTTGTTTTTTTTGCTTGGTCTAAGATCAAAAGCAGGATTGAACAGAACCATGCTGTCTTTCTTTATCATACAG
Source organism: Gossypioides kirkii (assembly GCA_005610355.1). Taxonomy (NCBI): domain Eukaryota; kingdom Viridiplantae; phylum Streptophyta; class Magnoliopsida; order Malvales; family Malvaceae; genus Gossypioides; species Gossypioides kirkii. The sequence goes on along the minus strand of CP032247.1, from coordinate 19,808,492 downwards.
CTAGGATTAGTTTTTGAAATAGAAGATTGGAGAAAAGAAATGAAGAGATAATCGATTTTTCTATTTCTAGGGTTGCCTTTCCAGTTCTTCACCCTACCAGATTATTTTAATCCCTTCCCCCTGTGATTGCCCAAGCTATTTGATGGGACACTTCTAGAACATAAAAAATTATTCAATCATCTTCTCTAATTAGTTCAAATCAGACACAATAAGAAAATATTCTTTGATTCCTTATTCAATCTAACAAAGGTGCTCTAGTATTTAAATTGATACTTGCATAGAGCCCAATAAAATTCCAAAATGATTCAATAGTCAGAAGAAAGTCCAGCTACAAAGAATAATAAGGGACAGTCACTTAATCATGCAACATAAATATAAGTTCAAAAGAAAAAGGAGGACCTGCAAGAATGATGCCTCTATAGCAAGAGAATCCCTCATCCCAAAACGAAAATAGTCACTCTTCCCACTATCTCAGTTCGAGGAATAGAAGCAGCTAGCTCTGTAGAGAACAAAAGAGAAAAAGGAAGTCATCAAAATAATCTGAATCAAACTCATTCGCACAAAAGAGGTCTTTCACATGCAGGGGGATTGCTATGTCAATTTCAAAATTCTACACAACAAATCAAAGGAACCAGAAGATTAGATAGTTTAATATCGTGAAAGACTCGTAAGTAAAAATAACATTTGATACTATGTATTTAAATAAATGATGCACATGTACAACATCATTCCAGGAAATGAATCTTATCTTTATTAAAATTTGGCAAACAATACAAAGCATGGCAGCTGAAGCACAGAAAAATAAGTGTTATAACCCGAAAAATGAATCCTACTTAAGAGGGTAATCAAGAGAAAATATTCTTTCATGGAAAAGCCAGACAGCAAAGTTGGACCTGGAACTGTGACTACTAATGACCAGCAGCCCACCACAACCTCTTGACTTCTTTCCTGTGCCCAAATTAAGACATAGATCTATATCATTTGTTCCACCTAATTTGTTTTTCTGTCTATTACTCACTTCCAAAATTGTAGAGGAAGTGGTCTGTGCATATTTCAGTATTTCACAGGCACCCTTTGGGCCATGCAAATCTTCAGCATTATTCACCACCACCCACAATGATTGTAAACAGCTATACCATTCACTTTAGTGCGTTATTGCATCATCAATAGAACCCTGAAGCACTACTCCATCTAACCATGACCTTAATGATCCATGACAGAACTGCAAGACTCTTTATCCCTCCAGAAATAGCAGGGAAAATTCAATTCTCTTCCAAGAGATGAAACTAAACAAAGAGAAGTTAGACTTAATATTATATTTTGGCCAATAGTGTTCAGAAGCGTTGCCATTTTCATAGACTTATGCAATGCCCTTGCCTAGTTCTCTCTGGTCTGCAAGCTTGAATCATACTTGGAAGTGCATGCTATTAGTTTTTCTTTAAGGAGGAAAAAAAAAGCAGAGATGGGTAAGAAATTAAAACTTCTGAACCAACTATCCCTTCCAACTAAGTCCATTATCATCCTAGTCCGAAAGTTGATTAATCTAAATAGTCTATCACAAAGAAAAAGGAAAAACAATAGGACCAACAGAATGCATATTAAAATGCGCAAAAAACTAACAATAGGACAAACTGCTCCATGAACACAAGAAAAATCTCTTCAATGTTTCTAGTGCATTAGAATGTGTTGCTAACAAACTGCTCCATAAACACAACCAAAAGAGAACCGAAACTAAGAATAGCAAACTAAAACTAGACTTTGAAATTCAGCAGAAACTAACCATGTTCAGCTAAAGGAACCTTGCAAAAGTACCAGCGGACGTCACCCCCATCTGAAGGACTCCTTGTCTGTGCAAGGTACTTCCGACGGCCCTTACAATGCTCTATCAAATCCTCCAATCTTGCAATGTTAGATGGTGTATTCTTCAACAAATCGGGTGATGTTTCCTCCACCGTACTTGCTCCCACAACTGTTGGATTTGCTACCGATTCAGCCATTTAAATCAAAGCTTTAATCAGATTACCTGCACTGTATCAAATCAAGTACATGTTTTCTTTAATTTGTCTTTCCTCAACATAAACAGAGGCAAACAGATAGGAACTGGAATTATGCTTTCAAGCTTTTTTTTCCCTAACAAAAGGATATTCTACAATTTGAACAGACATGCAAAGAAGCGAAAACCCATGAAAGAAAATCAAATTTAACTAAAAAAACCATAATTTGAATTTCAAAAAGTAAAAAGCAGGGTGTTCTCCAACTCTAAACAAACCCAAATCGAAAGGATGCAAAATCATGAAATTTAACATTCTTAAATTCAAACGCAGGTCCAAACCAAAGTTGCACAAATAAAAAAGGAAACAATACCCTTTTGAATACTGAGTTGCTAAAAGATTTTGTTAATATTTTACTGATATCAGATCATCCATCTTGCACTCTCAAGAACAGCGGAGAATTTTCGTGTAAATGGCGTTTGATTTTCTTTTTTTTAACTTCCGTAGCAGCATAAGCTATCAGAACCTCTGTTTCCTTCGCTTTGCCAGCGAAAAAAAAAGTTGGAAAGTAGGAAAAGAAAAGAACAAAAGCAACCGCCCTAATTCTATTTTATTGATAAAGAATAGTACTAGAAATGGTATATTCGAAAATGAAGAAAGTTGGAGGATTGAATTGAATGGCAGTTAAAGTTAGGTTAATTGAATGTCTGGTAGTGAGGAACCATGAAACTTGACCATCAAGAGAACGCCGAAAAACAAAATGGCGGTTGCTGCTGTGCTGGGCTCGTAAGGTCAAAGAGTCCAACAACTCTTCCTGACTGACTGGTTGTTTGTTTTTACTTTCCAGTCCCTCTAAAATTCAAATTTTAGCAAATTAGTCCCTTTAAAAAAATTGGAGCATTTTAATCCCATGTCAATTTTAATAGTGGGCAATTAAAGACAATTAATTACAGTGTTAATGTATTTCATCAATTGTGCATAAATTTGATTGGTATAATAACAAATTTAGCTATCGATGTTTACATATTTTATTAATTTTGTCTTGATTCTAAAAATTCAACAAATTTAACCTCAACATTTTCACATTTACAAAAATATCGTGGGTTAAGTTTATTAATTATGACCAAATTGATAGAATGTCTCCTCGAAATAAATTCATTATTTAAAGATTAAAAATAGAATGATAGTAATGAAAGAAAAAGGGGAATATGGAAATATTATAATTTTTAATGGGTTTCGTTGAAAATAAACTCAACTCTATTAATTTGAAAAAACACATTTTATTATATATATTAAATCCACGAAAATAGAACTTATAAACATTTAAAAAATATGGTAACAATTTTAAAATAACTAAAATTATAAACGAGTTTAAATAAGAATTAAATAATGTTTAAAACCATATTTAAAATTCATTGAAAATTTACAAAAAATAAAAATAAAAATAAAAACACATTTAAAAATTAGAACTATCAACAAAAAAAAAATCAAACATAAAATACTATTAAAACAATTTTAAAATATTTTTAAACAATTTTTAAACAATTAATTAAAATATTTATTTTTTCCTTATAATTAATTAAATTATTTTAATTTAAAATCAATTATTTAATAAATTAAAATACTGTTAAAAATAAAATTTTAACAATATTGTTAATGGTTAGTTCAGGTTTAAATTTTTAAATAAACGTTTATCCATTTAAAAATTTAAAATTTAAGTATAATATTTACTTTTTTATCCATTTAAAAAGTAATTAAAATTTAACAATTATCCCAATAATTTGCAACAACAATTATCACAACAGTTATTTTGAGTCACGTAGAAAACTATCTCAATAATTTGAACTGTTGGATAATTTTTAAACAGAAATAATTTATATTTAAATTAAATCTTATTTACATGCATGGATATCATTCCAACAAAATTTTTTTATCAATATACTCTATTTTTTAAAAACAAAATCATCTCAATAAATTTTCTATGAGATAAAATAAACAAATTTTAAATAATTTTGATAAGTTGGGAGATTTAAAATAATAATTAACATGGTAAATATTAGTTTGATTATTATCCTTTATTCTCTCCTTGTAGCATTTCTCTCTTACGTTTTTTTGGTTTTTTCTATAAGTTTTCTAAGTATTTCAAAATAATATTTCAAAAATGTCCTGCAAACTTTTTTGAGTTCTAGATCTCAATGTAAAAAAAATAAAAAAAAAATGTACTTTTTTTTTATCATTTGTTTTATAAATGAATTGTTTTTTTATAATTCCCCGATCAATGTTTTATATACAATAATTTTTTTTTGTGAAACCTAAATTAAATCATCTAAAGTTAATATTCAACTACCCTATCACTCAAGTAATTTCTTAAAAGATACTCAGAATCTAAATTACTATTTCTAGACGAGTCCCAACTATTGATTGCATTGTACTATTTTACCCAACTCATTAATTCTTTAATAGTTTCAAAAAAACTCTTAGATAGTTCTTGGAATACAAACAAAATTCTTATTTTCCATATACGTCAGGCTAGTAAACCAAAAGCGTTGGCCAAGGACCTCAGACCTCAGTGACCACCCAGAATTTCTTAGATTTATTTTGACCCATTCTAAATTGTTAGAGAATAATTGGGACCGACAATTTTTTGGCACGATATATCTCCAAACTTCTTTAGCTACTGGATAGTTCCTAAAGACATGGAAAATATATTATGTTTCATATTGACAAATTGAGCAAACCTCATTTTGGCCTATACATCTTTATACACGTTCAAGATTAGTAAACAATCGTTGCTTACATACGACACATAAGAAAAAGCAGACATGATGCGAACTTTAGTACTTCCAAACAACCTTCCACCTAGCATCTTGCACTTTTCATGTGTTTTTTTTTTTTATAATTTTGCATATAAAAAATTTAATCAAATTTAAAAGAAAATCTACCATACTATATTTAATAAAATTATTTTTTTACTATATTCAATTTTCAGGTTTTAAAAAATTATTTAATTATGCAAATAAGTTTTATTTTTTTCTACCGTACAATATTTTAAAAAAAACATAAAGTATTCCATTATTGTTAAAAACTTTTTTAACCCATCTATTTTAAATGAGCATTCTATTTAATTGTTTTTTCTCTTTATTTTTTTTATGAGTGTAACATCATAATTATTAAATTTTATTTTTTAATACAAAGTCTAAAACTATTCATAGCACTTTTTAATCTTTAAATAATAGGATAATACGCTTCAACGTACTCAAACCCACGTCTTCTTACATTGACAACAATATCGATGTCAACTGAATTAATACTCAATCAATAATATTCTATTTAATTGTTAAAATGTGTTAATAATTGTCGATTGAGTCTTAATTCGGTTGACATCAGCATTGTTGCCAGTGTAAGAGAATGTAGGTTCGAGTGTGCTAAAACACATTATCATTCTATTTAAGGGTAAGGTAAGGGTTATGAGTAGTTTTAAACATTTCGTATTAAAAAACAAATACTAGGAATCATGATGTTACACTCATATGAAAAAATAAAAAAAAAATAATGTGTTAATAATTTTTAGCATACATTTACCGGTAAAAAAACTAATTTTAATTAAAATAAAATATAGCAATTACTAATACTTTAATGTATATTGTACACTGTTTTTAAATAAAAGAGTTTTTTATATTCAAAAAATAAAAGAGTTTTCTAAAAAATATTTAAAAAAAAAAACAAAATTGCTATTACATTAGTTAAAAACTGTCTTTTTGAATTTTTAAAATATCACATATTAAATTAAATATATTATAAATATTTTTAAAATATTTTCTTTCTTAAAATAGCTTTTAAAATTAAAACACTTAAATTATTGTATAATTTTTTTGAATAAAGTTAAACACATGTATGTAGCTTAATAAGTAAAATGTTAATTATTTAATTAATTTGAATATGATTAGATTCATCTATGTTTAATCTAAGAATTTATATTATATCATATACATATAATAAATTAATATATTATTTTTACTAAAAATTTGAATTGTAAAATGATTTTAAATTTATCTATGATACAATCATAAAATTAAATTAATATAAGATTACATAAATTTTTAAAAGTTTAAATATGTTTGATTTTTAAAATTTTAAAATTATAAAAAGCATTAAAAATTGTAAATTATTGTAAAAATTATAAATAATTAGAAATTGTAAAAAAATTATTAAAAATTGTTATATATTTGAATAAAGTATATATATATTTTAATATACTGGTGTGATTACATGATAGTATGGGGTTTCTTAGGATGAACAACATCCTCTTTTTCACTGAAGTCACTCAATTGGTTCAATAAAATATACATTTTAATTACATTTGAAATATTAAAATTTTGATATAAAAATTGTATTTAGTTAAAATAAAATTAATTTTATAAAACTTGATATTCAAATACTTACGGGCATTTGATTTATAATTTTGATCATAAATATTAAAGATTCAAAAAAATGAATTCAAATAATTTATGCGTATGTTAATATTTAGATATCAACTTCACTTTTAAAAATGTTTATTTGCGAATTAAGATATTAATCTAAAAGCAAATAATTTATCTTGGAGAAATTATTTAAATTATTATTTGAATTGCAAAAACATTATTTTTCATTTTGAAAAAAAATTATCTAAATTATTTTGATTGATTGAATTACAAAATAGTTATGGTAGGAGGTATCAATTCAAGAGATAAAATGACCTCATAAAATTGATGTGATTTATAAAATTTTAATGTTTACTATTTTTAATTTAATAATTTTTGTAACTTAATAATTTTTAAAGATTTGTTAGGTTTTCTTTGAATATTGATGTCATTATTCACACGTGGCAATATATGATGATTGAATATCCCAACTATTAGTTTTTTACTTTGAAATGATTGCATTAGGAACATTTGATAATGTTAAGACTAAAGTGACCTAAAAGAACTTTAAAGAGAAATGAGAAAAAACCATATACTTTAAAATTTGAAGTGTGCATTAAGCTTATAGTTTAAAAAATGATAAAAAAATACAATTATCCAAATTGAGCGAAATTCTATTTTTAATTTATTTTAAAATTTTATGATATAAGAATAAATATTATAATTAAAAATAGTGAAAATAACTTAAAATTTTCATATAAAAATAAATTTCAAAAAACATTATGTATATATTATTTACTAAAAAAAGATTTTTTTTACAAATAGTTATGGAAGATATTTTAAAATTTTATCAAAGGTGTTTAAAAGTAATAAAATAAAAAGTATTTTATTAAAATATCTAAAAACTCAAATATCAAAATTAGTAAAAAAAATCAAAAATCAATTGAATTATCAAGTTTTTTTTATAAAAAATTCTAAAAAGTTCCATGGAACAGAACTAAACTCAATCCTAATTTTTGCATGGATATTTACAGCCCAATGCGGCGCCCAAAAAAGCAATGAAAACCCGAAGTCCAAATCCTAAAAATTGGCCTGAAAGAGCATAATTAAAAAAGAATTACTTGTCAATTTGGAGATGATTTTCCATTTTCAAGTTATATAAATCGGCCTCGAACCTTCTATTAATTTGGCTTCTAGCATACGTTGCTGTCATTAACATCCGACTCTTTGACACTTCACTTCCTAATCCTCTGTCTTCTCTCAATAAAACCAGTGGCTGTTTTTCATTTTCCATACATTTTGATGGCGGAGGAAGAGGTTGTCGCCGCTTCACCCGGTCGCGTCCCCTCCGATCATAAGCGGAAGCTTGAAGATGTCGAGCCACAAGCCCCTCCTGTCGACATGCCTCTCAACTCTGCTGTAGACCCTGATGCAACGGCATCTGATTCGTCGGAGGCTAAGCGACCTAGGCTCGTCGACGAGAAAACCGACGGCTTGGGTAATGAAAATTTTCTTCTGGTTTTAGTTTAGGGTCTTCTAATGTGCAATTTGTGGGATGGAATTTGTGCGTTGAATATTAATTCTAGGGTTTCCTTGTTATTACTTGCGATTTTGGCTTTGGGTTTAGTGGAATCTTTCTATTTGATAAAACAGCTTGTTAGGAACACTGACGATGTTCAGAAGTTAGAATTTTAGTGACTGAATTTACGTTATCTGCAAATTTGCACGGTAATGGGCTTGGATCTCACATAGCCACACTGAAAGTATGGATTTTCCCCTGGGATTTAATGGACCTAGAGTCTTCCACTCTAATAGTTAGCTTCTGGAATGTTGTTTTCCAAGGGTTCATATCAAATATTGTGCTATGTGAATGTGTAGTGAGAAGATTAAGGCTCCATTTCGTTGCCATTTTTAGTAATATTTCTTTTTGTCATTTGCTTTTTACTTTTTCAATAATTGCTAGAACCAGAGCAAATATTTTGAAAGTAGATATGGTGAAGATGCAGCACACTTTCGAACATATTTCTTTTATCTAGAATTAAAGTAATATAAATCATGGAAATTTTAAATTTAATTTTAATATATGAAATTTGATATTTGCTTCTGGGGTTAAAACTGTTTTATCTCTTCTAATTGTTTATTGCTTTACTTATTTTGGCTATTCTAATTCTATGATTGTTGTTCTTAACAGCTAGTGAGAATGGGTTCAAAGCTGAGCAGTCGGATGAACCTGTGAAGGAGGAAGAGGAGGCTTTGCTGCAAAATGAGGTTACCAAACAAGTAGAGGATGGTACTACTCAAGCAGAGGAGGCTCAAGCAACAGTAAAACCTCAACAAGTTGAAGGAACAACAGAGGAAACTGAGCAACAATCTACTGATAATCATGCGACTACTGATGCTGAGTTAGGTAAAGATGAGAAATTAGAGGCAGATGGTGGTCAGGAACCGGGTAAAGTTGAGAATTTTGAGGCAGATGGTAGCCAGGAACCGCCTACTAAAGAGGAGAGTAAGCAACCTTCTGATGAGGTACCTCAGCAGGAAGTTGATGATGGTTCAACTATTACTCGCAGAATTGAGGTTCCTAATGCTAAGGTATGCTAATATTTTAGCTGTCTCAATTGGGATGAGGAGTATTTTAAGCATTTGGCTTGTGTTTAAGGATGAAGTCTCATTCATATAGTAATGTCCTAGATTGTGTCCTATCTGGGGATAAGGCAGGTTTGGAACCTTGTCCCTATCACCTTAATCAGAACCTTATCTCTATTCCTTGGTGCAACTGTCCCATTCCTACCACATGAACATCCATATTTCTTTCTTGTGTCATATCTACAGAATGTCTGCATTAGTAGACTAATCTATTCATTGTTATCACATTTCTTCTTGTGACAGCCGAAGTAGCTAGAAGCCAAGTTTATTTTGCTTTAGATGCATGAACAAACAGCAAAACTAATCTTTTTTTATGCTGTAATGTATTTAAACCCATGCTCATTCTAACTCAGAAAACTGGGGTCCATTTTAAATTCTTTCCATTAATGTTTCATACTATTTTTCTTCTCTGCCTCTCTTAACCTGGATGTCCTCCATTAACTCACGTTTTCTGATTACAAGGATCTCATCTTTATGAGTGACTACCTTGAATGCCTACATTATTTGTGTTCAATGTTTGTGACCTTCACCTTTTTCCTCATACAAACCTGCCTAATCATGTCTTCTCATCCAAGCAATGCTTTCTGCAGGTTGGTGTTCTCATAGGAAAGGCAGGGGATACTATAAGGTACCTGCAATACAACTCTGGGGCAAAAATTCAAATTACAAGGGATGCGGATGCTGATCGAGATGCCCCAACTAGGCCTGTAGAAATAATAGGGACTTTGAATAGCATAATCAAGGCCGAGAAGCTTATAAATGCTGTCATAGCAGAGGTTGTATGCTGTTTCTAGAACTTCTTCCTCATATCTTCCCCCATGCTCTCATTATTTACCCTTTTCTTATTGCTGGCTTTATTTTGATTGCTTTGTCATTAGCTTAACTTTTGTGTTTGTTTCAGGCTGAAGCTGGGGGTTCCCCTCCCTTGTAGCTAGGGGCCTTGCAACCACACAGGCTGCTGGGGATGCTGATCATATTGAGATACAAGTTCCAAATGAGAAGGTTATTCCCTTTTCTTTCTTTTTCCCTATAGGTACCTGCTAGTACAGGTACAGAGGTACTTATGTCTGTTCAAGCTTGCATTGGTCTTCATGATTGTGTGTAATTTATCTTTCTGTTTTAGGTTGGTTTAATCATTGGTAGAGGTGGGGAGACTATCAGAGGAGTGCAGACTAGGTCAGGGGCTCGCTTAGCATGTATGTTGGTTTCTGTGTGAACTCTGTATTTAGGTCAGTTTAATTTACTCGTTTGAATCTACAGTTATCATATTTAGTTGCATCATAATTCATTCTTCACATAACTGCCATATTTGATGAAAGAAATATAAGTAGACATTGAATTGATAATGTGGAAATTCATTGAGAATAAAAAGAAAAATCTGAGTTAATATGAGTGATAAGATCATATGATTACCGGTGATAAGAGCAAATTGAATCCAGTGATAAAAGACGTCATGAGTCAGGTTTGTTTATGACCCGCATCATCTTCTTTAGAATTAATTTTCTAATGGTATTTTAACAGTATCCAGTATGTGTGTTCCTTTATCCTTTATTGAATATGTCACTACTATAGTTAACATATTTACTTTGATGAAAAATTTACTTAGTTTTTTATTAAACTGCCAGCAGTGAAAGTTTATTTGTGAAAGTTTGATATAAATTTACGTGATCTTTGACTGCTCAATCCTTTCATTTTTTGAATTCTGTTTTCCATCACCCAATTTTATGTATATCGTTGTGCTGATGACCTAAAACACATCTAACATAAGAATGAGGCTTGTTAAAAAGATGTCATGAGCTAAAGAATATGACTTGAGTATGTGGGGATTTTGCTTGCATGCTTTCCTAGTAGGTTTGGCGGTTTATAGTTAGTGGAGTAGCTGTGGTTGTTTATCTGGAGTTTTAGTTGTCTTGTTAACTTCTAAAATCTGTTATTCTCAGCATGTGCAAGATACTGTTGATAGGATGACTGATATTCCAGTTAAATTTCATTGTTTTAAGAACACATGCATGTAGAATTGTATGTTAATGAGGTCAGTCTTTTCTTTCTCTTCACAAACAAAAACATGCTCTTTATGAGATTGGATTTTAGCAATCTATACACCAGAAGTAATGCTTCTAAACTCTAGAAGCAGGGTTTGAATGTGATCATGTATCTATTTAACTATTGTAAGAATTATAATTTTTCTTAAATATATCTTAATAGGACACGTGGCCTTGAATCTCGAGCTTAAAATCTCCACGCTGGTGTATAGATTATTTCCTTTAACCGAATACTTGAAGTATCAAGTCTCCATCATCTCCCTCAATGGATTTGCCAAAACTGCAGTATAGTTTATTGCATTTTCTTCTATGATTCCTTGCCTTCCAACTTGGGGAAAGATCTATTTCATGGTTCTCTGCAGACTAAGAGTTTTATTTCCTTGACTTGAGTATTAATTATCATGCCAACATCACTTGAATGCTATTAGGACAATAATATATTCAATCCAAGATGCCGGTTGCCATGCTTTATTTAATGTTGAAGGTGCCAATTTCGAATTCGTTGGCTTTAAAATCTGCAGATTTGGATAGCCTTTCCCATGGGGTCAGCATTGCTCTTTTGGTGTAGCAATAGACAACCACTATTCCCCTTCATGCAATGAAGAAAGGTATCTGGCATTAAACTCTCGCATCCCAAGATGTTAATAGTTGGTAAGATTGCTTTGAGACTTAAAAATTGAAAATGATAATGTAGTGAGCCTGCATGTAAGCGGCTTCCTTCATATATGCATGAAACGTGTTGGAAGAAGTACTCCTGGTGAAGTTATCCTGTCTGAAATGTGTATTGGATCAGTACCTTCTAGAATTTTATTTGATGCTATGCTGAAACTTCTGAAGAACATGGAACTTGTCCTTTGATATGTATAGAGATGATGCACGACTGTCAGAACTATATTGCTATAAGGTCAGAGAAAGAATTGACATTTATATCATCCTAGCTCACTGGATGACAAGATCCTATGTGAAAGATGTAGCATATATTTTTTGTAGTTTAGGATGCCTGAACGAGTAGAAGTTCTTCTTTTTCAATCTTGTTTAAACTTGAATCTGCTTATTCTTCCCTTTAATTGATAATAATTAAGGTATTTGTTTGGTATTTGATTTTTGGTAGTGCCAATGTTTTTTCAATCCTCTGTTTTTGAGGGAAATATCTGCTTGGATAGAATTTCAGTAGGAAATAGGTGATGATATTCATTGCATTAATTTATTCCCTCCATAACAGTTTGAATGAAGACTCATTTCAACAGATTTGTTCCTCTCAGTTTGCTCTTCTCATCTATGTTTAAATTATTATCAGTTCTGTCATTGTTGTTGTTGTTGTTGTATTTGGTTTCTTTTTGAACCAAGATGTGACCTAGTCCTGTTTATTTTGTTTGGGTAACATGGTTAAGCATGATGTTTGAGGCATTCTTCCTACTCTGTTTTTTTTTGGCTTTTTTAATCAGCAATCTAATTCCATTTATCTAACTGTTTTGTTAATTGAATAGAATGCCAGGCTATCACCTCTTTCTGGTGGTTTCGATCAGCAGGGCAATCGACCTCGGGGAACCACTGGACCACCTCAATGGGGTTCCTGCGGCCATCCTGCCCCTACAGCATCATATGATTTTCAGAGAAGGGGACCATATCCATCTCAAAACTCACATTATCAACCTCCTTATGGTGGCTACCCTTCTCATCAAATGGCTCCAAGAAGCAGTTTTGGTTCTAGCTTGGAGCAGAGGCCTCATAACTTCCAGGGACCTCCACATAGTGGAGGTTATAATTACTACAGCAGGCATGGAAGTGTCTCTGCCGCACATTTGGCTTCAAATCGTGGGCATGGACCTGGGCCAACACCTGCTCCAGCTATGGGGCCAGTGTTATTTCAGTCAAGTTATAATTATGGACAGCCTCATGGTCCAGCAGATTATGCACATCCACCACCCTATTCCCAAGCTTTTCCCCACCATAGCTATGGAAATGGATATGGAGAGACGTATGAAAATCATACCCCCCCGTTCAGCACCCTTATGGAGGGCATGGATCTTCTCAGCCAGGATATACACCGTCAGGTCCTCAACCTGCCTATGCCCCTCAGCAGCAGTATGGCAAGCCATCTGCATATGTGCAGTCACAAGGAACCCAAACATATGGTCCTCCAGCCAATCAACCTGGAGAAGTTCCATATCAAGGTCCAACTGGCCAATCATGCGGTCCAAATGTGCCTCCTCAGCAGCCATACCCATATGCAAGTGGGCCCTTACAACAAAGCTATCCTCCATATGGCTGTGCACCACCTGGTGATGGGTATAATCAGCCTCCACCAGTGACTGGCCAGGCTTATTCGCAGCAAGGTGGGCAGCCTGTTCCTGGTTACAGTCAGCCTTCTGCTCAGCAACCTACTGCTTATGCACAAGCACAAGCGAATACTGCTGCTGGGTATGGTCAATATCCACCCTCACAGCAGGGTTATTCTGATCAGACAGCTCCAAACAATGCAGCTTATGGTTATCAAGGGACACAAGATTCTGGCTATGGCGGTGGTCCCGTGACAACATACGGTGCAGTACCACCTAGTGGGCAAGTTACATGTGCTCAACCAACAGCAGCTCAGGCGACCTATGATCAGTCTGGTGGACATGCAGCAGCGCCAGGTAGTGCACCTGTAGCATATGGAAAAACAGTATCCCCGCAGCCTGGATACCCTCAGTATGATTCGACCCAGACGTATGCCGCACCACGGTGAAGTTCTTCCTTGCTCTAGTTGTGCCAGTGATAGTGTAGCCATTATTAATCTGTCTACTGATCTTTATTTTGTATTTTTGGGTCTTTTACTTGTCAGTTTCTTACTGTTGGTGGTACTAGCCTCTCTTTAGTTGCCATATCATTCCTTCCAATAATATTGCTAGGGCTAAATGAACTTTGGTTTTTTTGTAATTGTATGAATTTAAGTTTAAATTCTAAATTAATTCCCACAAATAATTAATATGGCATAATTTTACATTTAGATATTGTATATGTCAATAATTACGTTCATCTAATAATAAATGGATATATATATATATATATATATATTTTAAATACAAATAATTGAACAAAACTTAAAATTTCATATATACATATATTTGGTACAATAGTGATTCAAACATTCACTATTTTTATGAACACTCAATCAATAGATTATAATTTTCGAACACCCAATTAACAAATCATAATTTGGGATTTTTAAATTGGTCAATCAGTAATCATAATTTTCGAACACCTAATTAACAAGTTATAACTTGAAATTTTTAAATTTCATATATAATTAAATCAAAATTTATGTTTTATGTATATAATTTTTGAAAATAAATAAATAAATATTTATTTTTTAATATATAATTGAATCAAAATAAAATTTTAATATATATAATTAAATCATAATGTTTGTAATTGTATCAAATCAAAAAGTTCATGAATAAATTTGTGAACTATCTCAAAAGAAAATAAATTAAAACTTACAAATTAATAGTAAATTTATAGATTAAATTTTAACTTAGTTAATATCGTTGCTATTGTAATAAGAGAAACAAATTCAAACATATTTAAGTGCATAATATCATTTAATTTAGGGATTCATTATGGCTAGTTTAAGAAATGTATAAGATAATAGAAAATTTAGTTTTTGTACCAAATTAAAAATCAACAATAAATAGGTGGACGGATTGATAATTTACCCGTTAAATAAAAGTATAAAAGGAAATATAACACTTGGAAAGTCGGACCGAATGCCTGACGGTTGTTTTCCAACTTTTGTTGGGCTTTGCGTAGTTATTCTTCTTTCTACTTTTAACGAGCTCTGAGCAGTTCATCGCCATTTTGCAATTGGAAATTGTTACTTACCTATAAAATTTAAAAAGAAGTTTGAAATTTGGAGAGAGAAATCATAAGAACCAAAAATGGATTCATCGAAATTGAGTTCAGTCCCTGAAGAAGAGCAGCATCGAAAAGAGAGTAGCAAGCCGGTTGTTTCTGCCTTTGCCTCGCTTCCCGATCGCCGTCCAACTAAGTGAGTTTTCTATTTCCCTCCTGTCCTATTTCTTTCTTATGTTGTTCTTCTTTTTATTCTCTATCACTTACGCATTTCATTCGTTTCGAGAAACCTTGTTTTTCATCTTTTTCTCCCGATCATTTTCTTGGTTAATTTTACTTTATGTTTATCTATTATTTCATAAATTTTATTTAGGTTCTAGTTTTTGAAGGAAACCCGAATATGTACAGGAAAATATAATAATGATAATAATAAAGAAAAACACGGATCTTTCTGTCACTTTTTAAGGTTGGTTGAGAATTTAGATTTTAAACTTTGTATCTTAATTTTGTTTTTAAGAAGGTGTAAATTATGTAATAGAACGCATGTAAATGTAATAATGGTCATGATTATTTTTTAAATTCATGGATTTATATATATATATTTATATCTATTTATCGGTGAATTTGGAATACTATAGATATTTTTGTGAATTTGAAAATTTCATATTTTCATACCTTACAATTATATATTTATATTGAATCTCAACTAAATTGAACATAATATATGCATCTCATTTTTGCATTTATATTTCAAATGTAGCCTAAATTAGAACTTTCAGTTTCTTGTTACTATTGTATCAAAAAAAAAATTTTGTTACCAGACATAGTGTAAAATTCTATCAAATGGAAAGTTATGGCATTTTAAAAACGTGAATGAGATAGTTAAAATAAATTATGAAAAGTAGGAAATCAAGTGATTATTTTTCATTTACTTAAACAAACTTATAAGGAGTTAGTATTTACAAATATTTGTCCAAAACGAGTGAAGCACTTTATTTTGAAGCCCTGCACTTAATAGGTAGTCACACCCAAACTTCACTTTTAAAATGGACTCCTAAGCTCAATTTACTAATCACGTTAGTGAATTATTTGCATGCAAGTCCATATTAACTTTGCATTTCTCTTGAAGTACCCATGTTTGACACTCGCATCTGATGCATATCCATAAATGCATATGGGGTTATGACCCTCCAAACACTTAGAAAACTTTGAAAAGTTGAGCATACACATGTATTTGTATCCGACACTTACATCAAGTCTGAGCAACATAGGTGTAAATCACTTTGCATTAACATACTATAATTTCTTTTCATACAATGGTGTGCTATTTGTCATCATGTTCCCAAATGTTAATTATATTGTGATATAAGAAAAGCACATAATTGCCTTTGAAAGGCCAAGAATGAGAGGAGGGGGGAGACATTGTTGATGATCTCTTTGTTCAACAACGCAATGGATGCACTTATGTTTGATGCATGCTATTTCTTGTTCAGTTATGTCTTTGTTAACTTTTTCCTACCTGGTTTTTCTTAGGTGAAGAGGAAAACATTTTCATTCATTTATATGTGACAGACATGTTTGTGGTTAACTTATATATTGATGGATTTACTTTGCATCTACCTTTCTCCAACATCTAGTTGTGCTTTTGATTACTGCTACATGGTATTTATTTCTAATGAGTTTGATTTCTTTAGTCGGAAATCTTACTGCATGCAATACCTTTTTGTTTTATTGAATTTTTGGATGGAACGAGGTGTGCTTCCCCAATTGGATGTGTCAAGTTCTAGAAAAAGCAGATTCAAAGCAAGAGATCTTCCCTTCTCTGTGTTCCCCTACCCTCCTATTCCTCTTCCGAATGCTTCTCATCTGAATTTTATATGTGAGACTGTCCTGAACAAAATAGATAACACATTTATATAAGTAAGAACCAGAACATTGACATTCAATAGTCCCTTAATCATTATCCTTTCTGTGTGGTCTTCTAGATGACACTCGTATTCTCTTCTTAATTTGAGTTGGGAGAGATGAACTATTTTCGCTAGATTTTGTTCTGAACTTTTTGTTTGAATTTATGTTTTCTATGTTATTTTTATGCTTTAGATTTTTCTAATAATTATTTTGTAGGAGTTCTGAGAAATACTCACCTTTAGATTGGTCCGGCTTTTTTGATCGAGAGGAAGATGTCTGCATACCAGACTCAAATGATGTTAGTGTTATTTGTTTTGGCAGTTCCATGGAAAAATTTTCCATTTTCAATACCTATTTACTTCTAATATGCTTTATCATTTTAGGTCTTTCATTTATATATGGCAGGAACAGAAGGACCAGTTGTTTTTTGTCTACATGGGGGCGGCTACTCTGGGTATGTTTGATCTTGATGATATATTTTCATTTGTTCATATATTTATTTATTTTACTTGTTTTTAATTCATGAAGTTTGATCTTGAAAGTTGTAGAAAATGTGTTTGGATTAGATTTTATCATATTAGACATTTTTCTAAAGAGTTAACAACTAGAGTGATTAACATATGAAATTAAAGTAGAGGTACCATATTACATTTCTCTTAGTTAAAGTATAAATGGTTTTTGATTTCTATCAATATAAAAATGATTTTTCCTTTGTTATGTGCTTTGGCCAGTATTGTTGCTTTTGCTATATGCTTCTTACTTCGGAAAAATTGCTTCGAAGTTAAAATCAAGTGTTGAAAAAGAAAATCATAATCTATGAAGCACTGACACTGGAAACCCCCTCATTCTAGTGTTGCACCAGTGTTCGACATGGACTTGCTGTTGGCGAGGTGGGATATGTACAGGACATGCCCCTAAAAAATATAAATCAAATTGGACATGATGAACACTGGTTTTTTGTAGAGATCTTCTGTTAGAATCTTAGTACTCGCACTTGTACCCCGCTCCCCAACAAACAAAAAAGATCCTCCTTTTCAAGAATTTCTAATGTCAAGTGACCAAACTTTACTAAAGAAGAATAAGAGAACTAACAAAACTCTAAATCTTGGTCATAAACTCAAATACTTACATTTAAATAATTTTATTTGAATTCACAAAATAAACCCTAAATCTTGTAAATAAGATGAATATTCTGTATTATGTTTTGTGCTATAATATCATCAAACTATTACTGTAGTACTGCTATGGTACTTTGAATGATAAATTTGGTTTCTAATTTCATTTTGGCATTCCATTTCCTTGTGTTGAAAGGAGAACAAATTTGTCTCAATGAATCAGATTCCT
Source organism: Gossypioides kirkii (assembly GCA_005610355.1). Lineage (NCBI taxonomy): Eukaryota > Viridiplantae > Streptophyta > Magnoliopsida > Malvales > Malvaceae > Gossypioides > Gossypioides kirkii. The sequence goes on along the minus strand of CP032247.1, from coordinate 19,790,327 downwards.
AAGCAACCCTCTTCGTTCTTTAAATTTGAGTAGCTATTGCTATTTGTTTTCCATTGGGAAATTGAGGAATAAATGATAAATAAACTGCATAGATGATATGAAATCTTAATCAGAATGTTATTTAGGCCTGGAAATTACATAGAATAGCAGCCCTCCCCCCTTTCTTTAGATGTTTAGTCAAGATTCCATATTGGTTTTCATGTTAACTATTAAAGATCCTTCTATTTTTCCTAGGGTACATATCTAAATAATTAACTTTTAATATGTTAAAAGTTCACCAATTCCATACTAGTTCACATTGTCTTCGTGTGGAAGTTAGTTTAACTTTCACCACGCTCTTCTGTCTTTTTCTGAAGAAATATAAATGCAATACTGCTTTGAGGAAATATCCTAGCAGATATTGTAGTTAATTCATGTTAGAGACTAACTTCACAGAAGATAGTTTGATTTATCTTTATGCTTCATTGAATTCTGCTTCTTATCATAAATCATTAACTAATCCAGAGTATGCTTTTCCTTTAGTGGTTCTCTTCCCTTGAAATTCAATCTAAAAATACTTTCTATTTATATAGGTTTAAGAGATCAATATTTGATTTATGCTTTTTCTGTGATTGAATTTCTGATAAATGTGAGTTGTCTAACTCGCTATGGTAGGCTCTCATTTGCTCTGTCGGCTAGTAAAATTAAAGAGAAAGCTAGAGTGGTTGCAATGGACCTTAGAGGGCATGGAAAATCATCCACAGAAAATGATCTTGATCTATCTATTGAGGTACACAATTACGCATAGTAAATAGAAATAAATGATTTTTTCCCTGCAGACTATTGTTTTAGTGGTTTGGTCATGAATTTTGACATTCTAGTGTTGCAACTATGAAACTAAAGGATATCTTATTCATGCAGACTATGTGCAATGATGTTTTTGCTGTTTTGAAGGCATTGTATGGAGATTCTCCACCTGCGATTGTGCTTGTTGGCCACAGGTTGTGCTCTTCTAATGTTTTAGTTTTGATCTAACGCTTTTGTATATAACTGTATGAAATTCATTTTCTAGAGGAGAGGCAGATACTAAGAAAAGTGCTCAGTGACCAAGCGCACTAGTCAAGGAAACTTGCCAAAGTGCAAGTTAGCTGGACTTTTTTTCTTCATCCCTCTCTTTTATGTTTGTATATATATGTGCATGTTTATGACCCTGATGATGGCTGCAATAGTGGTTCTATGTGAATGTGATACATTCATACACAATTTCTTTCCTTCTGCAATGACATTTTTTCTTCATCCCTCTCTTTTATGCTTGTACACGCCCAATCTATATATGTGCATGTTTATGACCCTGATGATGGCTGCAATAGTGGTTCTATGTGAATGTGATACATGCATACGCAATTTCTATCCTTCTGCAATTATGTGCATTATTAGCACTTATAAAAATTTGTTTGCTCTTTTGACAACCTTATAATTTGGAGTCATGGGATTCAAAGAATGAAGAAGTTTCAGATTTTTTTCTTGGAAAACATTACTTTTTGCCAATCAATTTGGAAAACTGAATAATCTAAGTTGCCAGTTTAACTTTTGTACTTCGAGCAAAGAGTAATTATGTTGGTGATGCACTCTCTTCTCAAATGGCATATTTCCATAAAATGGTATTGGTCTTTTGGTGATTCTGTTCACATTGTCAAAATAGAAAAAGTGGGCTGTGTGTCAAACTTTCGTATGTTGCTTGTAAGGAATGAAATTGAAAAGAGACATGCTCAGTGATTCAATTTCTCATTGGTCACCATATGTCCTTGCTATGCAGCATGGGAGGCTCAGTTTCTGTACACATTGCTGCAAAGAGAACATTGCGTAGTTTAGCTGGTTTGGTGGTTGTGGATGTTGTAGAGGTTGGTCCCTTGAAAAGCTGCTTGAGATTATCTTTTAATTGTTTGATTGCTAGCAAAGCTATGTATTGAAACCTATCATATTCACTTTAGGGGACAGCGATGGCATCATTAGTTCACATGCAGAAAATCCTCTCGGGTAGGATGCAGCATTTTTCAAGTATTGAGAAAGCGGTAAAGGCATTTTCTTATCTTATGAATGCAATTTTTTAATTTGTGTGTAAATTATTTCTCCTTGATGTGATTAAATGCACTGTATTTTAATTGGTGTATTTTCTAGGGCATTAACCTTAATAATTAGAGTCAAGTGGATATACGTTTGTAAGGTAGCTATGAGCACATTAAATTTAACTATGAACTACTATTTAATAATAGTTATTGTAGTTCTTGAAGTTATAATTTTGTTGGTAAAAATGAACAAGGAACCAAGTAATGATCCATCAAGACAGTCACTAGACAAGGGTCTGACAAGCAATTGAAAGTACTGAGCAGTTAGATTCCTGAATTCGATGCTGAAACTATGATGGGAGACTATGAGCTGGTTGAGTATCTGTTACGGATGGGAAGAATCAAGGCAAGAATCAAGGGTGCAATAAAGATCTCACAAATTAATGCAGCAATATAAAATAATATTAGTTAATTATTCTATAGGATATTTTAGTCAAATCCTAGAATAAAGGGATTAGAATCCTTATCATCCTTATTATTATGATTATGATCATGTACTACCTAAATTAGTTAGCCTAGCCTTGTTATTAAACAACAAAATGGACACGAATAATGGAGTGAAGTTACTTAACTTTACCAGAAAAAAGGGAAACCCTTTAGACCAAACTATTTTTTACTTCAGAAGGCTGGTCGTTGAGAATACATAGAAAATGACCTACTTGTTATAATCAGACATGGGCCAAGCCATGTCACTTAAATTGAGCATAAACTTAGTTGAATTGTATTTTCTTCAAGCAAGCTTGGTGAGATTATTGTTGTAACAGCAAATTAACATGTGCAGATTGAATGGAGTGTTAGAGGAGGTTCTTTAAGAAATATTGACTCTGCTCGTGTATCCATTCCTACTACTTTAAAGTACGATGATTCAAAGAATTGGTAAGCATTTCTATCGTACTAAATTACTAACCATATACTGTTATTGTGTACGTTTCCAAGTCAACAGACATAATTTTATCCTTTTCCCCCAGTTATGTCTACAGAGCACGGTTGGAAGAAACTGAACAATATTGGAGAGGCTGGTGAGTGAAGTTTTGTTCTTAATTTATTTAGGTTGTGTAATACTGATGAGCTCTTATCCTTATTGTGGACATTTGAACTGATACCTCAGTTCTCATTAAGGCTTTGCTAGGTAGGAAGGATGGGAAGGGGTGAGGATACAGAGCTCATTAATCCGATGGTTAAAAGGCCTAACACTAGATTAACAAATATTCTATCATTTTTACAAAGCAAACTAAAAGACCTAGCTACAAATCGGTGCTTCATGTGCCTGTTTGGGTACAATTTTGTGGTTGATGAGTCTGAGTATTGCATCCAAGAATGCGATTTTGCCAGGTTTTTGTTCAATATTTATATTAACCGATGATTTTAAGAGTTGTCAGTTTACGTATGTATATATTTTGTTGAAGCTGCTTCAGGTGAGTCAAAATCATGCTTATGGTTAAAGCATGCAAATAGCTTGTATATTTTTCCTTTTTTTTTGCTGTCTGGGGTTGTCGTAGAGCTTAAACTGTCTTGTTTATCATACGAATATTCTGGACTTCTTATGGGTTGCCACCACATATTGTGTGCCTGAAAACCGATTCTTTTCATGTTCATGCAATTAATGTCCTATTTGTTTTCCTGTGGTGAAAAGTTGAAGTTTGGTCTCTTTTTTTCTTCTTTTCTAATATGGCTTACTCTGAGGGTATTTGGAAGCTTACACAACGGAAGAAGTTAAAAAGTCTCAATCCTATTATTTTACATAATTCTAACCTGGATCTGTCAAAAGCTAAACCTTTTCCCATGATAACTTGCTCACAACTTAGTTCTGGACCATTTCTTGTTCTGTGTTCTATAATGAGATTAATTTTAAATTTGTCTGACTACCGTTGGTAATACTTTTGCTTGTCAAGAAAATGGTTCACAGTTGGGTGGGTGTTGTGTCTAGGTTCTTCCTGTGTGGTTCATTTCATGTTTTGTACTTTTTTGATCATTTGAGGTTTTGTATTTGTTTTGATCTTTTGTGTTATGCCTCAGTAATTTCTTTTGTCAAAGGTCGGATGGGTAGGCCGGGCATCCGGGATTTGAATGAAAATTTTTCCATTTTTTATTCTGCAGCGAGACAGTACTGTCTAGGCTTGTATTCATATAAACTCAGATCCCAGCTTTTTCTGCTAATTAGGGTACTGGTAGGTTGGAGTTGATTTAGCTGAGATCTTTTTCCACTTTAATGATGAGTGTAAATATGTTGGCAGTGGCTTCAAAGAACAATATAGTGAATTGTGGGATTTGGGATTCCTGCTGTTGAAATTGAATGCCAAAGATTTCTTGCAACTTGTAAATAGGGTATTTACAGGTTTTTCTGTTGTGCTGCAATGTTACAAGAATATGAACTCATAAGAATATAAAAAAAAAAATCATGAAAAGTAATATAATTGGCACCCTACCTGCACATTAATGTGAAAAATCCTCCCTTAATCACTTACGTAAGGACACCCTTTTTGAATTTGTCGCGGAAAGAAGGTTAAAGAAGGTTAACATCATATGCAACCAACTGCACGGATGAATCCTCGTTAAGGTCTGTTGGATAACTATGTCAATGCAAGTTAAGAGGTCCATGGTAATTTTTCTGTGCATTTTGTTTTTCAGGTCTTTGCTCTGGTAAAGTCTGAACTTTACTATAAAAACAAAAAATTTAGGCGCAACATTGTGCTTTCAAAATAGGTGGAGTGTTCATGTTTATAGATATATTTATACACGTATAGCTAACCTGGCAGCATATTCAAGTAGAGCATATATATTAATTATTAGTATCATGTCTAGAAAGTTCCAATGTATAGTAGTGTTCCATCTTTCTGAAAAGTGAGGAAAAGGTAAGGGAGAGCAAATCCTGACTGCAATGTACGGTGATCTTGTTGTACTTGTAATATTAAGTTGGCTGGATCAGTTGTATGAAACTGAAAGCTTCTCAAGGTTCATCAGGATAGACAGTTCTTATTACAGAATAGTGAAAGGATGCTAAATTCGTTCATCTAAGACAGAGACCTCATGCTGGTTCTAGTTTTCATTTTTAACTTCTCCAACTGTCTTGCAGGTATGAAGGCCTTTCAGAAAAATTTTTATCTTCTCCTGTTCCAAAACTTCTACTATTAGCTGGCACTGACAGACTTGACAGGTAGCCTCATTGGGTTTTTATTACTCCGTATTTAATTTTAGAAACCTTTCATTTTTTTCTAGTTCTATATACCAAGGTTTTTGTCTACTACCATAGATAGACAAGTACCTTCAGTGATTTTTACTGTTATATCATTTTTTATATTGTGAGGTACAATGGTTTATGTTGGTCCAATTCTTGATTTTTCATGATACGTTTATGTCCAAGTCACATCAATGGAAATGGGTATCAAGGTTTAGTCCTCCAAATATACTATAAGTTGAACATTACTGTATCCAACACTTACCCTTGACTATAGTTGTCTGATATTATTCTTGAAAGATGTTCAATAGAAGTTTTTCTATTTCTTTGGCATTAGGTGCAAATATAACAAATGATAGATTCTCAAGGATATAGCATATGAGATTTTATGATGACTTTTCTTTACTCTTGGTTAACAATTTGTCAACTTTGCATTTTTTTGGGGTAACAGAGCGCTCACAATAGGTCAAATGCAAGGCAAGTTTCAAATGGTGGTTGTTAGACATACAGGGCATGCTATACAGGTTCACATCAATTTTATTTTCGCGGATGTTCTTTTTGGCATATTTGTTTATCTTTAATTGAAATTTCTAAATGTTAAATTTGTAGGAGGATGTACCCGATGAATTTGCTACCTTGATAATCAATTTTATATCTCGTAACCGCATTGGGCCTCATGGAGTTGAGGTTTGTATCTTTTTTCCGATACTCCACTGTCGTTTAATTATTTAAAGTTATTAATTGATTTGGACAGCAAAGTATTAACATCATGATTCACGAATTCTCTGATTAGTTCAAAAAGAAAAAGTAACGCGGAATTTCAGATTCTTTGTTTTCCTATGAAGATGACTTCCATATATTTCAGTCCCTCCTAATATGAAATCGAATACCGACAATCAATACATTGTTATTTGTTGTTTGATACGTTCAGCTGTCAAATACTGATGAGATATCTTTGGGGCTGTATTCAAGATTATGACAGTTTTGTTCTTTTTATTTGTCTAATAATTTATTATCGTTATTTACTTATAGCTCAGTTATGTGTATATGTTGTTCCGCAGATCCCAGGACTTGCTCGGAAGAAGCCAGCACAAGCCCAAGGCCAATCACTCGCATAGACAAAATCATGAAACTGTCGCCATGATGAACGTTATTAGCTGCTGACAAACTTCGTTCTATGGTCTTGGCTAGCTTCAAACTCGTGCACTTTCTTTTGTTGACTTGCATTGCATGGGACTACTTTAAATTTTAAAGCCAGAGTAGCGGGAAAGGAAGAAGTGGAGTTATCATGTTTTGATAATAATGGGTATTAATATTATGTGATAACCAAAAACACCTAACCAAGTGAGATCTCTGCTGTGTTTAAAATATTCTATGTATGTTATCTGGTGAGGAGAATTGAGTATTCCATTTCCTTCCTCTTACGTCATGTGGTATAAATGATCCACGATGTTCGGTTGGGGATTCTTAGCAACTCAATCGGCAAAATGAGTTATTTATTCAGTAACTTCAGCTTTTGTGCCTATTTTCTTATCATGTTTTTACGAATTTCTACTAGCATTAACATCATCCCAAGAGGGAATTCAATTAATGAAGCACAACAGAGTCTTAAAAAGCAATTCAAATGGAAACCAACTCCTTAAATCAGGCAGGATATGGCTCGAACCCATACATGCAACACATACCAGCCCCCCCCCAAAAAAAAAAAGAAAAAAAGAAAAAGAAAAACATACCTGTATTTATTCAAACATTCCAGCCAACCGAACACAAAACTATAACTTCTCATGCTGGTAATGTGGTAATGCACCAGAAATTCATCAAATACAGCGACAATCTAATTGAATAAGCCTTACAATAACCAGCAATGGAAACCTCTAGTCATAGAAAGAATAGTTACCGGGATATGAATCCTCATTATACAAATTAACAAGCATGGCTGACCTACACCAACAAGGTCTAATTTTATTCTTTTATTTTATCCTGTTGCTTTGAAACAGAGAAACAATCTCCAATGACTGCAAAATGGAATGCAATACGTAAACTGAAATTATTACTGTTCCCAGCCCATTTAGGATGCCGTAGACTCCTTCAAATATGCAATGAGGTCAGCTCGATCTTGTGGTTTCTTCAATCCAGGGAATACCATTTTCGTTCCAGGAATGTACTGCACATAAACCAACCAAATACTTTCAATTCCAGTAAAAATGAAGCAGTAATTCAACAACACAGCACCCAAACCAGAAATCACTAAACAAACAGAATAGCTTTGGATCCAACATCAACTTCTGTATCAATTCATAAAAGGAAACGATGGATTTTTTGATAAGTAACACCATCAATGACAATGAAGGACAGTCCACAACATCACACATGTCCTCAGCAACAACACAGTTAATTCAAACTATGCAAATATTTCACTCAAATCCCCCATCCACCCAGAAATAATGGGAAAAGTCCAGTTTTGCCAAAGATTGTATATTCCATACCAGGAAAGCACGAGGCTCATACGAACCAAAATCAAATCCCAGATGATAGACAGGTATAGCCAAAAAACTGGAATTAGTATTTACATGCCACAACGATCAAAGAGCAAAGAGAAAGAGTGACAAGCATACACTTGATAAGCAAAGAATATCAGCAATGCATGCATATTTATTTACCTATATACAAAAGTGGGTATCACGCATCTATTCTTGAGGAAATTGAGATATATAATTATAGAAAAAACAAAGGAAAAAAAGGAATTTTAAAGAATTGAGTAAAGAAAGTACCTTCTTAGGGTTGAGCAGATAATCATACAAAGTTTTTTCCTCCCAAATCACAGCCATGTTCTTGTTAGCAGCGGAGTATGAGTACCCTGGAGTTGTACCCGACTGCCTCCCAAACAGACCATTAAGGTTGGGTCCTAACAAACAAAATTCCAACATTAATAGCAATGGCACCCATTAATTATAAATTTATAATATGATGCTGATCCAACTCGAAAGCTCAATACTTAGGATTCCAAAAACAATTGAAATGATTCAAGTCAAACAAAAGGTATTTAAATGTATGAGAATTGTGAAAGAAAAGATGGGTACCTTGCTTGTGACCGGCACCCTTGTCAACAGTGTGGCACTGGGCACACTTGGTCTTGAAAATCTTCTCCCGGCTTTTGCATTTCCAGGCGGAGCTTGCTCGAACGACGCCATGTTTGCTAACTTAGGTTTGTTCAAGTGTTTTTCTTTTTATTTAAAGGAATAAGAAGCAAAGGGGAACTTTGAGAGGTTTCAGTGAATATTCCAGAGATTGAGGGAATCGAGGAGCGTGGCTTGCTTATGCCTCACGTATTAGTTTTGTTATTACGCCCATTTCTATCATTTTTTAAATATTTTATATTTTTTTACAAAGGTTAAACTTAATTAATACATAAATCTTTTTTTGGACCTAATTGATACTTAAATTTAAAAACAATTAACCAAATTAGTAATATTAATTTTTGTATTAACAACCAATAACATAGCTGCATGTGTCTTTAAAAATACAAAGATTTTTTTTATTTTTAAAAATCTATCGAAAGAAAATTCAGTAATTAATCCTCATCATGTGTCTTTGATTTTTCAAATATTTTAATATAATTTTTAGAATTTTTAAAAATAATATAAAAAAACTTTATTTATTTATTTTGTGTTCATAATGAATCTAAACAAGTGAATAAAATAAAAAAAAGTGTTTTTTGAAATTATATAAAAATATGATATATTTTTATTTCATGTGCATAAAAGACTTAGACAAATAGATGTCTAAATTTTTGTCTAAGTTCATTTTGGATATTTATTTTTATTTTAATGTTTTTATAATTTAAAAATAATAATATATAAAACATGATATTTGAAATATTTTTTAGATATTTTTGAAAATTTTAAAATTTCATGCTTTAACCTCTGAGATAGATTTATTGTTAGATAATAGATAAACTGTTGACAACAACTATGTTGTTCCCGACAAGATCTCACCTTGATGTCTTAAATAAAATCAGATCATTTAAAGAGGATCAATAGCAAGTGTTGAGAGAAAGCTTTGGCTCATTATAGAGTGCAACACCGTCAATTTTTCTTTTTAAAATTTTACAATTTTTTTAAAAATTAGTATAATTATAATTTCAAAAAAATTTGAAATATATGAATTTTAATTTTTTTTAGATTTCACTTTTGAACTTTTTAGAATTATTTATAAAACAAAAATTTAAAAGAATTAAAATGATGTTTTAACTTTTAACTATAATTGGGAGTCAAATTAATTATTAACCATTTGAATTAACGTATCACATCATCATTTCGTCATGGGGTAATGGAAATTAACAAACAAATGACAGAAATATAACAACACAATAATGTTAATGATTATCAATTTATTACGTAATTTGTAAATGATGAATTTTAATTGAAGTTTAGTGACGGTTTATATTGCTTACCCTAAGTTTTGTTTCATACAAATCCTAAATTATCTATAATCTCTAATCCTTAAGCGTGTTCAAATCTACACCCTTCAAGATGTTGCAACAATAATGCCAACCAAATCAAGTTATAACCCACATATTATATCTATATAGTTTGATATGTTGGTAAAGATAATTATTTGATATATGGGTAATGTATTTTTTATTTAAATTTAATTATTTATGTTAAGATATTTCACATGTTTTTAATTGATATAAAAAACACGTAACAATATTTTAATTTTGCTTATAAAGTTAAAAAAAAAAAAAAAACTTTACATATTTTCTATCTATCTATTTACATTTATGTTTGTCTATATATTGTTGTGTTTGGCTGAGTTAGTGTATGGATGAATCAAACATCAGTTTAGTTGTTAAATTACTAAATTACCCTCACATATAAATAAATTATATTTTATGAGAATTTTTTTTCATATAATAAATTAATAAAAGTTGATCAGTTTAAGATTTGAATCCAAAACACCATACATAATAAACAATTGGTTTATTATGTGAATTTTTTAAAAAAATATTTGTTATATTATTTTTTTCACACACATAACGATTGTATCATAGTTGTTGTATTAATTTAAAATTCCTCAGGGAATTTAGTATCTTAAGTTAAAGTTATTCCGATACGAACTGAATCAAAAAAAGTATAAATAAAACAATGTATTAATAAGGTTGTATAAATAATTTAATTTTTGAAAATAAATTAAAAACTTTTTATCTATTCAAAAAAAGTACTTAATATTCTTTTGTCATGAATCATGATCTACTATTTGTATTATTTTCAGATAATATCTTTATTGATTTATTATTTTTTGGCACATTCATTTATTTATTCTTTTCATGTATTTTTGTAAATTGAAAAAAAAAAAAACAAAGAATAAAGTTTTAAAATTTATGTTTTATCTCTTATAAAAATTGTGTAGTCTATTGTTAGTGATTGATTTAGAGCCCAAATAGTAATTGAGGAGGTGTATTACCCAAAGGCCCATTGTTAAAGAAGTTGTGAATCATGTGTGTTGCAGTGCAGTCCTTACATTACAAGCACTGCTTTCAGCTGATTCTCCTTTGCTTCTGCTTCATCTTTATCATTTTGTCTCCTAGGACTATGGCCTCTTCAGTACAAGGAAAACAAAATTAGTGGAAGAAATGAAAGCCAAGAGCTGAACTTGGTTGATGCATCAACATATGCAACTATGACTTTCTTTTAATAGTTGAAGATGTGGGTGGCAGAACATGGCAACCTTGGAGCATATTCATGTTATGTAGTAGGAGCCCCTTGTCTACTGCTTTTCAAGTGATCATACTACCTTCTTCATATTAGCATTTCAGACAATTTTAGCAATAGTGTTTTATTTCAATAATTTTACTCAATAAAGACTAAAGTATTATAAACAAATAAATCTTCGGTAATAAAATGTGTCATATCTTTATTTTTTATTTTACACATATCAATTGTTAGTTATCAACTAAATTTTACCAAACACTTTTAAATAAGCAGTTAATAGAATCAGTTGGTCAAACTAACCACTGTAATCAGCAATCAGTCAATTGTCAAGCAGGACCTTAATATATATTTAGATTAAAATATAAGTTAAAAATTAATTTGATGTAATAACCTTTTTGGGAAATAAATTTAAAAATAAATAAAAATTTGAAGATTTGATTTGGTGTCCAAGAAGTCCAGGCAGATTCCGTCTTGAAGAAATACTCCACGAACTATACCTATAACTGTGGGTCAAGATGCTTAGATCCCAATTTCAATTTTGTTTTTCCCAGGATTGAATGATCTATAAATAATGATTTCACCCTTTTTTTTTTTTGAAAAGTTTTTGTTGGTATTTAGGATCCAATGAGCTGAAAGGAAGAAATGCTAAAAGTGAAAGTATATGGAGGGGGGGGCCTAGTTTTGAAATGGAAGTGACGAAGGAGAAGACTACGTTGATACCTTTCAAGTAAAAATTGTCAAAGGAGAAGACAGGGCAACCCCAATCCTGGTTGACCCAAAGTAAACCCAGGCCTCATTTTTCACTTTGACACACAACCACTTCACATGGGCCCCATCGCTTTACTCCATGTTTTCTACTAACATTCATGTTTGGATTTGAATTGTATTCGGGTTCATGTTCGAAGGTCCGTTTAAAATTTAAGAAGATTTAAATAAAAATATTAGGTTTGAAAAATGATTTTGGATAAAAAATTAGACCTGTTTAAAATATGGTTTAGCTTCCAGTTTGAATATTCAAGTTCCGAGCCCGGCCTAGGCTGACCTGACCCGTTTTTAAGTTTATAATATTTTATATTATGTAATTTAGTACAAACTAAAAAATATACACTAAATATATAATACTATTCTAATTTAAACATTAAAATAATGTTTAAATTAGATATAAAATTTTCAATAAATAAAAATATATAAAATTATTAAATATGAAAATAATATAATATGATTTTAAAAAAAATAAAAATAATATGGGTAGGTCTAAAATGAGCTTGGGTTAATCTTTTGCAAATATGAACAAATTTAAGCAAAATTATAAGCCCATATTTCGAGCCAAGCTTGGGCAAACATAAAATATTTTAATATTATGCTTAAGCCTGACTAGACCTAACCCATGAGTACCTCTAGATTAGATAATTCACATCCCACTACATAGATTGTGGAACATCCAACATCAATATTTATAATATAACTATTTACAAAAGAAGTTTGACTGTGTCAAAGCATAAGATTTACACCATTGAGACAACGATGATCTCAAGTCTAAGTATCATACTTACAATTATCACCATAAGAAATATCGTGACTATTACATAATAATCCAATAAACATTCTCATGGTGGGTCAAACCAATATATTGTTTGCTAACATATACTTGTGTGTTGACTTGATATCACATATCCATAACAACACCTGTCATCAATCAAGCACATATTAATCTCAATACATTATTGTTGTTCAAGCCCACAATAATACTTAACTAAGGACATTTAAGAATGATCATATCATTGCTAGGACTTTATCATTATATAACTTATTTAGCACAGAAATAAAAATTTAAAACAATAATGAGAATGTCTTTATTAATAAACCAGGTAAAAATATGTTATTACAATTATCATATGATTGGTCTTTGAGTATACTTCAATAATATCTGCTTTAAGGTAAGAGAGAAACCTTCAACTCACATCTTATGCAATTATTTTTAAAACATTGCTCAGTCATTGACTTAAACATTAGATAGCGTTCCGAAACATAAACACCAACACCCTCTTCTTAATTACCCTAAACCCGAGTCTCTCGTCCAAACTACCTTAAGCCAAAATCACAACCAAGACAATTAAAACATTTAAAAAGTATTCTACTGCTGAATATACTCAAAATATAATTTAAATTCATTTTAAATATATCATGAATAATGAATCTAATAATCGTATCTTAAAACAAAATCGATTATATAAAAATAGCTAATAATATTATTATCTAGGATGAAGTCAGAATTTTTTTCGAAGGAGACTGAAATTAAATTGTATATTTTGTATGATAGTAAAAATACAATTTAATCATTTTAATAGTTTATATATTTATAAATTTTAAAAGATTAAATTAAATTTTTATTATTTTGAAGACTAAAACATAATTTTTCTATTATTAATTTAAAATTGTATAAATTATAAAAGAATTAAAATAAAAATATTTCATTTTAAAGAAACCAAACCCATGTCAACTTCTAACTCTGCACATGTTATCATCAAATAATAAAGTAATTATTTAACTTATACAAGGAATCTTCTAATAATTATTCATACAAGGAATCACTTAGAAAAAGCAATTTACACAAACATATAATCTCTTATAATTAATGTGCTTCATTCAAGGAATGGGATAACCAAACACAACTCCAATTTTCCGGAATGAAACCGATTACCGTATTTCCTTTTCCGAAGATAATTAATAATATCGTAAATGTGGTAAGATAAAGTCATGGAGTGTAGGGCCAATTAGATTTGGACGGCACATCCTAAATCACTTTAGACCATCTTTTATGCGGAATTAGCTGTACGACACTACTTTTTTAAGTTTTGACCTAACCATTGGTTGAATTCTATTCCCATTTCATTTCAACTCTATCTATACACTCTCACTACTACCCTCAATAACTAGAGTGAGACTGGATCATGTTTCATTTTCCCCCGTCGCAGATTGAGATACCAAAGCCTTCAAAAAGTTGAGGGGTCTAATTAAAAATTTCCCAAAAGGATCCACTCTTGTTTGCCCTTAATTTTGAATGAAGCAACCACAAATCTTAAACATAAACCATAAAATAAACATAAATAATACCAAAAAAATATTATTTCTTTATCCCAATGTTTAACATTGATTTAAACCGCGTCATCATTCTCTATCTCAATATTATATACAAGTATATATTTTTTAGTTTTGCTTGGTTGATAAAAGAGAGGTGGTTGGCATATCATATAGTGTGCAGTCTTCAAATTAATAGCACGTCACCTGACTCTCCAACACCCACTTTAATTTACCTCATTTTAATAATTTTTTGGTACATTGATTCCAAAAAAATTAAACAAAAGCAAATATATATATATATATTATTGCTAAAAAGACCCTCAATTAGTGGGTCTTGTTTGAAGAGGTATTTAATAAAGTGAGGTTTGACCCTCTTCCTCGCTAATCAACTAAACTTAATCTGGCAATGTTCAATTAATGTGAGTGAGTTTTAAGTGGTGCTAATACTATAGATCGTAGCACCTAAATGTTCAATTAGCAGAAATGGAATGTTGGCCTCTGTTCTACCCATAATCACTTTTCATCAACCCCACTAAACAATGTACACTGTTTACCATTGCAAGTGCACCACAAATTAATTTCACAACTCTCAAACAACAACGTCACATCTACGACATAAAGGATCCTATCTTAGAGCCCACCATTCATTGTGATAGCAATAATGGTACATAATTTTAGTTGCAAGACTAAGATTTTTTAGCATGTACGTTTATTTTTAGTGCAGTGCATTTAATTTTTTATCTTATATTATGGTATTGTTACAGTATTTAATTTTATTGATACTGTTATTTTTACATTAATCGTGGATAAACACACCGTCCATCTTAAAGTACTCTAATTAGATAAAAAAAATGTTTTTCTTCTCTTATTTATCCATTAAAAAGTTTACAACTTATAGTAATTTCTACTTTAGCAATGGTGATTGCATTATAGTTTGAAAACAAACCTGATTACCAAGAAAATACTACAAATCTTGAACGTTGTCCGATATAGAAGCGGCAAATTCTATAGGCTGAGGATCTCGTTTATAATAATTAATAGATGTGATTAGTTAAAATTATGGGTAAATTACACTATTAGTCACTAAATCATGGATAAATTTTCGTTTTTGTCACTTAATTAAAAAGTTACAATTTGATCACTAAACAATTTAAAAGTTTTTTATTTAAGTCATTGGGTTGTTAAAATCGATGATATATGACTTTCTCTGTTCGCACTGCTTACATCAATTGAAAACTCTCTTTCATCTTCTCTTTCACAGTTTAGTTTTTTTTTCATGAAATAACTTTGAACGTCATGAATTTGCAAACTAAAATTCAAACAACTTTTTTTTTTCAATCTCTGACATTGGCTATCAAATTGATTTGGATCTAAAGTATGTTCCTCTACTCATTGATGGGTATTGATTCACCGTATCGATTGTCAAATCGTTGTTTGGAGCTCGTTATCTAAACTTTTTTGTAAAAAAAAACTTAACAACCCAATGACTTAAATAAAAACATTTGAGTAATTCAATGACTTGAATAAAAACATTCGGATAGTCTAATAACCAAATTATAACTTTTTTTTAGCTAAATAACTAAAATAAAAATTTACCCATAATTTAATAACTAATGATATAATTTACCCTGGAATTAATAACTTAGGTACTTAATCAACTTTAACTCAAACCCACTATATTTAAAAATAAATATTAATTCAATCCCACTGTTGTTAAACTGAGACTCAATTCCCATATGTGCTTGTACCAAAAAAATTTCTGCATTTGTTAAAACTATGGAATTAATCTCCAATATGGCTTTGTTTTAAGTTAATCTACATGAAAATTTAATTTGATATTTTTAGTACTGATGGTGATATTAAGTCTTAAGATGAGACGTTTTAGGGTAATTGACAATCAACTACTTTAACCCTCCACGTGGTATCCACATAGTCTTAGTGGAGATGCCTAATTCCGAAGTTCGTCAAGTTGAGGTTCACTACAAACTTACTCTGAAGTTTGTGGGCTAACTTCGGGTTTGTAATGTCTCTGGTCCCATTGAAAGACACATGTCAAGCTCCTTTATGGATATGTTATAAGGTCCGAGATGTATACTGTGAGGTCCGCAAAGTTCGTTACCTAAAGTATAACAAAGATTATAGTTGTAAATTTAGTAGAACATGAACTTCTCATATGGGGTCTGCGAAGTACACGAGTTGAATTTGAAGGTTGAACCAAATTTTAAATATATATTTTTATTTTTATGAATTTTTTAATAGTATATTTAATCGGACTGAATTGACCGGTTGAACAGGTGACCTAAATGACAGGGGCGAAACTAGAAAATTTTTTAGGAGGACCGAGATTAAGTTGCATATTTTTACAATGGTAAAATATAATTTCATCATTTTAACTATATCTTTATAATTTTTAAAGGCTTAAATCAAAATTTTATAATTTTGAAGAGAAGAAATTTTTCATTATCAATTTAAAATTTTATAAATTATAAAAAAATTAAAGTAAAATTTATCATTTTAAAGATTGCGAAGCCCCTTACCCACTCCCTGACTCTGCCCCTACTAACCGATTTCACCATAGATACGGTTTTGAAAACCCTACAAAATATTAAAACCTATCTCTCAAACACAAAAATTTTGTTAAGAGATGAAGAGGTTATTGACATGTATGAATTTTCTATTCTCTGTGAAATTTTTAAAAAAAAAAAACGTACATACATACATACATCTTTCTTTCTTTTTTTATTAACTTTTACAAATTTTTATATAATACGAAGGTACATAACAAATTTTAAATTCCACCAGTAAAGTAATTGTCATTTATAAATATATCGGTACTCAAACTGTTGGCTTCTCATTGTCTAAGTGAGTATTACGCTTATAAAATTATGGAAGAAAATATAGTTAAAACTTTCCTTCTGTACATTGAAATACAATAGAGATTATATTGCACCGCCAGCCGCCTCTCATCTTCCAAGTTTTAGGGTGAATTTAAATGTACGGTGTGTTTACTTATAATTAAATAAAAATAATAATAACGATGAAATTAAATTAAATATACAATGATTTTGTAGTACGAAATAAAAAGTGAATTAAACACACTGTACTGCACCATCACCCTTAATAACAGTAGAAACCAAATGAGAGCGCAAAACTGGAAACCCCAATGCCTTGACACGTTTAATTTTAATGAATGCATCCTTCATTATTAAGCCTCACATATTGAGCAATGGAAAACCGATCTTTTGATGCATTTGGCAAGAAAAAGTAAAGCAACTGATAGACGTTCCAAAATAATAAAATAATTATTAATTCCTTCAAAACAATTACAAATATTATATATTTATGAATACAAATATTGCCACATATGTTAATATATACTTTGTTTTTTGGGGTAGAAAAGAAGTTACCTTCTAGAAATAAAAGAAAAATGTTACAAATACTAGAATCCCAATCCTAAATGTCATCCCATGTTGAGAAATTATTGATTAATTAATTTCATGTAATGTGTTGCAAGGATTGCCACCTAGATTGATAGGAGCAACAATCATTGTATAATTACCTCCCCCAGTTAAAAAAAGGGTTGTGTTTTGTATGTATACCTGGTCAAATATTTGATTAATCCCAAATAGGTTCAACCAGAATTTCTTCGTAGTCACTGATCATGAACTCCGCATCATCAACCCCACACATCATCGGCTCAGCCAACAACACTGCACCCGCTAATTCCATCCACATCTTGGGAGAGTCCAGTGGGAACTCATTGATAGCTTGGATTTGGCTTTGTGACAGTCCAACCCTAATCGGACCAAGGCTGTTACCACTACCAGCTAGCTCACCACCCACCTCCGAACTTATCTTGCCCCTTCGACTAAGCCTCAATGCTGCCTCTTGAGCTGCCATTTGAACGTCTTCTGCCCTTGAGCTAGCCGGACGCGGAAGGCTGTCCACCAACTCCGGGAAGTTAAGCCGAGCAGCTCGTCCTCGGAAATGCAATGCCGCCACATCATAGGCGGCCGCTGCCATTTCAGCAGTCTCGTAACTTCCTAGCCATATGCGGGTCTTTTTCCCTGGCTCTCGGATTTCAGACACCCATTTCCCCCATTTCCTTTGGCGCACACCTCTGTAACTTGATGGACTCACTCCTGCCTCGTGTTCCATTTTAATCAACACTCTCCTGCAGAAAATGAAATTTCAAATTTGAGCAAGGTTCAAAGCAGAGTGATGGTTGAATGGACGATATCGAGATATATATAAATATATATAAAGAGGGGAGTGATGGTGAAGGGTGGGGACTGAAATAATAGTATGGAGGAAGGGAGCTTCGGAGTAGCTACGTGAGTGCGAAGAAGGCTGTCATGCGTGCATGTGGCAAAGTTGTGGGTGTTGGATGATGCAATCATATCCAATTTTCCCCTATTTGTTTTTCATAGATATTTATTTTATTATTTTAAAAAATATATTTAAATTTTTAATGTCTTTTCATGGTAGGTGTGTATCTTGGATTCACCCATAGAATGCCAATGAGACTGGACACAGAATAGATTAAGGGTAAAAAAAAGCAGTTTTTAAATGTTAAATGCAAGGTAGCTAGGTTTAGACTTTGAACTTAGACCAGCTGCAGCCTGCAGCAATAGGATAGTCTTTAAAAAGTAGTTAAACTAATTAGATTTTAATTAACCCAAAAGATATGGAAAAAGATTTATATGGTGGTATAATATACTAACCAGACCTGGTTTTATACCTTCGCAGAAATCAACTACATCAATATAACTCTAAAAAGAATTTTTTATGATTTCGAGTAGTTAGAGATCAGTCAATAACAATACTCGAACGCTCGTTAAAAATTCTTTAAAATTGCAAATCGTATTTAAATTTTCAATACTCATCTTCGTCAAATAATTCGAAATCTTATTTATTTAACTTACCAGCCCTTCACAAGTAGAGATTTTGTGCGTAGGTGTGTGTAAAGGAAACATATAAATTATAGGTATTTAATATGAATAATTTATGGAATGATTATTTATTAAAAGTGAACGCTTGATATTATAGCCTTATACGATGATACATGAATTTACAACTTCTACTTTTAAACATGCATGCATACGTCCCCTATCACGCAAAAGAAACAAAACTTTTTATATCTTAAAATTTGCATGGAAGTATCTTAAAGATTATTATTTAATGAAATATCTGCCTTTATTTAATAAATAAAATAAGATATATGTGGATTTAATTTAGTTTTAAAATATAATAATTAATATTGATATATTTTAATTACAACTATTTATATAATTGTAAGCCGATCCGATTTAAAATACTTTTTGGGTCCAATATTGCATGCTCTAATAGCTCAATTTAATGTTTAATAAAATAAATTATATTAATATCTATATATTTTTATAATTAATTTAAATAAAATATTTTAAATGATTCAATTTAAATTTAGGTCAGGCAAAATTTATTTAAGATAAAAAATAACATAAACTCAGCTTAAAATAAAGCAAATTAAGCGGGTCTCTACGTCACCTTATTATTAATGATTTGAGGTATATATTTTTTTGATGAATTATAAAAAAAATTTAATGATAATATAATTGATACAATTCAATTTCATAACATACTTAAAATAATGAATATTTTTAATATTCAGGATCAACACCGAAAATATATTAATCAAATTATACGAATTATCCGATAATAATAATAATAATAATAAATAGAAAGAGATGGAAGATGGAAGGGACAGGCACATCTATAAACAGAAAGGTTTCTATTGACAACGCGGTTTGCTCACACGTGGCGTTAGACTAACCAATTCCTTTTTTCAAATCCCTTTTCGGACCACCAGAGGGAAAAGGTAGTAATTGAGACTGGCGGAGTGACTCATTATAAACTCATAAAATGTGATTTTTTTTAAAAAAAAAAAATGAAAGTAAAGCTGTAATCCAATGTAACAAGTTGAAACTCCAGGTTAACTACAAATTTGACTAAGTTTGAGGTTAATTCGAGATTTAATCGAGTTACTTTGTTTAATTATTAAATTTTGAATTCAAATTTGATTTAGCATATTCACATTTAAGATTGAACTCCGTCGTATTTGAATTTTTTATATAATAAAAATAAAAATTTAATAAAAACATTTAATTTAACAAATGATTATTGAAACATCACCGATCATCGACACATTTTTTTAGAAAGTAGGTAACTTTTCGTTAATTTTTTAATTTGTTTCTGTTTTGAGAGTTTCAAAACTATAAATGATTTCATGAATCAATTTGGATTCATGTTATATTAAGTTTTATATTTTTTTTTATTTAATAAGTCTTCATTTTTATAATTTTTTGTCTACTATTGTAGTACACTTTTTAGTCTTACTTATGCATGTAGTATTGCTTTTGTGAGTAATTTTAGGGTTGGTTTTGTCGTTATCCCCTTGAGTTTGGTGGACGCTCGATTCTTTTACCGATTTATGTCCTCCGCTTTGGATCATCCGGGGTTGATTTTCTTATTGTATTCAGTGTTTGCAATCACTCCTGATATGTTGTGCTTGAGCTGTGACAGAGCCCATTGTCAATGTACCATAATATTCTATTGAAACTGAAACTTTTGTTTTGTTGATGAAACTTATTCTTTGGTATATACAACACATATTTATTTATTTTTTTCTTGAATTATATGATCTTATTCATTAAATGAATTAATGAAATTTAAAATTTACCACTCCTTTATTACCAAACCCATCAAAATTTACTCCTACTTTTTTAATCTTTCTTTATTCAGTTTCTAGAAGTTAGTTCCACTTTCTTATTCAATCAAATACAGTTAAAAAGTAAAACCGTAACTACCACGCTGGGAAAACTACCAAGCTTTCGGAAATTTATTGCAGCATTCACAATTGGTCAAGATCGAGATGATAACAGCGGGGGCCACGGGGTTGGCACGGTAAATTTTATTATGTAAGTCCTTTATAAATATTAGTTAGAAAAAAATTTATCTTTTTAAAAAAAATTAATACATTGTCAATTAAGTTACTGATACAGTATGATAAAAAATTTATATTGATTAACTCTGAATAAAAATTTTGTCTCAACCATTGATAAAATTAGTAATTTTTTTATTTTTAATATTCATTTTATAATTTATATTCAAAATTTATAATTATTTTTTTTAATAATATTACTTCTAAAATTTAAACCTATATTCTCCACTTGAAAATATAATGTACAGTATCATTATATCCGATTACGTATTAAACTAAATTTATTATTAATTATTTTAAAGTAAAAAAGGTAATTAGTAGATTAAGCAGATAGTAAGTGAATACTTGATGTTGTAGAATTGTTAATGAATATTTATTGTGTTACGCAGTTGAACATGAAACGCGTGGGACATGGACACTGACATTTTTCTACATTCACATTTGAATGTTTGAAAAGAAAGAAAACAGAATCTATATCAGAAAGTGAGGATGTCTTCGACTCCTACTTTGTCCCAATAGGTCGACATAAATAGTCTCAACTACATGCATCTAGATAGCCTCATCAAATCCATATTTTTATCTAGATAATAAAAATCTTATTTTAATAATATATGAATATTTATCTAATAATTAATAAAATATATTTTATGAAGTCATAAAGTTTTCTAGTATGAGATTTTAAAATAAAAAAAATATCATTTAATCACTACAGGAAAACAGTTTTTTAACGGCGTTTTTTTAGGCTTATAAGCGTCGCTAAAATATTTAGCGGCGCTTCCTCAAGCGCCGTAAAAATGCCGCTAATGATAACACCGCTAAAATAGCGGCGTTTATTTGAAAAAATGCCGCTATAGAACATGTTCTTTAGCGGTGCTTCTCCCCCAAGCGCCGCTAAAGACCATGTTCTTTAACGGCGCTTCTCCTTCAAGTGCTGCTAAATTAACAAATTTTTACACCCCTTTTTAATTAACATAAAACCCAAATTTCAATATTTTTCCTGTAAATTCAAATCCAACCAATTCAAACCCAACTAATAACTTCAAATCTAAAATGTAAATGATAAACGAAAGAAATATGCATATGATTTAAATTAATAAATAAATGAAAAATATATTTCAAAAGCGTATATCATTCTCATAATAATAAAAAAAATAGTCTAAGATGGCGGATTCTGCTGAAATATTTTCATCATATTTTGAAGCTGTAGCTGCAGTTCGTCATATTTTCTTGTAGCCTCTGCTTCCCTTGCTGTTGTCTCCGCTTGCCTCGTTGCTGCTTCCGCTTGCCTTGCTGCTGCCTCTGCTTTAAGTTGTAGGTGGAGTTCATCATATTTTTTTGAGCCTCCTTCTCTCTCTCGCTGCAGCCTCCTCTTTAAGTTGAGCAATTTGCTCAATTGTGCTCGCTTGCACCTGAGCCGATTGATCTCTTAACCTCTGAACTTCAGCTTGATCCTGACTCCCCGAAGACATGTATCTCTGCGAGTTGGATCCAAAATATCGGGATGGGCTAACAAAAGATCTTTGAAATCGAACCCGACCATACCTTTCAGGACCCAAAACTTCAGTAATAACTTGGTTATCAATGTCCTTTAGATTAACCGAACTATCACTTGAAGCCATCGCTTCATACTCTTCCTTCTTATTTTTTAATTTATCCTAATAAGTCAATCAAGAAGTTAGAAACGAAATATATAATCAAACAAATGCAACATAACTTGGCATTACTTGCATTACAAACGACAAATTAAACTATTATAATTAAACATGATAAATATTTAAAATAATTCAAATTTTATTAAGTTAATATACCATAATTTCTGCAGCTTCAGAAGTCATAGGAGATCCATCTTTTTTTCTATGTGTAATGTCAAAAAGCTGAAGTTATCCAATTTTTTGACCTGACGATTGTTTCTACATTATAGTAGGAAAAATATTAATTAGTAGAAAGTAATTAATATTTGACACAATTAATAAATTCAAAATACCTCATCAGCAGCTACACAAGCAAAACTTTTCGATCCAGCTGTGTGCGTGAATTTTTGTTTTTGCCTACTTGTAGTTCCAACACGCTCATGATCCTACATTAATAATTATTACCTATATAATAAATACTATAAACCGAAATAATTATAAGCGTTTAGTAGTACATAATACCTCTCCTTTCTTTGACCTCCAAAATCTAACTTGTTCTTCCCATTGGTACCTCAGCATTCCAGGAGGAACATTTCGCAATTTATCTTCGAGGCTCATATTATTCTTACAATAATCTTTCTTTACAGCACTCTTATGGTCTCTCCATTTCTTTCCTAATGATTTTTTTACATAGTCGTCTGAGACTTCTAAAATAAATTTTTCCTGCAAATAACACAAGTTTAGAAAGTAAGTATAAATTAAAATAAACCAAACTATTATAAATTACATTCACTTTATTACCTTAATATTATCGATAGCTTGATTTTTGTTACTATCAGGCATATGATGCCATGACTCGTAGTTAATTGGCAACAGATTGCCATTTCGTGCTACTATACCTAAGTATCCTCCCAAAAGTCGAGCTTCTGATCCAACAGACTGACCATGACTATTTGCAGATACTTTGACACGCTCCTCAGGATTTAGGCTGTATAAATCCTTTAA
The DNA here is from genome assembly GCA_005610355.1 of Gossypioides kirkii. Classification (NCBI taxonomy): domain Eukaryota; kingdom Viridiplantae; phylum Streptophyta; class Magnoliopsida; order Malvales; family Malvaceae; genus Gossypioides; species Gossypioides kirkii. Next base: position 19,766,637 of record CP032247.1, on the reverse strand, counting down.
TACGGTACGTCCTCGAGTTCTGCGCCCGTCAGAATATTCAGCTAAAAAAATTGTATATGTTAATATTAGAATTTGAAACAAAAAAAAAGAAAAAGAAAAGTGAACATGTATGAAAATTAAACTTAACATTACATTCAATTTCTACAGTTTTTGGAACATTCGAAGATCCAATGTCAGTCTGTTGTTCACAATTTGTTCCTTCCGAATTTGTAGAATTTTGGATAATCCTTAGATCTCGAAATTTTTTTCTAGGCATATTATCTGCAATACACATAAAATAGTTAGAATATTAGTAACTAATTACAACAATAATAGTAATGGATATATTTAACAATATCAAGATTTAAATTATAATATACATATTATAAAAAAACGTAAATAAAATTTACTACATTATTATTCGTAAATATCTTCATCCACATCCTGGCGAACCCATTGAAATCTTGTACTAGTACTAGGAATAGTTTCATTTAAGTTTTGTTCTGGAAAAGGCAAAGTTTCTGATCTTCCGTTCATGTCATCTCTACTCCCACTGCCCATGTCAAACAAGTCTCTAGGGGTGTTATGAAGTACAACGTACCAACCCTCATCAGTTGGATCTCTTGAGTAAAAAACTTGTTTGACTTGAGAAGAAAATAGATACGGCTCGTCCATCAATTGTTGCCCAGTGTGAATTAATCGAGTTAAGTTCACCATTGTAAAACCAAATTGATCTTTTCTAATTCCTCGAGCAGTATTAACATCAGCCCAATCACATCGAAATAAAACAACCTTCCATTTTCCATAGTAATCCAACTAAATAATGTCCGTAAGAAGTCCATAATACTCCACATTTCCTTCAATAGGATTACTATCCTTAGCACTAGCATAGCTTGTAATTGAAGAATTAACAACTATTCCAGAATTTTGAGTCCTCCTTAATCTTTCGCGAGATTTTGTATGAAACCTGAATCCATTAATCAAGAAGGCATTATATCTTTTTACTACTCTATTGGGACCTTGGGAAAGCCATTTAACTTCTTCACTGACGTCCTTCCCATTCTAAACCTATCGAATTGAAAGTAAATTGATTAATTATAATGTTATATGAAAACATTATTATTTATCATTGAAAGCTTTAGTTGCATACCATCTGCCCTAACCATTCATGAAAAGATTCTGTGAATAACTTATGAATCTCTCGATGTTGTAATCTTTGGGAGCGTGAACGAGATCTCAAGAGTTGTTTATACTCACTATGTTAAAAAGTTAATAAATTAGTTAGCAAAAAAATAAACAAATGAAAAGGATGAATATTTATGAAATTCTAAAACTTACTTGCGTAATGGTTCAATTAAATCGTGGTGAAAAAGAACATATCTATGTGCTTGTACCCAAGATATATCATCTAACTGTGCAATTTCAACTTTCCCGATTGGTTGTCCACAAGTTTGAAATAGATAAATTTCAGCTAAGCTATGATCATTATTGAGCCCAACATTTCTACTTGGTCTATTCAATCTTGTTTCAACATCTTCTAAATATCTAGAGCAGAAAGTCATACACTCCTCAACTAAGTAACCTTCAGCAATTGATCCTTCTGGATAACGCTTATTACGACAATAAGACTTCAATTTACATAGAAACCTAAACACGATATACAACATTATCAAAAAGTGTAACTAAAGATATATTAATCAATGAATGAAAGCTTTGCAAATTAATTAGCACCTCTCTATAGGATACATCCACCGATAGAAAACAGGTCCACCAACTTTTGCTTCATGAGGGAGATGGATTAACAAGTACACCATAATAGTGAAGAATGAAGGTGGAAAGATCTTCTCCAAGTTGCATAACGTCAAGGTGACTCGATCTTGTACTTTCTCAAGTTCTTCAACATCCAAAACTTTGCCACAAATAACTTTCATTATATTGGATAGTTCAATTATACAAGACGTCACCTTTTTTGACATACAACACCGCAAAGCAACTGGCAATAAATCTTGCATCAAGATGTGATAATCATGTGATTTTAAGGAATATAATCTTCGATCTTTAAGACTCACACATCGAGATATATTTGATGCATACGCATCTGGGACCTTTATATCCTTCAACACTGTGCAGAACAATTCTTTTTCTTTTCTTTCGACATTGTAAAAATAGAAGGCGGCAACCGATATTTTCCATTCGAAAGTAATTGGGGTGAAGATCATGCCGAATTCCCATGTCAACTAGATCAGGTCGACTCTTAAGATTGTCTTTCGATTTTCTATTGATATTAAGAATTGTCCCGATTATGTTCTCGCAAACATTCTTTTCAATATCCATGACATCAAGATTGTGTCTCAAAATATGATGCTCCCAATAAGGAAAATAAAAAAAATACTTCTTTTTTTCCACAACTTCGCCTCATTAGGATCATCCTCTTCATCAAATTCATCATCACTCTCCCGGTCAACATCGCCAACATATGCCTCCCTCGGTCTTTTTTTTTTGCGTGTTGGATGGTTGATTCATCTTCCCATAACTGAAATCTACATCTTTCAACATGAATAAGATTTCAGATCCAATGGTCTGCTCAGGAGCTTCTCTAAACTCTTCAGTACCATCAAATTGAGTTCTTTGAAATCTAAATCTATGATTTCGATCTAACCACCGACGATGCCCCATATAAGAGAACTTCTTCTCATTATATAACCACTTTGAACATGTTTGCGCTGCACAACAAGGACAAGCATAACGTCCTTTGGTACTCCAACCAAATAAATTGGCATAAGCTGGGAAATCATTAATAGTCCACAACAGAGCTGCACGTAAATAAAAGTTCTCCTTTTTGGAGACATCATATGTTTCAATACCGACCCACAACTGTTTCAACTCTTCAATAAGTGGCTGCATATAAATATCAATATCATTCCCAGGACCTTTCTCTCCAGGGATAATCATAGATAAGATAAAAGAAGATTGCTTCATGCAAATCCACGGAGGCAAATTGTAAGGAACAAGCACTACAGGCCAAGTACTGTACGAAGTACTCATGAGTTTGAATGGATTAAATCCATCAGATGCTAGCCCAAGTCTCACATTCCGAGGATTACTTGCAAAGCTTGGAAATTTATTATCAAATGATTTCCAAGCTAAAGAATCCGCGGGATGCCTTAATAATCCATCATCGGTTCGTTCATCATGATGCCACCTCAAAAACTCGACCGTCTTTGACGACATGAAAAGTCTTTGAAGCCTTGGTATTAGTGGAAAATATCGCAGAATCTTTACTGGCTTCTTTCTTGGCTGTGCCTCACCTTCATCCGCATTCACATTTTCTGCATTCTTATTCATCCAACGAGATGTACTGTAAACATGACAAGACTGTTGGCTTCTCCGATCACCCCAATACAGCATGCAGTCATTTGGGCAACTATGAATTTTTTCATACCCAAGGCCTAAATCCTTTATCAGTTTCTTCATATCTTTGCATAAATGAGGGGTTTTTTGCAAACGAAAATATCTGCCAAAAACTCTAACAGCAGCGTAAAAGAGTTTCCGGTCCACCTTCCCAAACATTTTAAGTGAAAAAGACGAATGCAGAAAGACAATTTTGAGAATTTTGATCCCTCATAGAGTTCTTCATTCATTTCATTAAGTAACTTGTAGAACTTCGCCGCTTCTCCATTTGGCTCTTCATCAGGTGCACTTGTTCCCGTTTCGGTAAAAGCATTATCACCAATATCACAATCATCAGATGCAATAAATTCAGATGGAAATGATTGCAAACCATGATTGTGCATATTAAATGCATCCCGCAACATACCTTCCATGTCATATTCTCTAGCATACTGATGATGAGCATAATGAGGATAACTCGGATTAATTGTTGAAGAGGTTCTACTAGGTGTACACTCTCCATGGAAAATCCATTTTTTATACCTCCGAATAAAGCCATCAACAACTAGATGTTCGTAGACAACTTCACGAATATGCCAATTGATGTTGCCACATTTCTTACACGGGCAAAGAATCATATTCTCTTTGCTTGCATTTTGAAATGCAAAATTTAGAAAAGTTTGCACTCCATTCCGATAGTCGTTGCTTACCCTTGACAATTGTATCCAACTCTTATCCATTTCGTAGTTCTTGAAGTCTAAAGTTGAGAATAAATTATGGTACTTAAGTGTTATAAATTGATTTAAATTTAAAAATATATATTAGTGACAATATTTTACTTTAAAATATATATATTAGTGACAAAATTTTACTTAAATATTTGAGCTGTTTTTATTAATTAAATAATTAAATATTTTCAATGAAATAATTAAATAAAATTAAATAATTATATATAATTATTTACGAAAATATTTTAAATTAAATAGTTAATTAAATATAATTAAATAATTAATCGATACTGTTTATAATTAAATACATAATTAAACATAACTAAATAATTTAATATAATTATTTACTTTAATATAATTAAATAATTAAATCTTTTAACTTAAATATTTAATTAATCGATACTGTTTATAATTAAATACATAATTAAACATGATGATTAAATAATTTAATATAATTATTTACTTAATATAATTAAATAATTAAATCTATTAACTTAAATACTTAATTAATCGATACTGTTTATAATTAAATACATAATTAAACATAATTAAATAATTTAATATAATTATTTACTTTAATATAATTAAATAATTAAATCTTTAAACTTAAATATTTAATTAATTGATACTGTTTATAATTAAATACATAATTATTTAATTATTTATTGGTTTTTATAATTAAAGGTAAATCTATTGTTTTCTTATGTAATAAAATTTTATTAGGTGTTTTAAATCTATCTTTTGCATAAAAATGGTGAATTTCATAGTAAATAGTTAAGAGATGTTTTTGAATAAGATTTGCAGTATATTTCGACGAGAATAAGAGGTTTACAAATTCAATTTAACAAAATCTTTAAGTAATTGCATGAATTAAATGGTTTTTCTCTTGAGAGTAAGATGAACGGTGGTTTTTTTTAAGAAAAGTAATATCTAGTAAAATTGAGCTGAATTATCGACCTAGATTTGTAATTAGGCAAAAGTTAATTAAGGGTTAAGAGGTGGAAATTAAGGATAATTAAGTTAAAAAGAAGAAATTAAGCGAAATAGATTTTACGAAATAAACCTAATAAGTATGTATGAGTCGCGAGCTACTGTAGGAACACAAAGAGAGTTAACTGGATGTTTTTGAATGCTTAGTAATCTATGTATTTTTATGCGAAGCTGAAAATGTTAGTGGAGCATAAACAAACCTGGATAAAGGCAAGCAGAAAGCTGTCTAGTTCGGTGAGTTGTGGAGAGCCACAGGTGAGTGTATTTTTATGCAGAAATAAGAACCAGGACAGCAGCTTCTTGAAGAGCAACAATCAGTAATAAAAATAGTAGTAATTTGAAGCACAATCGGTCAAGCAAGCAGCTGAAAATTGTAATAGTGTAAGGGCAGAAATAAGAACCAGGGCCATTTTCATAAACAGAAACATAATGTTTAATAAACAGAAACATAACTATAATTGTGCAGAGGCAATAGAATTAACGACAAAGTCTAATACTAGAGGGCAGAGGCAATGGCAATTCCCAGGGCCATTTTTCTTTTACATGCTACTAAAATAAAAAGTAAATCATCAATTAGTGCTTATAATCTATATTCTAAGGTAATAGGGAAGACAAAATGACTTAAGATCACCTGAAAAGCAAGAGGATGGATCAGCAAAACATTGATATATCTATAACAGAAACATAACTATAATTGTGTGTTAACATTGTCATAGGTCCCATAGAATTAATGACAAAGTCTTGACACTAGAGGGCAGAGGGCAATGACAATTCCCAGGGCCATTTTCTTTTACATGCTATTAAAACAAAGTAAATCATCAATAAGTGTTGATAATCTATATAATAAACCTATCATTATCAGTTGGAATCAACCTCCCCCAACGCCCCAATTCCACATACATAAAGCAAAATAACATTAGCATGCTTGTGTATAAATCAAAGCCAAAATTCCTTCAATTGCAAATAAACCTGTCATTTTTTCTCTCTAACCCAACAGCTGGTTCTTCTACTAGTCAGGGATTAATAATATTTATCACTAAGATTAACATAAGCCTTTCCATAGGATCCTACAGCTTGTGTAATCATTATGAAACCCATTAGTTAATAAACTCAAGTACGACCTCCTTTCTCTTTGTCTCTACACTCTCAGTTTTGTTACTAGCCTATATTGTATGGTTTCCTTACTTCGGGTAGGGAAAACAGATTGATCACTTGACAAACCAACATACTAAGATGGCTAGAGGACCGATCAAGTTGCAATCTTTAGGTAGCCCCTTGAGCAACTTAAAAGATTAATACAAATACCCAAATATGACCTCCTTTCTTTGCCGTAAATATCATGTAAAACAATATGATTACAGGCAAGATTCAGTTTCATCATCATTCCTTCTTATTGGCAACCATGATGGTGAAATGATAGTAAAAAAAAACAATAGACTGGGTTGGTCAATTTCAATCAAAATCAAACCCCTTTAAAAGTGGAGGCATTAAATTAAAAACCACTTTTGAATAAATCATCAAAAACAGCACCTATGAAAGAATTAGTATCTTTTTCTTTCCATAAATTTTTTTCTCTATTCCCTTTAAGTTTTTAAAAGAAATCCCACTGTATAAGGATAATACATTACAGAATTTCAAAAATAAATACAACTATTATGCAGTTCAATTTGTTGCCTTTGCTCCTTCATTTCAGCTTCTAAAAGAAACGTAAAAAACAAAAAGCCAAACACATCTTGAGTTTCGAATTGAGTAGAAAAAAGAACAACAAATTAATTTTTTTTTCCAATTTAGAGCAAGAACGCAAGAAACACAACCAATTATATATCCATTTAAAAGATAAAATGAAAAGAAAAAGAAAACCCCCCAAAATTACCATTCATTTCACCATGATAGCATGCATGAGAGAAAGTAAAATGAATAGAATAAAAATCACAAAGCAAGCAAGCACATTTACACAACCAAAATCAAAATAAAAGTTGAAACCAAATTATATATGAATAAAAAGGGGGAAAAAGGGTAGAAGGTAATACCGATAGGGAACAGTGGATTGTAATGGGTTTTATTTGCGGCTTTCAGATCGGCTCGAGAAGCGGGTTCTGGGTGTGAAGAGGGAACGGAGTAAGGGGAACAGAAGGGGTTCTGGGAGTGAGCAAGAACGCAAGAAACACAACCAATTATATATCCATTTAAAAGATAAAATGAAAAGAAAAAAAACCCTCCAAAATTACCATTCATTTCACCATGATAGCATGCATGAGAGAAAGTAAAATGAATAGAATAAAAATCACAAAGCAAGCAAGCACATTTACACAACCAAAATCAAAATAAAAGTTGAAACCAAAATTATATATGAATAAAAAGGGGAAAAAGGGTAGAAGGTAATAACGATAGGGAACAGTGGATTGTAATGGGTTTTATTTGCGGCTTTCAGATCGGCTCGAGAAGCGGGTTCTGGGTGTGAAGAGGGAACGGAGTAAAGGGAACAGAAGCGGGTTCTGGGAGTGAGCAAGAACGCAAGAAACACAACCAATTATATATCCATTTAAAAGATAAAATGAAAAGAAAAAGAAAACCCTCCAAAATTACCATTCATTTCACCATGATAGCATGCATGAGAGAAAGTAAAATGAATAGAATAAAAATCACAAAGCAAGCAAGCACATTTACACAACCAAAATCAAAAAAAAAGTTGAAACCAAATTATATATGAATAAAAGGGGGGAAAAAGGGTAGAAGGTAATACCGATAGGGAACAGTGGATTGTAATGGGTTTTATTTACGGCTTTCAGATCGGCTCGAGAAGCGAGTTCTGGGTGTGAAGAGGGAACGGAGTGAGGGGAATAGAAGCGGGTTCTGCGGGTTCTAGGGGTGAAGAGGGTTCTGGGGGCGAAGACAACTCTGTTTTTATTTAATTTAATTTAATTTTAAATTAAATTAATTTAATTTTAAGATATATAAAATTTAAATAAATTAGCGGCGCTCATGGGAAAGCGCCGCTAATGCACACCTTTAGCGACGCTTATTAGAAAAGCGCCGCTAATGACCTGACCTTTAGCGGTGCTTCCTATATAAGTGCCGCTAATGACCCGACCTTTAGCGGCGCTTGTGGGAATACGCCCCTAATGACCCGACCACTAGCGGCGCTTGTGGTGAAGCGCTGCTAATGACCCCACCTTTAGCGGCGCTTGTGGTAAACCGCCGCTAATGACCAACCTTTAGCGGCGCTTTCCCATAAGCGCCGCTAATAACCCACCTTTAGCGGCTCTTTGGGGAAGCGCCGCTAATGCTTTACCTTTTGCGGCGCATTAGGAAAAGCGCTGCTAATGCTTCACCTTTTGCGGCGCTTTGTTTCCAAACGCCGCTAAAAGTGCCGCTAATGACCTGTTTTGTTGTAATGAATATCCATGCAACGAAAAAATAATGTTGTAATGAACTCAAATTTAACCAAAAAAATAGTTGTGTCAATAACTCTACTCGCATTTTTAAATTTGAAAAGTAGAGGAATTAATTTTCTTAAAATAAAAATAGAATGACTAAATTCTAAATGTGCAAAAAATACAAAGATCTAAAACATACTTTAACATAAAAAATAATTTATTTAATAATATTTAATTACAAATGTAAGATAATATAATTTTCTTATTATGTACCAAAAAATTTAATTTCTTACCTATCTATAATATATAGAAAAACCAGATGTAATTTTTTGGACAGACAAATTTTTTTTATTGTTTATTATATTACTAAATTAGCATTACAAAAAATACTATTTTTAATTTATTGATAAAAGTAATATTAATTAAAAAATTTAACTAAACAAAGGCATACTCATATTGGAACACACTTTATATTCATATTATTTTACACTTATTATCTTGATTTAATTCCATCATATATCCCCAAATTATAATCTTTTTTTCAAATTGGTCCTCAAACCTTAAAACATTCTAATTACATCTCCAAATTATCGATGTTATATCAATCAGGTCATTCTATCATTAAAATTGTTAATTTAATTGTTAAATAAAACGTCAAATCTTAAGTAGCATAGTTTAAAAATGCAAAATTTAAAGAAAAATGAATATTATAAAATCTAATGTTGTAAAAAGATTGATTTTGATGTTTTCGAAACTTTTACAAAAGTTTTATCGTTGCTCTTTCTTTTCTTTTTTCTCAATTTTACTTTATTTTTAGTTTTAACTTTTAAAAGTTATGAAGTAACGTTTTACTTTTTTTTAAAATTTTCTTTTTAAATCATGCCACATAAGATTTGACATATCATTTAATGATTAAATTAACAATTTTAATAATAAACAAACTTGATTGATATACCACCGATAGGTTGGGGATGTAATTAGTAAGTTTTAAAGTTTGAGGACCAATTTAAAATAAAAATCATAGTTTGAGATGTTTAATGCAATTAACTTCTTTATTTTAAACTAATTATCACTTAATTATTATTACAGTTACATATAAATTAAAATTAAAACTTAGCACTACAAATAGATACATAAGCATCAAACGCTTACGTATTTTCAAAATTTGGGAACCAGTTTAGAATGAAAATCATAGTTTGGGGGATGTCTAATACAATTAACTTTGTTATTTTAAACTAATTATCACTTAATTATTGTTACAATTACATATAAATTAAAATTAAAATTTAGCACTACAAATAGATACATAAGCATCAAACGCTTACGTATTTTCAAAGGTAAATATAAGGGGTAGGTAAGGGGCTCCATCCCCCTCTAAAGAAAAAGTGAAAACTCCAATTCAGTCCTATGATGAAATTATAAGTAAATATACGGTAAACTTGCACTGCGATTGCAAAAGATGATATCTTTTTGTTCAGTCCCTTAAAAAATGATGTAATCATAAATCGATACTTGATAATATTATATTTTAACCTTTTAAAATTTTCTAATTCAATTCTAACCCTCTAATTTTTTTGGATTTACCTTTGCGTGTTTTCATCTAACTTTTAAAAAAATCATCTAAAAAAGGTTTTTTGTATTATTTGATAGGTTTCTGTTAAAGAATGTAATATTTGTATGGTAGATTTATAGGGATTACATAACATATTTATAGTGGGATTAAAATTGATTAGATTTTGATCTCTTTTCTTTTAGAATAAACCCTAGTGTGAGGATATATATGTATTCTTTGATAGAATGATATAAAAAAAAAAAACGTTCTCTCATTTCTTCTTGGTCCTGTCATTCTATAATTTTGTTTCATAGTATTAGAGCTACCCAACTTGATTAAGTGAGTTTGTGTCTTGTTATTCCAAACATGAAACATTTGAGTATTTCGCGAGTCACTTTTTAAATGAGCATTAGTACTGTACATCGCCAGCTTAAGGAGGTATGTAGGTGTCCCTACCAATTGTATGTAATTTTCAGTGTCTAGGGATTCACACATTAAGCTCATGTGCCGTTAGAAGTCCCAATATCATTTCTATGCGTCAACTCATGGTGATGCATAAGAGGCCATCCTGCCATCAGATTTCACCTTTGGTGTCAACTTGAGATTCCAATCCATCCCATAGGGTCAAATGTTTGATTGCTAACAATTTTAAAGATCGTATGGTGTTTTTGGAGAGTTTGATACTATTCCAATATTGTTCACTGTTCAAAACTATTTTTGGATTATCTTTTGTGACTATTTGACTTGATTTAGGCTATTGCGGTACTATGCTTTTGGTTTCTTTGGTTTGTATGGTATTTGATATTATCTTATTCAAATACGATGGCTAACACAAGTAGCTGTGAGTGAGATGATCCTAGTAATGTCTAAAATCACGGAGCATAAACTCAATAAATATAATTATCTTGATTGGAGTAAGACAGTTCAGATTTACTTAAAAAGTAATCGACATGGATGAACACTTAGCCAACAACCTATCCACTAATGAGACTTGACAAGCTTGGCTTGGTAGGCCGTGTGGGCCACACAGACATGTAGGCCGATTTTGATTGGTTTGTTGGGTCGTGTTTGGGTCGAATGCAAGATTCTAAAATCTGATTTGCAATTAATTTGTAAGCATGCAAGACCATATAGTCCGTAAATCAGAATGTTTGTATGTTAGTAATGTATGACACTGAATTAGTAAGACTCTGAGTAGGCTGTTTAATATGACTTGTTCTGTTAATAATTATGTTTGATTACCATATATCTGATTTGTTATGAGTGCATGTGCCATGATAATATAGGATGACTTTGCATATGCATTAGGGTGAGATTTGGAATTGTGATGGAGGAAATCTGATTTTGGCAATTTATCTACGCTATATGATTCTTGCGGTAATTTCGCAATATACTTATGGCACCACAGTTGCATACTTTTTGAGTGGCATATGGCCACATTTTGTTGTGATGGATGGATGCATTCTAGTAGCCCTAACTGGTGTGATTGGATGGACGGATCTGGTGTGTAGCAGATGAGGGTAGGATTATTCTGTATGATTTTGCCATGCTAAGCATGTTGTGATTTCTGATCTATCTGCTCTGATATGCATCTATACATGATTCTATTATGTGGTTTTGCTTGTGGGTCAAGGCACACATTGAGCTTTATAGCTCACCCCATTTGCTTAATCTTTTCAGATAACCCTTACACTTATGATTTGACAGCGTTCGGGAGCTCAAACTAATTATTTAGACTAAAATTGATTTAATGATTTTTATTTTAAAATTTATTGACTTTTGGACTATTGGATTGGTTTGGACCTTATTCGTGGTTTTGAGATTTGCTAAGTATTTAGTTAGTTTTTTTAAAAAATTTCTGGCATGATTTATGAAAATTTAAATCTAAACGTTTGATTTCCGAAAGTAAACAAGCCTAAGAATTTTTCCGCTGCAAAGTTTTAATCGGGTGTATGTGATTTCACAAAGCAAATAAATTAAGTCGATAGCATGATGTTTATAACAAATTGAATATTATAGGTAAACCTTTCAAAATTCACAAATACATTTTACGGTTGTCAAAGTTTTCCAACCAAAAAGGTGTAAAGCAAGTTTTGGTAAATATTCGATTTCAGAATTGGTTAAGTTTTGAAATCAAATGATCAAAGCTTTGGAATATTAATATAACCTTCATGATCCAATTATAACGTTTAGGTCGAGTATGAGATGTTATATATACCAAAATGAAAGTTATAACATTCTGAATATTGTAAAAATATTTGGTTTTGAAGTCTTTGAATCTTTACAAAAACTCTCCTCTATAGTTTTACTTTATTTTTAGTTTTTATTTTTTAAAGTTATACGGTTTTCTTTTTTAAAGTTTTAACTTTTTTTTTTTTTAAATTGCGTTGCATAAGGTTCAATTTGTTATTTTACTATTAAATTATCACTTTCAGGGATGAAATGAACTAGTTTATATATAGTATGAAGATATAATCATAATGTGTTAAAGTTTAGAGATCTATTTATACGAAAATCACAATTTGAAGATTGTAGTGAAATTAACTTAAATGTATTCAATAAAGATTTACAATTAAATTTTGACTTTTTCAATATAAAATTTTTAACTTCACTCATGCTTAATATCTTAAAATTCTCAAAATTTTAACATTATCATTAAATCGGTCAATATGAAAAATTTGAATAAATAAATTACATAGGTTGACCAAGTACAGCAACAGTGCCTCTTTAGGTCATCTTATTCCCCACGAAATTAAAACACATCAGCTTGTAGAAAAATGGGTTTCAAAGTAAAAGTGGATGCATGCAAACCAAAGATTCCAAGAAATCTTAAAAACAAACACATGCGAAAATTCACACATACATTATGATTTAAGATTTGTGATTGATAGGAACATACCACCAAATGAATCATTGGAGATAGTCAAATAGATAAGTGAAACAGCTGGATCCTTCAAAACAACACACTTTTGGTCTGGCTTCCATTAACATCGTGTCACTTGTTTTGACCTCCAAACCAATTACTAATTGACCTTTTTCGATGTTAATTAAGTTTGGAACTGTCACCGCCCATTGTCCACCCATGCATGCCGTACCCCTAAGTACAGGTTTCGCCTCCACCGCCACCATTCCCTTCACTGCCTGCCACCTAACCCTACAATTTGTATACTTGTAAGGACCTCGTGGTTTGAAATGTACGCACCGCTCATGCGTGATGAGAATCGGGTTATGGGAAATTTTTGTACTTTTTTTTTTTTTTCATCTCCCTTTATATTTAAAATTTCTTTTTCCTCCTCATTAGATGAATATTCGATGGAATGAAGTTGAATGACATAAAAAAAATAAATCAATTAAATTGACAATTTTTTTTACAATTAAATTACATTAATGATATAATGGTAATGATTCACATTATAAAGAATGCGAAGAGTTGTTAAAATGGGAGTTGCCATTGTTCCTCTCTTCATGCTCTAGTGCCAAGGAGGGAGGCTAGTTGGCCTAAGCCCTAGCCATTGAGTTTTCTACTCATAAATGCAATGGTGGAGTGAAGAATGTTAATTGAGATACGGTTGGAGTTGAGTTGAAGAGATTAAATGGTGCATTGGTTAGGTTGATATGTGATAGATTGATGAGTATTGCGAGGAACTCTTTTTAATATATCTTTCTAATAGATTGTCGTTGTGTTAAGGGGCTGGTAGCTTTGTGCAAGGTTTGTCAGGCCATGTCACTAAGGTATGAGATCCTCGTTTTGCTGAGATTTATAATATTAGGGAAGCTTTACTCTAGCTTCACACGCAGAGCTTGGATGCTTTGATTGTTGAATCCGACTACTTGCTTGGGGTCACTACAACAAAATAGGTTATTAGCGGCACTTTTAGCGGCGTTTGGATAGAAAACGCCGCAAAAGATAAAGCAATAGCGGCGCTTATGGGAAAACGCCGCTAAAGGTCAGAGCAATAGCGGCGCTTTCACATAAGCGCCGCTAAAGATCATAGCAATAGCGGCGCTTTTCCATAAGTGCCGCTAAAGATCATAACAATAGCGACGCTTACGGGAAAGCGCCGCTAAAGATTAGAGCAATAGCGGCGCTTTTCCATAAGCGCCGCTAAAGATCATAACAATAGCGGTGCTTATGGGAAAGCGCCGCTAAAGATCATAGCAATAGCGGCGCTTATGGGAAAGCGCCGCTAAAGATCATAGCAATAGCGGCGCTTATGGAAAAGCGCCGCTAAATCCCGCTCAATCCCAAAAATAAATTTTGATTACCCGCTCCTTATTCCCTCTTCTTCTTATCTCCCCAAAACCCTTATAATTTCTTGCTTTTTCTTGTAATGGAAGGTGGCTTAGTTTTACTTGGTGGCGGTGCCAACGGCGGCGGAAGCGGTGGTTCTTCTGGGTTTTCAACAAACGAGTCAGCAATGTCAGAGGCAAGCTCGTATCCAGCCGAGACTGAGCTTGAGCTAGGACTAGGGCTGAGCATTGGTGGTCCTACAGGGAAGATTAGTAAGGCTAGTGGTAGAATCTTGACTGCCAAAGACTTCCCTGTTCCTCGTCGAGCTTCCATTAACGGCGGTACTCCTCCTTTTCAGTTACCGTTTCAGGGACCAAAAGAGCCGCCGATCAATCTGTCCCCCATGACGGTGGCTCTCCTACTGCTACCAGGTACATATACATACATAATAAATACATATAAATGAAATTAATTTATTTAACGTAAATTCCATGTTTTTGAATGCTGAATTGTTTGTTTTGGGTTTTTGTGCCACAAATCAAACATTGCTAAGGTGTTAGAGTACAATGCAGCTTGTTTTTGATAAAATGAAAATGTTTATTCTCTTTTTGCTTGAAGCAGATGGCCCCTTATTATGCATTGCTCTTTCACTTTTTGAATATCTATGCTTCATAGCTTTGTATTTATTCCCTTCCTCGTCAATTGCTAAAGGGCCAATAAACTAAACTGTACATTACATATTATATGCTAGTATTGATCCTATGCAGCTTATAAATGTTTTCCGTGCAGCTTGTTGAAAAGTTCGGAATTGACCCTAATAATGCATTTGCATTCTGGGATTGGTTGGTGGTCGATACAGTGGTAAGTATTATTCCCTTTCCCCTTGCCTACCTCTAAGCATCATTTACGGTCTTGATTTCTATTGAGGATTGATTTTTTTCTAATTGAATTGTGGAAGTTGACTAATCTTTTAACTGCCATTTGCAGTTTGCAGTGCAGTTGGAGTGTTGCCTTTGTCTCTACAGTATGGTTTTTCAATAATAGAAAAGTATGGTAACCTGTTATTGTTTTGACTCTATTGTATTCACTTTTCGAACCCTATAATTTATTATATATAACATCCATTAGAAGTCCATATATTATAGGTGAGACAGATTTGTGCAGTTTATAGCCCGCTTCACTGTTCTAAGGAAATACATCATGTAAATATGACAAACAGAACTTAGGAATAAAAGGGGTTTTTCTTTTTCATTTTTCTCCATGGAGTTCATCTACCATGAAATTCAGTTTTACATGCTGTACTGAGAAGACGTTGCCTCCTTTCTTGGCTAATAGTTGTAGCCAAAAACAATTCTTAGTAAATCAAGTTGTAGCCTAATGGACAATAAAAACTGTTAGTTGCTAATGCACAGATCTTTAACTTAAAACAATTATTTTGTGAGACAAAACTAGTTACAATACTATGAGAATCTCCAAATACTTGCAAAAGTATGACAACTAAAACTGCAAGATTCTTAAAAGGTAGGTTTAAGTTTCAGCCAACTTAATCCACTCTCCATTTTGCCTTGGTGCTTCTGAAAATTATTTATTTATGTACTTATTTTATTTTTTTTTTGGCATAATTTGTTATATACATAAGTTCGTTCTTTTAACTTGTTACTTGAAGGTTCTTAAAGGGGGCTTCAAGTATTGATGAGCATTTCCGTTCAGCTCCTTTTGAGAAGAATATACCTGTAAGTGTCTTAATGTAAAATCTTCCACTGCAGCTGTTGTTCTTTATTACTTACTAGATTAGCATAATTCTACCAGTTATATTATGGGATGATGAATTTGGTTAGAATCTATGTATGATGCGATGAAGGTTATGGTATTTTAAACAAGGATGGATTAATCCAGTATAATCTACTTTGTTTTCCAAGGTGGATAGCCAGACACTATGTTTATTTTAACTACATATAACACTGTTTTTGCTAATAGAAGTTTGGTGGATAGTTGAATTTCTTTCCTAATTGGTATTAGGATCTGCTTTGTGGTATTAATGACATTGTATGATAACATTCTTTAGATGCATAGGTACTTTTGGGTTTGCTAAGCGTATGGAACGTTTCATTTCTTAGATATCCTGCAAGAGTGAGTCTTTCTGCTTCTAACTTCAGTTAAACTTATCATTTCTTGGTTCTCCTCCTCCTTTTTACATGCTTACAACCTATCATTAACACTTCATGTATATAGGCTATTTTACCGTACTCCCAGGCCCTCGAGAAATTTGCTCCACACATTCAACAGGCATGTTTGCTGCAACTCCTTTTCCAGTACTAGCCAGCTTTTTGTGTTTCTCTTCTTTTTTTGGGGGGGGGGATGTTAAGTGGGAGGTTGAATTTGTGCTTTAAAATATTATATATTGATAAATCTACTTCAATTCAGGTCAGCATGGAGAGTAATGGCAAGGGGGTGTCAATTGATGGTGTGCCACTTCCTTATGAGGCTGGTGAATTTGATTTTGGTGAACCTGGAACAAATGGCCAGCACACAGCTTAATCAACTAATCCACCCGGTGAATTTTATGTTGCAGAAAGAAGCATATTAGGTGATTCTTGCTTTATATAACATCTTAGTCTGCCTTAAAGATTTGAGGTGCTAATATTGTTTTATGTCGGCAGACTGGTCCTGGGGTAGCTATTGATCTGCCCATAGGCTATTGTAAATTTGGAAATTTGTGCATAAAATGAAAAGACTAGAAAGCTTTACAAGAGACTGGTCCAGATATGGCACATTATCTTAATTAGTTACCATGAAATAACAAATTGAAGTTCTCTATATGTATTTACATGCTTTGCAAGACTTCATCACTAACACTTAAAAAGGCTCCATCTTTTAAGAAATTTATGAAGGTTTGAATAAAATTTTAATTGAAAATGAATATGAATTTAACAAAAAAAAATTGAAAATTCGAGTTTTATATGAATTAAAATGAGTTGGTAAAATTTGTTAATTTTAGTGGCGTTTGTGGTAAAAGCGCCGCTAAAGACCATGTTTTTAGCGGCGTTTGTGGGAAAGCGCTGCTAAAGAACATGGTCTTTAGCGGCGTTTGTGGGAAAAGCGTCGCTAAAGAACATGGTCTTTAGCGGCGTTTGTGGGAAAAGCGCCGCTAAAGACCATGTTCTTTAGCGGCGTTTGTGAGAAAAGCGCCGCTAAAGACCATGTTCTTTAGCGGCGTTTTTTCAAATAAACGCCGCTATTTTTAGCGGCATTATCTTTAGCGGCATTTTTTTGGCGCTTGTTAAAGCGCCGCTAAATGTTTTAGCGGCACTTATAAGCGCCGCTATAGATCCAAAAAAACGCCGCTAAAAACCTGTTTTCCTGTAGTGGGTTAATGCTTTAGAAAGAAATGTTGGACAAACACGTCATTGAATACATATAAATATAATATCTGTATAAAATAATATAAACAAATATTTTAAACATAATTCTACCAGTTATATTATGGGATGATGAATTTGGTTAGAATCTATGTATGATGCGATGAAGGTTATGGTATTTTAAACAAGGATGGATTAATCCAGTATAATCTACTTTGTTTTCCAAGGTGGATAGCCAGACACTATGTTTATTTTAACTACATATAACACTGTTTTTGCTAATAGAAGTTTGGTGGATAGTTGAATTTCTTTCCTAATTGGTATTAGGATCTGCTTTGTGGTATTAATGACATTGTATGATAACATTCTTTAGATGCATAGGTACTTTTGGGTTTGCTAAGCGTATGGAATGTTTCATTTCTTAGATATCCTGCAAGAGTGAGTCTTTCTGCTTCTAACTTTAGTTAAACTTATCATTTCTTGGTTCTCCTCCTCCTTTTTACATGCTTACAACCTATCATTAACACTTCATGTATATAGGCTATTTTACCGTACTCCCAGGCCCTCGAGAAATTTGCTCCACACATTCAACAGGCATGTTTGCTGCAACTCCTTTTCCAGTACTAGCCAGCTTTTTGTGTTTCTCTTCTTTTTTTGGGGGGGGGGGGATGTTAAGTGGGAGGTTGAATTTGTGCTTTAAAATATTATATATTGATAAATCTACTTCAATTCAGGTCAGCATGGAGAGTAATGGCAAGGGGGTGTCAATTGATGGTGTGCCACTTCCTTATGAGGCTGGTGAATTTGATTTTGGTGAACCTGGAACAAATGGCCAGCACAGCTTTAATCAACTAATCCACCCGGTGAATTTTATGTTGCAGAAAGAAGCATATTAGGTGATTCTTGCTTTATATAACATCTTAGTCTGCCTTAAAGATTTGAGGTGCTAATATTGTTTTATGTCGGCAGACTGGTCCTGGGGTAGCTATTGATCTGCCCATAGGCTATTGTAAATTTGGAAATTTGTGCATAAAATGAAAAGACTAGAAAGCTTTACAAGAGACTGGTCCAGATATGGCACATTATCTTAATTAGTTACCATGAAATAACAAATTGAAGTTCTCTATATGTATTTACATGCTTTGCAAGACTTCATCACTAACACTTAAAAAGGCTCCATCTTTTAAGAAATTTATGAAGGTTTGAATAAAATTTTAATTGAAAATGAATATGAATTTACAAAAAAAAAAAATTCGAGTTTTATATGAATTAAAATGAGTTGGTAAAATTTGTTAATTTTAGTGGCGTTTGTGGTAAAAGCGCCGCTAAAGACCATGTTTTTAGCGGCGTTTGTGGGAAAGCACTGCTAAAGAACATGGTCTTTAGCGGCGTTTGTGGGAAAAGCGCCGCTAAAGAACATGGTCTTTAGCGGCGTTTGTGGGAAAAGCGCCGCTAAAGACCATGTTCTTTAGCGGCGTTTGTGAGAAAAGCGCCGCTAAAGACCATGTTCTTTAGCGGCGTTTTTTCAAATAAACGCCGCTATTTTTAGCGGCGTTTTTTTCAAATAAACGCCGCTATTTTTAGCGGCATTATCTTTAGCGGCATTTTTTTGGCGCTTGTTAAAGCGCCGCTAAATGTTTTAGCGGCACTTATAAGCGCCGCTATAGATCCAAAAAAACGCCGCTAAAAACCTGTTTTCCTGTAGTGGGTTAATGCTTTAGAAAGAAATGTTGGACAAACACGTCATTGAATACATATAAATATAATATCTGTATAAAATAATATAAACAAATATTTTAAACATAATTCTACCAGTTATATTATGGGATGATGAATTTGGTTAGAATCTATGTATGATGCGATGAAGGTTATGGTATTTTAAACAAGGATGGATTAATCCAGTATAATCTACTACTTTGTTTTCCAAGGTGGATAACCAGACACTATGTTTATTTTAACTACATATAACACTGTTTTTGCTAATAGAAGTTTGGTGGATAGTTGAATTTCTTTCCTAATTGGTATTAGGATCTGCTTTGTGGTATTAATGACATTGTATGATAACATTCTTTAGATGCATAGGTACTTTTGGGTTTGCTAAGCGTATGGAATGTTTCATTTCTTAGATATCCTGCAAGAGTGAGTCTTTCTGCTTCTAACTTTAGTTAAACTTATCATTTCTTGGTTCTCCTCCTCCTTTTTACATGCTTACAACCTATCATTAACACTTCATGTATATAGGCTATTTTACCGTACTCCCAGGCCCTCGAGAAATTTGCTCCACACATTCAACAGGCATGTTTGCTGCAACTCCTTTTCCAGTACTAGCCAGCTTTTTGTGTTTCTCTTCTTTTTTTTGGGGGGGGGGATGTTAAGTGGGAGGTTGAATTTGTGCTTTAAAATATTATATATTGATAAATCTACTTCAATTCAGGTCAGCATGGAGAGTAATGGCAAGGGGGTGTCAATTGATGGTGTGCCACTTCCTTATGAGGCTGGTGAATTTGATTTTGGTGAACCTGGAACAAATGGCCAGCACAGCTTTAATCAACTAATCCACCCGGTGAATTTTATGTTGCAGAAAGAAGCATATTAGGTGATTCTTGCTTTATATAACATCTTAGTCTGCCTTAAAGATTTGAGGTGCTAATATTGTTTTATGTCGGCAGACTGGTCCTGGGGTAGCTATTGATCTGCCCATAGGCTATTGTAAATTTGGAAATTTGTGCATAAAATGAAAAGACTAGAAAGCTTTACAAGAGACTGGTCCAGATATGGCACATTATCTTAATTAGTTACCATGAAATAACAAATTGAAGTTCTCTATATGTATTTACATGCTTTGCAAGACTTCATCACTAACACTTAAAAAGGCTCCATCTTTTAAGAAATTTATGAAGGTTTGAATAAAATTTTAATTGAAAATGAATATGAATTTACAAAAAAAAAATTGAAAATTCGAGTTTTATATGAATTAAAATGAGTTGGTAAAATTTGTTAATTTTAGTGGCGTTTGTGGTAAAAGCGCCGCTAAAGACCATGTTTTTAGCGGCGTTTGTGGGAAAAGCGCCGCTAAAGACCATGTTCTTTAGCGGCGTTTGTGAGAAAAGCGCCGCTAAAGACCATGTTCTTTAGCGGCGTTTTTTCAAATAAACGCCGCTATTTTTAGCGGCATTATCTTTAGCGGCATTTTTTTGGCGCTTGTTAAAGCACCGCTAAATGTTTTAGCGGCACTTATAAGCGCCGCTATAGATCCAAAAAAACGCCGCTAAAAACCTGTTTTCCTGTAGTGGGTTAATGCTTTAGAAAGAAATGTTGGACAAAACACGTCATTGAATACATATAAATATAATATCTGTATAAAATAATATAAACAAATATTTTTTGTTTATGTAAAACACAGTAGATATAAATAAAATAAAATTAAATAAATATTTATTTTTATATAAAATCATATTCGAGAAAAAATTTATATAGCAGGATTTGAAAATACCAGATGTCGAATTAGAGAATCGAGTTTACTAGATGTTGAGGCCTATTTTCACAGTTTCCTTAAGATAGATTCGGCCACTCCTACAATACTTGGAGAAACGTTGGTCTTCTGTCTCCTAGGATACAACAACATAATGACCTCAGTAGCGATCAACGAGCAAACCTTGTCTTCTTCTATCACCGAAACGTTGAAAAAATCCAGAGAGAAAAAGAAAGAATTTTCGAGAGTGAAAATAACAGAATAAAATCGTTATGTGTCTAAATAATTCTATAGCATTCTTTAGGCTTGTCTAGACACACAAATGTGGAGGAATTTAGGAAAGATTGAGATATTTTGTCTTTTTAAAACAGATTCTTTTTAATATCTGTTGAGAAAAAAATTAAATTATGTTTTTGGGTTAAAATATCAATAAGCCCTTTTTGGGCCCGACCGATCCAAACATTTCATCACATTGCCCATGTTATGCAAGTGCCCCCAACCTCGATGGGTTTGAATCTATACTTCCCTTTCACGCTAGGCAAAACTTCAAGCTTAGATATTCAACAATCTTTTAGTGGGTTTTCATATATAAACACATCTCACACTTGTCATCTAACCAATGTGGGATCTAAGCTTTTCTTTTCCTCAACTTATTCACAAGTGGTGTACTTTGAGCATCAATTTCTTATTCATTGCTTATTCATTTTGAACATATGATATACCATTGTAAAGGTCTCATGAAGTAGAATATAAAATCATAATTTTATGATTCAATCCTCCACCTTTACGTATCAAGAATATGCGTTAAAGTTACCCAAAAATGCTATTTTTCTAACAAGAAAGAATACCAATATGTCTAAGCTTGGGTTATTAGTTCAAAATTGTTTTTATCTTGGGTTGTTCTTTATTGATTTATCTTTTCTTTGGATGAAGAAGGATGCGAATAAGATTACTCATCGCTTAGTGTTGGTGGCCTTATCTTATGCACCCTAGCTATCATGAGTTCAAGTATACTTTGGATGTTTCCACACCTATTTTTAACGCAAATGTTTCTGCTCGTTCTAATAAGGATCGTATGCATACGATCGAGTGCATGGGATAAATCTATTGGCTTGAAATTGTTATAAATACATGAAGTGGATGTCTAACTCTTTTAAACCCTCATTAAAGTAATGAGATAAAACTTTCTGGTTCATTTATGACCATGAGAGTAAATTATATGTTTCAATTATGAAACTAAAGAGACTTCATTTACATGTACTTCTTTGAATGTAAATGAGCTTATAAATAAAACTCCTTGAAATGAAAGTAATAAGAAAAGAGAAAATTTTCTGTTGATTTAAATCTATTGCTTACTTTAAGTATTCTTTTATTTGATTTTTTTATAATATGTTATCGAGCCTCTACAAGTTCATAGTGAAGTTCACGTAATTTCGGCTTTATATAATTTGTCCGTATAACTCCCGTTAAACTATATACGGTATACATATTTTCATCATTCTTTTATTTTGTTTTCTAGATGAAATATTTGCTTTGGATAACATTTTCACATTTATTTTTACAACTCAAATGTTATAATGATAATTATATATACATGTTTTTTTTTACTAAAAGAAATTTCAATTAATGTAATTTGTGTTAAGTTATGATTATGACTATTTCTTTGCATGTCAATACTTGATATACATATTATTATTTAGAAAATTTGGTATACATATATATATAATTGACTTAGTTTACGATTAAGAATGCTTATCATTTTACTAATTTGTTTTATTTTGATTCAAGTGATTATAATGTCAAATCTTGCTAAACTTGAATTTGCGGCCTTAGACATATCAGGCAAGAGTTATTTGTCATGGGTGTTAAATGTTGAAATTCACCTAGATGCTAAAGGTCTAGGAGATACTATATTAGCAAATAAAGAAGCATCTAATAAAGACAAGGCAAAAGCAATGATTTTCATCCGTCATCATCTACATGAAGGATTAAAAGTAGAATATCTCACTGTGAAAGACCTTCATAATTTGTGAAATAATTTGAAAGAAAGATTTGACCACCAGAAAATGGTGATACTTCCTAAAGCTCGTTATGATTGGATGCACTTACGGTTGCAAGATTTTAAGACTGTAAGTGAATACAATTCAGAACTTTTCAAATTAGTTCTCAACTAAAATTATGTGGAGAAAACATAACTGATGAGGACTTGTTAGAGAAAACATTTTCAACCTTTCATGCTACTAATGTGCTTCTGCAGCAGCAATATCGTGAAAAAAGTTTTAAAAGGTATTCTGAATTGATTTCATGCCTTTTAGTGGTTGAACAAAATAATGAGTTGTTGATGAAAAACCATGAAATTTGTCCCACTGGTTCTACACCATTCCCTGAAGTGAATGCAGCAGTACACAATAATTATGAACATGAAAAATATAGAGGTCGTGGTCGCGGCCGTGGTCGTGGACGTAGTGGGGGACGTAGTCGAGGATGTACTGGTAATCGTTATCATAGTGGTCATAATAATGGTACTACTAAACACCAAAAAAAGAATAACAATGAAGGACAAGAAAGAGGTGGTAAAGATATTCCTTCAAAGATTGTTGAGAATTTATGTTATTGATGTGGTATGAAGGGCCATTTGTCACATACTTGTCGTATGTCTGAGCATTTAGTGAAATTTTATCAAGCATCCATTAAAAAGAAGGGAACGAATATGGAGATAAATTTCATATCCCAAAATGATGATGAAATTGAGGCAAAAGATGAAAATATTCACTATGACGATGCCTACAAAAGTGATAAATATCATGACCTTAATAATATAACTCACTTAGATATGACAAATTTCTTGGAGAATCATTAGAAAACTTGATGTTATTTTGAAATTTTCATGTTGATTTAAGTATGTTTTATTTTCTTGCATAAATAATAATTTATATATTTAATAAATATTTGCAATGTTTCTCATAATATATTTTATTTATTTTTATGAAGAATATGAATATTCAACAAAGTTTCGTTGGACCCAAAATCAATGGAGATATGTGTCTTGCAGATAGTGCTACAACACATACGATACTCAAAGATAAAAGATATTTTTCTCATTTGACAATAAGTGATGCCCATGTTAATACAATATCGGGTAGTTCAAAACTTATTGAGAGCTTCGGAAGAGCTATTATATTATTACCTAAAGGTACAAAAATGGTCATTGATGATGCTTTATATTCTACTAAGTCTCAAAGAAATTTATTAAGTTTTAAAGATATTCGTCTTAATGGATATCATATTGAGACTATGAATGAGAAAAAAGATTGAATATCTATACATTACAAATGTTGAATATGGAAAGAAATATGTTTTGGAAAGGTTACCTGCTTTTTCATCAAGTTTATATTATACACATATTAGTGCAATTGAGACACATGTCACTACAAACCAGAAGTTTGTAGAACCACATATTTTTACTATTTGGCATGATCGATTAGGCCATCCCGGATCTATTATGATGCGAAGAATAATTGAGAATTCAATTGGACACCCATTAAAAAACCAAAATTCTTGAATTCAAAGATTTATCTTGTGTTGCTTGTTCTCAAGGAAATTGATTATTAAACCATCACCAACTAAAGTTGGGATTGAATCTCCCGCATTTCTAGAATGTATTCAAGGTGATATATGTGGACCCATTCATCCACCATGTGGACCATTCAGATATTTTATGGTATTAATAGATGCATCTAGTAGGTGGTCACATGTGTGTTTATTATCGGCTCGCAACTTGGCGTTTACGAGACTACTTGCTCAAATAATTCAATTAAGAGCACAATTCTCAGATTATGCAATCAAAACTATTCGTCTTGATAATGGTGGTGAGTTTACATCCCAAGCTTTTAATGATTATTGTATGTCAATTGGGATAAATATTGAACATCCTGTAGCTCATGTTCACACGCAAAATGGTTTAGCTGAATTGTTTATCAAACGCCTCCAGCTAATAGCTAGGCCATTGTTTATGAGAACAAAACTCCCTGTTACAGCTTGGGGATATGCTATTTTGCATGCAGCAACACTTGTGCGCTTCAGGCCAACAAGTTATAATAAATACTCCTCATTACAATTGGCTTTTGGTCAGGAGCCAAATATTTCCTATCTTAGAATTTTTGAATGTGCCGTATATGTTCCAATTGCTCCACCACAACGCACAAAGATAGGTCCTCAAAGGAGGTTGGAAATATATGTTGGTTATGAATCTCCTTCTATAATTAAGTATATTGAACCATTAACTGGAGATTTATTTGCTGCACGATTTATTGATTGTCATTTTGATGAAACAACATTCCCAACATTAGGGGGAGAGAAAACAACTTGTAAAAGAGATTACATGGAATGGATCATCATTATCTCAATTAGATCATCGTACAAATCAATGTGAACAAGAAGTTCAAAGGATCATACATTTGCAAAACATCGGCAATCAACTTTCAGATTCATTTATTGACCTAAAGAGAATTACAAAATCTCACATACCAGCTGAAAATGCTTCAGTACGAATTGATGTCCCAATAGGGCAAACTGTTAGTGCATAAGATAGTAATCCACGCCTAAAGCATGGAAGACCAGTCGGTTCCAAAGATAAAAATCCTAGTAAATGAAAAGGAGCAAATAATCAAAATGGTTATATTGTGAAGGCAAGTGCCCAAGAAGAGGCCAAAGATATAACTAATCAAAAAACCCCAGAAGAGGTTCATGTACCTGAAAATGATAACGAAGAGATCTCAATTAGTTATGTTACATTAGGAAAAAGATGGAACCGAAAAAATATAGTTGTCGACAATAATTTTGCTTATAATGTAGCTATTGAAATAACAAAAACAAATGAAGATCCTGAGCCTAAATCTATTGAGGAATGTAGAAATAGAAAAGATTGGCCAAAATAGAAAGACGCAATTCAAACATAATTAAATTCGTTTTCTAAACTTGAGGTTTTTGGACCTATAGCCCAAACACCTAAATATGTAAAGTCGGTAGGATATAAATGGATATTTGTGCGAAAACGAAATGAGAAAAATGAAGTCGTAACATATAAAGCACGACTTGTGGCACAAGGATTTTCGCAAAGGCCCAGCATTGATTACTAAGAGACATATTCTCCTGTGGTGGATGCAATCACGTTTAGATACCTTATTAGTCTGGCAGTACGTGAAAAACTTTGCATGTATCTAATGGATGTTGTTACAGCCTATTTGTATGGTACACTTGATAGTGAAATTTTTATGAAAATCTCAGAAGGATTTAAAATCCCTGAAGGATATAGAGTTTCTCGAGAAAATTGCTCAATCAAATTAAAGAAAAGTTTATATGGATTAAAACAATCTAGACGTATGTGGTACAATCGTCTTAGTGAATATTTGTTAAAAGAAGGTTATAAAAATGATCCAATATGTCCATTTGGTTTTATAAAAAGGTTTGGATCAGGCTTTGTGATAATTGCTATTTATGTTGATGATCTAAATATTATTGGAACTCCTGAAGAGCTTCGAAATACAATAAATTATTTAAAGAAAGAATTTGAGATGAAAGATCTTGGAAAAACAAAGTTTTGTCTTGGCCTGCAGATCGAGCATTTAAAAGATGGAATTCATGTCCATCAGTCAACTTATACGGAAAAGATCTTAAAGAAATTTTATATGGATAAAGCACATCCATTGAGTACCCCGATGGTTGTAAGATTGCTAGATGTGAATAAAGATCAATTTCGTCCTTGTGAGAAAGATGAAGAGTTTCTTGGTCCTGAAGTACCATATCTTAGTGCCATAGGGGCATTGATGTATCCTGCAAACAACACAAGACCTGATATAGCTTTCTCTGTAAACTTGTTAGCAAGATTTAGTTCTTCTCCAACACGTAGATATTGGAATGGAATTAAACAAGTGTTTAGATATCTCAGAGGGACCACTGATATGGGGTTATTTTATTCAAATGATTCAAAATCTCTATTAGTTGGTTATGCTGATGCTGGATATTTATCGAATCCACATAAAGGTCGATTTCAAACGGGATATTTATTTACATATGGAGATACTGCCATATCATGACGTTCAACAAAGCAGACATGAGCTACCGCCTCTTCAAATCATGCTGAAATAATTGCAATGCATGAGGCAAGCCGAGAATGTGTTTGGCTAAGGTTATTAACCCAACATATCATGAAGATATGTAATTTGCCTTTGCAGGAAAAGATGCCAACTATCTTATACGAAGATAATGCAACATGTATAGCTCAATTGAAGGGTGGTTACATTAAAGGTGACAGAACGAAACATATTTCAAAAAAAATTTTCTTCACTCATGATCTTGAGAAGAAAGGTGACATTGAAGTTCAACAAATTCGTTCTGGTGATAATTTAGCAGATATTTTTACTAAGGCGTTACCAACTTCAACATTTGAAAGACTACGTGACAAGATTGAAATGCGTCAATTCAAATATATAATGTGATGTTGCCATTAGGGGGAGTCTAAAACATGTTGTACTCTTTTCTTTTAACCAGGGTTTTGTCCTAATGGGTTTTCCTGATAAAGGTTTTTAACGAGGCAACTTATAATAGGATTGTGTACTCTTTTTCCTTGATTAGATTTTTATCCCACAAGGTTTTTTCTAATAAAGGCTTTAATGAGGCACATTTTTATTTAAAAGACATCCAATGGGGAGTGTTATAAATACATTAAGTGGATGTCTAACTCATTTAAACCTCTAACTCCTTTAAACCCTCATTAAAGTAATGAGATAAAACTCTCTGGTTCATTTATGACCAGGAGAGTAAATTATATGTTTCAATTAAGAAACTAAAAAGACTTCATTTACATGTACTTCATTGAATGTAAATGAGCTTATAAATAAAACTCCTTGAAATGAAAGTAGTAAGAAAAGAGAATTTTCTGTTGATTTAAATCAATTGCTTACTTTTAAGTATTCTTTTATTTGATTTTTTTTATAACAGAAATTAATTTTTCTTTTTTTCTTTTGCATGTTTCCTTGATACTCTAAAATTTTTATCTATGAATTTGACATTTTTCATTAAAAGAATTTATTACATTTAAATTAAAATGTAGGATTCACATAGGAGGATTGAAGGCGCCTCTGATGTGAATTGTAGTTTGAATTAAAAGAAATTTATTACAAACATGGTATTTCATTATCTACACTTCAACACATTCGTATGTTGTATAATAATATCAATACTATTCTACCTTGGTAAATTAAACGTAATCATGACACAATGCTTTAATGCCTTAGCGGCATTTTTCTTTTTCCGAACGTCTCAATCGAAGGCATAGAATAAAAAAGGTTGAATTGAACGAAGCACCGCTAAATTCTTCAACATCATTTTCAGTGACTAAATAGTTGAGGGTGTTTAAGCTTTAAGAACACCGCCATATAAAGAAAAAGGCCAGTGTCGACCCTAGAGAAATAAAGCATTGGCAGCACCTTACCGAGTCAAATTTGGCGTCTTAGTCCCATATAATAGGATTAGACGTGGACCTTCACGCATTTATTAACCATTGAGATTGAAGAGGTTTAGGGTGGATTTGAATGGACGGTGTATTTATTTGTAGTTAGTGTAAAAATAATGATGATGATGAAATTAGATACTGTAACGATACGTTAACGTGAAATAAAAAGTAAACTAAGTACAGCGCAACGCGCTTTATAACCCATCTAAATCCACCCTTAATATTTGCATGTGCATATAATGCAAAAGCATAGTATGTTTTATATCAACTTTCCTCCTAACCATCTTGCATCAACAATCAACAAAAATTCACCTATCAATGAATTCGATCATTCCAATCTTTATGAATTAGACTCTGAATTTAAATCCATTTTTTCTGTTCCAATTGTTATTTAATAAAAAAATATAAAGTTTAATTATTTTTATTAGTAACAGAGTAGCAAATAAGAATAAAGAAATAGAAATGAAGACGTGATCTGATCCATTGACAATAGCAACTAAGAGTTGGGGTCAGCTTAGCCTCATAATTGTTGGGCTAATTTTGAGACACTCTAATGTTTTTGTGTGCTGCTGTGCTGCATGGTCATGGATGGACCTTCATATCTTCCATTTAATCATTCCTTATTTTCTTGAGTTTAGAAATTCAAATCATTTTAAATTTTTGATTAACGGAGCTTGAAATTGGTTCAAGTTGGATGGAATTTATGTTAAAAGTGGGATTATAATTGGTAGATCTACTTTGGCAGATACTAGAGATAATGAAGAAAAGGTTGACATAAGGCTCATCATTTAAATTTTTATTTTTTTAATCTTTAAATTTATGTTTTTCATCAAATCGTCTTAAAATGAATGAAAATTTAATATTTTTTAATTTTATTGATGTGACATATACGGGGATGACATGTCAATATTTAATTAAATTTTTTAAAATTTAAAAATTCAAACATATTATAATTTTTTTTAAAATTAAAAAATTATATAAAATATTTTATAAATTTAAAAAATTAATTAAATACTTACATGGCATATATGTGATGTCATCAACGTATATATCACATCAATAAAATTAATAAATATTAATTTTCTATACATTTTAACATTATTTGACAAAAAAACGTAAACTCAAAATTACCAAAAATAAAAATTAAATAAAGTAATAAAATATGTTGAAGCCCAATTTTAATCGGGTTTGGACCTTTGGTTTTAATTAAAAGTTTAAATTGATTTTAAATTTATTTTAAATTTAAATTTACCTATTTAAATTTACTTTAAATTTAAATTTAATCAAATTTAAAATAATATTAAACTTAAAATTAAAAGTCCAATTACAAATGTCCATCTACAAAGGACCAAATAAAAGGCCCAATTACAAGCCCAAATTGGAGCCCAATTACAAACAAGCCCAATTAGGCCAACTTGTAGCCCAAATACACCCTAAATCCTAACCCAAGTACCCGAACCCATTTACAATTAGCCCAGACGCCCAATGTCCCAAGGCTCCCACTTGTGCTGCCACCTCCATCTCAGCCACTTAGAAGGCGACATGTCAGCACCACCAGCAGGGTCATCTCCAAGCAAGTTGCTTCTGATTCTGCCACAGTCACCTTCTCCAAAACTGCTCCCAACCGCCACTGCTACAGACTGCAACAGCCGAACCTGCAAAAGAAAGAAAAGACCAGTTTTAATTGCAAACAACAAATTGTAATAATTGTAATCTGGTTATAAAAACCAGATTCAAACATTTTGTAGGGGTGAGGAACCCAATTCTGGAAATCAACACAAACCCTTGTTTTGAAAATGAATAGAAAAACACTTTTCTAATATAACCAATACAGAAGCAGATTATCAAAATATATTGTGAATCAAAATAGAGACAGCCAACAACAGTGAATATCCAAGCATCGGAACAGCCAGGTATTATTAATGCACACTTACTATCATTTATGATTGAAACTTCTAAACTTATCAGATTCTGGGTGTATATTGATGCATGTTTTAATATCCTATTAGTATTCATTGCATCGTTTTAAATGCATTAATAAGTATTGTT
The DNA here is from genome assembly GCA_005610355.1 of Gossypioides kirkii. NCBI lineage: Eukaryota > Viridiplantae > Streptophyta > Magnoliopsida > Malvales > Malvaceae > Gossypioides > Gossypioides kirkii. The sequence goes on along the minus strand of CP032247.1, from coordinate 19,735,997 downwards.
TTAAATGCATTAATGAGTATTAATAACTTTTTAATAACAATAATATTATAATTACAATAACAATAGTGATGATATTAATAATAAATATTTAATATTAAGTTCGTAAATATCTTTCTAATAATTATTAAGAATAATTAATATTATAATAATAAAAAATAGAAATTGAAAGGACAGAAAACTCTTCCCTGTCCAACCACCGTCAGAGTCGGAGCCGGAGCCGGAGTCCACCACCGTCGCTATCGCACTTCGACATCGCCAGATCTGCACAAGGACAGCAAATGAGGATTAAATTTGAGATCAACATGTATTTCAAATGCTTTAAAATATAAGAACAAATAAGAAAAATAAAAAAGCATGAAACCACTGAAGCATTTTACACCGAAAATTAGATTTCTTGAGTTTTAAACAAGAAACAGAGTTTCTTAAATGAAGAAAGAAAATGGTTTTTAAACCAGATCTGGCAGATCTGGATTCGGTTTATTAAGAATGAAAAAGATTGTTTTTTAAAAGAAAAAAGAAAAAGAAGAAAAGAAAAGGGCAAGAAGAGGGATTTTCCAACTCACCAACGACCACAGACCGGCGACGGCGGCGCGTTACGGACGGTGACCGATCCGCGGGCAACAGGGTTAGAAGTGAACTAAGGACGTCGGAACGTGGTCGAGGCATCATCGACGCGCGTTCACGCTTGAGTTGGGCGGCCGTTAGTGCTCTGCCGGAGCATGGCCGGCCTTGGAGGCTCCTAGAGAGAAAAGGGAGAGAAGGGGGGCTTATTTCTAAAAAATGAAGAAGGGTCAGATTTTTTGAGGGTTAAAGGGTATTTAAACCACAAAGTGACGTCGTTTTGCCCAATCCGACCCATGCCCGAACCGATCCGACCCGACCCGCTCCTAGGATCCGCGTGTTTTCGTTTAATGGATTATTTACGTGTTTGATCCTTCCGCTTTTTTTAATTGTTTTAATTTAGTCCTTTTCATACTTTTAATTATTTTAATTTGGCCCAATAATTTTATTTACTTTTCAATTTAGTCCTTTGACATTTTGAATGTACCAGAGGCTGCCAGGTATCACTGTTTTGGGTTATTTATGCATTTGATCCTTTTTATTTTTAATTTGTTTTAATTTGGTCTTTAAATCAATTTCTGTTTAATTACACAATTGGCCCAGGAATTTTTCAAGATTTACAAAAGTCTTTTGACTTCTGGATGCCTGTGAGGCTGCCACGTGTCACCCATTCTTTGGTTTTATTGCTTATTGGTCCCTAAACTATTCAAAAATTACCATTTTACCCCCCAAACTTTCCAAAATTCCATTTTTAACCTCGATTTCACAAAAAATTACTATTTTACCCTCGAACTTTTTAAAATTCTATCTTTAACCCTGATTTCACCAAAAATTACCATTTTACCTCTAAACTTTCCAAAATCCCATCTTTAACCCCTATTTCACCAAAAATTACCATTTTATCCTCGAACTTTCCAAAATCCCATTTTTAACCCTAATTTTACCAAAAATTATATTTTTACCCTCGAAAGTTAAAAATTACCATTTCACCCCCGGGCATCCAAAGGTCCAGTTTTCGATCTCGATCGCATCGTTTTTCTTCTTCACTAAATACTTGCATTTATTTTAATCATTATGCATTTGCATTTTACACTTTTGCATTCTATTTATCTGCTTATTATCTTGTTTCATATTCAATTTCTTTTATTAATTGCTATTCGATACTTTAAACTTATATGCTCATTTTCAAAGTATTTTCAAAGACGAGGCAATATTCCTCTCGTGTTAAAGCTTCGAAAAATCATGCCCTAACGTGTCGGGTGTGATTTTTTCGTATAACTCATATGCGTCGAGTATCATTTTCTAAGATTTTTTATACCCGTTAACCCCGAGATTCTGAGAATCGTGTCCTAACGTGTTGGTCACGATTTTAATTCTCCGCAAAAATCGAAGTAAACGGGTATTCCATATTTGAATCTTTTAAACTTTGTGTCCGAGGATTACATTTTAAATTCAATACGAAATTTTCAAACTCTCAAAAAATATATCTATATCACAAATAACTTTAAAAACGAGGCAATGTCCTTCCGTGTGAGAACTTCGAAAAATCGCACTTTAACGTGTTAAGTGTGATTTTCGTAATTCATGCGAATACAAATCGAATATCCTTTTCAAAAGTTTTCAAAATACTCTTCAAATCTAATAATTATATACAAAGTGACTTTATAACCAAAAGAAGAAACAATGTTCTTTCGTGTGAAGATCTCGAAATTTCGTGCCCTAACGTGTTGGGTGTGATTTTCGTATGGTTCATATGATAGAACACTCTCTTTAAAATGTCCTGAAATGTACCGTAATTTAGTGCTCTAATGTGTTGGACATAACATCTAATTCTCATAGAGGATCGAAAACATGAGGACGAATTCTCCTTAAAAGTTTTCCTTTGAAATTATATGAAGCCGTCTAAAATAAACATCGTATTTTAAATTTTACTCGAGTTTTAATTATTTTCATAAAATAAGACCCGAAAATAATCATGTGGTACCAATTTTTGGGCATATGGGGGTGCTAATCCTTCCTCATGCGTAACCGACTCCCGAACCTGTTTCACTGGATTTCGAAGACCCACATTTTTAAAAAACATTTTAAACGTTTTATGGTGATCCAATCACGCCTAATAACAGATTGGTGGCGACTCCCATTTCCCTTTTATTCCAAAAATACCTAAAATGATTTTTTTCGAAGCCCCGTTCCCGAGGTGGTTTCGACAGCTGGCGACTCCACTGAGGAATTATTTTTAAAATAAACGTGAGCCAGGCCAAAATTGATAATGCTAGTGTAATTTATTGAGAACTTTTTAATGTCGATTTTATTTAACATGTGATCCTCGGCATTTTTGTGTGGTATTTTATTGTGTGATATTGCTAGTGTAATTTTGCATTCATGTGCATTGTGATACTACCCTTTAAGTGGAGGCGTTAAACTACTCCTTCGTGAGGTCTTCACCTCCGTGCAGGATGGTAGATCGCCTTCGGGATTACAAAGTACACTTTTTTTCGTGAAGTTTTCACTTCCGTGCAAACATGCAGGAAATGAATCCCCCTAAACCGAACTCGTCCGTATAAGCCTGTAATGGGTGAGGATAGAGGAATCTGCTGGTTTGGGTACCTTTTACTTTAGAACCTAAACTACGTATAGTGAACCGTAAGCGCTCACCCTAGAAGGAGTTAGGCCGAGCCTTGTTAGTACTCGAAACATTTTTAGGTTCTGTGTTATATATTTGTATGATGATTTTGTTATATTTATCACCTGCTACTAACCATGTTTGTTTTGCCTCTTTCACCTGCATTTGCATCATCATAAATGAAAAGGTGTTGATTTAAATCCGTTTTACCGACTAGGCAGTTTCATCATGAAGGAAGAATTTCTCGATAAAGTAAAAGGTAATATGGTGACGCGCCTATGGTCTGAGGAGCAGCAACGCGAAAAAGGTGACAGCCTGAAAGAGGGGCATTTGTCAGAATTTTGGGACTATACTCGTATCAATGTGACTCAGAATAACTTGCAGGAGTTGAAAGAGATTTGGGGACAGTGGGATAATGAGATGAAACAGATGTTTTATCAAGACTATGGAGATTTACCTTACTTACTGGAAGTCAAGATCGATAAGCACCTCTTCCGAGCCTTTACTCAACATTGGAACCCGGATATAGTTGCTTCACCTTCGAACACTTGGACTTGACACCTACTATAGAAGAATATACTGCTCTGATCCGATGTCCAAGGTTCCAAGTCGATAAGGCATATTCTAAAGACGTGAGTGTTCCAACATTGTTAAAGAGACTGATGAACGCAACGGGGATAAGCGAGCAATAGGTTGCTCCTCGTATAAGAGTAAAAAGGGACAATAGGTGCATTACTTGGAAAATTTTGCGAGACCTGATTGTGACACACCCGGATATGAGAAGACGCATTGACATTTACGGGTTGGTCTTATTCCCGAAAGCACTAAGGCACGTGGAAGATGCAGTAGTAGCATTATTTGATCGACTCAGTAGAGGAATTACCCCTGTCCCTACTATCCTGGCAGAAACTTTTCGCTCGTTGAGTGCTTGCCAGAGGGAAGGAAAAGGAAGATTTATCGACTGCGCACAACTCTTGATGGTTTAGTTTCACAGCCATTTCTGGAAAGTGGAGATATTTTCTTGTAGGGTTTTCTCGACCGACTTCTCGCCTTTGAAGAATTTTGTGGCTTCGCAACGAGAATGAAAGCGTCTGAAGAAAAGTGGACGACGGTTCTCCAGAATCTACGGGACGAGGACATTCAATAGTGCGCTCCTTGGTTTCTTCCCGATGAGGTCCTTTACCGCTGTGGCGATTTTGATTGGGTCCCGTTACTCGGAGTTTGGTGTGCCACTGGGTATGGTCCTCTGCTCGTTTTGAGACAATACAAGACAAGACAGTTCATCCCTATAACTCATGGCCTAGCACAGTGCGAGTTTCGTATAAGGGGAGTGATTATAAGAAAAAGGTCCGAGAGGTGGCAAACGCGTGAAAAATGGTACAAAGAATAAAGAAGTTCAGTGTGAACCCTCTAATAACCTCGAACTACGACTAGTGGAGGAGCAAGAGGGTTAATGACAACATCCCCGCGTCAAATCCGGGAAATGTTCGCCCAGTAGAAGAATGTCTGCAAGAAGCTCCTTTAGAGCTAGACATCCTCAAACAAGATTTTGAAAGGAAAAACTCGGAGTTTGGTAAGAGGATAGAGGTATTGGAGGAAGATAAGATGAAGCTGGGGCAAGATGTAGATTTTCACAGACTAGAGGCGGAGAAGCTAAGAAAAGGAAAAAACGAAGTCGAAGAAGACCTCGAGGACTTAAAGAAGCATTACAAGAAGCTTCGTCAGTCTATGAAAATTGCAGGGCTGGAAAGATATCCGAGCAATGACGCTAGAAGATTCAAATACAGAAGGACTAAGCGGAACAATGGCAAAGAAGGTTCCAAGACGGTCAGGCCCGTGAAAACGCCTTGGAAGGGGAATTACTAGAAAAACTGGTCGAGAAGGCCGAGATGAGAGCTAGGATGACCAGCCTAGAAGAAAGGATAGAAGAATAGAAGAGTCATTACGGAGGCACCGTAATCGGAATACCGTACTGGAGCTCAAAGCCTGCATGGCTGAAAAATAAGAGTTAAGAGAAAGAGTGCAAGAATTGAAAGCCACACTCCACAGCAATGAAATCCGACTCGAGATTATGAAAGAAATTGGAAGCTAGTGAATGGCACGCTCACCAAGCCCAGAGGGAAATCGGGGAAAGAGATCATAATGGGGAGAGCATTGACTCAAATGAGAAAAGCTGCAGATTACGTACAGGATTGGCTGCTGAAGCTGATGTTTTGAGTCTTCAATACGAATCCAAGACGGAGCTAGAAAAGAAGTTAGCTAGGCTTTTAGAAAAAGTTAAAGCTCTCGGACAAAAGGCCAAACCATTTATGTAACTTCTGTTTTATGTTAAGATTTTTTCTCGTCGAGAAGTTGCTCTAAATGAAAGTGGATTTTGGAATCGATGCCTTTTCTTGCATTGCATGCATGTCATTTGCATTATATTTTGCATGTTCTCGCATAACAATACTAATTAATTAAAATTAATAACCAGTTAACACCAGTCATCATTGAAAATACGCATCATTATTATACCCGCAAGAAAACAAAAGCCATGGAACAACGGCTTGAGAAGATCAGAAAGAACTACAAGATCAGATGCAGGAGCAAATGGCAGCAATGTGTAGGGAAATAAAGAACCAATTTTTGGAGGTACAAAAGAGTTTGATGACAGAATTAGTGCAAGTTAAACAAAGCATGGCTGATAAAGGAAAAAGCTCTGCTATGGAGGATGAGGAGGACCCGAGTATTCCCCGGGTTTTACAACCAGTACACAACCCAACGTTACAAGAAATACCGACTAGAGAAGCCCATGTCACCATTAGGCCACAACAGCAGATCACAGGCACGTTAGGGCCTACTAACTATGTAGTCGGATCTGGGTCAAAGCTAGAAGATAATGCTGCAAACCTGGGAGTTCCAGATTTTAATGAGATGATAAAAGAGGACCTCCCTAGGGAAATGGAGGAAAAGTATAGGCTATTAGAGTAGAAAATTCAGGCAATACAAGGAATTGAAAATTCTTACGGAGTGGATGCCAAAGAATTGAGTCTGATTCCAGACTTGGTTCTCCCTCCCAAGTTTAAAGTTTTTGAATTCGAAAAATATCACGGGACGAGCTGCCCAGAAACACATCTAACCATGTTCTGTAGAAAGATGGCGGGGCATGTTCACAATGATCAATTGCTGATTCACTGTTTTCAAGATAGTTTGGTCGGATCGACGGTCAGATGGTATAACCAATTGAGCCAAGCGAAAATTCATTTATGGAAAGATCTGGCACAAGCTTTCCTAAAATAATATGGTCATGTGACCGAGATAGCTCCCGATAGGCTCACATTACAGAACATGGAAAATAGGTCAAACGAAAGTTTTAGACAGTACGCACAGTGATGGAGAGAAATGGCAACACAAGTACAGCCGCCGTTGACAGCTAAAGAGACCACAAATGCTATTTGTCAATACCCTTAAAACCCCTTATCTTAATCATTTGCTGGGAAATGCTACCAAAAGCTTCGTCGACATGGTCATCTCAGGAGAGATGATTGAAAATGTAATTAAAGCTGGTAAAATCGAGGCGAGAGAAAACGCTAGAAGACCTGCCCCTAGAAGAAGAGATAACGAGGTCAGCAATACTAGTGTATACCGGCCTGGTATGCCAAGTACACCCTTCATATCAAGTCAGCCTAAGGCACCAGTAGTTAATCATTAAAACGCCCCAAGGCGGGAACCGAGTGTTAGGCCAAAAATTCAATACACTCCACTTCCAGTGTCGTACAAAGAACTCTACAAGATGTTGTATGACGCCCATGAGGTAGCTCCTCAAAGGGTGAAACCGTACGAACCATCGTTTCCGGCTTGGTACGACGCGAATGCTCATTGTGAGTATCACGCAGATATTGTAGGACACTCAATCGAAATTATCCAGCTTTCAAAAGACGAGTCGAAGACTTGATAAGATTCGGGGTCGTGAAATTGGAAGACCCAACTAGGCCTAATGTAGCTGGGAACCCTCTGTCGAACCATTCCAACCAAGGGGTCAATGCCGTGCTAGAGGAAAGGGCACGAAAAGTCAAGAGAAGAGTGAAAGACATTAGGTCTCCACTACGATGGGTATGACAGCAAATGGTCAAAGTCGGGATGATCGTGAAAGATTAGAAGTGTATGATAATAGGGACCGACTGTGAGTTTCATGCTGTTAGGGGCCATGAAGTCCAAGATTGTGACGAGTTTAAAGCCCTACTACAAACATTGATGAACAATCAGGAGCTGAAATTCCTCGAAAAAGAAGAAGGAAAAGAAGTCAATGATATCTGTGCTTCCGAAGAGGGGTCAGTCAACCACCCGAAGGTGATCATTTGTAAACCACCAAAAGCGCAGCCAGTGGCCAGACGACGCCTCGTATTATCATCCAAAACCTGCAACCTTCCCTTACAATGATAGTAAAAAGGTTCCATGGAATTACAACTACAATGTGACCATGCCAAGAGAAGGAGAGCTTAAGAAGGATGTAAGCTTGATTACCCGGAATGGTAAAATTTATGACTCAGTCGAAAAAACACAAGAGGTTAATAAAGGGAAAGTAGTAATGTACGAACCCGAAGAAGAGAAAGCCGCTCGGATTGAGAGAACCACCAATGAACCAGTATCTGAAAGGGAGGCGAAGGAGTTTCTAAAGTTCCTAAGGCACAGTGACTACAGTGTGGTGGAATAGCTCCATAAATAACCTGCATGAATATCGATCCTATCTTTGCTCCTAAGCTCTGAAGCACATCCTGACGCATTAATGAAGGTGCTCAACGAGACTTACGTGACCAATGATTTATCGGTATGTAAGTTGGACCGCATAGTTAACAACACCAGTGCAGACAATTTCATCTTCTTTAGCGATGATGAGATCCCGTTCGGGGGGATGGGATCGACCAAAGTCCTCAATATCACAACCCGTTATAAAGGGTACACGCTACCGGGAGTACTCATAGACACAGATCAGCATTAAATGTATTACCACTGGCTACACTCCAAAGATTACCGATCGATAGCTCTCATTTGAAAGGATGCAACAACATAGTAAGAGCATTCGACGGGACAAAAAGGAAGGTGACTGGAAAAATTGAAATACCCCTACAGATTGGGCCGAACACATACGAGATAGATTTTCTAGTGATGGATATTAGGCCTACCTACAACTGCCTATTGGGGAGGCCATGGATCCATTCGGTCAGGGCTGTACCTTCCTCTCTACATCAGAAGGTGAAGCTAGTGAATGAGGGGAGGCTAATTACCATCAATGCGGAGGAAGAGATAATTGCCTCTGTAACAAGCGAGTCACCTTATGTCGCAACAGATGAAGAAGCTTTAGAATGCTCGTTCCGTTCACTGGAATTTGTAAATGCAACCTTCATTTCGGAAGGAAGCAAGGTGCCTGTACCGGCACTATCATCGGCTACTAGAATGGGTTTGCGAATGATGCTTGAGAAAGGAGCTGCCTCTGGAAAAATACTTGGGAAGTACCTCCAAGGGAGAACCAACGTACCAACCCTGGTGGAAAAGCGAGATCACTACGGCTTAGGGTATAAGCCGGATGTAAAGTAGAGAAGGAAAGAGATTGAAAAGAGACAAGAGAGAAGGAGGGCTAGACTATTTGGAAAGGAGCTCTCATGGGAACCCATGATCTTTCCGCCCATTTACGAGACTTTTGTTTTAGGAGAAATAATTAACCAGAATGAAGAGCAAGGAAAAAGCGAGTAACCATTGGTGTTAGGGGGGAGCATCACGAGAGACTTGAGCATCAACGCCATATCGAAAGAAGACAAGGAAGAGAGTCTATCAAGGATTGGTCCGTGTGCATTTGAAAGCACCCTGGATAATTGGACCGTGGAGGAACTACCTGTAATCTTTAAAATTTCCTCAAAGTAATGCTCGAAATCACCTATTGCTTTAGGCCTGAAAGCAATTAGGATCTTTGTAAAAGGCCCATGTTTATTATTCAGTTATTTTAAATGAAAGTGCATTTCCTATCCTAAAACTATTCGTTCGTTTTTAATTCAACCTAATAAATCGCTTGTACATAACCAAACATATACAACTAATCATTCTTTCAATACATACATACTCATATACATACCACAGGATCATTCTTTCATAAATTCATTTTGTTCTTTGGATTTTTCTTTTTTATCCCTCAACAGGTCCTCAAATATCAATAACATGAGTAACTCTAACGTTAACTTAGAACCTCACTTCGAGCAAGACATGTGTCTAGAAGAGCTTCAGTTTTGAAGAGAATCAGGATTGTGATCTTTCTCCTGATCTGCTTAGGATGATAGGACATGAAGAAAAACAAATTCTGCCTCATTCAAACCCTGTAGAAATGATTAATTTGGGGAGCGAGGATGAAAAGAAAGAAGTAAAGATGGGGACATGCATCTCTGCGAAACTAGAATGAACCTCATCGAGTTGCTCAAAGAGTTTCAAGACATCTTTGCGTGGTCATACCAAGATATGCCTGGTTTGAGCACTAACATCGTGGTGCACAAACTCCCTATAAAAGAAGGATGCAGACCCGTACAGCAAAAGCAAAAGCTCCAAAGAATGAGACCGGATGTGCTGTTGAAAATAAAAGAAGAAGTCAAGAAATAGTTTGATGCTGGTTTCCTCCAGGTCGTGAAATACTCTGAATGGGTAACTAATATAGTCCCTATTCCTAAAAAGGATGGAAAGGTACGAATGTGCGTGGACTATCGAGACATAAATAAAGCTAGCCCAAAAGATAATTTCCCTTTACCTCACATTGATACTTTGGTCGACAACACAACAGGACATTTTTTGTTCTCCTTCATGGACGGTTTCTCGGGATATAATCAGATCAGAATGAACCTTGAGGACATGATCAAGACCACATTTGTTACATTATGGGGAACATTTTGCTACAAGGTAATGCCCTTTGGACTAAAAAATGCAGGGGTAACTTATCAGAGAGCTATGGTAACATTGTTCCATGACATGATGCACAAGGAAATCGAACTTTATGTGGATGACATGATAGCTAAATCCCAAACAGAGGAGGAGCATGTGAGAATCCTGAGGAAGTTATTTATAAGGTTAAGGAAATATCAACTAAAGCTAAATCCGGCTAAGTGCACTTTCGAGGCTACCTCAGGAAAACTGTTAGGCTTTGTGGTCAGCAAAAGAGGAATTGAAAATGACCCAGACAAAGTCAAAACCATACAAGAGCTACCACCACCCAGCACGCAAAAAGAAGTGCGAGGATTTTTAGAAAGATTAAATTACATTGCCCGGTTCATCTCACAATTAACCGAAAAGTGTGACCCTATCTTCCGCTTGCTTAGAAAGCATAACCCGGGCGTATGGGTTGCTGAGTGCCAAGAAACTTTCAATAAAGTCAAAGTTTATTTATCCAAAGCCCCTATCTTAGCTCCTCCAATTCCTGACAAGCCTTTGATACTGTACCTAACAGTCTTTGAGAATTCCATGGGATGCGTGTTAGGCCAGCATGACGAATCCGAAAGAAAGGAGAGGGCGATATATTATCTGAGCAAGAAATTTACCGATTGTGAGACTCGGTATTCATCTATTGAGAAATTATGCTGTGCACTAGTCTGGACTACACGTAAACTAAGACAATACATACTCTACCATACTACTTGGTTGATCTCGAAATTAGATCCTTTGAAGTACCTAATGGAGTCCGCAGCGCTAAATGGAAGGTTAGCTCGGTGGTAAATCTTACTCTCAGAATTTGACATCGTCTATGTCAATCAGAAGGTAGTAAAAGGAAGTACGATAGCAGACTTCCTAGCCAGTAGGGCTTTAGAGCACTATGAGCCGATAAATTTCGATTTCCCGAATGAAGATCTAATGTATGTCGCAACAGTTGAAGGGGCAACCACGAGGGAGCAACCGTGGATTTTGAACTTTGACGGAGCTTCAAACGCCGTGGGTAACGGGATTGGAGCAGTCTTAGTATCACCAAAGGGAGATCATTACCCTTTTACCAGCAATCTTGATTTTGACTGCACTAATAACATGGCTGAATATGAAGCGTACATCATGGGAATTCGTGCGGCCATAGAACGGGGAATTAAAACTCTGGAGGTTTATGGAGACTCTGCATTGGTATCTATCAACTTAAAGGAGAGTGGGAAACAAGAGATGCTAAGCTAATGGATTACCGCAAGCTAGTTCTCGAATTGATTGCGGAGTTCGATGATGTCACATTTCATTATCTCTCTCGAGAGGAAAATCAAATGGTTGATGCCCTCGCTACTTTGGCCTCGATGATCAAAGTAAGTAGGCCAGAAGATGTGAAGCCCATTCAAATGAGTATTTATGAAACTCCCGCTCATTGTTGCGATATCGAGGCAGAGGAAGAAGTAGAAAAGGACGACCACCCATGGTACCAGGACATCCTTCAATTTGTAAGAGATCGAAAATACCCCGAGCAAGCCTCGGATAACGAAAAAAGGACATTGAGAAGACTTGCTAGTATGTCTTAGACGGGGAAATCTTGTACAAAAAGAGGAAAGACCAAGTACTACTGAGATGTGTCGACGCAGTGGAAGCCAAAAAGATCTTGGAGGAAGTTCACGAGGGTATTTGCGGGACACATGCCAACGGCTTCACGATGGCCCGACAAATAATGAGATTTGGGTATTACTGGCCCCACAAATGCCAGATATATGGAGATAAGATTAATGTACCCCCATCGCACCTCCATGTCATGACTTCTCCCTAGCATTTCTCTATGTGGGCTATGGATGTCATTGGACCAATTTCCCCGAAAGCTTCCAATGGGCATAGATTCATCTTTGTGGTAATCGACTATTTCACCAAATGGGTAGAGACAGCTTCATATGCTAACGTTACTAAGTCTATAGTCAGCAAATTCCTGAAAAAGGAGATTATATGCCGGTATGGGATGCCAGAGAGGATTATATCCGATAATGCTTTGAACTTGAACAATAGCACGATTGCAGAAGTTTGCGAACAATTTAAAATCAAACATCATAATTCCTCTCCCTACCGCCCAAAAATGAATGGAGCCGTAGAGGCGGCCAATAAAAATATCAAGAAAATCGTGGCAAAGATGACTGAAACTTACAGAAACTGGCACGAAAAACTACCGTTTGCCCTCTTCGCCTACAAAACGTCAGTCAGAACTTCCACTGGGGCAACACCGTTCTCTTTGGCGTATGGTATGGAGGCAGTCTTACCCATTGAGCTTGAAATACCTTCGCTCCGAGTCTTAACTGAGCTCCAATTAAACGAGGCTGAATGGATCCAAGCTCGATATGATCAGTTGAATTTGATCGAGGAAAAGAGATTAAAAGCTATCCGCCAAGGTCAAATGTACCAAAAAAAGATGATACGGGCTTACGACAAAAAGGTTCGTCCTAAAGAGTTCCATGAGGGAGAGCTGGTTTTGAAGAAGATACTTCCCATACATAAAGATTTCCGTGGAAAATGGATGCCCAACTGGGAATGACCTTATGTAGTAAAGAAAGCTTTCTCAGGAGGACCTTATGTCAGCACCACCAGTAGGGTCATCTCCAAGCAAGTTGCTTCTTCTTATTCTGCCACAATCACCTTCTCCAAAACTGCTCCCAACCGCCACTGCTACAGACTGCAACAGCCGAACCTGCAAAAGAAAGAAAACCAGTTTTAATTGCAAACAACAGATTGTAATCATTGTAATCTGGTTATAAAAACCAGATTCAAACATTTTGTAGGGGTGAGGAACCCAATTCTAGAAATCAACACAAACCCTTGTTTTGAAAATCAATAGAAAAACACTCTTCTAATATAACCAATACAGAAGCAGATTATCAAAGTATATTGTGAATCAAAACAGAGACAGCCAACAACAGTGAATATCCAAGCATCGGAACAGTCAAGTATTATTAATGCACACTTACCATCATTTATGATTGAAACTTCTAAACTTATCAGATTCTGGGTGTATATTGATGCATGTTTTAATATCCTATTAGTATTCATTGCATCGTTTTAAATGCATTAATAAGTATTGTTTTAAATGCATTAATGAGTATTAATAACTTTTTAATAACAATAATATTATAATTACATTAATAATATTGATGATATTAATAATAAATATTTAATATTAAGTTCGTAAATATCTTTCTAATAATTAATAATAATAATTAATATTATAATAAAAAAAAAAAAATTGAAAGGACAGAAAACTCTTCCCTGTCCAACCATCGCCGGAGTCGGAGCCGGAGTCCACCACCGTCGCTATCGCACTTCGACATCCCCAGATCTGCACAAGGACACCAAATGAGGATTAAATCTGATATTAACATGTATTTCAAATGCTTTAAAATATAAGAACAAATAAGAAAAATAAAAAAGCATGAAACCACTGAAGCATTTTACACTGAAAATTAGATTTCTTGAGTTTTAAACAAGAAACAGAGTTTCTTAAATGAAGAAAGAAAATGGTTTTAAAACCAGATCTGGCAGATCTGGATTCGGTTTTTTAAGAATGAAAAAGATTGTGTTTTAAAAGAAAAAAAGAAAGAAGAAAAGAAAATGGTAAGAAGAGGGATTTTCGAACTCACCAACAACCACAGACCGGCGACGGCGGCGCGTTACGGACGGTGATCGAACCATGCCCGAACCGATCCGACCCGACCCGCTCCGACCCGACCCGCTACTAGGATCCGCGTGTTTTCGTTTAATGGATTATTTGCGTGCTTGGTCCTTCCGCTTTTTTAATTGTTTTAATTTAGTCCTTTTTATACTTTTAATTATTTTAATTTGGCCCAATAATTTATTTACTTTTCAATTTAGTCCTTTAACGTTTTGAATGTACCAGAGGCTGCCACGTGTCACTGTTTTGGCTTATTTCTGCATTTGATCCTTTTTATTTTTAATTTGTTTTAATTTAGTCCTTAAATCAATTTCTGTTTAATTACACAATTAGCCCAGGAATTTTTCAATATTTACAAATTAGTCATTTGACTTCTGGATGCTTGTGGGGCTACCAAGTGTCACCCATTCTTTGGTTTTATTGCTTATAGGTCCCTAAACTATTCAAAAATTACCATTTTACCCCTAAACTTTTCAAAATTCCATTTTTAACCCTAATTTCACCAAAAATTACCATTTTACTCCCGAACTTTTCAAAATTCCATTTTAACCCTAATTTCACCAAAAATTACCATTTTACCCCCGAACTTCCTAAAATCCCATTTTTAACCCCTATTTCACCAAATACCATTTTACCCCCGAACTTCCCAAAATCCCATTTTTAACCCCAATTCTACAAAAAATTACATTTTTACCCCCGAAAGTCAAAAATTACCATTTGCCCCCAGGCATCCAAAGGTCCCGTTTTCGATCTCGATCGCATCGTTTTTCTTCTTCACTAAATACTTGCATTTATTTTAATCATTATGCATTTTCATTTTACACTTTTGCATTCTATTTATCTGCTTATTATCTTGTTTCATATTCAATTTCTCTTATTAATTGCTATTCGATACTTTAAACTTATATGCTCATTTTCAAAGTATTTTCAAAGACGAGGCAATATTCCTCTCGTGTGAAAGCTTCGAAAAATCATGCCCTAATGTGTCGGTGTGATTTTTCGTATAACTCATACGCGTCGAATATCCTTTTCTAAGATTTTTATACCCGTTAACCCCGAGATTCCGAGAATATCGTGTCTTAACGTGTTGGTCACAATTTTAATTCTCCACGAAAATTGAAGTAAACGGGTATTCCATATTTGAATCTTTTAAACTTTGTGTCCGAGGATTACATTTTAAATTCAATACGAAATTTTCAAACTCTCAAAAAATATATCTATATCACAAATAACTTTAAAAACGAGGCAATGTCCTTCCGTGTGAGAACTTTAAAAATCGCACTTTAACGTGTTAAGTGTAATTTTTGTAATTCATGCGAATACGAATCGGATATCCTTTTCAAAAGTTTTCAAAATACTCTTCAAATCTAATAATTATATACAAAGTGACTTTATAACCAAAAGAAGAAACGATGTTCTTTTGTGTGAAGATCTCAAAATTTCGTGCCCTAACGTGTTGGGTGTGATTTTCGAATGGTTCATATGATAGAACACTCTCTTTAAAATGTCCCGAAACGTCCCGCAGTTTTGAAACTCCGAGAATTTAGTGCCCTAATGTGTTGGACACGACTTCTAATTCTCATAGAGGATCGAAAACACGAGGACGAATTCTTCTTAAAAGTTTTCCTTTGAAATTATATGAAGCCGTCTAAAATAAACATCATATTTTAAATTTTACTCGAGTTTAATTGTTTTCATAAAATAAGACACGAAAATAATCATGTGGTACCAATTTTTGGGCGTATGGGGGTGCTAATCTTTCCTCATGCGTAACCGACTCCCGAACCTGTTTCTCTGGATTTCGAAGACCCACATTTTTAAAAAACGTTTTAAATGTTTTATGGTGATCCAATCACACCTAATAAAAGATTGGTGGCGACTCCTATTTCCCTTTTATTCCAAAAATACCTAAAATGATTTTTTTTTCGAAGTCCCGTTCCCGAGGTGGTTTCGACAAAATAAATTTTTGTAAAGGTGAAAATTATGCCAAAACTTTTTAGTACAAACTCTGCTTAAACCGAACAAGTTTTGCATAATAGAAAGAGGATTGAAAAATAGAAACATAGAAATTTTAAAATTTCTTTTTATTGATACTCTTGGTAAAAAAGATAAAAAAAAAAGTTGTACGGAAATATATTTCCCTTTTACTAAAAAAAATTAAGATAAATTTAGTATTTTCTCATGATTAGCAGTTTTTTTTTAATAAAATGAGATTTTTGTATTAATTTTTTAATTGAGTTTACATTATTTTACTCATGACACTAAACATAACCAATAATATTATTTTAGTAAAAATTAATAAAGAGAAATTTTTTATTTGGTAGGAGTACAAAAGCCAAGAGGACATGCATGGAATAGCTAGGGCTTAGTAGGGATGTAATGATAAATTTTTGATTTAATTTTTTAAATGTTATAAAAATAAAGACAATTAAAATGTTTTTTTTTTACAAAATTAATACTTTATTTGTTTGCTTAATTTTTTGGTAAAATAAAAAAATTTATTTTATTCTCTTAAAAATTAATATTTTAATTTAAACTCTTTTTAGCTTCATCCTTTAAAGTTATATAATTTTAATCTTGATTCTCAATATAAAATTTCTTACTTGGCTCGCGTACGGAGGAGGTTACACCAACCATGACGGAAAAGATGAGCTGTGGTGGCTCTAATGCGGCTTAAGACACCAGGTATTACTGCGACTTTGCCTTCTACCCGACCCAAATCAATGATAAAAGCAGAGTACATGGAACATAGGCGTGGCTTGTGCGGCGCAATGTCTTCAAGTATGACAGGTTTAAAAGGACAATGCAAATATCATCTTTTTTTTCTTTTAGGAAATGGGAACTCTTTATTTAAACTTAATTCAATAATACGGTATAATATTAATAGATTAAATTTTAATTTGATTGGCATTAATATTGTTGTCAACACAAGAAGATATAAGTTCAAGTGTACTGAAACACATTATTTTATTTATGGATTGAGAGAGATTATAGATAATTTTAAATATTGTATAAAAAATAGATACGATGTGATTGTTGAATTTTTATTGTTTCACTATGATATTCTGACATTAATTTTGAATATGTATTGAGTTTATATTAAAAAATTAATTTCTTTAACTATAGATAAAGAATTATAAAAAAGGATACGTGGCATTTTCTCCTTCTATGTCAACATCAGAATGAATTAAAAAATATAAGAATAGCAAAATGTATTAAGTTTAGTAAAGTAATATATTAAACCTTAAAAACACAATCATAGAATTAATAATAAAGTTAAACTGTACATGTACTTAAATGACAAATACAATTGAGTCACATTATATAATAAAAATTAGAAAACAAAGCCTACCACAGCTAATAAAAAAGTAGCCTATATGTCAGATGGTGGCTCTGTCACAAATCTCAGCCACAACAAGGAACATTGTTTAAGCCTTAATGGGACCCTCCAAAATCTCCCACCACTTACATGTGGCCTTCTCTCAACAATTGCACAAACTAAATCGGAATATGCCTCTGCTCCACTTTCCATTCAATTCTTGATTCACCAATAGCATCAAATTAGCATGATTTATTAATAGAAAATAAACCCATTTTGTAAAATATCTTAATAAATTATGTTTTTTTTCCGAAAATAATACTTTATAAAAGTTCAAATATCATGGTTAATGAACATGTAAAACAATCATGGTATGGTGGTATGTTATTAGGGTAAACTAACGTTACCTAAGGATCCCAAAGGGAATCGCTTTGCATATCATCCCACTGATCATTCTCCTCATTTTCATTGGACAACATCATATCATCCATCATCAATGCCTCCGACATTTGCATCCACATCTTGGGAGAGTCCAGAGGGGACTCATTGATGGCCTGAATCTGACTCTGCGTCAGCCTGACTGTCACAGGCCCCACGCCGGCACTGGAGCTGCCGACGTCGGGCTGTGTCGCACTAGACCTCACCATCAAAGCTGCCTCGTGAGCTGCCATTCGGATATCATCGGCATTGGAACTCGCCGGCTTCGGGAGACAATTGACCATTTCAGGGAAGTTAAGACGTGCCTCCCGTCCCCTGAAGTGTAACGCAGCAACGTCGTAAGCTGCGGCTGCCATTTCAGGTGTCTCGAAGCTCCCTAACCAGATTCTCGTCTTTTTTCCAGGCTCACGAATTTCAGACACACCCATTTCCCCCATTTCCGCTTGCGAACGCCCCTATAGCTCGAAGACAAGCCGGCCCGAGTATTGCCGCTACTCTTCCCTTCCATATACGTTGTGGTGTTTTTTCTTTTCTTCTTCTTGGTGTCGTTGATGAATGTGATTGTGTGTAATCCAGTTAAGGGTATTTATACAAAATGCTGGGATTACTATTACCAAGTAAGGTTCCAAGCAGCTGCGCAAGTGAAAAGAAAGATAACAAAATTTGCATGTTAAGAATCTAGCAAACTGAAAAATGGAATTTAAAAAGATGTTTAGTTTAGGGAGCCAATGAAAGGGTGACAAGGTTGTGGAGTTGTTTATAAACCTAGGAGAACAACAGAGACTTTATTTACTGCAGAAGACGCGGTTTGAAGAGGCATGGTGGCGGGGGTGTTTGGACCCACTCATCCATTCGAAGATAATATCAAGTTTAGTTGAATGAAATGAATCTTCTGTGTTTTCATTACAATACATATTATATATATATATGCTTTAATTTGTTTGTTTATTGGTTTGCTTTTCCTCTGCCTTGGTCTCTCATTCAGCCACAAACCAAATCCCAAGGCTAACTAGTTAGACTTCCAGTTTTCGGTTAATCAATTCCATCATCTTTAATTTAATGTTATGATGATAATTATTTATGAATTTTTATTCAATCTTTTTACAGTGAAAACATTCATTATGTCTTAACTACGGCTGAAGTCGATTGATTTTTAGCTTAATTAATATAAACATTATTATCAATGCAAGAAATTATAAGTTCAAATACGCTGAAATACATTATTATTCTATTTATAAATTAAAAAATTATAAATAATTTTAAATATTATGTATGAAAAATAAATACAACCGAAATCTATAATAAAATTATTAAATAACTTGGGGACTGGAACAGCATCGGTTGTCTTATATGAAAAAAGATTGTTTAAATAAATGATTGGACACAATTAATTTAATAAGAAACCGACGTAATCTTTGATGGTCCATGAGATGCCATCTTACCTATTTAACTTCCTATTTGAGAATTTTGTCACTGTTTTTTTTTTCTCCGGAGCTCTTGGATTATAAAAATGCCAACAGCGGGAGGTAATAATCTTGAAAAAATTCCAACAAAAAATATTTAAATATTTGAATCATGAGCTCCTAAAAACTTTATTTAGATTTTTGAATTTTAGTTCAGTTTGTTTGGTTATTATTGTAATAATTAGGGATGCGGATTATAATGTTTTTTCCTTTAATTTAAGAGTTTAGAAGATTTAAAATTAGAGTAGGAATAAATATTTTATAAAAATATTCAGTAGTTATTTTTTTTTTAATACGTTTGATATGCCAATAATAGAAGGGAGTAGTTGACATATAAAAATCAGGGTTCAAGATTGATGTTCCTTCCACAATTTGTAATTCATACAAAAATAAAAATTACCTTTGACATGGGATAAAATTATTATTTCATAGAAATTTTCAATAATTTTTTTTTGAACATGATAAGTAGATAAGAGCTACTAATCAACACGTTCAATTTATTTTTTCTTTTGTTGATGCAGGTTATCAACAAGGAAGAGATATTGTGGAGAAGAGAGTGCCAGGAGGAGAGGATCCTCATACCATTGTGCGTCCCTACTTATATGGTAAGTCGTCTCTTGTCTTGTAGTGTCACGTAACCGACAGTATGGTGACTTATATGATTGTGCAGGTTAACTAGGTGTTAGTACTAATACAAATTAGTCGTTGTATGGTGAACTGCATGTTGCTGTCAGAATTGTAGGTTGTCCTACTCTAGCACTTTTGTTCTAGTGGCTATGTAAACAGTTACGCCTAGATGGTCCTATCAAGGGGTGCACCATAGCTCGTTTTCGGACTAGTCCAGGGAAGTGTCCCTAAGGAGCCTACGAGGGTAGATCATGGACCGTTTGACAACCTACATAATGATACCATAAGCACTTTAGGGCGTCCACAAGATATGTTTTCAGATACCGTATACAATTACAACCCGTCTTTGCTCAATGGATACAAAACACCAATACTTTAGCACCTGGTGCAACAGCGAGCGCCAATTTGACTTGAGGAGGCGATAGTGATAATAGAGGGCAAAGTTGCTTTGTTACCCATTCCATTAGGAACCGCATATTTTTTGACATAATCTCTTTTCTAAACCCTTAAATAAAAAGATAATAAATACTTAAACATACTCAAACTTATATCTTGATTGTATTGAACTGCAATTCTAGTACCTTATTGCAAATGGTAATTGTAATAACAACACAATGTCCAAAGCTGGTAAAGTTATTTTTCGCACTTTTTTTTACCTTTTTGGTACATTCGGTAATATTTGTTTTTAAACATGTTTAAATGACATTGAACTGTCATTTTATTTTATACTAGATTGTATACCTCACTACGTTGGGATTTAAATAATTCATTAAATTTTTTATTAAAATACCTTTTTAAAAAATTGTAGAATAAATTATTATTTTATATCTTTAATATTTTATGAAATTATATTTGAAATTAAATTAAAATACTTTCAGATTAAAAATATGACATGATAAAATTAAAACATGACACACCCATTCAAGATGCGGATCAATATAGTTTTAAAAAATATTAAATTAAGTAATAAAGTATATTTATCTACATACAATTACTATGATAAATCATATAAATAATTCTTGAAAAATATCAAATTATGTCAAAAATTAAATATAGAAATAAAATCTTAAATTTGAATCTAGCATAGGGATTAAACTAAAATTTGACAATTGTTATATAATTTAAAAAAATTAAAGGGATCAAAATTGAAATTGGACCATCATCTTATAATGTAGGGAGAGAGAGAGAGATAGAAGCAAAACATGTGTCCCTTAAAATATTAAATTATGTTAAAATTTAAATATAAAGATTAAATCTCGAATTTGAGCTTAGAATAAATATCAAAACTAAAATTTGACAATTATTATATAGATTTAAAAAGGTAAAAGGATCGTAATTAAATTGAACCATTATTTTATAATTAAGAAAAGCAGGACACCTGTCGTGTAGGAAGGCCCTTCCTTTATATTTAGTTCTTAGATATAGATTTAAATTTTCAGCAAATTCTAAGGACTAAAACTGAACTTATACTATTATTTTAAAATCTCAAAGAGAGACAGCTTTTTGCTTGTCAAAAAAGAAATAGTTTTGATCCGTCAATACTATATTTAAATGATTAATTAAGTTGGTGTTATCTGTTAATTGGGTCTCAACTTAGAGCAATTAACAAAAATCCTATTTTTATAAAATGCATTTGATGAGATTTAAACCCAAAATATCAACTTTTTAATATCTTGACTCTACCATTTCAACTAAGTTTCATTTGTTTCTAATGTTAGTTTTTTACAAATATATTTTTACATGATTTTTCTCACAGTATATATTTATACTATTAAATTGCTCCTAATTGAGTTGATGCCACAAATTAATCAAGCATCACCCTCAATTTAGAAAAGACTTAAAAATCATTTTTTTAAAAAGAAAAGTGTATACTATTATTGTAATAATAATGACTTTGTCTTTTCATATTTGTATATAAAATTTTAAATAAAACAACAAAACGCTATTCAGAGTAACTAAGAATTCAATGGTTTAACTCGAGATTGATGAAAATTTATACACAAGACCTTTACCACTCTACCTATAGTTCATTTAATGAATAATTTTCTTATAAATATATTATTTATTGACTGTCGCCCCACCGTGCATGCGCCGGGGATAAGAATCGATACTAAAACAAACAATATAAGTGTTGTGTGCCGCAAGTGTGTGTAATATTAGTAGTGTTTTCAATGAAATATTTGAGTATTCCAAGGATCGAATACAAGAGAATTGCAAGTCTAAGTGATTTCTAAACAATTAGTATACAATAAATAGGCCAACTAACTACTCATTATGTTTTATATTACGGCAAATCATGGTCAATATTAATTGTGCTAATTTCTATCTAATGCTAAAGGGGATTAAATTGGAAAACGGGCAAAAGTTATGAACCTTAATAAATTAATGACAAATAGCGGTTGGTTTTGTAATGACCTAAATTCACGGGCACCAAAAAAAGTAAGTTATAGGGCCTCCGTCTTAGTAAACCGGTGTTTGTAAATAATTATTAGGAGTAATTATGAGTTTAGTAGTGTGTTTAATTAAGCTTTGATTAGGTGAATTTAATTTAATTTAGAGTAATAATAAAAAGGACTAAATTGAATAAAGGATGAAAGTCTAATTATAAATTAAAAGAAAGAAACAGGGACTAAAATGGCAATTATGCCTATTGCATAAATTGAGCGGCAAACAAAGAAAAATCTAAAGATTTTTCTTTATTTTAATTTATTATTAATTAATATTAAAATATAATAATATAAATTATTAATTAATTGGTATTATTTTATTATTATTAATTAATGTATAATATATATATATATATATATAATAAAAGAATAAAGAAAAAAACAAAAGAAGAAGAGAACAGAGGCTCACGTAACAGGGGAGAAAGAAAAGAGAAGGAAAAAAGAAAAAGGGAAAACTAGGATTTTGAAGCTTTAATCTTTAAGTGGTAAGTTAATTAAGCCCTTTCTCTTAAATTGGATGTTTTAGAAGCTTTAGAATAAAGTTTTGATGAAATTAAGTTGAGTTCTTGGAATTTTTAAGGTTTTTGAACATAGTTCATTTTGAACAAAATAGTGAATTAGGGATTTAATTGAATGAATTTCAAGTTAGAATTGATAAAGGGATTAAATTGTAAAAGAAGCTATAAGTTTTGTGATAGAGGGATTAAATTGAAAGAAATTTTAAATTAGGGTTTTATTATGAACATTAGATAGTTAAGTAGAATATGGAAGGAAATTGAATAAAAATAAAGTATGAATTAAGTTAGAAAAATAAATGAGTTAATTAGGATTAAATTGGAATTAAGGTATAAATTGGATAGAAATTCAATTATCATTATAAATTAGTGTTGTAATTAATAGTGTAAATTATTATTATTATTATTTTGTAGCTAGCAAAGAACCCGAAGCATCAGCACAAAAAGGAAAGGAGAAAGTTATCGAGGAGTAATCACGAAATCCAGGTTTGTATTACTATAATTTAAATTATTCATTATTTAATGTTTATTTTGATATTTATATTTAATAAGTGAAATTGAAATTGAAAGTGATATGAATTATAAATTGAAAGTCCCTATTAACTAGTCGGGCTGTGTCGAATATAGTTGGCATGCCATAGGATTGGAAGAGTTCAAGGATACTTCGACCTTGAGTCGATGAGACACTGGGTGTCATTATTTTATTTCGGATAGATTCGATGAGGTATTGGGTACCACTTTACTTCGGCCAGGCCGATGAGACACTGGGTGTCACTTATTGCTTCGAACTATCCGATGAGGCACTGGGTGCCATTCTGTGTGTTTGGTTGGATCCGTGTATCCGTTAAGGTCCGAGTCTTGTTAATAGGGGTAAACTATGTGAAAAAGAAAATTGAGGCATATAAAATGATATGTGATGAAATTGAGGAATGAGAATGAAATGGTTAAATTGATTTGATATTGATATGGAATGAAAGTGATGTATAAATTAAGATATAATATGTGTTCATGTATTATATGATTAATTATGTGAAAATTATTTGATTATTTATAATTTGAATTATAGTAATACCATTGAGTATGAAATACTCAGCGTACGGTTGTTTCCGTGCGTAGGTTAGTAGAAATTAAGGTCCTGGTTCAGCATCCAGATCGATCCCGATCTCAGTAAAACTCGGTGATGAAATTTCTCCTCTTTTGGTAAAAATGGCATGTACTAGGTGTTGTATATGCTTGTAATGTTGGTTGTAAAAATGTATATATACTATATTTTGATATTAGTTTAATAAAATGGTAAAGAGTATATTATAAAATTTGGCATTATGTTTGAATGAAAAATGAATAAAGTTATTAGTAAATTTTGAATAATATTAAGAATGTTTAATTATTGAATTAATATGTTAATGAAATGATTATGATTTAGGTGAATTTGAATTTGAATATAAATTGTTTTAGTTGCGGGTTGAAATTGTAGGGAATGTTAGATGTTTATAAATGGGGCTATATTGCGTTCGAAAAAAAATTTACTAAAAATTTGCGGAGCACCAGAACAAGTCCCAATTCTCTTCTAATACGTGTTTTGAGCCTCGAGGGTTCAATTAAGAAATTTTATGATTATTTTATAGTATGTTCATTAATTATCTATTTATTATTTGTAAGTTATCCGATATGTCTGATAATACCCTGTAATCATGTTCCGGCGACGGTTTAGGGTTAAGGGGTGTTACAGGTTTACTTCCATGTTGCTAGCTAATCTTTGAATTGGGGAACTAAATTACTTAAACTCTTAAATTGGTTCAATTTTATCTCTCGGTCTCCACTTTATCAACTTAGATAAATTAGTTTGATTTATCTCTCGACCTCACCAAACTAACCTGAGACAATCGAGTTTGTGCTTGATAAGATCTCCTGTCGGTCTCACTTATCTAAATTTTCCCTTGGGGCGCCAATCCTAAATTTGAAGTCTATTTATTTTAGTCCAATTTTTACGGTTTAGTCCATAAACCTAAAGTTAACTGCCCAACATGTTCATCAACCAACTATCATGATGTATCTACTCATGCTCATTTCTATACAAACAACAACCAAATATACCATCAAAGCATACATCCAAATAGACACAATAAGAGTTTTGATGAGGAGCCTAATTTGACATCAAATTACGACAGATCAATTACATAAAAAATTTTACAGTCACTCATGCCATAGGTATGAAATAATATAATATAAGTAATACAAACTAGAAATTCTATCAAATGCATATATGTGTGGAAACTGCTTATTTTGAATGCATGAGTGTGTTAAAAATGATATACAATAGATAACGATATGTATTTTTTGAAACTAATTAATAATAACACATATAAATATGCATGGCATTAAAATAAAAAAATTAAATTAAATTGTGAGTAAACAAAATTTAAACATTTAAATAATCATATTAAGAATATTGAATGCCCTACAATTGTTTATCATAGTGTTGACATCAATCTCGAGTTATCATTAAGTAAACTTGTGGTATCAACGCAATCAATAACATTATCAATATATACAATTGATGGAGGTGATAAAGTATGTACAATACAATTAAAATCTAAATATTATATTAAAATAAAACTTTAGTTTAATGATAAATTATTTTTTATTAAAGTAAATATAATGGGTTCCACCACATACAAATTTTTTATTGATTTTTAAAAAAAATAAAAAAATTACTTCAGAATAATATAATTTATTTTAATTACTAAAAATATTTTTAATTTTTTTAATAAAATTAGTTTGGAAATTAAAGGTTAAATAGTAGTATAAATGTAAAAAATAAAGTGCTTCACTGCAAGGGCGAAACCAAAATTTTTTTAAGGGTCGAAATTAAATTATAATTTTACGATAATAAAAATGCAATTTCATCATTTTGATAGTTTATATATTTACAATTTTACTTTTATTAATTTAAGATTTTAAAAAATTTAAAAAACTTAAATAAAAAATTTCATTTTAAGGGAGACCAAATCCCCTACCACCCCTAATTTCGCGCCTGCTTAAACAAACAATAGTGAACTTCAAACATGACTACAATTAAAATTCAGACCAATATTCTTGTTATAATTCTACTTGAAGCTTATAGTGGGTGCAAATCGTAATTATCATCCATATGCTCCCCTTTTTTCCATTAAACCTTTTATTGACATATACATGATATCCCACAAATTAACACCAATGCAAATTTGTGTATAAAATAGTCAATTTTAACAAACGATTAATAAATAAAATATTTTCCATTTTTTAGTTTTTGAAATATATATATATATATATATGACGCACTATCAATATAAGAAATATAAACTCATATAGTTTTTACATTTTCCTGCTATTAGCATTAAGTAATTATGAATGTGTGAGGAAAAGAATGAAGGCGTGGGGATCGTGGGGAATACAAGTCAATGTGTCCGATCTTGGTTTCCAACTCAGTTCCACACAACAATCTGTATATAGCTAAGCTTAGCTTAGTTTATCCTCCTAACCCCAAAATTTGACCTCCTCTTCTATCTACAAAACAGCTGGATGTCCCTAACTTTCAACCAAAGTAGAATCATCACAATCTTCAAATTTCGTAAAACAAATCCCCACTATTTTATAATATAAGTTTTATGATCCCCAATACATGAATCTCTCACATTCCATCTTATTCACCCAAGAAATAATCACTTTAAACAAGTTATTACATTTATCCGTTTCAGATGACCCGTTGAGATTTAAAAGTTCATTCGAAAAAATGGAAAGATTTGAATAAAAATATAGGTTCGAAAAATTGGTTTAAACAAAATAATAAGATTAATTTTTTAAATAGATCAAGCCTCGGATGAGTTTTTTGGCCCAAACCGGCTTGAATTTGCCTAATTTTTCACTACTATTTACTGTTGTTTTGCTACTGTTTATTGTCATTTTGATGTTGTTTTATTCTTATTTTGCTATTATATTTTTATTGTTTGGATATTGTTCAATTATTTTTTTATTATTAATTTTGATATTTCTTTAGAAAAATTTGCTTGCTAAATTGTATATCCTAATGTTATTTAATTATAAAGATTTTTTAATGTATTTTTAATATGTTGTGAAACACTTATTTTTTAATGTTTTTAGAGTATTTGATACATTATATTTTAAATTTATTTTTATATAAAAAATTTAATACAAACATATTAGACTCAAATTTAACATTTTTACCTAAATCGAGCTTGAAAAAAATGTTTTGAGTGAAATATAAAACAAAAACTGTATTGAGTTGAATATTGAAGACAAAGATGCATATAATTTCCGCGTTCACCAGGAAATGTGACAAGTTCTAGTGGGGAATAAAATCCAACTATATTGTTAAAATATGGATTAAATTTTAAGATCAGTATTATTTTAATTATTTTTTCATTAGATATAATTGATAACACGTGTTACCATTTACTTACGACACATGTTAGTGTTATTTTGTTTTTGTTTTATACTTTAATTACTCTTCTGTTTATTTTTTACAAATAAATAAAAAAATAATAATAATTTTTTATAATTATAGTGTTTTTAAAAATATAACTAATAAAGGATTATTTATTTGTATTCATTTTATAGAAATATTTACTTTTTTTTTATTTTTTCCTTTATATAAATATTAAAACAGATCATATTATATACTAATATGTTTTATAACTTATTTATTTACAAAATTTTATTTTTTTTTTCTTTGGTTCTTTTATACAATAATAGGGGTGGGGATAAGATAACACGGTTCTAATTTGTGCCAAACGGGACCTTTGGCAAGAGCTTTAATCACTGTTCCATTCAAGTCATTATTTTTTTCTTTTAATTTTTCCTTTTTGTGAATAAAGTATTTTTATAAAAATAAATTATTTATGAAATATTATTTACTTACATTACTAAATTAAGAATATATTTATATTTTCTTGTCATTTTGTTTTTTTTTATATTTTTATAATTGAATTAGTGCAAATAAAATTTTATCCTAAGAGGGAAAATAAAAAAAATATTTTTAAATAATTTTCTAAGACATCTTTTTGCGTATAAATTATAAACTACCAAAAGAAGAAAACTTATTAGTAAAATATAAATTAGCTCGATATTTTTTTTCATAAATTATTTTTACTAAAATATTTATTTCAATTATGATATATTATTCATTTTTTTTTTTGTATTATTGCATAAAGGAAAAGGAAATTTTTAAATAATATTGTAATTAATTATAAATCCAAAAAATATTTTAATTATATCTATTAGAGTACTTAAGTGTTTTAGTGAGTTGGTGACACTATCAATCGGATCACCAACTCAACAATGAATTTACTAAAAGCCTCTCATTTTTCATAAGTAGAAGATATTATTTTTAGGGTAACTTTATCTTTTTAAATCAATTTTTAAAAATTTGTTACATACTTTTTTACTCATACTGTGGATGTGGAAAAAATCTAATTATTTTAAATGTATGTATTTATGAAAAGGAGAAAAATAAAAGAACAATGAAGTAGGTAAAAAAAAATTAAAAAAATATATAAGTATGTACGGGAGGCCAACAGAGTTATGGATTGTATCGTGAAGACTGATGGTGACGTGATTGATCAATTGATTGTTTTTGATGAACCACTAAAATATATACGGAAATTTTTAGAGGACGACATTCGAGAATCGTTGCTCATCACATATAAAACAAATTAACTGCTATGTTATTTTAGATTTACCAAAAAAATAAGTATTATTGTCTCAATTGACGTATAAAAAATAACTAATTAAACAATTTGATAACTTAATTAGAATTATTTAAAGTTTAACTAATTTAAATTTGGTTAAAATTTGTGTAAAGGGATGGAATGAACCCTAGCAACATTCATGCATGATATTGCATAAGTTATATATAAATTTTGATGCCAATACATTTGTATTTTACATTATATTGTGATGTTTTTGGCATGTAACTTTATTTTGTTAACCCGACAGTGAGTTAAGATAAGGAGGAAGGATTTTTCGAAATAGAGATATTATCTCTTTTCAATAATTTAATATTATATCAGTAATTTTATAATAAATTTTAATATTTTTATTTTTATTTGATTTTTTTTCTTGATGAAAATGTTGATGTGTCATTAAATTATTGAAAAAGAAATGTAGATTACG
The DNA here is from genome assembly GCA_005610355.1 of Gossypioides kirkii. NCBI lineage: Eukaryota > Viridiplantae > Streptophyta > Magnoliopsida > Malvales > Malvaceae > Gossypioides > Gossypioides kirkii. Next base: position 19,707,215 of record CP032247.1, on the reverse strand, counting down.
TGGCGTCACTGTTTCATACAATCCTTTTCCGAAGATAAGAGAGGTGGTTGTAAGTTAAAACTAGAGGTGTTCATGAGTCTAGTCATTAACATATTTTATGTTTACTGAAGCTTGACTTGGTTTGAAATTTGGGCATAAAATTTTACCCAAACTCGCCTATATTTGCAAAAGACTAACCCAAGTTCATTTTAGGCCTACCCATATTATTTTTTTTTTTTTTAAAAATTATTTATATTGTTTTATTTTAATATTTAATAATTTTATACAATTTTTTATTTATTGAAAATTTGTATATAGTCATCTTATCATTTTTTAATGTTTATATTAGAGTAATATTATATATTTAATATAAATTTATATTTTTAATGTACTTGTACTTTAAATTACATATATAAAAAATATAATATAAAATATTATAAACTTAAAACGTGTCGGACTGAGCTCAAGCTTTGAATTTTCAAGTCCGAGCCTAACCTATATTTTAAATGAACTTAATTTTTTATCAAAACCTATTTTTTGAGTATAATATATTTTTTAAACCCTTCCGAATTTTAGACGAGCGTCCAAGCCCATGAACAGGTGTAGTTAAAACCATGTAACACGTCTTTTTTGTGGTTTTGTCCAAGCGTGATCTTCCTGCCTGGACCCATTTTCAAAGGTTTTCCTTTCTTGTCTCTCTTTGTACTTTCTTCTTAGGTATCAATGCTGTTTTTACTCTCTTTGGAATCATTCACCCACTTCAATACCCATAGCTTTTTTACATAATTTAAAAAAAAAAGGAACCCATTCACCTACCTTATTACACTTGAATTCACAGCACACCCGAATCTTGATAATTTTTGTGTTTTTTGGTAAAATAAAGAGGCCTAGAAGTGCTCCATTCGTATCAAAATCTTGGTAATTATTAGTTTTGAACAAAGATCAAGCTTGTTAAATGAAAAGAAACTCCTATCCCACATCGGAAAGAAAAAGGCAAGCTTCATCTACATTACGTGAAAGGGTTCAAGGTGTTAACCATCATTCATGTTATGAATTGGTCAATGTACAAATGATTCTTGCTAATTTAAGAATGAATTAAAATAAAATTATTGTACTCTTATCTCTAATACATCCTATCCTAATCATACTAATATAATTGCATTTAATACTATAATATACTTATGTTAAATTCAGGTCATGCAATCATTTTAAAATATATATATTTGTAACATAAATATATATTTTTTCATTTTTAAACTTTTAACTTTTATATATGTAAAAAAAAAGATCTGATTGTCTAAATTCGAACCTAAACTTACTTTAGATTTTGTTATAGAATTATAATAAAATATATAATAACTCGATTCAAGATTTAACTCGAGATCCGATCCAAAATATTCATAATTTAAATAACTCCAAACACTCCATTTGAGGGGGTAGTATGGAAAACACCTCATCTTTATTATCTTCTTCCTCTTTTTCCTAGACTAGAATTCTTCTTTTTTTTTGGATCGCTATCATTGATACCGTGTATCAATAGATTTTTAAAACTAAACTTAGCTTATTATAAACAAATTTATTGCATTTATTTTTATAATTTTCAATTTTTTTTGTTCCAATATTTTGGACCTAAGACTTGTACAGTAAAAGATAAAAGTTCAAACCCTTCATTATGGTTTTTCCATTGGACAAGATGAAACAAAATATTAGATTGAGCTTTGTTTTTGTTATATAAAAAACATAAATTTAATAAATTGAGTTATAAAAGTATTAATTATACATGAAATATAAAAATGATACTATGTAAGGCAATGATAGTGGAGTGTAGGGAGTCCACTTATATTCCACCGACAAACCATAAATTTGCTGAATACAAATAAACAAATACTCATTCAATGAACAAAGAGAAAACACCGACACTACCTGTTTACTTTTTTTTACAAAAAAGAAAAATGCAATTGTTGTCGTGGTGCAGGCGGTTCGTCTCCTTTGAAATTTTAATTTTTTTTAATTTTATATATAAATTATTATGTATTTTAGATTTGATTTTACATTACATAACTTTCGTTTTCTTTGACTAAATAATAATTATTAAATATTAATATATGATAAGCTTTGAAGGATTAAATTTATAGGTATAATATAGATTTTAAAGTTGAATTTTAAAATTAATTGATTTGATCCATACCCATACATAAAAATCTCCCATTTAAGTGCTTCGTACAAATCTGATCGAGATCGACTTCATATTCAGAGAGATAACCTCACAATTGAGCATTACTATCGGATTTGATATATATTAATTGATGATGTCGTTTCATTGCTAACATAAATAAATTCTTGCTTTAATGATGAGGTAGTGGAATTACTTGTTCTTAACTCCGGTTTGGATCCACGCGATAATTACAAAGCTTTTCGAGTGAAAGATATTTGTAAGCTTATGAATGATTTTTATCCGGACGATTTTACGAAACAAGAAAAGCTGCGCATGAAGATTCAATTGGAGCAGTTTCAACTTAATGCTTATCAAAGCACGAAGTTGCAAAAAACTTCTACAGTTATCGAATTGTGTCAAGTGCTAGCTAAGACAAATATGTCAAGTATTTATCCTTTTATTGATAGAATTATTCGTCTTGTGCTAACTCTTCCCAATTCTATTGCAACCACTAAACGAACATTTTCAACCATTAAAATTATGAAGACAAGGCTTCACAACATAATAGAGGATGATTTTTTTTTAACTTACTTGGTGGCATACATCGAAAGAGATAACTCGAGAATTTTCAACAAATTCTATCATTGATGAGTTCAATCTTATGAAAAAGCGAATAGTGCAATTTAAGATGCATAATATTGAGAAATAAGATTAAGGCCAAGTTTTTAAAATTTAATTTTTGGAATTATAATGATATTTATGAAATTTTTAGTATAGTATTAGTTTCTTTTTTTTTTTGTTTATTAGAAAGAAATATTTAATTTTATATAGCATGATTTTTTTTAATTTTTTACAGTTAAATTCTTCATACTTTTTAAAAATATTAAATTAATTTATTTGATAAGAAAAAATATATTTGAGAAGAATAAACACTTTTTTACGTTAAAAATAAGATTGTTCGAATTTAAAAATTTCGCTCCCTTTAAAGTAAAATATTAGATACATCCTTGAATATCTTCCATTGAAAAGAGAAGATGAAGTATCTAATCCCATCTATATAAAATGATAGAAAAATAAATTTAAAGTTATATATGATATAAAAAGAATATAAAAATACTACTTATAAATAAAAAATATTTTAAACATGAAAAAGATATGAATTGGTGAAGTCTAATTCTATTTGTGAAAAATTGAATGGATTAAGGAACAATTAAAAGGTAAATTAGAGCGGAAAACAGCCGCATGCCAATTACCACAACAACAGGCTTACGTTACATTACAACAAGATTTAACAAAATGCAATTTTATTTTATTTAAAAATTCCTATTTATTTATGGTTCTCCTTTTGACTGCCAATCACCAATCACCACGTGTTAACTATAGAATCTCATGGATTTTGTGGGACACAACTGCTTCACGTGTTCCCATAAAAATGACAAGTTGAAACTGACGTGGCAATTAACAAAATGCCTTTTTCTCTTTTCGGGGAATGATATTTTTAGAGTTTGGACTTGATTAGATTCAGACCGGTAAAGTTAGAGAAATTTTGGGTTAGAATTAAATTTTATATTTTTATAAATATAAAAATTTAGTTTTATAATAATTTATATTTTTATAATTTTTAAAAATTAAATAAAGTTTTTATTATTTAAAAAGATTAAAATATAATTTTATCATTAATAATTTAAATTTTCATGAATTATAAAAGAATTTAAATGAAAATTTTTTCATTTTATGTGGTTGGTTCCTGTCAGCTCCCAAGTTCGAATTTAATTTTTGTTTTATGTTAGATATTTTGATATAATTTAAATGTTTAAATCTAAAAATAAAATATACTATTTTTTTGAAGTAAAAATATATTATTATATTTTTTTTTTTTTTGCTTTTTTTAATGTAAGTTTGTGTATATAATATGATACTTAAATGATTGAAAATGTAATATATTATCATATTAAAATAATTGATTGGATGAACTCCAATATCAACATAATTATGATTTTATTATGCATTTAAAAATGTATATTAGTTTATGCTACTATGTTGGTAAAAAATTTGTGTCAAAAATTATATTATAAAAAAAATTAAAATTTTACGAGGTTTTAATTGAAATAGAATAAATGAAACTTTAGAGACCTTGGTTTTTTGTTATTTAAGTTGAAGTTTCTATTTATTTTGGGTTTAAATTATTTTTAATAGACTTTACATAAAAATGTAAAAACATAAAACATTTTCAATAACATTTGTTATTTTTTTTAAATAATGATTTTAAGTCTTTGCTTAATTGAATCAATGTTCAGTTAACTCGTGACATCATCTAATTAAGTTATAATTGTATATAATGAAAAGTAAATTTTCATACCATTTATAAGTTGAGATCATTGTTTATTCAAATTTAAATTTTTTTTTTAGTTTAGATCAATCGGGCTACTTCGATCATCAAGATTTTAGTAATTTCAAATTCGTATCAATTAAGTTTGATATTTAGAATAGTCAAGCTCAAGTTATTCTTATTACAACAACGCAATTCATGACTTAAGCCTCGTCCTTGATTAATGTTTTGAGCGGTTTAAATTTTTAAACGTGTCTGATAATCTATACCTTCTTTTTTTCTTTTATACTACGTATTATCACTTAAATTGCAAATCAAACCACAATCATTTAAATTAATCATTTTTATTATTAATTTGGATTTTGTTAAAGAATATTTATTTCTTAGTTTTATGACTTTCTTATATTTAACATTTTGATTTATATATTTTAAATGTTCAATTATTTTAACTTTATTTATTTATTTTTAATTTAATATAATGAATTTCTTTAAATTTGGGTTTTTAATATAATATGAAAATCCAAGAACTCGCATCCAATTCAATCGATTTGACCATCAAAGACGACAACTCGAGCTTAGAATAAACTTAAAAACATACCTGAATTGAGTTGATCAAGATTAATCTGGCTCTCCACATTGTGAGGTGCAATTGAAACTAAAACTTGACAAGGCTGTTGTTTTATCTTATGATGATAGAGACTTCATCTGGATGAATCTTTCAGCCTCCTCAAAGCGACCGGTCATATTCAGAAGCTCGATCATAATACAATAATGCTCTTCGGATACCTTGACTTTATATTTACGAGTCATTACACTGAATATTTGGCAAGCCTCATCAACAAATCCAGCCTTTCTGCAAACCGATAATACCACTTTGAAAGTGAAATGATTTGGACTGAAACCATCAGATATCATTTGATGAAAAAGACTGACTGCCTCTTCACAAAGATCATTATATCCATGAGCCTCTATGATGGCAGTCCATGTCATAGAACCCTTGACGCGGACTGCATCGAATACTAACTTTGCATGGCTCATTAATCCACAACCACCATACATCTTAACCATCTCTGCTGAAACGGAAGGGATCGACTCGAAAACTTTCTTCAAGACTTGTCCATGAATCTCCTTCCCAAGCTTTATAGCTTTAAGCTCACCGCAAATGTCCAACATCCTTGCCATTACCACTGAATCCGGCCTGTGTTTCGACAACTGCATTGACCTAAACACACCGATTGCTTCGGGTAAACATCCACTCTCTGCATATGACTCAATCATGACCGTCCATGAAATTACATTCCTTGCCTCTAAACCATTAAACAACTTCAAAGAATAATCTAAAACACCACACTTTGAGTACATAATCATCAGGGAAGTAACAATAGATACATTGGGAAAGAAACAATTCTTTACAGCATACGCATGAATCTCCATCCCATGATTGAGAGCCCTCAATTGGGCACAAACAGGAAGAACTGTGGCAACCGTGACGACATCGGGCCTAAACCCTTCCTGCTGCATCCATACAACCGATCTCAAAGCCTGCTCAAGCCTCCCATTCGATAAGTATCCCGACATCAAAGCAGTCCAAGAAATCGCATTCCTTTCTCCAGAACAGTAGAAAAAACTTGCCTGCCCGATTCCATATCACCACACTTGCAGTACATATCAATTAAACCTGACTGAATAGACAACTGCTTCGAATAACTCTTCGTCTTAACTACATAAGCATGGACCTCCTGGCCTATTTTCCGAGCCCAAACTTCCCCAATCACTGGAAGTATCGTAGTGAGTATAACAGAATTGGGATATATACCCTCACTTATCATCCATCTAGCATAATCTAAAGCTTCCCTTTGCATCCTATTATGTGCAAAACCAGCAATCATCGCCCCCCACAAAACAATATCTCTCTCAGGGATTTCCTCAAACACGCGGTGAGCGACCTTAATCTTTCCGCATTTAAAATATAAGTCAATCAAACCAGTCCTAAGCATATAACTATTAATGAAACCGTATTTAATCAAAAGGGCATGAGCCTTTAAACCTTGTCTAAATGCTGATGCACCAGCGAAGCTCTTAAGAACAGTAGAGAAAGTGTACTCGTTCAAATTTACCGCCAATGACCTCATTTCAGAAAACGTAGAAAGCACATCCAAATACCGTTTTCTACCCGATACAACACTACCTCTAAGCAAAGCATTCCAGGAATAAGCGTTGTTGCTAGTACATTCATCGAAGACCCTTTGGGCATCTTCAATGGAACCACAAGAAGTGTACATATGAGCAAGTTTGGCACGTAGGAACTCGTTGTTTTCGAGACCATTGGTCCGAATATGAGCGTGTGGATTTGTCTTCCATGGGTTAAGGATTTTAAACGAACGCAAGAAGCAAGTAGGGAAGAGAAGGTGGTGGGATTTACAGGGATGCCTTGTTGGTCAACGTAGTCTAGAATAGCGAGGGCTTCTTTGAGCTTGTTTTGTCTAGCGAATGCTTGAATGTCTTTGTAAATGGCCTGTGGGTTCTTGGAGTGGAGAGGTAAAGAGGGGGAAGATGGAACTTTCTGAAAGAAGGGCAAGGAAGGCGGATTCCTTCTTCTTTTGCGGGGAAATTTTGTTGGTTTTTTGGGAGGTTTGGGTGGGGATCTTGCGGAGCCTTTGATTCTGCAGAATTGTTTTGTTTTATAAAAGAGAGGATTTGAAGAAGAAGGCTGAAGACTGAATTGAAGGGAGTGTGATGGGAATTGGATGATTTCCATGGCTTCTTTTCAGAGTGCTGGAGTTGAGCCCCAAGTTTTCAACTTTTTTTTTTCTTTCGGTTCATAATATTCAACTTCATTTCAAATAATACATTTATCCTTTTAATTATATTCTCAAAAAAAAAAAACGTATGATTCCAATTTTTTATATAAAAGTTTACAAAATTTATATTTTATTGTTTATTTATTTTTAATAAATTATAGTGTTCTTTAATCAAATAAATCTTTATTTTTTTAAAAAATTGCTAAAAATTAAAATATAAAAGAAAATGATACCTACAAATTACACAAATATAATTATTTCTCACTATGCGCCTGAAAAACTCAAATGTTGAACTAAAAAGGCAACCCATTCCCATTTAAAAAATATTTAAATTTTTAAAAAAAATTATATACTTACATAATTCAATTTTAAAAATTAAATTTATTAATAATTAGTAATTCAAGTCTAATTCAATCTCAATTCAAAAACAACCATTGGCAATGTTTGGACTCAATCTCAATTCAAAAACAACCCTTGTCCATGTTTGGTCTAAATGGTTTGCCCATGTTGCCTTTACAAACACTTTAATCAAATGAGTGACTCTAGTAGAAAAAAATAATGTTAATTTTAAGAGATCCGAATTTAAGTATCTGTGTGTACAAAATGTGTATACTTTGTCAAAAAGTTAAAAAATATGAACAGATACTTCCATGTAATCACATTAATATATTCAAAAAAAAAAAAAACACAACACTTATAGTGAAATACTAAAATTAGTTCTTTTGTGAATTACAAGATGAATGTAAAATCCTAACAGCAACGCGATTAACGCAATTCGAATCTAAACTACACCTGGAACGATAAACACTCTAATCACCAAGCCAATACATAAGGTTCATACTAAAATTTTTTTTGATAATAATAAATAATAAAATTTAAACACAATTAACATGTCACATTTAATACACGTACCTATACATGTTTATGATTTTAACATAATAATTTTTTGTATTTACATTTACACGACTGACACGAGAACAAAAACTAGACATGATATGCATATACGGATTATCAGGTTCTACTGGTATGCAATCCATCAAGAGCAGCTTTCTTGCCAAATATAAAATATTCCCCTAGAGAAGCTCTCAAGTGCAAAAATACGTAAACAAACATAAAAAACATAACTGAAATTGATGGAACAAAAGTACATATATATAAGCAAAATGATAAATGAAGAAAAAATGTGCATCCAATATAGGTAAAATCTGCAGCAGATGAGAACTTGTTAATGAGCATGAGATAAATTCATCTTCTCCATCAACATTCAAGGTCTACAGAAAATTGCCAATGATCATAGCGAATGGCGGTTTCACTATCTTAGGTGCGCGAGCCTTACCAATGTTCCGAGTATGGTCTGAAAACCACAGAACATAGGGGGATAAAAAGATAAAGAGTGATTGCTGATCTACCATGAACAAAAGTACTAGATCTTGATAAATTGCATTTGCGAATTGACCGATCAAGTTCTCAATTCATTGGCTATATAAATTTGTAAAAGTATCTTGCAAACTGACTGACAACAATTTGCAGACATGATGTATGATGAGTTTAGATCTACCTATTCTAGATTTCTAGTTAAGTCAACATGAGATAAACCAACACTGAGAAACACAAACTTGTTTGACTGTAAGCAAGAACAAAGGCAGCAGATATCAACTTGAGTTAGCAATTGTATAAAACGAAAACCACAAAGAAACAACAAGCAGTTGTCAACACATGTAAAGCATAAGAGGGGGAAAAAAGAACTTTTGATTCCTCAAATCAGGTGGCAAAATGAGAGAAACTAAGGGATCAAATACTCTGCCGGGAAACCAACTTGATCTTTAAAAAGTAAACAATGAATTTCCTAGGGACACATAAAGAGTCTAAGACACACAAATTCAAAACGAGTCACCATGCAAATTGAATAAAAACTTGCCTCAATGAAGATAACTAATTCATTACCAACCACGCTACAAGACTGTGACTTGCTTACCAAATAGGAAAATGAACATAAAAAGATATAGTAGCACTATGTCAATTATCTCAATCTTTATTAACCATAACAAGAGAATCACATTGCAGCAGCAACATTTAAAACAATGTTTCAAGAAAAGTATCAGACCATGGCACATAGCTCTGCTGTCAACACCAAAGACATACCAATCACCCGAGTGAGATCTTGGAGCCACCTTCTAGATGATATCTATGCACCAGTCCTGCAACACAGTGCCATGATTGCATATAGGACTGAAAGTCCACATTCACATTGACATGTTCAGGTTAAGGGAATGAACAACCAATCAGTCCTTGTTTAGCTGATATAGTCTTTGTTGGGTTTCAACGGTCCTTCACCTACAAGGGTTGTTGAATTACCAAAGCCAAGATGAACATAGGTTAACCAAATCAAATGAGCTGAAATAACATGCCAATGGATATTTGACACTAACCTGCAAATTTTTTCCTGTACCGTAGGACTATAGCCAAGGGATATTTCTATTCTTGATCTTTGAATCCACATTAGCCATCACGACATTGACTAATTTTCTTCACTTAGGTGACTCATGCAGAACACTTCGTAGAAGCTAAAAGCAACGAAGAGTCTAAGACCCCAATTCTGTAAATCTTTCCCTTACTAAATAGGCAAGTTTCAACTCATTGACACTAACTAAGCCCTCAACAACCTTATGCCGGACCCCAATATATGGTATAAAGCCCCTCTCAGTCATTGCTACAACTACCTTTCCAGCCAAAACATATTCACAACATTCCAAGCATCCTTCAACAACTAGCTCATAGCTCTCAAAGCCAACAGGGATACCTTTCCTCTTCAAGAATTCAATCAACTCAACAGCTTTCCATATCTCTCTATTTGCCCGCAAAGTTGCCACAACTTTCTTCACTGTTCCCTGTCTTGGTGTCAATCTAGCTTTTTGCACCATTTGCTTCACTAACTCTATTGCATCACCAGTCCTTCTAAATGTGCACATTGCAGTAATTAAACCAGCAAAACTCTCCAGATCAGGAGGGCAGCCAGCTCCGCTCATACCCTTCAAGATTTTAGCTGCCTCCTCCAACTGATCAACAGCACAAAGAGAAGATATAAGGTAATTACATGTCATGGAGTCAGGGCAAAACCCAATGTGTTGCATCTCCAGAAGGCTGTCTGACACCGGCTGTGAATGGCCACAGAAGTTAAGCCACGCTTTAGATAGGAGGAGTTTTATTGGGGAGCAGGGAGACAGCCAGAACGAAGAGTGCATTGTAGCACGGCAAGAGAAAGAGGGATAGGGTTGGAATTCTGAAGAGTGTAGGAAAGAAGAAGATCGTACACAATCCGGGGGCGGGAGCGAGGCCGAATAGATTTAAAAGATTGTAAGATTTCATCAATGATCTGGGTTCTAAGCTTCAAAGATAAGGTAGAAAGAAATGAAAAAGGATTCTGAATCTGCCTCGATTTGTCTAAGGCAACAAGAATGTTGGGGAGTTGTTCATAGGTTTTGGCTTCGACAGCCGCTTTCACGGTTTCTTCCACAGCGTTCAGTGAAGAGATTGAGTGAACTAAGACAAACTGAGGACGACATGGATACAGATTGAAGAGAGATTTGCAGAGCTTTGTTGGTCTAATGGCCATTTGCAGTATTACAAAATATCAATTGCATAAGAATGAGCAACCTGGAACACAATAAATCATTAAAAAAGTTAACAGAACTATTAAATGGCAAGAACAAGAAAATAGAACAGTTAAATAAATTCAAGCTTCATTTGCAAAACTTTGTTGGTCTAGTGGCCATTTCCAGGCTTAGAAAGTAGAAACTATCAATTTACTTAAGAATATGCAACATAGAAGACAATTAATCATGCAAAAACAGTGCAGCACAACTATTAAATGTTTTAAACCCTAATTTGCTATGATTAAGGACTTTAAACATTATGATTTGATTCAATCTTAATTGAACAACGAAAATTAGAGAGAAAAAACAGGAGTCCAAGAGAGGAAGATAGCGATGGAAAGGAACCTGTTTGATGGAATCGGCGATACCATTGCTAGGAAGGGCGCGGAGCCCATATTAGGGGCATGCCAAGCGTATTCTTATGCGTGAGCAAAACTCGATTCGAATCGAAAAATTCGAAAAAAATTTTAAATTTCAAATTATTCGAATTAAGTTATTCAAGTTATTCGAGTTAAACGAATCGAGTTGAATTTTTTTTTCGAATTTCGAGTTCGAATCGAGTTTAATTTTCGAATTCAAATAATTCGAATAAATCGAATAAAATTATATTATTTTTAATTTTAAATCAATATTACCCAAACCCAATACCCAGACCCAATTTATTATACCCATTTTTCCTCAAAACCCAAATCATTTATCTTACTCAATTTTTTCTCCTAATATTTAAAACTCATCAACAAACTAAACTCAAATATTTTTAAATCCAAATATAATTTCATTTTTCAAAAACACTTATAAATTAAACTCAAATATTTTTAAACTCAAATATAATTTTATTCCTAAATAACACTCATAAACAACTCCTTTTCGTGTCTAAATTTATTGTTCTTTTTGTTTATTGTTATTATGGTTAGGTGTACTTATTTAACTTTATTTGGAAAAAAAATTGAAGATATTAACTTTATAAACCCAAAATCTATTTTTTCTTCCTAAAAAAAACCTAAATTAAAACCCTCAAAAGAAAAAGTTTAAGCTATTCTACAATAGTTTTGTGTTATTACTATTCGTTTATTTAACTTTTGTTGTGTTGTTTTATTTTTTATTTTGTTGTTTGGAATGGTATTGCCGTGTAGGTTTTACTGTATTTTGAACTTTTGCTTATGTTTTTTTTATAATCTTGTTATGTGTTTGTTGTTACTTGGATTTATGTTGTTTACTTGAACTTTTACTTATTTTTTATTATAATTTTGTTGTGTTGTCATTGTTTACTTAGATTTTTCACTTATTTATTTTAATTTTTTGTTGTATAATCATGTTTAAAAATTTTAAATAAAAATATTTTTTTAAATTACATGAAATTAAACGACATTAAATTAATTTTTTTAATTTAACTCGAACAAATATATTCGATTCGATTTGATTCGAATTCTATCTCACTCGATTCGATTCGTAAAAATTTCAATTCGAGTTAGGATGATGAAATAGGATTCGAAAACTCGATTAACTGGAAAATTTTTCATTCGATTTGATTCGATTCGATCGAATGCTCACCCCTACTTATGCGAGGCAGGGCTGGGTCCCTATAAAAACATTATTATTAAACTTTTTAATTCTTTGGAAATTTTAAGTAAGGCTCCTAAAAATTAAAAAAATTATTAAGCTCCTAAGAATTTTAGAAAATTTTAATTAAACCCAAAAATGTTTGAAAATTGTCATTAAACACTACAAAAGTTCTGCAAATTTTAATTTAATTCTCAAAATTTTTGAAACATTTTAATTAAAAATCCTGAAAACTTAATGTAAAGACCTATCTATGAGTATAATAAATTTATATACTTTAGGATTATAATGTCCATTAAAAGTAAAAAATTTATATTATTTATAAATATATACTATCAAAAAAATATTTTAAAATATCTCATTGATGAATAAATAATATATACTTTTCTTTTTATTTCATTAATAAAATATTTTATTTTTTTAATTTTATAACAATTTATTATTTATTATTTTCATTTTAAAAGATAGTTTAGAGGAGTTCGTTCACACATTCAAGTGAGTAATTTAGTATTTTTATTTTGTTTTTTAGTGAATTATAAGAGAAGGAAAAATCTTAATATCAATGCGATTAGAGCGATTCAAATTCAGGCTACACTTATGTGTTAAACACTCTGACCATCAGAACAAAGAATTCATTTAGGATTTTTATTTGATCTTCAATTTTTTTTTTTTGTCTTTTGATTTTAAGTAATGTATTTAAAGGAGTTTAATATCTATATTCAAACTGATCATAAACAGGAGCAAAATTAAAAAATTTTTAAGGAGTCGAAATTAATTATAATTTTTATAATTTTAAAAAAATTAAATTAAATTTTTATATTTTTAAGAGAGTTAAAGTATAAATTATTTTTATTAATTTAAAATTTTAAAAATATTAATAAAAAAAATTTCATTTTAGAGAAACATACTCTTGTCAGCCTCAATTTCGATAGATATTAAAAATTTATAATTATTTATTATTTATTATTTATTATTCCTTATGTTTAATATCAATAACAATTTTTTATCTTTCCATAATTTTGTTTAAAAAAATAGTTGATCATAATAAATAATTAAAAAAAAAGGTGAGAAAATAAAAGTTGTGGTGGACATAAAGACATACACAAACCGTAGTTTGGTGTACTCCTTGGAAAGTTTATCCACTCAATTTCTGTGGCCATGCAATGCAATCCGTTGCCTTCCCCCTCTAGACTCTCTCCCTCTCTTCTTATCCACTCCTCTTCCAATGGCCACCGCTTTCCACCACCACTACAATTTCACGCCCACTCCTATCCTCCGCCGTCGCCGGCCTCCCCATCGCCATCCCCATTACCCTCCACCTCAACGCCCCTCTTTCTACTACCTTCAACTTCCCCACTAAACAATGCAGCAGCAACAGTAGGATCACTTGCAAAGCGACGGAAATGTCATATGTGAGCGAAGAATCAGCGGCGTCGGGAGGCGGTGGTGGTGATATCTGGGTGCCGGTGGTGCCGCTTGCGGCGCTTCCGAAAGGAGAACGGCGTGTGATCATACAAGACGCGGAGGACCATACTGTTGCTTTGGTATAAGGATGAGGTTTTTGCAATCGAGAATCGTTCGCCCGCTGAAGGCGCTTACACTGAGGGCTTGCTCAACGCCAAGCTTACCCAGGTCTTATTTTTTTCCCCTCATTACTTGTGTAATCTTCAAAATCAAATGCTTCCAAATTTTGAGAAATTCAAGTTTTGGGTTAAGTCATATAGAATTCAACTACTAAGAAAACATTGGGTTGAAACTAAAGGGATTGGAACACCACTTTGCAACTGGTTTTAAGGAGATAGGAAAAAATACCACAGAATTTAAGCTTATAGAAAATTTTTTCTCTTTCCTTTTAGTACATTGGGATAGTATACTCTTATAGTTTTGATATGCAAACACTGGAATTATTAACTAAACTCTGAATTCGGTTGGATGGATCTGCAAATGTGTGCAAACCGAGAGAAAGAAGCTCCAGATGAATTAATGCGGGGAAGAGATATTATTCTCCATTCTCCATGCAGGTTGTTACTAATTGCCTACGAGTTCATACAGTAAAGGGATAGTAAGCACCTTCAAAAAAGCCACTCCCTAGTTAGGTTTCAAGATGATGGACCCAAATCCGCAATCCAAACTTAATTTGATACCGAAATTAACCCATAGCTTTTACGTATACAGTTAGTGAAAAATGGTCTTTGAGAGAATTCTGTGTCATCAGTTTCATGCTCTGGTCTGGTTTGCAATGTGCATTTGTCTTCTGTCCTGTCCAAATCCTTATGGTTGAACGAAGTATACAACAAACGCAGACAAATCTTTCATATTGAAAGAATATTTGCATTATTGGCATGGTGGGAAAGCCAATCCAAAGTCCATTTGCTTTGGTAATCACTGATGACTGATTCATTGGTAAAGTTGTCTATAGGAAGTGAAGTTACTTCTCTTTTGCTTGCTAAGGCTGTGAAGTGGGAGGAAGAATGCACCGCTTTGGTATGTAGTTTGCCATATTTTCAGGTTGTTGACATTTGTTATGACCAATCAAGTTAAGAGACAACAGCAATTGGAAAACTGAGACAACTTGAGAAGTTATATGATGATAAAGAAGCTAAGCCTTTTTGTTTATACTGTTTCTAAGAACAAATAGAAAATTATAACCTTTTTCTATTATCTCTTATCCTCCTACATGTCTTCTCTAGATCTCATTTTTCATCTTCCCTACATAGCGAAGCAATTTGATGGTGATAATCATCTTCACTTTGTAGAGGTTGTAATTGGTTCGAGTCTTCAAACAACTGAGGATTTCATGACTATATGAGGCACTGGCCCTGGTTGGGTCTTACCAATGCCATTTGTCATTTGATAAATACCGCACTGGTATCAACTCAGATTTTTTTTTTTTTATGGACTTGCGAGTTCTCAAGCCCTAAAAACCTTAACCTATATTCTTGTACTTCCAAGGTCTGTCTTGGCATGCAAATAATTATCTAATAATCAAACTCCTTTGGCTATTGATCTGTGTGAACTAGCCTGGGTTTATTTAGTTGTTTTCATTTCATGAATAGAGTTTAGCTGCTGTAAATACCCATCCGGTACTTTTTACCTGCTAAGGACTCTAAGAATGATGAAAGTAAAATGTCTGATTGTACTTTTTCTTTTTTTGGTTTTACAGGATGGTTGCATAGTTTGTCCAACAACTGATAGCACATTTGATCTTCGGACTGGAGCCATCAAGGAATGGTATCCAAAAAACCCAGTGTTGCGAGCCCTTACACCTGCTTTGAGGGCACTATATGTTTACCCTGTTAAAACAGACGGCGAAAATATTTATATCAGCATGCAAGGTGGTGTAAAATCCGATGCAGCTGCGGAGATTGTCTTTAGTGGAAAAGCTCAACCGGGGATAACCGCTAGTGATGTCAATGTGGACGAGGTAACACACTGCTGTCATTTGTGAAGCATAATAACGAGACTCTTAGAACCAGGAAATTAACTTGTTTGATAATCTTTGCATATGTTGTTGTTTAGGTGAGAATGGTAATTGATGAGGACTCGGAGGGGTTTGGTTTCACGGGAAAGAATGAAATTATAAATGGGAAGGCAGCTATCATCGGTTTCCTGCTGTTGCTGGATTTTGAGCTTTTGACAGGTAAAGGTCTTTTAAAGGGAACAGGCTTCTTGGACTTCATATATGCTGCTTCCAACGCCTTCAATTAGATTTACGATTTCATTCACATGGGTAACTTGTCTCTTTTTATTCTGAAATACTTTTTTACAAGTTAAAACTCTTTAATCCTGTGGATATATGTATATTTATCTACCATTCATTATTTGATAATCCCTAATCAATGTGTACAATAAATCCATATTTATCTACCAGACATTCTATATTACATGAATTTTTTTTAGAAAAAACTAATCAATACTCGATGTTGGATGCATTTTTTCGTATCTAATACTCACTCAAACAATATAGTAGCAAAATACCAATTTCATGAAAACTAACAGCCTTTAGATTATGTTCAACTGTATATGGTGTTGGGTGTGGGGTTAAAAAATTAAATTTATGAGATTAACGAAGATTTCGAAGTATGTAACTATGTCACTTTCTTTTAAGATTTTATTTGTTAGACTAACAATTTTTAGGTAGTGTTTAACTGCATATTGTGTTGGTGCATGAAGATAAAAAATAAACTTATGAGATATTAACGATGTCTTAAATATTAACAAAGGTTTTAAGGTGTGTAATCATGCTTTTTATTTTCTAGTTCAATTCGTCCCTAGTGATGTTTTAGTATGTAAAAGAATTACAAGCAAATGAACTTCGAGAAAATAATGAAATTCGATGACTGTCTACTTTATTGCTGCTCAAATCTCATCCTTAGTAAATGGCTTAAGGAGAATATCATTCATATCATCTGTTATCTTACGTTCCACAAGCCCAAGTACCCGTTCATCATCACCTGCTTCTGATGCTGTAAACAGATCTTTAAAAATAATTCGAAGCTATATGCAATAAACCCATCTCATCCTCAACCCAGCTACCATTCAAATCCTCCAACCCTTATACAGTTCCTTTTTCTCCTCTCTTTCGCCATTTGATGGAAAAAACTGGTATTTCGATCTCCATGCATAAGCCAATTAACCCTTGCACGCTGCTTCCAAAATAGTTCTTCTTTATCCACTTCCAAATTCAAAGCAACTTCCAAATTCAAAGCAACTTGAGTATCAATAATTTCAGCAATCACTTCATCAATAGGATCAAGGTCATATAGCTCCGCCAACCGAGCTTCTAATTTCAGTTTGCTGTGCTTCTTCTTTTTCTTCAAAGAGGAACTCCATTTGAGCAACTGATTACCCAAACTAGAGAGCTTAGAAGGGATAGAACCCTGCAAATTCCCCAACATTTCGCAACCTCAGTATCGAAAGACTCTTCCAAACACCAATTGGCTTCAAATCTAAAACGATCAAGCTCCCTCCTAATTCTCCTTGTACATTGCCCAACAGTATCAACAAGGATCGGACAGTGGTCTGAGAAAGAGTGAACCATGTGCTCAACCAAAAAATTTGGAAAATTCTCTCACCAATCCATAGAAGCCACATATCTATCAAGTCTTTCTCGAATACTGATAGTGGCAAACCTACCTCTCTCCCAAGTATACCACCTTCCTTTAAACCTCAAATTTGTTAAACTACAATCCTCAAGTACATCACTAAAAGCTCTCATACCGTTTAATGTCATTTCAATAATTTTATCCTGAATTTCAGATTATTGATATGATATTAAATTATTAAAAAAAGATAATATCACTATTTCATACTGTTGTTTCTAATATACACAGTTATAGTAAAATGTATGATTGGAGTGAATATATATACTAACATTGGTAGGGCAATGGAGTAACAGATGTTTGGGTAGCAGAAGTTGGAGCACTATGCGATCAAAGATTGAACTTTAATGGGATCCACAAAAACACTCACATGGTGGACGGAAATGGTAAAATTGGAGATGGGACCTTTTTGCCATTACAGATTCTTACAGTGCTTCACCAAATTGGCAGAGGGTACTTCCTGTAGCTGATTCAGCACTATACACTATGTATTTCCATTACATATTTCATTTATTTGGAAATATATACACCTACATTTCAATTTTATAAATTAATAGAAAATGTATTTATTATAGAAAATAAATAAATTAAACATTTTTATTTTGGATAATAAAATGATTTATAAAATGTAATTATTTTGAAATAAAATTGTTTTTTTATCCAGTCCACCCAACCTGAATGCGACTAGTATCACATGTCAAAAACTTGTTCCTAGTAGATCGTCATAAACTCTGTAAGGCAAAGGCAGGCGCCGTCCACTTTTTATACTCTGTTTTCACTTTTGACCTTATAATCTTTGACATCTTCTTCTTCTTCTTCTTCTTCAATCTCATTTCTATTTTTTATTATTTAATTGCCTTTGACTTTGCACCTTTTCCTCAACCTATATAACCTCTTCTTTCCTTCCCCATTTCTCAATTTTCTTCCACCTCCATTCACCGTTTTTATTCTTTTGAAATAATGAGTGCCGACGACAGCAGCGCAGATCAAAGGAAATACAAGGGAGTGCGTCGCCGGAGTTGGGGAAAATGGTGTCGGAAATCAGAGTTCCAGGCACCGAAGGACGTCTTTGGTTAGGCTCGTATTCAACCCCGGAAGCCGCCGCCGTCGCCCATGACATTGCTTTCTACTGTCTACGCCAGCCATCTTCCTTGACGGCTCTCAACTTCCCTTCGATGTTACCTCCGCATGTTAACCCAAACATGTCACCCAAGTCCGTACAGAAAGCGGCGTCGGATGCTGGCATGGCAGTGGACGCCCAGATGATTATGGTGGACAGCCCCATGAACGATGAAATGAAGGCAAATACAAACGATGGCAGTAATAGTGGTGGTGGCTCCTGGGAAAGAAGCGAAGAAAGAAAGGAAACGAAGACTTTGAGCATATCCATTGAAGATTATCTTTAGACTTCAGTTCATGGATTGGCCCATGCTATATGTTTTTTGTTGTCGATGGATCGTATCCGATTAATATCAGTAGGACGGTGGGTAGAGTTGAAATATAGTTTAGGCAACAGTGGTGAATGGAAAACACAACAACATGTACCAATTTTAGAACAAAAACGATACTTCCACTTGTACAATAATGCCTGCCTTAAAATAGACATGAATGATCACATTTCAACTAATTAAAATATTATTTACATAATCTTTTATTAACATTTGAATACTTTTATTAATTTGATTTAATTACTAGAATTTATCCCAGGTGAAAAATAATATATATTATTTGAAAAAACATATATTTTTATTAAACAAAATAGATACCGATTTTTTTTTCTTTCTAATTTGAGAATTTTTTGAGGAGTAATGTGAAGAAGAAATTAAAAATAATAAATTTCATAATTAATTTTACATTTTTAAAATTTATTTATTTGATATTTTTTGTACTTTTATCCGTTGATTTTTATGTCATTTGACTCATGACTTTTATCCTTTAGTTGTTTTAACAAGTAGTGATGGACACATGACGGTGTTTGTCGTTGTTGAAACTCTACCAACCGCCAGCAGTTTCTTTTGGAAAGTGGATGAGTTTCTTTTGGAAAGTAGATGGCTCTTTGTCGACTTCTTAATTTGTTTTTTTTTTTAAATATTTAGAATAATAAATAATTTCATGAGTCAATTTGGACCCGTGTTGTTTAAGTTTTGTATGTTTGTTTTTCATTGCTTAATATGTCCTCACTTTTAAAAGTTTTTGTCTATTTTTGTAACAGATTTTTTAGTTTTGTTTTTGCAAGTGATTTTAGAAATGATTTTATTGCCATACTCTTCAGTTTGATGGATGCTTGGTTCTTTTACCCCTTGCTTTGAATCATTCTGGTTGATTTCTATATCCCATTAAATACTTGTAATCACTCCAAATATGTCGTGCTTGAGTTGCAATGAAGTCAACTTGTTAACGTGTCATAATGTTTATTTGATGTTGAGGTTGAAACTTTTGTTATTTTGATGGAGCTTCTACTTTATCGCTTATGATGGATGCTTGTTGTTTTTCTCTCACATTTATTGGATGAATTAATGGATTTTCCCTTAAAAAAATATTTTACTGAGTTAATCTCACCCATTAATCGAGTCCTAACTCAATTATATAAAAAAATAAAATAATAAATATTATTTTAAGCTTAACATTATCTATTTATATTGAAAAATATATGTGCATGATCGAATTTAAAATTGAAACTTCGCTGCATTTAAAACTTAATTCCACCGTTTTAATTTTAACTAAAATCAATTTAATGTTTATTTTATTTTTTATAAATTAATTTCATAAAATTGTTTTTATTTTTCAATTTCAAATAAAAATTTACTTATCTAGATATTTTAATTGAGAAGGAAATATTGATAGGTGCAAGTGAGGTACCTGGTCAAGTGGCCATATTATACGACCCAAGCTAACATGTGAAACCTTTGGATATCAAAATCCAATTCATCGGTTGACTCAATGCAAGTTTTGACTGAAAATCAAATTGACCAAACTTAATAACTTTGGCTTTGGCTTTCCCTATGGCCGACATACTTTTCCATTTTTCTTTCATTTTCACACACAAAACTACACTTTTTGATAACCACAAAAATCATCCTATTCCTAAGTCCAAGTAAACACAAGTTATTTTAATTCGTGTTTTTTAATAATTAATTTAATTATCGATTGAATTTTAGTTTGATTGGTATATATATATTTGTCAACGTAGAAGAATATGAGTTTGAGTGCATTGAAGCATATCATCTTCCTATTTGTGATTTATTTTAAGTATTGTGTCAAAAAAAAATAAATATTATCAGAACTTATGTTGTTAAAAAAATTGATTTAATTTGTTCAATAATTTTATATTTATATAAAATAAATAAATTATATTAGATTTTATCATCCCATATGTGAAAAATATTTTATTTTAAAATTTAATTGATAATAAATATAAATAAAGTGATAACATATTTGTATTTTAATATTATTGTATACATATTCTGTCTTTGAATTATAATTTATAATTTTTTTAAAGATGATATAAAAATGTTAAAAGATAAAAGTGTCAATATAATAATTTTAATTATAATTCAAAAAATAATATTTTTTTAATTTTATAATTAAGTTGATGACTCGATTGAGAATATTACCTCAAAAAAGAAAATTTGTTTATAGGATAAAATTAGACTAAAACTTTTAAAATAAAAAAAGTTAAAAAAGTTTAATTTTTTAAATTTAAAAATTAAATAATAAATTTTATCAAAGTATATGTTAACTAATATTTATCTGCTTTTTCTATTTGATTAATCTAAAAACTTTCTTTATAATCTATTGACCTTATTTAATAATTATTGGGTTGGAATCATTTTAAAAAAAAAAAAAACATAAATTGGGTTGACTTTTTCTACTTTAAAAATTGAAAATTTATGAAAATGTTTTCTGAAAAATAATAAAATACGATTTATTATGCGTTGCAATTTGGCGGCAATCGTATTCATTGGATCAGTGTGGATAGCGATCTCCATAATTGAAAACCCACGTGTCATCCTCTGGTTTGTCTTATATCAGGGACCCACCTCTTCTCGATACTGCACTGCACGTCTGGAAGTTTCTCAACCGTTAGAGTTGAAAATAGTTTCTTCCTTTGTTTTTATTCTGTATGGAATTGAAAATAGTTTAAATGGTAAGCGCTTTGAATCAAACTTAAATTTTAACCAGGTTAATATTGCATATTAATTTCAAATTTAATTATTTACACATTTTTAAGGGTTTACAATATTGTCATAAGTTATAATACAAATCATAATAATACATATTCAATAAACTACCAGTGATAAAGAAGATTTTATTTATTTTGGGAGATCCTGGTTTGAGCATTTATGTGTGCAAGTTGTGCGCGAGTTGTCAAAGGATTAAGAAAATATAAACAAATACTATCATATAATCACATCAATATATTAAAAAATAAAACTAAAATTAACTTAACAAAACGAATTGAAATTTAAAATATATCTAAATCAAAATTACAATCAATTTAAACAATATAATTCATTAAATATATATATGAAGTCACTTGATAAATGATTTGGGTTCAATATTTCAGTTGCCATTAATTTCAAATTAAATTTTGTAATAGCCTTTTTTTATAAATAAAATATTAATGAACATCATGTACTGGCATAATGATTAGGATGTTCATCACCCTAACTGTGACCTAAACTTGAATCACGTTAATCGCGTTTGTTATTCGAATTTTATCTTATTATTTAATTCACCAAAAAATGTTTAATAAAAATGTATCTAATATTATATATAAAGCTCTTAAGTAGAAAATTTTCAATTATTTTTATTTTATTTCTTTTAACATTATTCTTTAAATAATTTATCTTTTAATTTTAAATACATTATCTTTAATGTAGAATTTTGTATATTTTTCCATTTTACTATATAAAGATATATATTTTGAAAAATGAGATAATTTTATTTATTTTAAACTGAGTTGATACTTGATTAATTCATAACACAACTCAATCAAAAGTTTTATAATAAGTATAGATATAAATAAATATTATTGATATTATCATTCTTTCAAAAAATATAAAATAACAAAAATATACTTTGTATTTTCATCATTTCTCAACTAAGTTGATATTCAATTAGTTCGTGACATCAACTTTATAATAAATATCAATATTGTTTGAACCAAACCGGATCAACCAATCTTGATTAGGATGCCAATCCAAACAAAATTTTGAATTTAAAATCGATACGAACCGATCGAACAGGGTAAAAAAATATTTTTTTTAAATTTTTAATTGAACTGATGAACCGATTGTCTGATTGATTGGATCACCAATCTGATTTAAAAATCATTGATAAATATAGATATAAATAAATATTATTGAGATTATCATTCCCTAAAAAAATTGAGATTATCACATTAAAAATTCTAGCCAACTTTGGCTTCACTGTACAAATTTAATTTAAGGATGAAAACAGAGAGAAGAAAAGAAAAAAAGAAAAACACACTCTACTATCTGTCATATCCTTAAAAATCTTTGGTTTATCGCAATTTTAGGACATAATCTCATGAAATGCCTGCCATTTCGTTTCCTTGTCCATTTCGTCTGTATTTTTTATTTTTTTAAATTTTTTCCAGTAATGTCCACTCTGTCTTTTCATTTTCTATTTTGTTTAATTGATAAACATAAGGAATCATTAATTAATTTTTTCGTAAGAATATTTTCTTTTGTATTGATTTCAGGGAATTTTTGTTTGGATTTTCATTACTTACCCGTTTGAATTTTCAGTTTCCTTCTACATCGCCCATCGTTTTTGGTTTCTTTGTTTATTCACTCTTATCATTATTCTCCAATTTACTCAGATTTTTCTCCAATTTATTCAGATTTTGATTTGTGTGACTGTTGATATACATTCACAATTTGGGTTGTTTCATATACAAGAAGGAAGATTTTGATTCTCAATAAACGGTTTTAAATGGTGGGTGTGGACTAAAAATAGTTGAGAATGATATCATTGTGAGGTTTGAATCCGGCAACAATGGCGGACATGGGAATCCCTAGATTTATTCAGGGTTTCCCTGTCGTTTAATGCATGGTAAGAATCGGATTTTATCGTTTATACAAACATATTCGAGGCAGAGCTGTTCAAAAACAAGGGATTGTTTTGGAGTGATTATGGGCTGCATTTGCTCCAAAGGAGCCAAAGATGAGAGTATAAACGATAATGAGAAAGATAAAGATGTGAACAACAGCAGCAACAAGGAATCAGTGCAATTGGTCGCTCCTACACCATCAAAGAAAGAGGACCTTTTAGTTGCTCGAGGTGGCAATAATGGCTCCATTCGTCGATCATCCAAAGTTCGTCTTTCAGTGGATATAGGTAACTCTCCTGCTCGGGCTGACGCCGAACTAGTTGCTGCCGGTTGGCCTTCCTGGTTAACTTCAGTTGCCGGTGAAGCTGTTAAGGGATGGGTGCCTCGACGGGTCGAATCTTTCGAGAAGTTAGAGAAAGTAATTTTTACTTCTCATCAATGCTTTTCTTTTTCTTGTTCTTTCTCGCGCTTCAGTAATGTTTTTTCCCAATACTGACATGGTAATTTGAATATGCAGGTTGGACAAGGAACTTATAGCAGTGTATATAGGGCTCGTGACCTTGAAACAGGCAAAATAGTTGCTATGAAGAAGGTTCGGTTTGTTAATGTGGAACCCGAGAGTGTTCGTTTCATGGCTAGGGAAATCATCATTCTACGGAAGCTCGACCATCCAAATGTTATGAAGCTCGAGTGTATAGTCACTTCAAGGATGTCGTGCAGCCTGTATCTTGTTTTCGAGTACATGGACCATGACCTTGCCGGGCTTGCAGGAAATCCCGCCATCAAGTTCAAGGAACAACAGGTACATGTTTCTCTATTTTGCAATAAAATACCTTGCTCATGCTATATCTGCTGTAGGTCTTATAAGAGGCATATGCAATTTTGTTGTAGATAAAATGTTATATGCAACAGCTGTTTCTTGGCCTTGAACACTGCCATAGCCGTGGTGTTCTGCACCGGGACATCAAGGGCTCGAATCTTCTGATTGACAACAATGGAGTTCTTAAGATTGCAGACTTTGGTTTGGCTACAGTTTTTAAAGCTGACCAAAAGCAGCCACTAACAAGCCGTGTCGTAACTCTTTGGTACAGGGCACCCGAGCTTCTGCTTGGGGCCACTAAATACGGAGTTGCTATAGATTTGTGGAGTGCGGGTTGCATCCTTGCTGAATTATTTGCTGGGAAGCCTATTATGCCAGGAAGAACAGAGGTACTCTCTCTTTTATGTGTGGGAATCTGACCTGCTTCCTCAAATTGTTTCCAGGGCTCGGGTTCGAGTTTAGGATACTGATACTTAGAATTGTTTCTAAGTTTTTTTCCGTTGGTGATTACTTCCAGGTGGAGCAAATGCATAAGATCTTTAAACTCTGTGGTTCACCCTCCGAGGAGTATTGGCAGAAACAAAACTTCCACATGCAACTAGTTTCAAACCTCAACAACCTTACAAACGATTGATTGCTGACACTTTCAGAAATCTGCCTCAGTCTGCCTTGTCTCTTATTGATAAACTCCTCACGATCGAACCAGAAGTTCGAGGATCTACTACTTCAGCACTTAAAAGTGAGGTACGTGGACAAACATCTATATGTATTTTGTTGTTGTTGTTCAGTATTCATTTCTGCACATCTTGAAATATGATTTGTATTTTGACCTCCGTGTGAATTTCAGTTCTTCACAACCGAGCCCTTCCCTTGCACAACATTGGAATTGCCGAAATATCCTCCAAGCAAGGAACAAGATGCCAAACAACGTAATGAGGAAGCAAGAAGGTTCGTCATTTTCAGCCTTTTTTTAACCTATGCATGTACACAAACACATGCTATACTAAAAAATCCAAGAAAATTATGTCAATTAATTTTTCATAGTGAGGCCTAAGAATGAAACAACATGAATAATTCCATAACTATTTTTTTTTTGAGATATTGAGAAATTTCTGAATCCATCTTTAAACCTTTATTTTCTGATGTAACTTCAGGAAAAGAGCAGAGGCTATGAAGGGTCGAGGAGCTGAATCGGTTTGTAGAGGTTCACGAGATGTTAAGGAAGTACGTTCACCAGAATTCATTGCTAAGGGACAATCAAAACCAGGCACCACTCATAAATATGATCATCCTAGTGCCTCGGTCCTCAATCCTTGCAAGGTCAAGTTACAAAATGGTATATCTAGTTCCTCTTCAATGATCCATCCTAGTGCAGTAGATTCATGGAACAAGGCAGGTGGTACAAGAAACATCAGCGAGTTAAGAAAACAGAATACAATGAAGCCTCAGGTAGCTAACACTTACAAAAAGAAAGATGATAGAGCATCAAACAAAGATCAAGCCTCGGTAAGCTACCAATTGTTTCTAACTACTTCTCATCATCATCATCATCATCGTATCGTTTTTAGGTCTAGTCATCCTACATACTTATGTTACTTGGACTCAAGTGTGTGCATTCAATGTTGAATGTCAATTCGGGGTAGAAATGGTCCTAGTCAACTCTGAGACTACTATCATGTCTTTGGTATCTGGAAGTAACTGCATCATTTATAATATTTCATATTTGGTTCATCTACTGCAGGTTTATATAGCAAAGAAAAACAGGATCCACTGCTCAGGACCACTGATGCCTCCTGGGGGAAACATTGAAGATATACTTAAAGAGCACGAGAGACAAATCCAGCAGGCTGTACGAAAAGCACGCATCGAGAAGTGAGGACAGCAGTAAACTGAAGTCGCAGGAATGTATAAAATCGACTGCACGAGCAGGCTTCCTTGTAAGAAGCTTGTTCCAACAGTTCTCCGATTTCGAAATGCCAAGTTGCAACCCTCGTAACCTTATCAAGTCACAACACAATGAGATCGAGACTGAGACCAAAATGTTATATTGAATTGGGGTCATGAGACTTTGGTGAAATATTGATAGGGTTGATTTGTAATTGGTTATGATTACATGCATTGCTATTTCAAATGCATGAGATGGAAGGAACGTGCTTTGTATAGTAGTTGAATCTCAAAGTAAGAGGGCGGTTGGAGAATGATATACAATATAATCCGTTGGAATGTTACATTTTTTTTTTTTTTTCATTAACAGAACACTATTATTAATAGAAACCATGAACAACAATAGTACAGATAATAAATAAATCCATTACAAACTAATACACAAATGTCATGTCTGTAAAATAATCTAAAAAAAGAGAGGACAAATTAACAGTATCTGCAACATTGAAATCATTCATAAACAAATTAGAGATGCATCTATTTAATCAAATTGTTGAAATTTGCATCCTAACCTTGTCATCATCACCTAACGATGAACATCGATCACAAAAAAAAAACTGTCAAAAGCTCCAAGAGACCCACTGCATCAATGATGCACAAAAAGCCAAATCTCATGTTTATCATTCTCCTCCTCATCTTGAACCTATCATCATCACTATGATTTATTATGATAAAACCCTTCGAGAACGGTTCCTAATAAATCCAGCGATATCCTTATATTGACAAACATCACATATACGTCACATGTTAAAAATTAAAAGTAAAATAAAACTACCTTTGTTTTCAAAGAGAACATAGTGAGTAAAACAAAAACCATGAGAAATGTGCATATAATATTGGAATCACGAAACTATAGACAAAATAAAATCACGAAAATATAGATTAAATTTAAAAACAAAATAAAATTATGAAAAAAAATGTTGAAGAAACTACGACTAGCAACCAACCCGAAGGCTAACACTGGTCAACAAAACAAAAATTTAATTCAAAAATATTACAGTAAGTGGACAGCATGATATTACTAATAATGCCAAAATTTGATAATATATGGGTAATCTCAATATCACATTTTTCATAGGTAATATTAGGTTTCACTCGAAATGTGAATTTTATATCAATTTTACCCTTTATTTTATATAATTTTAATAAAATTAGGCTCTCTCGAGTACTTAATAAATTTATTTTCAAGTAGTTTACAAATCTTTTCAATGCTTTTTGTCAATTTTTAGATTTTAGTATTAATGATAAATTTTTTATATTTTACCTCATTTATATCTAAATTGGCAAAATTATGTCGTTAGGGATTCAATGATTGATTTGAGCTTTTGTAGGGAGATGACTAAGGCCAAATATCAAGGAACACCTCAACTGTTGTGGGGTTTTCATCGCCTTAAAGAAATGAACTTCAACGAAAAACCAACTTGGAATAACCTGTCATTAAAGTTGCAACGCTAAGTGTGTGGTGTCATGACATCAAGCCCCAAAGTCACAACTACAAGCCCAGAGATCGTGACTCCAAGCCAATTGTTAAAGTGAAGGAATCTGGTGCCATTGTTGTCAAGGTCGCGACACCAGCAAGATTGTGTCACGACACCAAGTGCCCCCAAACTAAGCTCATACTCACTGCCACAAATGTTGCGACACCAAAGCTTAGGTGTCATGACATTGAAATCTGACGGGTGAAAATTGTGCAGAGGTAATTTTGTGTCCAAACAAGCTTAAATCAATTTTTATTTAAGGGTATAATTATCAATGTTAGGTTAAATGTTAGTACAATATAAATACTACTTTATAAGTTTTGGAGAGTGTATATTAGAGGCCGAACATTTTCCTTCCCAATTATGTTTCTTTTCTTTTTATTTTTAGATTAGGTTTTCTCTTTTTTTTTTAAAAAAATAGATTTTATTTTTTGTTGCTTTATCAAACTTTTAGATGTCATATAAATGATCATTTCTTACCCTTAACTTTAAATAGGCATTTCCACATACCATTTAGATATTCATTTTTTATTTTTGTATTATGTAAGTAAATAAGCCTACAATCAATGATATCACCCATGAAAAAAAATTAATTGATTTAGTCGTATGATGTTTATAATATATGAAATAAAAGATTAAAAGTTCAAATTTTATCATTTTATTAAAAAATACAAATTGATTTTTTATAAAAATGTTTACATTTTTTTAATTATTTTCCATTGGATCATTAATCTCCCAGTTCTGGGTATATACTATAAACCACAAGATCAGATGATTCTTGTAAGAGAAGAGAAAAGAAAAGAAGAATGATTAGTGTTTTCCTGGTTTTAGGGTTAGATAGCAGACTCTGAAAAGAGAAGAAAGAAGATCGATTGACTAAAGGAGGCAGTTAATAATATTCTGTACATCTATAGTTTGAGAAGTACCTACAAATCAAGATTCAATACCCAACTTCTTAATTCTATATTCATCCATTAGGTCATTACATTTTTACCTGTTAGGTACCCCCCACTATATATCTTGCTTAGGCTTCCTGCTTAATTCTGAGTAGTGACCACCCATTTCCTGCAAAATCTCCTTCCACAAGCTTTCCGACCAACTGTCAGATGAATCTCCGAATATCAGATTCGGGCTACATGCAGCCACATGCCAATAATCTGATTCAATTTCCTCTTTCAACTGATCCAGCTGCCATCCTGCATACCCCACGAAGAACTTGAAATCCTCTGACTTGAGCGTTCCTCTCTTCACCAGCTCTGCAGCTTCGTCCAAACTATTTCGAACACCGAAACAGAGGCCAGGAATCACCTCTTCGAACCCACCAATCTTTGACTTTTTTCCCACTTTTAAAAGAAACATGCTTGCTTCAAGAGGCCCCCCAAAGTGCAGGGAGCAATCAGCAAAAGTAGTGGCTAATTCCTTATTATTGGGTTTCATGTGTTTGATCTTCTTGTGAAGTGGGCGATTGATAACAACCCCAAATGGCCCTTCTTGTGGATGTCTGGTTCCAGATCTGAGAAGGAGAACCACCGTGCGTTCAAAGGTGCGAACTCCATCAAGCTTCTCAGTGGCAAGGAGAACACAGCCAGTCTCCGGCACTGAAAGCGGGTGAGCCCATTTCGGGCCAAGGGGTTTCGACACATGAGGTGTCCCACCTTGAGCAACGGAATCTGTCTTTTCCACCTGTTAAAAATTTACACAAAAGTTAAATGTCTATATAGAGCAAGAATTCCAAATTTTCTGCACATCGCTTGCAATGCTTGTCATGTTCATAAAAGGTCAATTGACATTGAAAAAAACTAATAATAACCCTACAATTAAGCATACAGGTTTTGCTTCCAAATGCAGCATATCCAAGGCAAAAAATGATAAAAAGCAATAGAGTTCTACCAATATGACCAGATTCAGCTTCAAGTTTACAAAACTAGACAACATCTATATCAACTCGTACTTGGATGTTAGTGTCAAATACGGGGTTCTTTTCAACAAGTATATGGTAAATTTTTCTTCCATGTATTTGAGGGATGCTTTGAGTCATATCCTCATACAGTCATACCAAGGTGTCAGACAAGAATTCCAAACACAGGTACTTCAATGAAAATGAAGAGTAAGAACAACATAATAACTAATGTAATTAATAAGCTATATGAAATCGTAATGGTTATTCTCTAGTAATGTATAACTAATGAGAAGAACCATAAAATGGAAGTTATCGACATTGGACCTTTGGCTATCTTGTGAATCCAAGAAGAAAACAGTATAATAAACTCAATATAAAGTAGAAGACAGAACTATTGAAATAGCCAACACACAACTGAATCCGAGCAACATCCCTCAATATTGGAGAAGCATCAGGTACATAATTCAGGGAAGAAAAACATCACCTGGTAGTTGTTATACAGCATTGCTCTGAACTCTCTCCAGTTTGTGTTTACATCAAGGAACTTCTGAGAAGCATCATCATTAGATTTATTGCTGTCTGAAGAATTATTTCTTCTTAAACTGTCTCGGTCAGGAATAGATTGATCACCATTTCCTGGATAAATTACCACAAACATTCGATAACTATGTTAAAATTCAAATTGCAAGAACTCTAAAATGCCAATTTATGTATTGGTATGTTACACCAAGAAATAATAACAAGATGAAACAAGAAAACAAAGAAGGAATGAGGGACCAATAAATTATACAAGGCCAAAATTAAAGGAAAAGTTGCAGTGAGAGTATTTACCAAGTCTAAATGAATTTAGGCAATGATCTCTTGGCCTAGCCACATGAGGCTTGTGAGACATAAAAACATGGTTCAAACTCTAATAATCCCCATACCCACCTTTAATCATCCCCCCAAAAGAAAATCTAAATGAACTAATGCTTATTTTAGATATAGAGCAAGATGGGGAAAAAAAGAATAGATACATGAGCTTCCTTCCAATCAATCATTACTTACCATTCTTTAAAAAGTGAAACAACAAACAGTTCAAATCACATTTGGAAAGACTTAAGAAAAAGCTTCAACAGTTGGACTAAAATTACTTAAATTTTAATATAATAACATTACCTGTGGCAATAATAAATATTCCATAGAATAGAACAAACTGAAATCCCAATAAACAATTAACAATTCCACAATTAAGACTACTCTATCAAATCAGCAATCTTTATGAGTTTACCATTGTTTCCATAAGTTTCAAAATAACACCTTACTTTCCCTTCCCCTCACTCACTTCAATCCAATCCAAACATAGGGTAATCCAATATTGAAGTAATCATCCTTAATCACGTTCAAGAATTCAACAAGAAGTAGCTTCAAGAACCCAAACATATAAGTTACAAATCACACAGAACTAATGACTGAAATTTTCTTTTTCAAAAAAGAAAGTCAAAAGCCATGATTCTTCCTAAATTTGCATGAGAAGAAAGAAAGTCATACCAGAAGAAGGGGATGATGAATTATCGTGATTATTGTTCTTAGCCATAGACGTAACGGTGAAAGAACGAATGGAAGATGAAGGAAGGCATGTTCTTGAAACCCCGATCGGATGAACTCCTAAGTTGGAAACCTTACAAGAATTGGGTTTTTCAGGAATCGAATTCCTCTTCAACAACAAAGAAGCAGAAGCAGGAGGATTCCCAGGGTTTGCGTTCTTCAAGTGGACTGCCAACAGATCCATTTTTTCCTCAAAAGTGAGTCAGCCACTTGATCTTCTTTTGCTTTCTTTCTTTCTTTCCAAACAACAGACCCGTTTGGAGAAAGAAAGGAGAAAAGAATGAGGAGGATGAGAGAAAATGTTGAACAGATTATATGGATTTGATTATTAATAGAAATGTTAAAAGACGGAAAGAAACTAGACACACAATACAGCTAGGGAACTGAAAATGACTCTTTGCTACTCGAATACAGTGAGAATATGCTTCCCCTTTTATTTTTACCTTTACTTTCAGATTTTTTTTTCTTCCTTTTCGACTCAGTTTTCTTCTCCGCTTAAATCACAAAAATGGTTTATTCTAATTTCTTTTATGACTAAACTAATATTTCATTTATTACATTATCTCCGCTGTTAAAATGGTTTAATTTTTACTAAAAAATTAAATATTATTTTCTTAATTGTAAATATTATCTCTTTCACCTCATTGAGTCCTAATTCAATTGACATAAATATTGTTGTTAATATAGGAGGACGTAAGATCCAGTGTCATGAGACGTATTATCCTCCAACTTATGAGTTAGTGAATGACTAT
Source organism: Gossypioides kirkii (assembly GCA_005610355.1). Classification (NCBI taxonomy): domain Eukaryota; kingdom Viridiplantae; phylum Streptophyta; class Magnoliopsida; order Malvales; family Malvaceae; genus Gossypioides; species Gossypioides kirkii. Next base: position 19,675,076 of record CP032247.1, on the reverse strand, counting down.
GAGTAATTCTAATACATTATGTCAAAAAATAGATATAACCAGAATCTATAATAAAATTATTAAAAATTATCTCTTTTGTGCACTTTAAGTACTATCGAAAACAATTTCAAATTAAATTTCCATTCGAAATCAACATTAACTATTTTATGCAAAATTTATAGAAAAGAATTGAAAAAATTTATATTTTAGGAACTATCATTAAAAATCATTTTCATTTTGATTACTCATCATTGATTCAACATTATTATATACTCATTTTCATCACTCAATTTTAATAATTTTTCATTTTAATCCCTTATTTTATTTTTTAATATTCTATATTTTTAATTGATTTTAACCTTTTCCATAAAAGGGGAAATGGGGGGTTTATAGGGAAAACTCGAATTTTAGAAGAAAAACTATTTTTTTCTTTAGTTTTTCCTTTTAAGAAATAATTTAAGTGTTTTTTCAATAAAAGGGGAAAGCTTGGGGTTATTGGAAATAATTTTTATATGAAATTTTGGGTTTGTTTAGAAAAAAATCATTTTATTTTTAGAATTAATTTGGTTTTATAGGGAATATTTAAGTTTTTAGAGAAAAAAAAACAATTTTACCTTTTTAATTTCTTTTTTTCACTCTTTTAGAACTAAATTTAGTCCTTTTTCCAGTAAATATACAAAAAAAAATGGGTTTTTCCATGCATCACTTGAGTTTTATAGGAAATTTGTAATTAAAATAAGTATAAATTCAATTATTAAAAAAAAAAAAAAGACCGTTCTACATGGGTGGTGCGGAATATTTTTATGCATAGAGGTGCGTGAGTGAATGCGCCCTTGTCTGAGCGCCGCACCATGCATCGGAGCGCGTGACCTTGGTACTCAGTCCACTATGGCCCCGGAATTTGCTAATCATCCTCATCATAATTCTATGTGACTCAGCAAATCACCATCTTTATGCAAGCTTACGCTAATCGTCTCTTTCTCTCTGTTACGCCAATTATCGATTCTTTATAAGCCCACCCCATCTTCACATTTTGAGACTGGGACTGTTCATACAAGGCACGCAAGCAACGAAATCTGCCCATTGCTTCTTTCCATGTCCAATTCCCCTGTTTCTTACTCAATAACCTAAAGCTTTTAAGTTTCTTCTTCATCTTCAAGTTTAAGGTACAGATGCCACTGCTTTCTTTTTTCTAGGAAAACCCATCCTCTTTAATCTTTCATTGGTTATGAATCACTTGTTGTTTGATTAAATCATCATCATCATCGATGATCACAATCAATGTTTTTCACAACTTTTTTTGCAGACATGTCGAGCTCAGGGGTAGCGCGAAGAGGAATTCATTATCTGCAAAAGCTAAAAGCCGCGAATATACCTTCTGATTTGATAGAAAAGGGCCAAAATCGTGTTATCGATGCGTCTCTTACCCTTATTCGGGAGAGGGCAAAGCTTAAGGTTATTTATTTATTTAAGTTAAACTGGTTGTTTTTTCCATTCCATTTTTAAGGCTTTTGAAATTTATAATAATAATATTGTTACTAGGGAGAACTTGTGCGTGCTTTGGGCGGTGCTTTAGCATCAACATCACTGCTTGGAGTTCCTTTAGGACATAATTCATCGTTTCTTCAAGGACCCGCTTTTGCTCCTCCTCGTATTCGGGAGGCTATCTGGTGTGGCAGCACTAACTCAGCCACTGAAGAAGGTCGCTCTTCATCCTTTCAGTAATGGATGTTATTATATATCCTTGGCATGAGAAATGTCTTTTTTTTTTTTTTCTTGATTGTTGGTAGTGACATGTTGCTCTGGACTCTGGTAAGGTAAGGGTGGGTATGTGTTTGACACGGATATGTTTAGTTTTTTCTAAAAGTTTTTAGTGTATTTTGATGGTTTTAGAGGGTGATATCCCCCTATATACTCATGTCTGGGTATGCATTTACAGTAGATTTTCAAGAAAAATGAATGAAAAGTCAGAACAACATTGGTACTGACTCCTATCTCTTCATTTGATTTGGCTGTTTCCATCTGACATTATGACATGAATGTCTGATGTCAGAAAGTTATAATAATTTTGTTGCAACTCTTCATTTTTCTTGAATTACTGGTGCCCGACATATTTTCAGACATGATTGTGAGGTTATTCTCCTCTTAATACATGCTAAAACTTGAAAAGTTAAAACATATTCATGTCCCGCACATAGCCGTATCTGACCCTTACTTCAGAATCCAAGTAATATAGGATTCCACTACTCTTTTCATCATTGTAATGGATTTGGTTGACATTTGTAATCTAAAATATAAGCAGTTCCCGAACTAACTTGTTAATAATATTGTCAACCTGTGTTCCTTGGTCCTGCAGGCAAGGAACTAAATGATCCAAGGGTGCTAACTGATGTTGGTGATGTACCCGTCCAAGAAATACGCGATTGTGGTGTAGATGATGATAGATTGATGAGTGTCATAAGTGAATCTGTCAAGCTAGTAATGGAGGAGGTGAGTTGTTGTTTAGCTTCTTTCTTCTAGCTTCTTTCTTCTTAATTATCTGTTATTAATTATGATGATTGTTGTTGTGTTTGACTGGTTACGTTTATAGGTCTTGATTTATACCCAATTCGAACTCTCGAACTTTGTGCCTGAAACAATTTGTGATCATCTATGTGTTGAAATAGATTGAATCTTGCTTTCAATTAGTTTTTTGGTTTAGCTTCTTTCTTCTGAATTACTATGGATTAATTGTGATAGTAGTTGTTGTGTTGCACTACTTACATAAAGAGGTCTTTATTTATACACAATTCGAACTCCAGAACTTTGTCCCAGGAACAATCTTGTGATCATCTATGTGTTGTAATAGGTTAAATCTTGTTTTCCACTAGTCTTTCAGTTTAGCTTCTTTATTCAGAATTACTTTGACTCATTATGATTATTGTTGTTATGTTGAAGTTGAACTGCTTTCGATTTACACACAATCTGAACTGCTGATTTTTGTCCTGGAAACAATCTTGTGATCATCTATTTGTTGAAATAGGTTGAATCTTGCTTTTCACTAATCTTTTGGTTTTCTTTCTTCAGTACTATGATTCGTTATGTGGATAATTGTTGTAGTGGTCTGCTTGCATAAACAGTTCATGATTTATACACAAATAGAACTGCCGAAAACTTTGTTCCAAAAACAATCTTTGATCATCTATGTGTTGAAATAGGTTGAATCTTGCTTTCCACTAGTTTTTTTGGTTTAAACTCTTTATTCAGAATTACTTTGACCGATTAATATGTTTGTTATTGTGTTGAACTGCTTGCATAACTAGATCTTTGATAGGTTGATTTAAGCAGAATCCGAACTGCTGAACTTTGATCTGGAAACAATCTCATCATTATCTATGTGTTGAAATAGGTCGAATCTTGCTTTTCCACTAGTTTTCCGGTTGCCCTCTTTAGAAGTCTTTGATCTGTTAAATATTTCTCACCCGAGCTTTTTGGCGAGCGAGGGAAGATCATTGGTGTTGCGGTAGCTTTTTATCATGATGCTAGCTTCAACTTTTCTTATGTCCATACTTTGCAGGATCCATTACGCCCATTAGTTTTAGGTGGTGACCACTCAATATCCTTTCCTGTTGTAAGAGCGGTCTCCGAGAAGCTTGGTGGACCTGTTGATATACTTCATTTAGATGCCCATCCTGATATTTACGATTGTTTTGAAGGAAATAAGTATTCACATGCATCTTCTTTTGCTCGAATTATGGAGGGTGGTTATGCTAGGCGGCTTTTGCAGGTAAATTTAAAAATGTCTGTTTAAGTTTTCTCTAAGTATTTTATAAACATGTTATCACCAAAATGCAGGAAAGGGATGATGTATCTTTTTTTGCATCTAATTGACTGAGGGTGCTATTATGGTAGGTCGGTATCAGATCGATAACAACTGAAGGACGCGAACAAGGAAAAAGGTTCGGAGTGGAGCAATACGAAATGCGAACATTTTCAAAAGACTGTCATTTCTTGGAAAACCTGGTCCCTCTCATTCTCTTCCTCTTTTCCTTAGTGATAGATTGCAGAAAATGGTTTCCTGGAATCTTAAAATAGATTGTTTTAGAATTGGAAACTAAAAAAGCTGTTGTTTGGTTTGATGGAAAGTGAATGAAAATTAGAATTTGAGACTAATAATGCATAATGTACTTTGACAGAACCTAGGGGAAGGAGTAAAGGGTGTGTATGTTTCAGTAGATGTGGACTGTCTTGATCCAGCCTTTGCACCGGGGGTATCTCACATCGAACCGGGAGGCCTTTCCTTTCGTGATGTTCTCAATATCCTACACAATCTAGAAGGAAATCTGGTTGCTGCCGATGTAGTAGAGTTCAATCCACAACGTGACACCGTCGACGGAATGACTGCAATGGTTGCAGCTAAGCTTGTAAGAGAACTGGCTGCTAAGATGTCAAAATGACAAGTTTTGTCATAAATTTCTATGTTAAGCTCTTTGGATGTTTCATTTCTATTTAGCTTAAACTTATGACAATGCTACTAGCAATCTTATAGCTAAATAAGATTTATATTCTTTAGACCCTTCCTTTTTTTCTGAAATATTCAAGAGATGAGATGAAAAAAAAAACTTTTAGAGAAATCAATTTACTCATGTTATACATTTACTAGTATTCAACACATATTCGAGTTCAAGTAAGATAAGATTAAGATCAAACATGATGACTGATGATCTTGAATCCCTGTTCTCAGTAGCTTTTATTGATTCATTCCTATATGATTGAACCCTCAAACTCTCAATGGGCATGTGAGGCATTCTATGTCAACAAAAAAGCAGAGCAAGCTAGAGGAAAACTCGGATTGGTGATCAACTATTAGCCACTTAATCATTTTCTTCAGCATGATAAATTTTCATTACCCAGTCGAAACTCAGTTTTCCAATCTTAGCCAAACCTAAGATCTTTTATAAATTTGATCTCAAAGCTGGATTTTGGTAACTGGAAATAGAGCCAGCAGAGAGGCCTAAGATAGGTTTCTGCATACCAAATTAGCATTATCAATGGACAGTAATGCCTTTTGGTTTGAAAACAGCTCTATCATTATTCCAAAAGGTTCTAGCCCATCATAGATAATGCATTCATATATATTGAGGACATCCTTTGTATAACTCAGATGAACAAGCCCATATTACTCTTCTGAATCAGTTCAAGTAGTTGGTCCTTCAATATGGAATTATTCTATCAGAAAGAAAGATGCAAACACACAAATCAGAGATAGAATTCTTGGGCATGAACAATACCTGGTCCCCCATATTGCACAAGAATTACTGGAATTTCCTGATGAAATTATGACAAAGAAGCAGATCTAACAATTTATAGGGATTGTCAATTATCTTAGAGATTTTGTTCCAAAAATTCTAAGTATACCAATCCTTTGTAGAAGATGTTGAAAAATGATCCCTTCCATGGAAAGAAGTTCAAACAAGAGCAGTCCAAAAGCTTAAACAAAATCTCCAGGATTTGAATTTTATTTAATAAAACATCAATTCTCTGTAGAAATAGATATGTCCTCATTTCCACAAATGTTAAAATTCAAGCAGAAAAATGTCCCTTACCCACAGCTTCTTTGATAGTCTAAGTGGTTCTCTAAGTTTTCCTTTGATACTAAACATATTAAAGGAAAGAGTAACATTCTTGCAGACCAAAATGAGTAGTTATGCACATATTCATTCTTGCAGACCAAAATGAGTAGTTATGCACATATTCATCTAAGGTAAGTAAAATTGTTATGGTTAGACAAGTAAATGGTGAAATTAAATTTGAATGAATGGCATGGATTATATGTTAAGGGTAATTTATTTAAGTAACCCAAAAAATTTTATTATTTACGAAAATGACCCAAATTTAAAAATATACACTAAAATAACTTAAAATAAACAGTAAAAATTGATATTGACCATCTAATGGTCGACACCACCTGTCCAATTATTAGTGCCAGACATAAAAATTTGTGTTTTTTTGTGTTGGCCATGCAATGACCGACACTTATATATATTTTAATACGGTATTTTATTGATATACGAAAATACGAGAATTTGAAAAAAAAAATTGGTGTTGGCCATTGCATAGCAGACATCCCCTTCTAATCTGATAAAAAAAATCAAATTTTTGGGTGTTGGCCATGCAATGACCGACACCCCCTTTTTGTCAGAGAAAAATTTAATTTTTGGTGTTGGCCATGCAATGGTCGACACCCCTATTTATCTGATAAAAAATTAAACTTTTTTGTGTTGGTCATGCAATAGCCTACACCCTTATTTACTGATAAAAAAAATCAAAATTTTTTGTGTTGGCCATGCAATGGCCGACACTCCTTTTTTTCAGATAAAAAATTTCAAATTTTTTTGGTGTTGGCCATGCAATGGCAAACACCCCTTTTTGTCAGATAAAAAATTTTAAATTTTTTTGGTGTTGGTCATTCCATGGTCGACACCTCTTTTTATCTGAATAAAAAATCAAATTTTTTGATGTTGGCCATGCCATAACCGACACCCCTTTTTTTATTTGGTAAAAAAATTAATTTTTTTTGTGCTGGCCATGCAATGGCCGACACCAACTTTCCCTCATTCTCTATATATAGGGTTTAGTTTTTTTATTTTGAAATTGTAAGTAAGAAATATTTCTCTTAAAATAACAATAAAATTAGAGTGTTTTTTTATTTATCATTAGATGAGTGTTTTGTTTTAGGGATAGTTGTGAAGTGTACAATCGAATTTCGGGGTTGAGCTATATACTGTCATGTATTGTCGGAGTTAAATTATATACTGCCATGTGAAACGACAAATATATATCTTCAACGGTCAGATGATTTTCTACGCCATTGAAGAATGTCCTAAATGTAGATGATATAATTGCCGTTAAATGTAACTATGTGGTATAATCGTAAAGGTTATGCTATCAAAGATCGGTTGACGGAACTCTGTCATCAAACGGCCGACCGAGATGACTTGGTCGAGTATTCAAGCAATATGGACCCGTATTGCTTGAGGGTTAGAAGAATTTATTGAAATTGGCCAGGTATTTAGGCAGATGGACATTATCTAATCGAGACGAGTTGGCAAGTTTAGGGTATTGTAGGTTCTTTTGTATTATTGTTCAAAATTTAAAATTTCGTGTATTAATATTAACAATTATTTATAATTTATTTTATCTGTAAATTTAATTTGTATTGTTGTAATATTCAACAAGATTTATATTTTATCATATTAATATAATTTTGATTTATTAAAAAAATTATTAAATATTTTGTTGTGAAAATGTTAAGGAATAAATATTATCGACAAATTAAAAATATATTAAAAAATATTAATTAAAATTAATTTTAAGAAATAAACAAAAATAACCAAAAGAAAATAACACTAGTATAGTTAATGGTCGAGACCGACTTTTAACTCCAGCACCAGATATATATATAACCGTCAGTACTAAAAATTTGAGTTTTTTGTTCTCATTAATAGTACAACAATTTCTATGTTTATGTTCATTTTTTTATGATTACAAGTTTTTTCAAGATAAGTTCCAACATTTTCTTTGTTTATGTTCATTTTGATGGAAAAATTATCAATACAGATGATGAATGTTGTGTATTTGAAAGCCGAGAAAAATCGGAATGAGACTGAACAAGCATGTTTCGCTGGAGGAATTGAAACAGAAGATTAGTACAAAGATAGCTACTCGTTGCGGGAAGCAAATGTTGAGACTGTTTTATAAATTTTCGGTTTCATCAGATCCGATCAAGTTCTCTGAAATGGAGCTTGTTGATAATGATGATCTAGGGACAATGATTGAAATTTATTGCCCCTCTAATATCGAAAATCCATGCCCCATTGAGTTGTTCGCGGAGATATCACACCCCGAATCAATTCAAGTCTTAAATCCAGTAAGCCAGCATTTTGGAATAAATATTGATCTTAATGTATGCTGAGAAGATTAATCGGGTTATGGAGGATCCACTCCAGAAAATCTAAACACCGGTGGATGTTCGTATAATATCCAAAACATGTGTCATCGTCTATAATTTCATCCGGAAGTGTTAGCCCAAATAGAAGATGATGACGAAAATGAAGCTTTGGAAGACCCCGATATGGATGACATCCCCGAAGACTTAGACGAGGAGGGGTCGGTGGAGGGTGATGATGTTAACACCCATTTAGGAGGAAATACGAGCCTGAGTATAGTTATTAGGAATAATCCGGAGGCCTTCATGAGCGACGTAGACCCAAATGCGGGTCGAGCTCGTGAGTTTCCAAAATATAGAATTATAGTTTCGGCTCACTTACTCGACGAACAAACCGACGAAGAAGAGTTGTTCGTAGGACAACAATTTGAGAACAAGAAGGACTGCTTAAATGCAATAAACAATACAGCTTAAAGTTAGCTGTGGATTATAAAGTAACAAAGTCGTCGCAATCATTGTACATCGGAGAATGTTGCAAAGCCGAGAGTGAGTGTAAGTGGCGTATCCGAGCCGCGTTAATGCAGTGGACTCAGTTGTGGACAATAAGGAAAATAGAAGGTCCGCACACATGCACCATGACTCGTATGACGCAAGACCAACGGAAGTTAGATGCAAAGACCATATGCAACTGCATCATGCTTATGGTGAAAGCGTCCCCATTGAATAAGGTATCGGTCTATATTTCGACTATGCAAGCTTGCTTCAATTATAAGGTTTCGTACTGAAAAAGCGTCCCCATGACATGGCCGACACCAAAAAAATTAAATTTTTTATCTGAGAAAAAGGGGATATCGACCATGGTATGGCTAACACTCAAAATTTGATTTTTTATTAGAGGGTGTCAACCATGCAATTACCAACATAAAAAAAAATTTAAAAAATTTTTACCAGACAAAAAAAGGGTGTCGGCCATGCAATTGTTAATACCAAAAATTCTAATTTTCATCTGACAAAAAGGGAGTGTCGGTCATTACATGGTTAACACAAAAAAAATTTAATTTTTTTACCAGATAAAAAAGGGGATGTCGACCATGGCATGACCAACACCAAAAAATTTGATTTTTTTATTCAGATAAAAAGGGGGTGTCGACCATGCAATAGCCAACACCAAAAGAAATTTGAAAATTTTTTATCTGAAAAAAGAAAGTGTCGACCATTGCATGACTAATATAAAAAAATTTGATTTTTTTATCAGATAAATAGAGGTGTCGGCCATGATATGACCAACACCAAAAAAATTGAATTTGCTATTTGACAAAAAGGGATGCCGGTCATTGCATGACTAACAGCAAAAAAATTGATTTTTTGTCAGATTAAAATGAGGTGTCAGCCATGTAGTGGCCAACACTAAAAATTTTTTATCAGATAAAAAAGGGGTGTCAGCCATGCAATGGCCGACACCAAATTTTTTTTTTCAATTTTCGTATTTTCGTATATTAAAAAAATACATAAATGTCGCCATTGCATGGTCAACATAAAAAAAAACAAATTTTTATGTCTGACACCAATCATTGGACAAGTCGTGTCGGCCATTAGATTGCCAATATCAATTTTTACGGTTTATTTTAAGTAATTTTGATGTATATTTTTGAACTTAAATTATTTTCATAAATAATGAAAATTTTTAGGTTACTTGGATAAATTACCCGCGTTTTTATTTAGTAGACCGCTAATGATACAAAATAATTACCCTATTTGATATTAAAATATTTATCCAAAATTGATGGAATTGAGAAAGCGAGCCCAGCCCAATAAGAAAAGATCGTTGCTGTATGGTAGTTGAGTTGTGGTTGGTTGCAAGGCAAATACACTAAGCAAGGATGATGGCTTCTCCTTTACCTTCCCTCGCCTCTTTCTTTCCCTCAAACCACAATCCTCCTTCTCTAACTACTGCTTCACTTCCAGGTTCGAAGCTTATTTTCTCATCTTTTCCCCCAAAGTTGTCAAGAAACAAGAAATGGGTCTCACGCAGAAACAGATTCTATCCGGCGAAACCAACTGACCATGATTTAGACACGACGGGACCATCCCCACAAGCTTCAACTCAAAATGCTGGCAATGCATCCACCAGTTTCTTATCTATACTTTGTCCTCTTCTCAGATTATTCTCTGTAAGTCTCTTTATTTCTTTCTTGAAACAAAAAAATTTTGAGCTTGTCATGCCTATAAAATCACTGCTTAAGTACTATTCAGCATTACTTTATGGAATTAAAGACAAACAACTCATCAATTACATGTTTCTTTATTTTCAACTTCACCTTGTTAACATTTCAGGTAAACATAATTTAATGCTTAATATAATCAGTACAATTATTTTGTAACTTACGGATGCGATGAGTGGCTGAAAATTGTAGAAAACTGGCAGTTTTGAGTAGATTTAAGTGCAGGTTATGTCTCTCTTGCGGAATACCAATAGAAAGGCAAGATTAACTGTGGATGCATGTTTCTCATATCGTTTATTATATTTTCCTCTAAAAATATGGATTAAAACCAATTATGATTAGGACATCAGCTTGGTATCCTGGCTCTTTATGTTCTTGCTTCTTATCGGTTTGTATAAATAACTAACAAACAAGCATGCAATTATTGTCATTTAGAATTTAATTGCAAAAGTGTAGTCAGCCGATGAATTTTGGTGATATGATTTGGTTTCTATGGCTCAATGTTTTCCGCTTCATGATTATCATTTTTCCAGTTGAAGATTTGGCACCTTGTCTGTCAGGAAACAATCTACAAACCTTCGTGTTCCTGTGTAGTGTTATTTTGAGTATCATTTTCTTTTCTGTTTTGCATGTGTTAACTATTGTTTTTGGCTATGATATAAGATTAACATTTTATTCTTGGTACTTTTCTTGTTGGGTTTTACCAATCTCAAAGGCTCAGTACCTTTGCTTGGTGTTAACTACCTGCAAGTGTAACTATGTACCGATTTTCCTGGGTATTTTCCACCCCATGTACTTCACCGTTAACTCTATGATCTTCCTAGCTGGTCAAGTCAGTCAAGCATAGTAAGCCATTGACTCTAACTGCCCCCCTCAGTAGAAAAAGATTCTCTAGCATGCAATGCAAGGTTTCCAAGACCATCGTTGTTCATACCACACAGCATATATCATTTAACAACTAAACCAGATATCCAAATGCTAGAATTTCTATTGTCTGAATGTTCAGAATCAGGTTTCCTTATCGACTTTCTTCTTCATTTGATTCCTGCCTATGCTTTTTGTTTGAATTTGATCGTATGTTTCTTGGACTGTTCATTGTTTTTGAAGTATCCGTGTCCGATACATGGGATGCATATTCATTAACTCTTTGAAAAATCTAACTATATCCATGTCTGATACGCACGCATATCTGACACTCACACCTGAGTCCAACTAACATAGATTTGATCCGTTGGCAGATAATACCTTTGATGGGCTGACTGCTGTACTTTTTATGCATTAACACTTAGGAAAGGAGCTACTGTAGCTTTAAACAAAATTCCTTCTCTCTATTCTCGTACTTGGAATTGATTTCTATTTCTAGCATACGTGGTTATAAGTTTGTGGTTCTTTCTATAACTTTTCATTTTTTCCTTATTAACGCTTCCGATATTGTGGTTTGCAGGGAGGAGACCCCTCCCAAGAACGGAATGATACTCTGGAGGTAACCTCTTTAAAGAGTCACCCTTTTTTCTCATCACTCTTATATCATTTAATTCTTTGCCCAAACTATCGTCCTTGTCCTTTTTCCTTTTACCTTTCATAAGTTTCTTCAATGTTTTATTTACTTTTTTTTTTACATAATATACCTCTAGAGTCCCGTTTAAAGAGTCATGTTTTCTTTATGTTTCTTTCTTCAATGTTTGCATATGCAGATAGCTTTAATTCTCTACTTTTTTGTGGCTCAATAGTAGGTAGCGACATCTTCTTTATCCACCTTGGCAAGATTTCCTTGGGGATCAAAATCACTAGCAGGGGGATCAGAGAGCCAAGGAATAACCATTTCTGATCCTCCCATTCGCATGCAACTCTTTGAATTTGGTAAGTGTCTTGCTAAATAAGGCTTAGTCATCATATGCTTATAAATGGCCAAAATGTGAAAAGTTGTTTTCCTCTGCATTTCACTTTGCTTTATCTTAGTTTTCCTGGTTCAATGTTTTGGCTACATAAGTGGATGGAAGAATGAACATTAGAATTTCTGAAAACAAGTAAATTAGCATGTTCTAATAACCAAGTTATTACACCTTGTAAAAATTATCATTACTTTTGGGATCAAAGTTTGAATAAATTGCTTATTTCAAATGGTATTTTCTGAACCTGAAGGTTTTCACTTTATTTAGTATTTGCATTTTGTGAACAGAAGCATGCCCCTTTGCAGAAGGGTTCGAGAAGCATTGACAGAGCTGGATCTTTCTGTAGAGGTGAGAACTGCTAGATATATTTTAGAAAAATTTGTTGTTTATCACAATTGATCAAGTTTTATTAGCAGCTGTTCTCTTTTATAAAACATTTATGTCCTGAACATATTCTGAAGGGTTTTTCAAATTCAAAACAGTCCATGTAAACAGCACAATTTCATTTTCATTGAGAGAGAAAGAGAGAGGAAGGGGGAGGGGGCTATTGCAAGGTTGGTTTGGATAGCTTAGTCTGGTTGGCTGATAATGAAAATCTGTAGTCAACCTAAAAGACACGAGTTAGCCGATTTAGTATTATAGAGTTTGTGTAGGGTATATAAGTTTTACATAACCAGAAAATATCAATTCTCACAGCATGTCTTGTCATAAGTTAAAAAATCTATCTTATATTTGATGAGTTATTATGGTTATTAGATTTTGTTTTCTGATAAGAGTCTGAATTTAAGAATTCGTATTTCTTTTAGCTTCTTTCATCTAAAAAGTTGCTGCTCTGAGTTGACTACTGCTGTACAAATGGATCAGGGAGAAAAAACTGAATTGAATAATATGTACCTCTTTGGATGATTTATAGGGTATTCAGTGTTTAGTGCACTCTTTATATGATTAGAACAGATTCTGGTTACCACAATCTACGGTTTATGTGCTTCATCTGAGAATAAATGGAATAATGCATAGGACTTTATATCACATGCATAATACTTATCATGCCCATTTTGATGCTTTGCTATTATCTAGTTTCCATGCATCATGATGCAGACTTTTTACCATTTTTGAACAGGTGTATCCTTGTCCAAAAGGTTCTTTAAGACATAGAGAAATGGTTAGAAGCTTTGGTGGAAAAGAGCAGTATGTGGTTCTCTATCTTATAGTAGTACTATTTTTATTGATTTTTGGTTGGTTTGTTGCTTGGAAGTTTTAAGTTGGATCGAAATTTGAGATGTCTTGAATATTAACAATTTCATATGTTGAAGATGATGCAAATTTGTGTTTGTATTAACATTTAACTTACTTTCCTGAGCACAATTGGTCTTGGTTTCATCAATTTTATATGAAACTTTCTCGGGGGAAAAGGGAACAAGTAATGTTGTTAAGTGTTTCTCCTTCTCTCCTTTTATGGAAGTTTAAAGTTTATGGAGTTATCATGCAGGTTTCCCTTCCTCATTGACCCAAATTCTGGAATATCAATGTATGAAAGTGGTAAGTTGTGAAGCTCTATCTCACCTTGGTTATTGCAGCATTGACTGCCATTAAGTTCTTCTGCAATGATCTCCTGTTTTGTTTGACTGTGCTTCATAACATAACCTTGTTTGAATGAATTGAACCAATTATCATATATAGATTTACTCACAGGTCCATATCTTGTTCTTTTCTTTTTTCCATCAATGGTGGATGTTAAAGATGCTGATAATTAATGAGAGATTCCAAGCAGAGAACATGTGTCTAAAGTTCTGCCTCCGCAACTTTTGACTGATTGAGTGGAATCTTATTCGTTTCCTATGAACACATCAGGAGCTTTTTGCATGTCTATCTTGATGAGAACGAAACCTAACATGACCCTGATTACAGACTGCTCTTATTTATAAGTATTTGTACAATTATTTTATATGGGAACCTGTAAGACAGTAGATGTACGCCTGCATCTGCACTACTTATGGATGATTTGATTATATGCTTTCTTTACTGTCCGTATCAGAATTTGCTGAACATTCATTTTCCTTCTATTTTTTCTGATAGGTGATATTGTCAAATACCTGTTCAAGCACTATGGTAAAGGAAGAAGCCCCTCAACGGGTCTTTTGGAAAGGTATGTAGCCACAAAGTTTGCGTATATCAAATATCTGTCCAAGTGTTTAAATTGGTTAAACCCCAAACCTTAAACCTGGCATCTGGAATATTTTTCTGATATGTGCGTATGTATTCAGTTGCTTGACGTATGCTAGTACTTTAATCCCCACTTTATCGTTATGAGGGGAGAGGAAAATATATTGCAGAGTACATTAAAGTCCGAGAGAAAAACAAATTGAATAACTAGATTCTGGGGGTTACTTTGAAATTTTTATTTTTGAGTTTTATGTGTTCATTTTTAAAGTGGTAGCAAGATAGAAGGAGAAACGTATTCAGTGAGCTATTTGCTTTCGTTTGTATTAGTGATAATAATGGAAGCAGAGTTCTGGAAATGATTGAACCATTGAAATCAATGATCTGTTGTTCCCATGGCCCTTTGAAAAAAGCTTCGAACCTTGGTGCCGTTAACAAATAGCTACCTTCTTTATAGATCTACTACATGAGTCTTGGCCTTGTCAAGGGAATTTCCAAAGATATGTTTAATTTTGAAGTTTTCTGCTATTTGTTTTATTACCAAAAATGTTCTCTTGTATCTTCGAAAGCAAAAATTGAAAGAAAAAAGGGAAACATAAAAGTTAGCAATTTTACTTACTGCATTCTTTAGGTTGTCATTTAAAAAAAAAAAAGGAATTTACAAGTCCAATTACAGATAAAATTGCAACTCACATATAATACGTGTCCAATCAACTAGAACTAGAATAGCTACATATATAGCACAATGGTCTGAATATCAGAATATATCTGGACTTAGACCAGAGTAAATCTAGATGGGGCTCACACATGTTATTGACTTGCGAAGAAGAGGGAAACAGCTGGTTCAGATTAAATCATGAGTTTTTCAAAACAAAGTCAATGTAATACACATCTATGTTACACGGACTTGACAACAAGCATCAAATATGGGTGTGTATTACATACGGGTAATAGTTAGATATTTCTTAGTTTTGCCTTTGAGGATTCTTGGAGGTCATATCTCCATATCCATGCGTCAAACATGAAAGTCGAATATGGGTACTTTAAAAAAAATGAAGAGTGAGCAATGTAGATGCATATTGCACATAGTTTTTAGTACAAATGGTTCAAATCAAATGATGGATACTTCTATATTACTTGAACTAAAATATGAAAGTTGGATACAGGTATGTGCCTCATAGAAGTATGTTCAGTTTTTTCTATGTTTTCCCATGTATATGGAGGGTAATATCTTTGTACTCATGTAAAATACGGGAACTTCAAGAAAAATGAGTTTGAGCAGCATGTTCTTCTATTTTATCATAAGGTGCGTTAATTTTAGATATGGACTTTAATTGAACATGTTCGGCCACGTGGTTTAAGTGTTCCATTGATTTGTAAGAACTTTAGTTCCTGTCTAAATTCTTAATTAGTTTTCCCACAATGCTGCATTTTGCAGTACCTTGTTCACTGGATGGATGCCAACAATTCTTCGAGCAGGTCGAGGAATGATGCTATGGGATAAGGCAAGACGAGACCCACCACCAGAAAAGCTTGAACTTTTCTCGTATGAGAATGATCCAGTAAGCTATCATATTCTTGATACTATCTTCATTGCTGTTTTTCTTTTGCTTAGGTTTGAGATGTATCCTATGAGCTATGTTACTCGGATTTAGATGAGTATCAAATAGGGGTACATGTCCTACACGGATATGCTATGGGATATGCTCTTTTTTTTAAAAAAAAAAAAAATGGTTTCTTGTACATTTGGAACCCTCGGAGGGTCATATGAACCCCATACCCATGTCGGGTGCATGTATCGGACATGAGTATTTAAAGGGAAAAATGAAGAGTTAGAGCAACAAAGAATGTGATTAAATATTCATCTATTGGTTCTGCTAATGAAGCATTAACCTTTAAATGCTCAAATGTTATCATTCTTCTTTCTTTATTTGACAGTATTCACGAATTGTACGAGAGGCACTTTGTGAACTCGAACTTCCTTACATCCTTCACAATGTGGGAGAAGGATCTCGACGGACGAAATTACTCCTTGAGGCATCTGGATCCAAAGAGGTTAGCTCCTGATAAATTCATATGATCTTTCACTTAAAACAAATTCTTCCTCAAAGTAGTGAAATTGATATATAGCATTTGCTGGCTCATGCAACAAGCTTCAGGTCCTATGCATTAATAGTATCGAGCCACTTGAACCTTGGCTCTATGTTGTTGGATCCAGCACTCATATCCGATGCATATTTGGACATGGATATGTGGATATAATCTTCCAAGGACCTTTCAAATTAAACAAATCTGTATATAATATCCATGTCCAACACTCAAAAACAAGTTTGAGTTGATGCACTAGCTTATACTTTTGTAACCCTATCTCACACATGCCCCAGTTTGAGCAGAAACCCTACCATATTGAATGAACAATACGACATAAACGAAAACTTGCAGAATATAAGATTATTGGAGCACTTGTATGTGTTACTGAGGTGTGAATTCGAACACCAAGTATGATCAGATTTTTCTTTGAAAATTTTTCATGTATTTGGAGGATGTTTGAAGGTCATGTGCTCGTCGGTTACATGTACTTTGAAAAAATGGGTAGTTAGCTTGAATCATTAACATAAAGTTTAATTGCAATTTGCAGGTTCCCTATATAATCGATCCAAATACAAAAACTCAAGTTGGTGATTACAAGAAAATATTGTCATATTTGTTCAATACATATTCGGCAGCCGCTGTATAAGGTACCCTCATCTATGCCATGTACAAAAGCCTCAGACAAAGGTAGTGCCAATTGAATTAAAATTTTAAAATATAAATATTTGATCCGTTGCCCCTATTCATATGATGCAATTGGTCACGTTGTTCCTAAGATGTGAGAAACTTGTACCTTTTATCTAGGAAAACAAATAATGCAAGTTTGTGGTTGAATTGAAAATCCAAGTTGCAAGAAAATATGCAAATATATTTGTGGTATTTCTTCAGAAACAAGTAATCTTATACGGTTTACAAATGATCCCAGGAATAACTTCTTAATTAATCAAACAAGTATCATCTAAGAACACATTCAGCGCCATCTTCTTTGAACAAATTCCTTACGAAATTCTTCAAATCGGCCTGCATTGATAGCTTCCCTTATCAACCGGAAAAAACCTAGAAAATGGTGGGTGTTATGTCTGCAACATCAAAGCCTAAACGCTGTTATTATCTTCATAGTGGAAACCTTGCTAGAAAGGACTAGTATTGTTTCAACCGGTGAGGAACAGATATCAATAATTGATCAAATAAACTAGTAAACATAAAAATGATTGAAAGCAAAGCTTGTATCACCAAAAGGAAGAAACAAATAAAGAAAAAGGACATACATTTCCAGCAAAATTTGTGCCAACATTTCATGGACATTGAGTAGATGATTAATGTAGGCTCGGGTATGATTTCGACATGTATAACACGTACAGCCTTCAACAATGGGCGTTGTGTCTTTCCTGAAAAGGAGGGGAAAAAAAGATGTCATATAATAAGGAAAATTTTATCCAAATTTCATAAGTGAAAGCAATAGATTCCCACTTAGATGCAATATCCTCAGATGTCTGATCAACATGGGTCCCAATATCTATTGCAAACAATGGCTCATCTACATATATAGATGCATCTTCAATTTGTAGTTATAAAACATGGTATTATCCCCATACCCGAATCTGAATATGTTTCAAACACTGGTGTCAAACATAGGTTCTTCAAGAAAAATGAAGAATCAGAGCAATAAAGGTGACAAAAACTAAGTAAGAACCTCAAATGTTATGATTCAACCATGTATAAATGCATCCATGAAGTAGAAACAAAATCTCATAAGCATTCAAAGATGTAATATAAAATACTAGTATTCCTATGCTTCACAGGATCATTCAAGATAATAGAAATTGTAATAGAAGGCATATAGAAACCTTTACAAAATATTCAAACTATTGATAATATGATTAAAAACATTCGATCTTAAACCCAAGCCAATCAAATTTTCATTTTTAAGCAAAAGTGTTAAATTTTAAAAGTAATCTTGAAAATTACCTGAACACTGTGGCTCTCAGATTAATTTTTCTGGGGTCACTTCCTACATAACTTGGGGCAAGATTCGATGCATTTATCTGTGTTCTATCTACTGGAAAGGTGAGTGCAAAGCCTCCAAGAGTAAGATGGTAAATATACCTATAAATAGTAGTGAAAGCGATTAGCATAGTTAAAAGACAGGTTAGATGGTAATACATAGTGAACTAGTAACTGAGCTACATACGTCGACTCGAAGAGGTCAACACCTGCAGCAATGCCCTGCAATATTTCCTCTATGACATTAAAAAACAAATTAATCCGTGATGACGTGGATTACAAAACATACCAATATAGTAGGAATGCAAATGTGCTTTCTGAAACATAACTCCACTGACAATGATAAAAATGTAAACAAAGGCTCTCATGTTACAATTATCCCCCCCTCCCACCAAAAAAAACCCTCATCCCCCCAAATCAACCACCACCATGAGAGATCTGGAGAGTAAGAGAGAAAGAGAAAGCAGGGAACAAGAAAGAAAATAATGGATTGAAACTGAAGAAAACAGAAATGATTGGTACCTGGCAGTCCAAGCCCGCATATCAACCGCGGTTTTTCCTCTGGCAAGGCTTCCTGAGTATTACTAACACTGTTAGAACTTAAAATTACAAAGGGAATGTGAAATTGCCACTCTATTGCAGCAATTGATCCATAAAACAAAAATTTGCCTAGCAAATCCTAACCCTAATTCCAATCATAGCCATGAATCCTAAAATTCCGAAATTTCTAGCTTCTGCACACCATAAATCCTAAGTAAACAATTCACTCCAAATGTATGTCCCAAGTCATCAACTTGATTATTCTTTAACCCAATAGGATCAGACTTGAAGTGTACTAACTAATAAACAAATAACCGACTTAGATTTCAAGAAAATAACCTAAGCTCCTAGAACAAACTAAAGTTGACAAAATAACATAGCAAAATAGGGTTTAAAATTAATAAAATTACAGTTCCCAACTGTGCAACGAAGAAAAATGAGTCGAGTGTTTCAATGGCTACACCGAGTAGGCTTGAACTTTGTATACTTTGTCGACATAACTATACAGTTTTTACCTTTGGCTTAGAGGAAGAGACTTAGACTACCGCACTACTCTTGTCACGTTTCTTCCATTAGTATTTGTTTTGCTGCCATTAGCTAAAAGAAAAGTACAAGCTGAAAGAAACAAAAGCTAACCAATAGTGAATCTTACAAAAGCTATAACTTTTCTACTTTTTTCCTCTTTGATCAACAGATCCAAACTTCGTTGAGTTTTAAATCATGCATCAAAATATATATTAATATAAGTTAAACTGATTATTACTTTTGCCTAAATTATGGTTTAAGCTACTTACAATGATAGCATTAAGCAGAGCAGGGCGCTCGTCCATGCTTTCCCCAAGCCCTAACCCTCCAACCCAATAACCTGCATAATTTATATTCAGAATCAGTATTTAAATATTTGATAACAAGAGTGAACACGCAATCTAAAACATATGCATTTAAATATGTACTACAGAATCGGAAAGATCTAGGTTTCAAGGTAGCAAGCATGCATATACATTAAGATAAGTTGTCCAAGGAGCTAATAAGCACCAAGACATAAGGAAACCATATGTACCACAGTTATGTATAAGCTAGAATATGTAACCAACACAGCTTGGATACAGATGAAATATTTAAAAAATACATATTATTTAAATTGGATATAGGGAGGAACAGTTAAAATTCAAAGACTAACAGGTAAGGGAAGTAATTATGCCATCTCCAGCAAAGTAACCACAATGGTACCACCTTGACCAAATAGATTTGAGCAGATTTGGCATCAGATCCAGGATATCATGAAGACCCCAAATTTATGCCCATTTAGATAATTAACAAAACTATATTTGAAGACAATAAAATATTTTAATAATTAGTTACTTTAAAAAGACATGTAAGAATAGTCTTAATTACAATGACATATCCTATTAAACGTTCTAAGTTCAGAAACTTGTTCATGATCATATCCATATCTGTCATACTTGTGTTCGTGTTTGAGGTTGCTAGATAAGGGGCCAGCATAGCAACTAAAACTATAGTACATATATATACACACACACACACACAAAAAAAAAGAGCTATTCTATTTGTAGTCTTAAGACACTAAAGAGTATTTATAATGCAGTCAAAGCTTGTGCCTGGTGTCGATGGTGTGTCCTTCATGCAGATGGACTTGAGTTTCCGGCTTAAAACCAAATTAAATATGCTTAGGAGCTTTACGCTGAAAATACATTTAAGCCAGACATCAATATCATATTACTAGGGCACCTTTGGTGTACAAAAACTATGGATAAGATGGGAGTAAGATTGTGAACAGGATTGTATTCAATAATGATATCCAATATAATGCTAGGTGTATGAAAGAATTAGCAAGCAACAAATTGTGTTAAGACTTTATAGCACAAACAAAAGTCTTGTTCATAGATATACCAGATACGTTTCTTGTTGCTACCTCTTGGGCACATCGTCGCCTTTCTTCCAAACTAGAACCTCCAACAATAGCTCCGAAAACAGCTCCACTTGCCTAAATTCCATGAGTTAATACAAGCTTATATCAATCAAACTTAATATCCTATTGCATTCTTTGACAAAAGCTGTGCTGATGTCCTTTTGGAATACTTATTACTCAATGAATTTAAAGCTAAATGCATTCCACAGTCAATGATGACAAAAAGTTAACATTCAACCAGATATTTAAATCTTTTCTCTGTAGGGAGAAGATGTTAGACATATATTCCTTAAGAAACATTATAACTTCATTAATCAAAGCCCCATCATGGTTTCAGTAAGTACCTATGAGAACCCTTAGATTATTCTTATCTTTAAAGAGCCAATGCTTTCATCTAGTTAATTACCTTCCCACTAAGCAAATCAGCATCATCTTTGACTTAAAAGATAATCACGTGCCTTGTAACCTTAACAGTCTTATAAAAACATGGTTTGAGCTAAATTTACCAAGATTTGACCTTTATGTTGTATAAAGAAAGAACAAAGCAAAAGGAGAGGAAAAAAAGGAATCAAGCTGGAGCAAAGGATACAACTATATCTTCGTAGATCAGAAGAGGAGAGGAAGATAGAATGAAGCGAAGGGATTTCATATTATTACGATATTCATCAATTTGGAATAGTTATCAAAAGAGAATTTCCACAGTCAATAGCATTACCTCACGCAATAATTATGAGTAGAAGGCTTTACTCTCATATCCTTTAGGTTTGAAGGTATTTAAAAGGTGGCTTTTGCAGGCTTTACTCGTTATCCAATACTTCAATGGACATTTTTGAGGTCTCCACATACAAAAATAACACAACTTCATTAGTGCACTTAAAAATCCAGGTCCTTTCAAACATCCAAAGATGCCAAACCCTTTTTATTTAGTAGATCAACTAATTGATCAACCTCTACCTCTCTTTATTATTTTTACCAGAATCAAATTTACTTTACATTCTCACAAATATGACTTTATTTTTTATGATCTCTTCTTGCATGATGAGATACCTGTTGAAACAACCTTATTTAACTGATACTCAACCTATAGACAAGCCATATTCTAACTACCCTACAATCATACTTCATATCCAATGCTATCTTACGATTATGTAAAAACCCTTGTAACACTCAACGAACCATCTAATCTATATCCATTTTGTTACGGTAAACAACATTCTTTTACATCTCCTTTCTTTATCCATAATGCTAATATAGGCACTCTCAGGAATCTCCTGAAAATCAGTTTTAACTTCATTGCTGACCTCGTCCATTTCTTTTACTAAAACTCTTCTCTCCTCATCCAGTATAACATCAAACCCCTTAGACTCTTAGGTAGTCCTTCAATACTCTAACCGAAGATCAACCCTATGCTTACTTTCATCTTCTAAAACTATAACATCTTTCAAATAGAATGCAACAGTAAACTTCATCTAGAAACTAACTTGCTAAAAATTAAACTAACTAGAAAACAAAAAAACAAAAACATTTCAAAATTCAGTGTAGGTTCCAAAATGCAAGATGAAGTTACAATTAACAAAAAGAGCACCAGAAATAGTGTTTAGTAGTGACACCAATACTTTAAAGGATGACTTGGGTGTGAGTGTCAAATACAGGTATATGTCCTACAAGTGCATGTTTAATTTTTTGTAAGTTTTAACATAGATTTGGAGGATACTTGGAAGGTCGTATCCTTATACCAAAACTAGATACAAGTAAAGAAAATGAAAACCCGGAGTAATATACATGATGCTTATCATTTGCAAAAATCCAGTATCATGTTATTCTAATTGTAGTAAGCAAAAGAATAATGAAAAAAGGCAATAAAGAAAATTACATGGCTTAGTGAAAGGCATTCATCGAGCCATTTGATAGTCCGGTCCACTGAGTTTTTGTTCCTTTTATCAGACACCCAAGCAGGCACTTCATCAGCCAAAGTAGCCCACAACTCAGGTCTCGTGGAAGATATCATTTCCACATATTCAACGGGTTTAATCTGGTAAACACATTAAAATTTAAATTTCGCACGGTTAATTCAGTTAGAGCCGAGTAATGAACACCGCTAAATACATCAGTCGTGATAGATAGATAGATAGATAGATAGTACCAGAAGACGACCACAAGGGGTCTCGAAAGAGGCCCCGATTTTGTTAGTGGAATTAGCTTCGGGAAGGCATTGAATGGAATCCCTTGGAACAGCAACGAAGCAATGGTCATGCAAACCAAGCAGTTGTGTGAAGCCCCCAATCTTGGAGATAGTTTTCATGGAAAGGCCTTCCAAGCTGAAATATGCAAAAGATTAAGCAGAGAATAGAGGAGAAAATATAGTTGAAGCAGGCAAGTGAAAGCTTACAAGTGAAGGGGGCTGACATGGAGGAGACGGGACTCAGGGGAAGGGAGACAAGAGAGAAGGTCAGGGGAGATAAAGTGGGGCAGGCCTTTACGGGTGGAAAGGAGAAGCGAAGGGGTATCGATGGTGGAGGTGCCCAGATGAAGGACGCCTGCCCGTGCTCCTCCATTGCTCCATGCCTTCACCGCGAACTTCATGCTGTGACAGTATAATAGTGGTTATGGAATTGGAGCGGCGAGAGGCCTTTGTCTTTCTTTCAGGGTTTTGTTGTGTTTATGCTTTGGTAACACCACCCAGCATACAGTTCAAGCAATAATTCAAAAATGCTCCCATCTTCTCAATTTTGATATTCAATTTAGTCCCTCTCAAAAAAAAATTATACCAAATTTTAATTATTATAATAACAAATTTAACTTTAGATTTATGTATTCTATGTAAATATTACAAATTAAATTTATAAAATGCAGATTAAATTGGTTAAAATATATAAATATTATAAGTTAAAATTATTAAATTAAAGTTAAATTGATAAAATATATAAATTTTAAAGAGCTAAATTTATTATTATTCTAATAAAATGTATGTATAGTCAATGGAAAATATTTACACCTGAATACGTATTGGTTTATTGTTTTTAAAATAAAAATCCAACAAATATACATCTATTAGATTATAATATACTATGTGGGTTAAAAAATAAAATAAAAAATTGAAATAAAACTGTACATGGTTTTTATTTAATGTAAAATTTAATATATTAATTTTAATTTGGCATAATTTTATATAAAAAACTTTGATCTTAATTCAAATATACAAATAAAATTTATTTATTTTAATTTAATGTATGCATTTAAAAAATAAATAGATCTCCTATAAAAAAAATCATTCACCAAAAAAATAAAATATATATATAAATAGATCAACTTATTTTTATATTGAATAGTTATAATTATTTGTGTATGAGATCAGAGGCGAATTCAGGAGGCTAGCAGGGCTCCTGACCTCTGAAAATGAATTTTTTTTTAAGGTTCTTTGAAATTTTAAATTTGTAATAGTAAAATTATACTTTGGTTTTCAAAAAATAATAAAATTTTGATTTAATTCTTTAAAAATTATAAAGATTTAAGTTATTAAAAATGATAAAATTGTATTGTTATTATCGTAGAAAAATACAATTTATTTTCGCCCCCCTCAAAAATTTTTTGACCTCGCCCCTATATGTAACAATTAAACGTAAAATGATGTTATATCAATAATAGTGTTAGTTGTTTTTGAAAATTAAATCAAATTAACAATTCATATATAAAATTGAACAAAATTAAAATCTATATATAACATCGCAATTTAGACTAAAATTATGTATAGTTTTGAATTTTATCTTAAAATCAAATGAAGTTTTGGTTGAAATGATAAAAGTGAAAGGACCTCTCCGGTGCTTCCAAATTTCAAAACTAAGCAATTTGATTCTTCAAAAAAAAAAATTAATCCTATTAATTTCGAAAGCGAACAACTTAAGACAATTGATCACAACATTCAACCTTTCATCAATTTATACTACTTTAATATATAATAAATTTAGTCCTCAGCATTAATACATTTTATCAATTTGATCATTATTAAAAAAATCAATATATTTAGCTCTCTATATCTACAAATTTTCAATTTAATATTGATTCTAAAAGAAATTATCTCAAAATAAAATATCTAAAAAACCTAAATTAAATATATTTTTTAAATCTTAAAATTATATATAATTCAAAAGTTCAACATTAACAATTATCCAAAATTCCTAAAAAGATTAAGAAATATCAAAATTTTTAAGAATATACTTTTTTGCCAAACATTATTTTACTCAGTTCTATATGCAAATCTGTCCAAATGGGAACCCACCAAATATCCCCTCCTTTCCCACAATTCCTCAAATTTGCAAATATTTTTTCTTAAATTTGAATTTACATTTTTGTATACATTAATTTAAACTGTTAATACTTATTTTAAATTATTCAAATTGAGTTGCACTTTTACTTCTATTTCAATAATATAAAATTTAATTGGCATAATATTTTATTTTTATTATGATATTTTGAATATAGAAAAATAATTTATCAAAGCTGAAATTAAACTTAGTACCATGTTGAATTACATTTTAGATTATTCCATTTTGAATTGAAATTTTATTAATTGCAACTTCAAAATACATAATCATCAACAATTAAATATTTTCATTCAATTAGCAGCTAAAAATCTACTTATATCGGTGTAAAACTAGAATGGTTTTATACTCTTTCGTGATGTTTTATACAATTAATACTCTTCCATAATTTATCAATATTATAGGCTTTAATTTGGGCTGAGTCAGTCTGAACTTAGGTTTTATATATAATTTGGGTCAAGCTTGAACACAAAATTATATCTATTTTTTTGATCGGATAGGAACCAAACTTATGAATAAGATCTAAAATTTTGTCAAAACTCAATCTAGTCCATGAATAACTCTACTTGTACTTTAATAAAAAAAGTTTGGAGTGAAGATCAACTTTGGGATTGGAAAGTGAGTTTCTGATTTAATGCATAATTTCTGGGAATTGGGCCTTAAATATGAGTTTTAGCCCATTGGATAGGTTTAGAGTTATTTGGCTATAATTAATATTGAGATACAGTTGAGCCTGGAATGGCGGAATGCGCCTCCCATCAAATTTGTATTTTAAAATGAAATTGAATGGTCAATTTCCTCATCTTGCCCGGTTGGCTTTGCAACTCATTAACTGCTTATCTTCTTTGTTTGTTTATATATATCGAATAGTGTGAAGTGTGAAACATGAAATAGGCAGTGGTTTTGCATGAAACCGTTAATGGCAATGGCATCGATAGGAGCAAAAGAAGGAAGTTGAAAAAGTTGGGTTTATGAATATAAGGTAATTACTGCACTGGACTAAAACAGATGAACTCATTTACTGCTTTCCAACTACCCACCTTACCTCGTGTTATTTAATACCAGCTTCTCCACCTCCCAGTCGCTCTCATTCTACTTCCCTTTCGCTGTGTTTCATCTCTCAGGCACTGGCAATGGCGATGGCGAAGCTGTGGATGTATTGCTTGCTTGTTTGTTTAGGTATGGCGTTGAACAACGTGGCTTCAGGGCAAGGACAAAACCCTTTTGAGCCAGATGGTGGAAGGAGAAGAGAAATGGTGCCTGCTATGTTCATATTTGGAGATTCTCTCATTGACAATGGCAATAACAACGACCTCCCTTCTTTCGCTAAGGCTAATTATTTCCCTTATGGTATTGACTTCAATGGCGGTCCTACTGGTCGCTTCTCTAATGGATACACCATGGTTGATGAAATCGGTTAGTAACTCTCTACTTATTTTATTCATATTCGAGTGTACGTCATGGATTAACTGTGTTTGCACATGCAGCTGAACTACTAGGACTTCCTTTAATTCCTGCATATTCTGAAGCTTCCGGCGATCAAGTTCTTCATGGTGTCAACTACGCCTCAGCAGCTGCCGGAATCCTTGACATCACCGGACGAAATTTTGTAAGCATATTTCTCGTGATATAGGATGTTTGGCAATTATTACCATTCTAACTTTGCCATACTTGATAGTGCATCTAAAATAAATACAGTCTGCATCTCCATGCAGTCTTGCCGCTTGAATCATAAATGCAGGTTTTGACCTATATATAAATCAAACTGTTGTGCAGTAATTACTCCCATTTTGTCTTCCATCTTTCCCTTCAAAGTGGACATGCATGAGTAGAAAAGTAAATGTTTGTGTATATGTTTGAATCAGGTGGGGCGAATACCATTTGATCAACAAATACAGAATTTCCAAACCACACTGGATCAGCTTGCAGATAACCTTGGGGCAATAGAAGCAGCAGAAGCACTTGGTAAATGTATTTTCTTTGTTGGAATGGGAAGCAATGATTATCTCAACAACTACCTTATGCCCAATTTTCCAACTCGGAATCAGTACGACGGCCAACAATATGCTGACCTATTGGTCCAAAAATACAATCAACAACTAAGGGTACGTTAAAACAAGTTCATCCACAAGCTACTATTCCCACTTCAACACTGTTGCAGCATTACCTATACTAGGTTTTTTTTTGGTTATGTTGCAGACACTTTACAATCTTGGAGCACGTAAGTTTGTACTAGCAGGGCTAGGAAGAATGGGGTGTATCCCAAGCATTTTAGCTCAAAGCACTGCGGGAAGCTGCTCGGAGGAAGTGAACCAGCTGGTTTTACCTTTCAATGCCAATGTGAAAACCATGATGAATAGCCTTAATGCTAACCTTCCGGGCGCAAGATTTATCTACGTCGACATTGCTCACCTTTTTGAAGATATCATTGCCAATGCTAGAACATACGGTACGTAAACTATGATTAGAAATTGGATTTTCTGGTTTTTGAATTGATTGTTGATGGATGGATGGATATATATATATGCAGGATTTAGTGTTGTAAACCGAGGGTGTTGTGGGATTGGGAGGAACAGAGGGCAAATCACATGTCTTCCATTCCAAACACCATGTGAAAATAGAGATGAATATGTGTTTTGGGATGCATTCCATCCAACTGAGAAAGTGAACATCATAATGGCAAGGAAGGCCTTCAATGGTGATCCTTCCATTGTTTATCCCATCAACATTCAGCAGCTTGCCAATCTTTGATCTTTGTATTAGTACCATAAATAAGCCATTATCTGGCTTATTTCTTTGTGTACTTCATTTTCTGGTTGATTGTAAACGAAGAGCACTTTTGGTTCAATTGCACCTTAAATTGCTACTCTTATATTTTCCCATTTTTTATTTTCTAAAATTTTAAATATACTCTTCTTGAGCACATATTTCTTGAGCACATATTTGTATGATACTCACTCAATCGATAGAGCAAACCTAGTAATATTGAACATGATAAGATTACACAACATGAAAAAAATAATTAAATCACAATATGACTGAACATCAAGTACAAATATGTTAAGATATGTATAATACAAACTATTAACTTAGTCAAATTACATACACAAACATGAAAATATGCAATTTAATCCATTAATATTTTAGATTTTAAAATTTAAATGCAATTGTTAATAATACTATTTAATTATTCTTTTATTAATATTATCAATTATATTTATATTTTTTAATTTAAAAAATATAAAGACTAAATTTTAAATATTTTAATAAAAAAATACCTAACACAATAATATACAAACATGAACAATCAGTCTAATATAGAGTTTAACCTATAATTTATTTTAGCTTTCATGGTACCAAATAATTTTAAAATAAAAACTTCACGCGTTGATATGATAATCAAAATATTCACAATCTCAAGTTAATTGTGTTATCGTGGTTTTACTCTTCTCTTGTAACTCATTAAAAAACATTCTTAAAATAAAAAACAGTACTTGCGGAAGTATGACTTGTAAAAAGATACAAAATAATCCAATGAAATAGCACATGCTAAAAAAAATATTAAATGATAAAAGATAAAATATAAAATTTCTCATGCCTTCATTTAGATCATTTACAAGCCTCTCTCTACATTTAATTAACTAAAATAATTGCATATTGAAGCGCATTTATTCTCACAAATTTCATGGAAATGCCTTAGAGGTTAGACATCCAAAATTAGTAAGTTTGAATATAAACCTCTGAGCTGGAAGAGGTAATCCAATGGCAAGTTGTACTAGGCACTGGTTCAGGTCAGTAGTTAGTACTTCCTGGCATTACTTTGATAATTTAAATAAATATAACTGAGAATAACTCTACGAATTTCAAAAAAGATTTGATAGTTCCTTTTCCATGTCTCTACACTTTGGTCATGGATTCAAAAGATAACTATATAAAGAAATCAAATCATAAATTCACTTTCAGATTCCACAAAAATCCCAAATGCCTTTTATTCTCGTTAACGTACTCGACGAGCTTTTTCTTCCTGTCCCAACCCCAGTGATTTTTGTGCATTTGCAATACCTTCTGGATCTGCAATACAACGATTCCGAAAAGTTAAGAGTCTCGACATTTGATGTTTCATAAAGTACCCATGTCTATTCTAGACCCTAAATCCATGCTCAAATAAGAGTCGGATAGGGGCACTCCAAGCAATATGAAAAGTTTGAACAAGATAGCCTAAATAGCAATGCATCTCCACTCGGAGTGCAAAGCACGGGAATTCTGGAAAACCTTGACAGTGCATATAATTCATGGATATTAAAGTTCAACCTTTTAGCTACCAATAACTTTTTGACAAATAAAAACTCACCAAAGAACTGGGTGAATATACGAGTGAAGAAGCTCAAGTTGCGGGAAACATTGTATGCCATTGCAGGTGGAAGAGGCTTCACAACAGTGTCTATGCTAAAAACTCGTTGAAGAAACTGTATGAACATGGAGCTATTAGAATGCTCGTCCAAGAGGCTAATGAACAATAATAACTCATAGTAGCCAAGAAATATATTCAAAATATTACCTTCTATAAAGAAATATTGAAGGCATAAAAAGTAGACAGTGGCATTTAGACTCATCATCTACAAATGGAAGTAGGATATGCAGCAAACTTTCATTTGTTTTGACAATAGTTTTGAACTGTAATTAAGAAAACAGTGCAGTATAAATTAACTAATTCAGCGATATTAACAATTACCGAACATTCTTTTAAGTTTTAACACAAAATTTCTCCAAAAGTTTATAATTGCTGTGGACTTTTATGTTAATTGCCTTTTTTGCTGATACCAAGATCCCATTGAACAGATGCATTTTCAGACGACTTCCTGCAATAAGTGATATACTGTAAGACCTGATGGAGCCTTATACTATTTGCTAGTAAAAGGAAGACCGACACCCAAGTACCCTTCAATTATTGCCTTATACTATTTGCTAGTAAAAGATGAATAAACAGGTGGAGAACACGGCTAAAGAGAGAATTCAGATTAAAGGGTTGTAAAGAGAGTTGGAGAGAAAGTTTCAGTCAATGCAAAAAGATTCCAAAAGTCCTTGAATTAGTTGTGAGAACTATTTATGGGTGTAGAGAATAGGAGTCACATAACTTAGTTATGTGGTTATTTATAGAGCTCAATTAGTCCTATATTGTGAGGGTTGCAATACAAAAAAGTAATTCACTTGGAACAACCTTTTTTAATTAAAAAAGAAAAGGCAAAGATTAACTTTATGTAAAATCCTAAGGCTGAAAAGCAATATCTAGCAACTAAAATCAATGAAATGTCCACATTTTGAAACTCAGTCAAGGAAAAATAATTAAAATGAATGACCATCTAGCTAAAGAAAACATGGAAATATGATTCCTTAACATATGTTATAGCTCAAATAACACCTAAATTAAGATCAAATAAAGATCATACTGTAAATTTTCCTTGACATATATATACCTGTGTTGTCTGAATCACGTTGTGGCATCAAACATAATTGCACTTCTCACTCAGAAACAATGAAATTACAAGTAGAGCCAACATTTTATTTCCCTAACTACTGCATGCAAAGTACTAATTTATCTAACCTGAATGTAGAATTCATCCAAGATGACCAATATTTACCCTAACATAGATGGAATATGCAAGATATATACCTGAACAAGTTTATCTAAACTGTATCCAGTTTTCAAGTTATTTGCAGACTTGCACATGCACCAATCTGTTTCTAGATCTTCGCTAAAAGTTGAACCATGACAAGAAAAAAAACCCCAGAAATTACTGACCACACTCTGCAGTTTGAAATTGAACAAGACAATCCATATTGAGATCAAGACTGCAGATATCTTGTGATCAAAATATATAAGTTTGCCAATTAACTACAACCTATATTGCGTCTCTCATTTTTCTTGAAATACCCATGTCCGATACTCATGTCCAATAGAAACCCGGACATGGACATGGACATGAAGGTATGACCCCCCAAGTATATGGAAAAACTTGAGAGAAATTGAGCATACTCGTGTCAGGCACATATCTGAATCCAAAACTTACACCAAGTACAAATGAGACTGGCTTAGATTGTAGAATCATGACTTGTGAATATTTTTTTTGCAGCGAGGGTTTGGAACCTTATGGAGATTACTATCATAACTTCCTTCAAAACTGCTGAACCCAGGTTCTTAAATCTTAACCTTTTTTCTAGTTATAGGGCATTGTTTGATATAGGATTCAATTCTAAACTTTGTGCAGTCAGATAAGAAATAGGACTGTTCGAACCTTTTTTTTTTCTCTAAGAACCTCCTATAGACTAATCCAAAGTCAATTAGGGTCAGACTCCAAACAGGGGTTCACAAGACTCAGAGATGTTTTTAAGGAAGCACCGAAGCTCCTTACCACTTGGGCGCAACAGGAGTTGGTTTTCCAACCATCTATTCTTTGAGCATAAAAATAACTCGAATTGGTGTTCTAACCTTTTTTTTAAAATTGTTTGAACATAAAAATACCTTATTCTATCATGATTCTGAAATTTAAAAAAAAAAACACTCAATCTGCACCACAATTAGTCTACCAGAGAGGAAATTGGTTAAACAAATTCTGAAAAAAGGAAAAACAGACCCATCGAAACCAACATCAATATCTGAAAGTGGATTTTTTTTTAGGTCATATATAATTACGGAAGGGAGAGAGAAAAGGACCTGGAAGTTGCGCTGAAAGCTGTAACGGAGTTCAGGGTCAATCTCAAGGGAGCCGTCGTCGTCGTCGAGTCGGGAACCGGCAGACTTACGGTGAGGGACGTGCATTTTGGGGTGGAACCAGGCTGGTTGGTAACCTTGAGCTTGGCGTCTGCGAATTTGTTGGAGTTTTCATGGTCGTCTCCCCTCCAGGGCGCTTTGCTTAGCAGCTCTTTCTTTGATTTTCCCATTCGTGCCTCAATGCTCACCTTCACTGCCTTCTTTTCTCTTTGCTTTCCCAACTTAAAAAGGCAAAAACAAGATAAGATTTTCTGTTTGGTTGCAAGAATAACGCTTTCCTCATGGCAGATATAATACTCCGATTTGTCTGTGAATAGGTATAGCAATACTTGGTTTTAATCGGGAAAACCAAGACAAGTGATTATTTCGGTTTTTGTTTCGTTGGGTTGAGCAGTTTGAATAATTTCGATCTCGATTTAATTAATTTTATCAGTTAATTCTCGATTTGTGAATCTCGAAATTAAAATAAAAAGATTGATTTATTTTTATAATATATAATAAATATATTATAACAATAATTTTTTATTGAAATCGTACATGTGTTTTCGACTAGAAATATTATTGTTGTTCTTGACTTTCAACCGAATGATCTTTTTCACTATTTTTGTATCACGAACTACTTCGAGTTTGGACTCTAACAAATTTGAATCAAACACAATAAAAAATTATTTACTTTACTTTCAATAAAAAAACAAATCTCTCTTTGATAAAAATCAAATTTCTACTAAGAAAATAAATTATGACTATTTTCACGCAAGATTTAAGCCAACCAGTGTTATCTATGTATAACTCTTGTTAAAATTGTTGAAGTTTATTTTGATAGAAAAACAAACCCTTAATTTAACTAGGATGAGGTAGGGCCACAATCCTAATTAAACAAACTAGGGTTTGCCATCCCTAGCATTAAGCATGAAGAACTTTTGGGCTTCATCCATATTGAGTCTAATTATAAGTATTAATAGATTTTTAATTCAGTACTTTATAATTCAATTTAACTTTATATTTATTTTTTTCTTTTTCAAAATAAACATCAAAAATTAATTTAAATAAAATAATTTCGCAATTAAATAATTTTTAACTAAATTTTAATTTCGTTAAAATCATAATGATTTTACCGGAAAAGAATCTATGAAAAAATATATTTAATATTTCTACATTCAACGAATTCACTATGACCAATTAATTTATTTTCATTTTCGAATTTCAATTATTTAATTGATAAATTAAATAATAATTCAAAAAACCATAAATTATTTTTCAGGTAATTTCCATTTAGAGAAAATCACATCTATTTTTCAAATGTTTCCCATTTTTCTAACTTTACCATTTCTATTCATTTGAATCAACTTGCAATTAATTTCTGGTTTCAATCCGCTAGCGGAAAGACCGATTGGACATATGTGATTAGGGCTCAAATGATTTATAATTAAGTTCCAACTTTTTACCTATTAATTATAAACTCATTTAGTCACAAAATTATTCCACTATAGTATTGTGACCGAACTCTCCCTAATGACATACCATTACAAAAGCAACTCGATCAGTGCTTGTCCAATGACATTGTCATAAGTGTGCTACCCTCATAAGATATCCTTAATCTTTTTAGGATAAATCATCTTTCTCAATATGATTCTATTTTATCTCATAGAAACTGTCACATCTTCCTTCATGAAAAGTCAATTGCTATAAAATAATAATCAAGTTATTCATCACAAAGACAAATGACTTGTAGCTACGTTTACTTTTTATCTACCATGTAATGATAATCAGAGGATATCATTTACCCATATCTTGAGCTATGAATTTCACTATTGTGAATAACACTATATACTACAGAAATCGTGTACATAACGCACCAACTTTCAGTTCCTTATCTATTTGAACTCAAATTTTTACTTACACCAAAGTATACTAGTCACACATACATAGTCCGTCTTCCACTTATGATTAAAGTATGTCACACTTAGAACGTCACAAGTGAATAAATCAATAAATGGGTTCAAGATTTACTATTCTTGGGTCTAATCTGATGTACTGTCAATCCAGTAAATAACATCTATATCTCTATCTTTTGAGATTCATCCTCTCTGATACTCAAGACAATACATCTTCTCAATTGGATTTGATAGACGACATATTAGTCTTTCAATCAGTTTTCTCTTTTTTATTAGACAAAAGACATGTTTGGTATACATCTACTAATATAAGTTATCTTTTCGTATTATAATTCGATCACGTAATACCATTTAGTATTAGTTAAACATTAGAAACCAATGAGCTAATATTTGCTTCTATTTTGCTGTACGTGCAAAGACCACATGAGGACTATATACAAAAGATATTAATGTAATTCATGAATAATTTTATTAATGAATCTGTTCTAAAAATTATAAGTGTACATAGACGAAAATACTATACTTAAGACACTAAATTCAACATTTTATACACTTGAAACATTTAATGATTTGGGTTTTGTTGAGAGTATGATTACTGTTCGTTTTTGCTAAAAAGGACGATGCTAGAGGTTAACTAGTGGTGAGGGTGGAAATTGGTTTAGCAATAGTGGAGGAGTTGTTTGGGATGAGTTTATCTCAGTTTCACAAATAAGCAGTGAGTGGAGGATGAACGTTATGAAAATGACTATTAAACTTGTGGATGGTGAAAAAGATGAAAGTTTTGATGGAGGAAAATTTACAAAATTTAAAAGTTTTAACTTTTAAACATTGAAACAT
Organism: Gossypioides kirkii; assembly: GCA_005610355.1. Taxonomy (NCBI): domain Eukaryota; kingdom Viridiplantae; phylum Streptophyta; class Magnoliopsida; order Malvales; family Malvaceae; genus Gossypioides; species Gossypioides kirkii. The sequence goes on along the minus strand of CP032247.1, from coordinate 19,640,511 downwards.
AAAAAAAAAAAAGAAAAAAAGAAAACCATGTCAGGAAAATTTATACATATTTAATGTAATATCTTAAAAATGTTTAATAGATGTAATTGTCATGTCATTAGTTTTATCAATTTTTAACGAAATCAAAGAATCTATTTGATTAAAATTTTCAGTTGAAGAATTCAATTAAGTGCAAAAGATTAATTTTTTGAAAAAGTTGAAGGGCTTTTATACGGTAAGCTTAATTTTTTATCATTTCACTTTCTGATTGGGGTGTATAGAAATTTGTTGAAGAAATCGACTTGGTGGTCAACTTTGTTTAGTAATAATAATAAGGCTGGGGATGCTGAGAAGAAGACGTCTCATCTGGACTTACCAATTAAATAAAAGTACCAACGTGTAATATGTGATTTTATAACCACAAACCATGCATGCATTTCATATTAATAATCAAAAGGCTTCTAGTCTTGTTTCCTTTGTTTTGACCTACTACTCTTCCTTCCAAGTCTTTGTGTGGGCAAATTCAAAACCAAACTTTGTTCAAGGAAATATTCATAATTGACTTTGTCAAACCAAATAAACTAACCCCCCCCCCCCCTATTAGTTTTAAATTTGGGTTCCGATGATGGGCACTACTTAAAAATTTGTAAAGTTTAAAAAATCAGGTTTAAAAAATTCAAAAGGAAAAAAAGTTATCAAATTTAAGGACTAAATATTACTTTATCCCAAATTTAAAATACATTGGCTGCCAGGTCAATGACAATTTTTTTCCTCATTATTGGCAGGTAATCAACCCCATCAATCATCTCACACTTTTTGCTTCAGTTGAATAATCAACAAATCAGAGGGGAAAAGAACTGAAAATAAAAAATAAATGTATTGGGGAAATTTGGGGAAAAATTGACAGAAAAATTTTGCTGTACATTTTATGTGGAAGAGTGTGTAGTGGATCGAGATAAAGCTCGGGGAATCAAACAGGCTGTTAACGCCTTCTCTAAGTTATTTACAATCTCAGTCATCGAAGGCCTGTCTCGGCCTTCCGGTCTCACACAATCCGCGCGCTAAATAGCCTACATACGCGACCGCCTCGATCTCGAAAGGGGTTGGCGGTGGGACATTCGGGTCCAAAACCCTGTGAATTTCGTCTCGAAGAATATATGGAACCACAAAATCGACCACATTCCTTGGCGCCCCATTTTCGTTCCGATGGATCGCCTTGTATCCGGATAATAATTCGAGCAGAACTATTCCAAAACTGTAAACATCACTCTTAGTGCTCAGTTGTTGGAGCCTGTAATACTCAGGATCCATGTATCCGACTGTGCCTGCTGCACGCAGTGAAAGGTGTGATTCCTCGTCTCCAGGACCCATCAATGATAATCCAAAGTCCGATACTTTTGCGCACCAGTTTGTATCGAGAAGAATGTTGGCAGATTTGATATCGCGGTGTATGATCTGTGGAACCGCGTATTCGTGCAGGTATTCGATCCCTCTTGCAGCATCTAATGCAATCTTGAGCCTAATAGCCCATGATGTAAAGGGCGAGTTTTGTAACTTGTGGAGATGGTCATGGAGTGTGCCATTGTTCATGTATTCGTAAATAAGTATGCGTTCGTTCGAATCCTCGTAAAATCCCCAGAGTCGGACGAGGTTCTTGTGGTGAACACGGGACAAATACTCGAGCTCGTTCACAAAGGCGTCGTCTTTATCTTCTTGACGCCTGGTGTCGATTGCATAGGATGAAGTGCTCGTTGTTTCGGCTCGTTTGATGGCCACTTCGCGCCCATCATCCAATGTAGCATAATAGACTGAACCAAAACTACCAGTACCAATCTTATGATCATCGGAGAAATTGTTGGTGGCTTGAACCAAGTCTTCAAACGAAAACTCTTCCAAGCGACCAGTGGTACCCATGCTGGTCAATTGGCTCAGACGCTTCTCGAGCACCGCAGGTGGGGCTTGGGGCTGATTTGATTCTGGATCACCATTGGCAGGGGCACCAGTCTCATCGAGCCGACCTGAATCATGGACTCGACACACTCTATCTTTGCAATATCTGAAGACAAAGAAACCAACGACTATCAAGAACAAGGAGGATCCTACACAACCAACAACTAGAAAAGCTATCAATCTGCCATTCAAATCATTGTTTGTCGATCTGTTTTGAGGTTGGGACGAGGGAGATGGTGGCAGTGTTGGCGTTGTTGGCATTGAAGGCCGAGATTGGCAAATAGACCCACCATTGCTGCAAAACGAGCCTGATCCTAGCAATGGACCATAGGGACATTTCCTTCCTACAAGGTCCAGGTAAAACTTCTGAGAAAACCATATGATTGGAGCTGAAATTAGAGTCACCCCAACATAACAGTGAATAATTCGATGTTAAAACTCCACAAAAAACATTCCTTTTTGCTTTGATTGTAATAAACTGAAGACCTCCCAATTCCAGTGGCAGACTGAAATTGTTCATCCCCCAACAGACAACTGTTCCATTAATCCTTAGAGCACAGCTTCGATTCAACCCCAGAGCCAGCGAGTTGAACTTTCCCTGAGGCATATCACCGACAGTGGTTCGGTTTGGCCAACACTCTAAATCATTATCTGAATTGATGGCACAAACATGTCTGAAACCAGCAGCAATCATGCTATAATTCCAACCTATAGTGTCTCGATCAGTGATACCAGTGAAGTTCCCGAGGAATCTTATCGTCGTTCCATCTTCTGATAACCCACATACAAATCCTTCGCCAACAGCAATATCGGAAAAGTTCTGAACACCACCTGTTTGATTAAATTCAGGCCACTGCCAACATTCAAGAGCGTTGGTCTGATTAAGACCACAAATATGAGTGTTGCCTGCTTCAAGCTGGTTAAGAACTGGACCCCTGTAAATCCTTTTGAACCTTAAAGTAGAACCATTGCTGGAAAATCTCCAACAATGCATGACCGAAACATTGGATGAGGAAGATGAGGGTCTCAAACCACATAAAAATCCATCCCCAGAGATAATCCCAGAAAACGAATCCTTGGAACTAAAAGGGGTTTCAATTATACCAAGAATTGGAAAGGTAGAACAGTTGAGAGAATATGGTTGAAGGCTGCCACTGGAGGGTACTAAAGCGCAAACAATTGTGAGGTTGGAAGTTTCAGAGATTGAGACAGTGGATAAAGAAAAGGTGAAAGAAGCAAAACAGAGAAAGGAAAATAAGAAGAGGGGACAGTGGTGGGATTTACAAAAGAAAAAACCCATGGAAATTGTGTGAGAAGAATTTCATGGTGGGAATTGGGAAAATAGAAAGAGATTTTATGGGGTTTAAAAGGGCGAAGGGGGCTTATAAGAGGCCAAAATGTTTGAGAAAATGGACCATTGAGGGAAAAGGAAAACGCGGTTTGATGGAGTTTCTAAAGTGTGGACTGGAGACCAGGTCTTCATTTGTATGAAGTACGTTTTCTACTCTGCGAATGTTGATGACGACGTTCCTGTTATGAATTTCCATTATATTTCATTTAATTATTTTTGTCCATTTAAATCTTCTAAATTTGAATTTAATTTAATGTTAATATAAATACTCAAATATGGAAAAAATTCAGTTACACTGGAGCACGCCGTTGTTAATATTTTTGGGGTTTAGTTAAAATAATAAAAATTGAAAAAAAAAATTAGGCCTCTTACAAGTTAATAAAAACAATAAATTATTTTTTTACCAACTTTAAACTTTTTATTAAGCAAATTTAAATTTTAAACTTTGACCAAGGTAAAGGAACAACTTTAAAGTTTAGTAAAACTAAAAATAAAAAAAGTAAAGAATTTATCTGACAAACAAATTAAAAAAATATAATTTTTAAAAATTCAGCGAACACAACTTTTTGTATATGTTTTTATTAAATTTTCATTTTATATATTTAGTATGAGATGATCTTATTGTAGATTTTTTAAAATAATATTATGAACAATTTTATTATTTAATGAAATATTTTTTTCCTTGTTTAATTTAGATTTGTTAAAATTCATCAGAAAAAATTTAAATTTGTTAAATGCTGAAATTTTATTTGTGAAGTTTATTTATAAATGTTTATATAATCAATTAATATTTTTTATATCCAAGATTATTTAATCTAATTCATTTAGTATATTTAAATATTTTTTATATTAAATATTTTTAAAAAATATTAATAAATTTGAAATAATAAATCAAAACAAATCTATACAGATATGTATGAATTTCAATAAAAAAGGGTATAACTACTTGTATAGTAATGGCTACCTTAGTAAAATAATTATAGTTTTACCTTTGTGTAATTAGATCCTCCCTTTCAAATCATATCTTATCATATATATTATTAAATTATAAGATTTTATGCTCATAGTTGATTTTGATTGCGTATTTTGTTGCCAAGTGGACTATCTAATTAATTGACACATAGAATTTATTTTTACGTAAAATTGATTTAAAAATATTGATAATTATCTTAAAGTGTATTGATTTAAAAATGAGTTTTGAAGTGATAAATTTAAAATAAAATGTTGATTTACGTGATAAAATCTAATTTAAAACATTGATTTAAAGTGACAAATTTTGAGATAAATTTGAATTAAAAATGAAAAATAAAATATTGACTTAATTTTTTATTGGATAAACTATATAAATGATCATTCAATTATGTTCGCATTTCTATTTTGGTCACACAATTTTAAATTTTTTAATTTAAACACTAACGTTTGAATTTATTCCTGCTTTGATCACCTGTCATCATATTGATAATGGGAAGCCGTTTTCTAACCAGTATAATAAGATATTTAGTCCTCAATACTTATATATTCTAACAATTTGATCATAATTTTTAAAAAATTCAATAAATTTAACCCTTCTTACTAACAAATTTATCAATTTGATCATTGATTTTCATAATCAAAGCTTTCAACTTAAACAAATGCTTTCCACATCTACTAATTATTTTATTTATGATTGAAATTATCTAATTCGATTCAGAATCTTTTCTGTTTATATTTTTAAGAAATTAGTGTTAGAAATTAACTAAACAACATTAAAAATAATAAAAAATACAAATTTTAAAAATATAATATATAATAAAAATATGTAAATAGTTTAATATTTATAAAAAAAATATTATTTCACTTTGGCTAGCATAATTTTAGTTTTTAATTAACTTGATAAATGATTTGACATTAAATCAATTTATTAGTGATACATATGGCTTATTGTGGATTTAAAAATTAAAAACAAATAATTAAAAATCATAATAATCTATTAATCATTTTATAAAATTTAAAAAAATCATTATCGATGTAAAAAAGAAAATTCAATTAGTTCTTTCATATTTTTTTATTATGAAAAATTAAATGTTCATAATTTTTTCTTATATAATTATTGATTGAACAATTGGATTTTTCAAATTCATATTTTTTTTAACTCTAGATGTAAATTTCAATTTCAATGATCAACTTCAAGGTCTATTTCAATATACCTTAAAGGAAATGTCATATTGGTAGCAACAAGAGAATCTAAAATGTTTTTTAAAGTTTTTTTTTTCTTTAACTAAAGTTTTATCAATTAAAGGGCTATAATATATTATATTTTGAAGAAAACTAATAAAAAACAAGAAAAAAAAATTTCAAGATAAACTCATTGGTATCACGGTTTAGCTCGAAAAATAACTTATTAGTTGAAAGAAGTTTTTTTTTCTTTTTCTTTTTTTGAGTTTTACAAGTTTATAGATGTGGAGCTCCTCTATTTTAAAAGTTGAAAGTTTTGGTGAGGATCAAATTGATGAGATTTATAATTTTAAAGGGTTAATTTTTTTTAAATTATTTAGAATTAAGATCAAATTGATAGAATATATAAGTATTGAGAACTAAATCTGTTATTATACGTTATCAGTTATCAATTGATAGTATATGTAAGTTAAAGAAAAGGAAATGTGTTATTATAAATTCTCCTTTTATTTTTAAATTCCCTTTTTTTACTCATTAAGATCTGACAATTAATAAATTTTTAAATATACTAGTGTGATTACATGATAATATCTGTTCATATTTTTTTAACTCTTTGACAACGCGCACACACCTTACACACACAGGTACTTGAACCCGAAACCCTTAGGATGAACAACATTCTCTTTACTACTGAAGCCACTTGTTGAATTCTTGATAATTAATAAATTTAAATATTCAATAGATAATTTATTTAAATAAAGTCAATAATAATAATAATAATAATAATTTGATTAAAATTCTGAAGAACTCGCTATTTTTAAGTCCATTGAATTACTAATAAAATGATAAAAAAATTTGTGTTGAAATTATCAATCGATCCCATCCTTTAAAATTTAAAAGGTCACTATTTTATAATACTTTTTTTGGACAAACATTATTTTACAATACGAACATCATAGGAAAAGCCCTTTATATAATACAAACGATGGGCTTTAGCATTTTTCTATTAAAAAATTATTATAAAATTATACATTAATTTTAATTTAGTGTGTAATATAAATATAAATTATAAGTTTATATATAAAATTTTAATTTGATTTTATTTATAAATTAATACGAAAATTATCGCTGTAATATTATTTTACATTCACATATTATATAAATAAATATTTATATTTATCTAATATAAAAATAAAATAACATATTTATTTTTTTAAATATGTATAATTGAATTATAATTAAAATTTTATATATACATTTGATACGTATCAAATTATATATTAGATCAATATTTATGTGTAATTTTAAGATTTATCCAAAAACATTACAGGAAAAGAATTTGATACGTATAAGCGCAGAATCCAAGCGCCACGTGCCAAATCCAAGCAATGGGTGCGTGCCACAGTGTACGCGTTAGTTGTCACAGTAGTCCACCATCGATTTCCTCCTAATATTTATTTAAAGGGTAAATTGACCCACGGGAAATACAAGGTGAGGGTGGGGGAGGTCCGAAGGGATTTTTATTTTTTTAATAATATAATTATATTGTACATAAATTATAAGGTAAATTGCACAAACAATCACTCAACTTTGGTATTGGGAAACAAACAGTCACCAAGTTTACATTTCAGTCCCTCAATTTTAAAAATGTGACAAAATAGTCCTTTTTCACGTTTTCCGTTATAGACATCACGAAACAGTGACATGGCAGTTGACAGCGTCTAAAGAGTGTGGAAAACATCCAGCTGGTCGATTACATTTAACAAAATAGTCACTCAACTTTGAAAATGTGACAAAACAGTCACTAAAGTTATCGAAAAGTGACAAAACAGTCCTCTACTTACTATTCATTTTTCTCTCTTGAATTTTATCAAAAAATTTTGGTAAAAGCCTTGTGAGATGTGAAAGGAAAGAGAAGTCTGGGTGTTGTTCTGTTTGACTCCAAAAATGGCTTCTTTGTACTGCAATAATTAGGTAAGAGATTCTTATTTTACCAACGCACGCCATGGAAGATCATGTTCCAAAGCTCAAGCTTATCTCGAAAAGATTCTTCATTTAATTTCAATAATCCCACCACCATGTGAAATTAACCCAAACCCTTTCAAGAAGAGAGGGTTCAATATTAATTTAAACTTGAGATTAGGTTCTTTTGTTGACGACGATGACGAGAGCGAAGAAAAATCCGATTGTTTTGCTAAGAATAGTTTCGATGAAGAGAAAGCATGTACAGGTGAAGCTACAACGACGGATGTTTCTTTCGATGTTACAGATATTCAAAAAAGCGAAGAAGAGTTTAAGAGCGGCATTGAGGGTGAAGTTAAAGCTTCGATGGTGGCGTTTCATGATTTATTGGATTTGCTAATGGAAGTGGTAGAGATGATTTCAGCCAAGGATTTTTACTTGAATGAAAAGAAAAAGGAAGTCGAAGAGATTGAAAAGAGTAACGGCGACAATGAAAGGGAGTCAATGGAAAGGGTTAAAGACGATACGGTTAACGTTGTAAAAGAAGGGTTGGAGGAATTTGAGGATATAGCGTCGTCGGTGGTTAGATCAAAGAGAGGGTGGAGTTAGGTTTTGCCACTCAGGTTTAGAGACTCGGTTTTGGAGCCATGGAAGAAGCCAATAAGACTGTTTTGTCACTTTTCGATAACTTTAGTGACTGTTTTGTCATATTTTAAAAGTTGAGTGACTGTTTTGTTAAATGTAATCGGCCAGCTGGACATTTTCCACACTCCTTCGATGCCATCAACTGCCATGTCACTTTTTCGTGAAGTTTGTGTGATGAAAAACGTGAAAAATGACTGTTTTGTCATATTTTCAAAGTTGAGGGACTGAAATGAAAACTCGGTGACTGTTTGTTTCTCAATATCAAAGTTGAGTGACTGTTGGTGTAATTTACCCTAAATTATATTAATCTTATCACCAATAATTCTTTTATATATTTTAAATTTATTATTGTATTTTTTGAAATTATTTATTTATTTATATATATATTTTAATTTTTTTAAAATTAGGATCAAATTGAGACTATTTGTAAATTTTGAGGGTTAATTTTTAAAATTATGGCTAAATTGATATACTATGTAAAAATTGAGGGCTAAATTTTTGATCATACTAATTTTTTTAACTGCCACTTCTACTTGTCATTTGTGATTTTAACGGGAATAGTCAAAATGATCGAACTATGTAATGTGAATGCTTAAATTACAAATTTTTTATTTGGGTAAACTATAAAAATAGTCACTTTTGTTTGCCTCAGGTTACATTTTAATCACTTATGTTTGAAATATTACGTTTTAGTCACTTATGTTAGTATTTTGTTACGAAGTGATCACTGTGCCGTTAAATTCCGTTATCTTCTTAACGATAATCCTACATGGCAATCCAACTAGATTTTAAGTGCCAATTTGGATTTCCGAATGGAATGAGAATAAATTTTTAATTAAATAAATTTAATTAATTAAAATTTTTTAAACCGTAAACATTAATTGAAAAAACCCTAAAACCATTTCCACACACCTCTCTTCTTCATCTTCATTTTCTTCCCTTTTGATTTCAATATCTTTAGTTACAAATCTGTCTCAAAGTTTGAATCTTTAAGACCCATTAACCCAAAGATTCAATATCTTTGATTCCAAGTTGATTCCAATATCTTCTTCCCGTTAAGTTTCTTTCGGTTAATGATTTCAAAGGTTCAAGCATTACCCAGTTAGCTAAGGCTAGTGGTAGTGAGAAGCCGAGAGACTATATGAATTGCTATGTCGCCGACCAAATTAGGGTTTTTCCTTTTATATTTAAAAATTATGTTCACATTTAACATTTTCTAATGGGGTGCTTGCCTTTTTTTAATGTATATTTTGCAAAAGTTATATTTGTGGTATTTTAAGGTATTGATAATAAAATAAATTAAAAGTGAATTGTGAATTTATTTAATTTGTTAAGTATTAATTGATTGTTGTGATTTTTGACGGTTTTATAGTTGTGTTATTAATAGAATAATACCTTAAACTAATATAAAAAGAGTTAATTTTGAATTAATATTTTTTAATGTTTTAAACTACATGGGAAGATAACTTTTTCAATATTTTATCATGTGAATTATATTTTCAAGTTCACAAGGAAATAACTTATAAGGAAAAGTTGAATTTTACAAAAATAAATAAAATTTGACATATCAAATATTAGAATTACTTTTCAAGTGATTAAATTTTCAAGAGAGTTATTATGTTCCATCATACCAAATGTTACCTAATATAGATGTCATTTCAAGTAAATTGGGTCAAAATAAATGTTGACGGGTCATTGGCTAAAGGTAGTCAAGGAGGCACGGGGTCCGAGTGGTGACTGGTTATTCAGCTTCCAAATGACAGTCGACAAAACAAATATTTTTCAAGTGGAAGCTAAAGCATTTCTTGTAGGTCTAAGGCTAGCCTGGGACAAAGATTTTCGACAAATAGAAATGGAGAGCAACAATGCCTTGCTTACTGAAATTATTCAAATTGGCCTTTCAACGGTTAGTAATGTTACTGAAGTTCGAATTATTAATGACTAGTGTTGGAGAATAACTTTCAGATGCATTCATAGAGCAAATAATAAAGTGACAGATAGACTAGCCAAGAAGATTAACAACGATATTAATCACCTAATGTTACTTGAAGAACCAAAGACCGAGATCAAAACCTTATTAGACGAAGACTTTCGCTCAAGTATTCATATAGAATCTAATAATATTTAGCTTTCTTTGTAATTAGGCACTGCCTATTTCATTTCTACCAAAAAAAATATATATAAATAAAAAGGAAAAAAAAATTCACAACCCATTTCATTAATATGAATTGCACCAAACTCGATTTAAGTAATATAATGATTAGCTGGGTTAAAATTTTGCTAAGGTTTGCATTTTATAAAATTTGTGGATTAAGTTGTTATATTTTATAAATTAGTTAATTGTAATCATTATATTTTTTGAAATTTAAAATTTTAGCTTTGACTCAAAAAATAGTAGTTAAATATGTTAATTAAATTCTATTATTAGTCTTGTACTATGTGTATGGTTGTAGATTTAGTCCATTTTCTCCAATTGAATTATTTCTAGTCTTTATGCTTTTTAAAATTTGAATTTCAATTTTGACACAAATGATAACTATTAATTCATTAATTGGATTTTTAATGAGTAATATGTAAAAATAACTAACTGACATGACATTGCATATATCATATTTTGAAAATAGCAGAACTTAATAAATTTAACAATTATCTTTTGGTGAGGACTAAAATTTTAAAAATTGAAAAGTAAAAGGACTAAAAATAACCAAATAAAAATATTGAGACTAAATCCACAATTTTTGTAAAGTATAGGGACTGATAGTAGAATTTGACCTTTGCTAATGTAGAGTTGATGACACAATTAAAAGAAGGTTAAAATTGCCACAAGTCCCTATACTTTTCGAAAACTAAGAATTTAGTCCATGTGCTTATATTTCATGAATTTAATCCCTTTACTTTTCAGATTTTAAAGTTCAGGTCCAATTGTTAATACAATTAATTTTTTTGTTAAATTCATTGTTATGATATTTTGCAAATAAAAAATACCCACTTGTTAGTCATGTAATTAAAAAATGACTTTGTAATTAACTTGAATTTAACCAAAAAAAAGTTATTAATGTTAACAGTTGAACCTCAATTTTAAAATTTAAAAGTAAAAAAACTAAATTCCATAAAATAAAATGTATAAGGATTAAACTTTTTATTTTCAAAAAATACAGGGACTTGTTGCACATTTTAACCGTGAGAAAATGGATCATGATTTAGGTTTAATCATAAACGAAAAAAAAAATTCAATAACTTTCTCGTTAGTAAGCATTTAATGAAAAGTCTAACAACTGTTTGAGTCCAACTTTAGAAGCTTCATCAAAAGAAAGAAAAGTCAACTTTAGAAGTTGGAAGAGTCTCAAATTAAACGTTGGCGTTGCAGTATTGGATAATGTATTTTTTTTTATAGTAGAGAGTAAAATTTTAATGATAACGTGATTAATATGATTTAAATTTGAATTATATTTAAAACAAAAAATATTTTGATTATTATGTCGGGATTTTATCAGATGATGTATTTCAAACTAAAGTCAAAATCCAAAAATTGGTAAGATGTTATGCACTAAAAAGCTTTGAACTTCTTCATCACCTACTCCCTCATAAAACTATTAAATACAACCCTTTTTTTTATTTATCTTATACATCAATATTCCAATATGATTTAAAAAAAAAAAAAAAAGCTTAGAAAAACTTAACTATACACATGTCGAACACAGTCGCAACCGACAACCACAATAACATAGTATAAAACAAAACCCTTACCAATTTTTGTCAGATTGGCTATCTGGAGACGTGGAACTGGCTGGTTCAGCATTAACAAGCATCTTGACTACTTCTCTCATGGTGGGGCGCAAATTTGGAAGCTTGGCAGTGCAGAGGATACCAATCTTCAAGACCTTAATCATGTCATCTCGCACGGTGGCTGTTTCGGTGGCTACTTTACTGTCAAGAACCTTGAGGACGTTTTCATGATGATTGAGGTGAGTTTAAACCCAGTATACAAGCTCTTTCCCTTCTCCATACTCCTCCTCAATGGCTGCTCTTCCGGTCACTAGTTCAAGTAACACTACTCCGAAACTGTACACATCGCTCTTCTCATTCACTTTTAGTGTATAGGCAAGCTCTGCAGTTGAAAATTATGGTTTGAAAAGTAAGATATACAGATATCACTCGGACTCGGATATAAATATATGTAGGCTTTGAAACATTGCTGAAAAGACAAGTCATTTGAAACTCACCAGGAGCGATATAACCATGGGTGCCTGCAAAACAGCTCCATTCAGACCCCTTGAGTGATTTTTCTGCAACCTTTGCGACCCGAAATCGGCGATTTTCGGCTCATTATCCTTGTCAAGTAGAATGTTGCTTGATTTTATATCCCTATGAATGATAGGAGGAGAGCAATCATGGTGCAGATAAGCAATTCCCTTAGCAGCACCTAAGGCAATCTTATGTCTTTGATGCCAGTTTAATTCGGGTTTTCCGTCTTTTTTCACTCGGTGAAGTGCTTGAAGCACGTTGCCGTTTTCCATGTATTCGAGTACCAAATAGCTCGATCTGCCTTTCATTAGACAAGCATAGAGCTTCAGTATGTTTCGGTGACGGATTTTGCCCAAAATTTCCATCTCTGCTGCCAGAACCTTAAGGCCTTCCCCATCCCATAGTTGCTTCACAGCGACCACGACACCCTTTTTTCTCAAATCCAGGCGGTAAACTCTTCCAGTACTGCCGCTTCCGATCAGGTTTTGTTCCTCTAGGTTACATATTTCATCGGCATCGATATCCATATTGCGGAAACATGTAAGTTCCCATTTCGGATTTACTCCCTTGTTGCCTCCCAAACTGTTCTCCATGTCTTGTCGGCTATGCTTGAAGTTCATGTAACTCACGAGCAATAATCCAGCTAGAACCATAATTAAAGCAACTACTATTACGATGAAAGAAAACCGATTTATCCCTGAACACCATTTTCCGACCCTGCTCTTCCCTGCAAACATTCAACACAGTATCATTCATATTATTTCCGAACATTTTGTCAATGCAGAGTCCCCTATTACCAAGAAACGCTTCGACTCCGCCTATGGTCAAGAGCTCATGAGGAACATTTCCAGACAATTGGTTCTCAGACAAATCAATGGAACTTAGCTTCAGGTTTTCGAGATTCTTCGGAATTGGACCGGTGAGTTTGTTTCCCGAAAGATTCAGAGAGTTCAAAGAGCTCATGAATGAAACTGTTGGTGGGATAATGCCACTCAAATCATTATCAGCAAGATTCAAGTCCACCAATCTAACACAATTACCTATTTCCGCAGGTATCGATCCCGTTAACGAGTTTTGCTCGAGACTTAACGAGAATAACTGCTTCAACGCACCAATCTCAGCCGGTAGGTTGCCGGAAAAGTTATTGTTATTTAAAAGAAGCCTCTCTAAGTTTGTCAACTTGCCAAGTTCGGAGGGAAGAGAGCTCGAAAATTTATTGTTATGCAAAAACAACTGATTCAAGCCGATGGAAGATCCAATGCTGGCGGATACTCCTCCGGTGAAGTCATTATTGCTGAAATCAATCATATTGGAATGTGGAAGTGCCCAAAATCCATCAGGAACATTTCCAGAAAGATGGTTATTGTTCACCCTGAGCCTTACCAGTGATTTGCATTCAACATAAGAATCCGGAAACTCTCCTGAAAAGTTGTTGTCAAGAGCCAGTAAAATTTGTAGCTTTCCCCTCTCACAAAAGAACCTCGGGAATCCACCTGAAAATTGATTCTCTGATATGTCAATACTAACCAAAGGGGATAACCGACCGAAATTGGCTGGAAATTCCCCGGAAAACCTGTTTTTGTAGACTGAGAACGCTATATAAGATGCTGCATATCTCCAAATCCTGCAGGGATCTCTCCATAAAAGCTGTTATTGTAACATTGAAAAACCCTCAAGTTCATCTTTCCAATCTCTTTTGGCAATGTCCCATGCAGCCGGTTCGAGGAGATATCGATTTCTTTCAAGAGAGGAAGATCAGCTATCCCTGGTGGTAACTCCCCTGTCAAATTGTTGAAAAACACCTCAATCTGGTTAAGGTTTTTCAGTTTTGAAATTGAGTTCGGGATACTCCCAGAAATCTTGTTCCAGGACAAATCCAATACCTTTAAGGCCTTCATCTCAAAAATGGACTCTGGAATCTGCCCAACCAGATGGGAGTCGCGAAGATACAGGGCATTCAAGTTCTTCAAGTTCCCAATACTCTCCGGAATTTCACTCTCATGAAAATGATTTCCACCTAAACCAAGATAAACCAGTCCGGTTAAGTTTCCGATCCAGCTCGGAAACCTGCCGGAAAACGAGTTAAACGCCAATGCAAGAACCTCCAAACTCTTAAGTCCAGAAAGATCGGGTATAATTCCAACCATTTTATTCCAGGATATGTTCAAAACTCTGAGGTTTGAACAATGGGTTATTTGGTCAGGAAGTTCCCCAGAAATGGAATTAAGAGGCAAATAAAGGGTTTCAAGACTGTTAAGCATGGAGATGGAAGGTGAAATCTCGCCGGACAAAGATTTTCCAGCAAGTGAAATCTCAGTGACGTTGCCCGAAACAGGATGACAAGTAACTCCATAGAATTTGCATGCAGAATATGATTCTTTCCAGGAACCTAAGACGTTTAGAGGGTCTTTGAGCTTGCTTTTAACGTCTAGAAGAGCTCGGGTTTCAACATTAATGGCGGAACAAGGCGGGAAAAGAGCAGAAGCCATGATTGTAAACAGTAGAAACCAATGTTTAGTCATTGTGGAATCTTGGAAGGGCATCATGACTGGCGTTCAATCAGAACAGGAAGCTGAATTATTGAGCAAAGTTCCAATATTACACCATACTTCACCCCGCTGGCGACAGCTGAAAAAGTGAATTCCATGCACAAAAAAGGTTGAATTATTTTATTGAAACAAATCTTAACATAAAACAAACACTATGTTAAAAAGTAGATTTTGCTGATAAAAGGAGACAAAACCGTCGATTTTCGTCTCTTATTTCTACACTTAATCTAACCGCACTCCAGCTTGAGTTAATCAACTAAATATTCAAATATTCCATTTTATAGATTCTCATATATCGACTCCTCACTATTATTAAAAAAAATAAAAATAAAAATGGGAGTGTGATAACAAATATTTTATAATTTATTTTTCTATTTTGAATATAAAAAACTTTTACGATAGCCATTGAGTTTTAACTCGATTCACTTCGAATAACTCATTATTAAGAAAAAGAAAAAGGTAGGAATGTTTAACACAAATCACTGACATAATCTAAACACTGGTTGTCAATTGTTGGACTTATGTTCCATTTTAAAAGTTGCTTTTTCAACCTTCCTCTGTCTCTTTTATTCCAACCCATATCCTACCTTCATCTTTTACGCTATCTTAACAGAGAATTTCAGGTTTATCTTTTCCTAAACAAAATGGGGTTAAATATAGTAAATTTGACATCAAGGCAAACAATTTGAAAGTGAGCAAGAAAACAAAAAACTCAAAGTTACCTTACGTACCTCTAGGAAATCCAAGCGTGAATTCTTCTCCTTTTCTTTTGGTAGGTGAGAAAGTGTTTAGTTTCCCAAGAAAAAAGAACAACTGTTCTCCAAGTTAGCAGGAAAAGGTTCAGTTTCATTAAGCTAGATGAGATGGGTTTTTTGGTTTTTAAAAGAAAATTAGAAATGGTCTGCTTTTGATTACCTCTGAATTTTGATGGTAAATGAAAACCCAGATTTCGGAATGGGATGGATGTTCTTTTACAGAGAAACTGGAAAAAAGAATTCACAGCAGAAAACAGATGGATAGCTTAATAAACAGTGAAAAGAAAAGAAAGAGAAGTGATTCGAATGATTTTTTTGAGAGCGAAAGAGACAGAGACAAAGTGCGCATGGTGGAGAAGATTGGTTGATAGGAGAAAAGGTAAGCATCATTCATTGTATCGATGCGTAAATGATTTGAGATTAGACTGACAATGTGGCATAGGTGGAATGCTTCTGCTGTAATACTGTTGGGGTGGATTCTTTTCTTTTCTTCTTTTTTTTTTTTTTTAATTCCGATAAAAATAAATGGTTGATGTTGAAATATGTTTTATGTTTTCTCGAGCGATTTTCACTCGTATGACTAAAAGATGAATTGAATAATCATCAAAATTGAATTTTATAAACAATATGTTTGCAAATTCCCTCGCAACTTAATTATTGATTACGTCTGAATCAACGAAGTTTATCAGTATCATGTCACCGTCACAAATATACTTAACGCTGTTTATTTTGGCTTTATATTTATTTCTCCAAATTCAATTTGATCCCATAATTCAGTATCAATTTTATTCCAATATTTCAAATTTCTCAAACCTTTTTTTTAAAAGATATTCTGATTTTAAATTAATTTTTATTGAATTTTAAATCTTATATAACTTATTTTTTTATAATTTTATTTTATATGACATAAATTATATAATATATAAATATAAAAATAACATAAGTTGAATAGAAGAAGGGTTAACTTTTAACTTTTGATTCTCTACATTTTCTCATGGTTTTATTAACAGGCACTGTTGTATCATTCCTGAGTTTGGGATTTTAACTAAAAACTAGGGATTTTGAATTATTAGTATTATTAAAATAATTAAATAATCTTAATATTTAATGTTTAAAAATTGTGATTTACTATTTAACATAGTTGATATTTTAAGTTTATATAATTTTGTAAATAAATTTTTTTATTTGGAATTAAACTATAAATAAAAATAATAATTTTTGTTCGGAATTAATTTAACAATGATAATAATTTATCTTAATTTTTTAAATTCGAAAAGAAAAGAGGCTTTCTAAAAATAAACAAGTAAAAGATTTAATATAAAATTTGGTACTTTAACTTGATATTTTTTTCTAATTTGTACTTAAGCTTTTTTTAAGATTCAATTTGGTACCTATATTTATTAAATATTATAAAAATTACGCAAAAATAACGGTATTGAAATTTTTTGTTATGCTACAAAAAATATTGTCAGTTTTAGAAAAAATTCATGTTAAAAAAGATATTGAATTATGCTTAACAAATTAATATTAAAAAGATTAGGTACCAAAAGAGTTAAGTTTAGGTACCAAATTGGACCCCCAAAAGTTTAAATACCAACTTAAAAAAAGTGTCAAGTTTAGGTACCAAATTAGGAAAAATTGTCAAGTTTGAATACCAAATTGGACCAAAAAAAGTTTAGGTATCAAATTAAGAAAAAGTGTCAAGTTTAAATACAAATGTTATATTAAGCCAAAGTAAAATATTAAATTTCAAACGTGCGAAATATATAGACTTAAAATATATTTTAACCTTTAAACTTTTACTCCATACCCTTAAATAGGAAGATAATGCGTTTCAGCGCATTCGAACCCACATTTTTCTCACTTGCAATAATGTCGGTACCAATCCAATTAAGACTCAATTGAAAAAAATAATATCCTCAAATATAAGATAAAAATATTTTAAGGAAATGATAGTTTTAAAATAATAAATAATTGTCATTCCCCTAGCATTGTTACCGATATAAAAATTAAGATGGTATGGGTTTAAGTTTAATTAAACGTGTTTTATCTTCAAATTTAAATATTTAAAATTTATAAGTAAAAAAAAGCATAAATTAAAATAAATTAAAAAATAATAATTAAAAAATTGGATAAGATTTCATTACATCTTTTTTAAATAAATGATATTTTGTATGGTAAAAGTATTTATTATATTCTAAATTGTATTTTGATTTTTTATTTTTTTATACATTACATAAACGATTAATAATAAATTTAATCCTCAATCTTTAACTTTTTTATTTTGTTTATTGCTTTCAACCTTCTTACCAGCTTGCTGTTTTAATCTATGATTGTTATTATTTTTGGAGGATTAATTTAAATTTTTTGGAAATAAGTTGATTATGTGTACATCCTTGTAGGGAAGATTTAGATTTAGGGTTAGTAGTGAATAATTGTAGTAAACAAGAAGGGGAAAGAATGCCTCATCTTTGTCTTCCTTTGTAGATTTCTTTTTTTAAAGCAAATAAAAATAAGGTATAATAATAAATTTAGTTTTTAATATTTTGTCTTTTATTAGTTTGGTCCTTATTTTTTTAGTTAAACTTTACTATTAGGATTTTTAAAATAGTTAAATTGATTTTTTAATGGATATATTGATTAAAACATTAATTATTTAATGATGTTGGTGTGATGATCAACGTAGTAGTTTACATATATTATACTTTACGTTAACAAATAATTTAAAATTATAAAAATATTTTAAAAAATAAAAATAAAAAGTATGTGGATTGCTATTTTTAAAAAATCTAACATTTTTGTCCGTATTTTTATTTAAAAAATCAATTCAATTCTTTTTGAAAGGTTACCAAATTCGATTTTTTTAAAGATTGAAGATCAAATTTAATTAAAAAATAATAATAATTAAAATGACAAAAATTATAAACTTTAAAGACTGCATTTTTTTGTTATGCTTAAAAATTAAAAACTAAGAAGAAAGATAAGGTAGGGATTTTTAAAAAGTTTGTAACTTTTTATTGCATTTTTTTAAAAAGATTTTTATTTTTTAAATTTTGAAAAGATTTTATTTCATGAATTTTCAAATTATAATTTTTACTTATGATTTTTTTTTGTAATTTTTAAATTATTTTCTCATGTTAACAATAAAAAGTTGAGGATAATTTCTTAAAATAAAAGAGTAGGGATTAAACTGAATAAAGGTGTAAATATCAAGAGCTAAATTATCATTATATCTTATATATAAAAAAATCAAACTTACTATTACTTAAACTTGAGAGCAATTTATTCATTTCTCTAATGTACAAAGATGAAAATTATTCATTTTTAAACAAGAAGATAAAAACACAATTGCAATATAATAATAAATATAATATAATCTATTAAGCTTTTCATTGGGTTGGTGTCACAAATCAACCGGACACTAACTCGATCAGAAAAATTATGAAAATATTCTTTTGAAATTAAACTAAGTTATTTTATTTTTTATTTTTTTAAAAAAAATGAATAAAAAATTTCATGTAATTAAATTTAAGTCCTGTTTCTTACATTAAAAAAAACAATAACTTTATCACTATACTAAAATTTTATTTTATTATAATATTTATATTTTAATTTATTATGTATATTGTATTAACTCCATCAATTGTATTTTTGGTGATATTGTTGATTGTTGATAATACTATGATAAACAATTGCAGTGCATTAATATTATTAATATAGTGCATTTACATGTTTAAATTTCATTTTTACTTAATATTTTTTTTCATTTTATTCTCGTATATATTTCATGTGTTATTATTAATTATTTTCATATGCGTTATTAATTAGTTTCAAATTATACTTTTTAAATCTATAATTTTCACAACATACGTGCGAGATAGAATTTCTTGTACTTATAACTAGTTTTGCATCTAGACTTCTATACTAATATATTAAGATTTTGACTGAGTTGTGTCACTTAATCGGATCTCATCTCAATTGTTAAATTATTAAAAGACCATTATTTTAAACAAAGTAACAAGTAGTATTTAAATGGTATTTTTATCCTTTTATATAATAAAAAATATATATACATATAATAGGATTTGAATCCAAAACATCATAATATTCATTTTTTATCTTTATTATTACAATCAAAATCTTATTTAATTTTTAATAAAAATAGTACATCATCATTTTCATCTTGTGTGATAATTTAGTATAAATAATTTGTTTTTAACAATTCCGTTATAAGTTTTGATCATATATGTTTTTTGACATAATGTCTAGAACTACTTATAGTCTCTTCCCAACTCATAAATAAGAGGATAATGCGCTTCGAACATACTCGAATCTACAATTTTTTTCATATTAATAATAATATTAATACCAAGACTCGATCAACTAATATAAATAACTAATTTGAATGGGTATCCGTAGAATCTGATTGAGACACGGGGAAAAAGAAAAGAGAGAATAATGGGACAAATGGGCAGAGAGAAAGACAAATTGGGGTTTAGCTTACAGGAGAGTTTGGGGGTGACATTACATAGAGTAGGCAGTGCCGTCTCAAACTCCCCAACCCAACCATTTATCCCACTTGTCACTATACCTTTCCTATGTTTGCTATCAACCTTATTTTGACAATAACAAAATATTCATATTTATACTTTATTATAAAAACATAAATTTTTTTTATAAAAATTATATAAAGGTTTAATAGATAAATTGACCCTTAAATTGGCAAATTTCTCACATTGACCTCTAAATACTTTTTTGAATCATATTAATTTCTATTATACAGATTAGTCCCTACACAACACTATTTGTTAATATGAATAAGCATGAAATTAACATGTGAAGAAATGGGACGATACGTGAATTCATCTTTAATCTTTTTAAAAAATTTGTTAAAAAGTTATAAGAAATATATAAAATATAAACTTCAAAAAATAATATATATAAATTGAAAATAAAAATAACAAATTTGTTAAGTTTTCAAAAAATCCAAAAAAATAAATATGTTTAAAAATAAAATATTAATAATATTGGTTAAATTTTTAGTAAATTGCAAAAAAAAAAAATTGTAAAAATATAATTTTTAAAATTTTTAAGCATTTAAGAAACAAAAGTTGACCGGTTGACATTTGACCCGATTAACTTCAGTCAATACCTGATCAATTTTTCATTATTTTTTCATTTTTGTAAAAATCTTTAAAAAATAATTATTTCTTTATTTTTTTGTATATATTTTAATTTTATTTGTTATATATTTTTAGATGTTTGTATATTTAAAGAGGAAGCATTTATTATTTTCATTTTTTATTTTATATATATATTCAATTTTTTTTGAATTTTTATAATCTCTTAATAAATTTAAAACTTTTTCTAATTTTTTTTTATAAAAAAATTTAAGAATGATTAAATATGAATCCATGATTAATCCCTTTATTTCTCCATATGTCGCCCCATACTTATTCCATCAACAAATTCTTCAAAAACAAACTATATTAATGTAAGGATCAATATGTGAAACGGATACCAATCTTAAGGATCAATATATCAAAAAAAAGTTTTAAAGATCAATATGAGAAAAGTTTTCAGGTTCATAGACCAATTTACATATTAAACCTTAAAGAAACTAACATATTAACAGAAAGACCAATTTATATAATGAATACTAATTTAAAGACCAATAAATAAAAAAAAGAGAGAGTCAATCTATATATTAAGACTTCATATAAAATTAATGGTGAAGCTAAAAAAAAAATTAAAAATAAAAATTAAATTATATATTTTTACGATATTAAAAATATAATTTTATATATTTTTAAAATTTATATCTCTATAATTTCTAAACAACCAGCATTCATATAAATATATTTTGATTTAGGATATGATATTCACCTATCCTATCCTATCCTATCCTATCCAACTCAGCTTGGATGATATTTAGTTATTTGAAGTTGGTGATAAGAGTGCAATCCGCTCCATTAGTGAACACTTGAATTAGAATTGACCCATTTGGACACTTGTCAGTTTCCTACATCCCATGAATTCTCTTCTTACAATGATTCTATACTTTGTTTGAAATGGTGAAATGTGAAGCAGAGGCATGCGGTTGTGGAGGACCACACCACCAGCAAAAGGTATAAATAAGCATGGAAAGGCCATTTTCACCTTTCGAGGTGCCTTCTTTTTACTTCCCACGCAACACCACCACCAACATCAATAGTCAAAATCTCCCATCAAGCTTCGAATCATTCCACTTCTAAATATTCCACATCTACTTTTTTAGTGTTCTTCTTTTTCCTCCCAGTATTTGAATTTCAAACAATTGTTGAAAGAGGCAAGATTCGAATATTGATCAACTGTTGTTTCTTTCTGAAACTTGTTTGGAATCCCATTCTTTTTAGCAGAGGTGAAGCTAAAATTTTTTTTTAGAGGAGACCGAAGTTAAATTGTAATTTTTACGATAGTAAAAGTGTAATTTTTAAAAGATTAAATTAAAATTTTATCATTTTTAAGGAGGCAAAGTGTAATTTTACCATTACTAATTTAAAATTTTTAAAAATTTTAAGGATCTAAATGAAATTTTTTATTTTAGGGGGACCAGGGCCCTGTTAGTCCCCCTGTTTCGCCCTTGCTTTTTAGGTTATAGGTTTTAATAGATATGCTTTTTTGACATTTTTAAAACTATTCATAATCTCTTTTCAACCCATAAATAGGAGGATAACATGCTTTAGCGTACTCGAATTCATGTTCTCCTCTACTGGCAATAATACCTATGCTTAGGGGTGTTCAAATTTTGATTAAAACTGAATTAACCAACCGAACTGATCTAATTCGATCGGAGATCGATTAAAGATTTTTTTGAAATTTCGATTAACGGTTAATTCGGTTCAAAATTGAGTAATTAATCGAACTTAATAAATAATATTAATGTATTAGGCTATTAGTAATTCGATTAATTCGGTCAAATGAACATTATCAATTTATATTATTATTTCTCAATATTTTATACTTATTTTAATAAAAAAAACAAAACGTATAAATTTCGATTAATTTAATTAACCGATTGAATTAATCGAAATATTTCGATTTAGTTAATTTTTCTAAAAAAATTCGATTCGATTAACGGTTAATTAAAAAATTAAAAATTCGCTTATGCTAACACGTTTTAATTAACAAATCGATTAACTATTTAATCACCTATATTTATATTAATCAAATTAACACTCAATCAATAACTATGAATTTATTTTACTTTGCAAGTAAGTATATATTCCAAATTTCATTGTGGAGTGTAGTGAGATGGGAATTGATTCAAAGAACATGCACTCTTCTCAAAAAGATAAACCCTAACAAGTTTTAATGACAATAAAGTTGTCCCCAACTCGTCAGATTACTTTGATTTCAGTTCTAGAATGATTTGGGTGTTTTGGTCTCCCACACCTCACCATTGGTATTAATTGCATTTAAAGCTATTGTCATTTTATGTACTAAAAACCAAGTCTTCTAATTTTATTTTTTTATAATTAGGAACAAAGAGTGAAAAAATTAAACGGGATCCTTTATATGCGTAAATGCAAGTGTGATTGTTTGAAATAAATTTTTTAATTAAAATTATCTTAGTAGTATCAGGGAAATATATGAAAAAATTTTAATTATGTTTTTAAAATACGAGGTTGTATTAAAAATAAGAATTGTTGTCAAATTTTTATTTAGTTGTGATCATATATACATAAAATTTTTTTTTCAAAAATAATTATTTGATCTGTATTTTGAAAATCAAAGAAAGTTTTGAATTGAGAGTACGAATGGTGAACAGGACGAGACATGTTAGATTAATTTATTGGCCCTTCTTATCCTAAAAGAAATAATCCGCTCTAAATCTGAAAAATTAATTGTATGCTCACCTAAGTTTAACTTTTTTTGAAATTGTGATTAATCAAATTAAAACAAAATGGCACCACTTTCCCATGGAATTTGTTGTGTTCTTTTTTTTTTCAAGGTTTACATCACATAAAAAAAATGCAAAAGAGAGGGAGAGGAGACTTGGGAAAATAAACCAAGAGAGGGAAGAGTTTGGTGTGAAATGGGTGTAAAAGTTCTAAAATGATGCTGGTAGTAGTACATTCTAAGGATTTTTAATCTAATTAATATTAAAAGTAGAGGAGGAAAATATCATAAATATCCTGGGTAAGATCGTTTCACGTTTCACCCGATTTCAACCTAAAATTTGATTAAAAATTGAACCTATTGAATAGGATCAGCTCGGAACCTAGCAATTTCGAGGTTTTTTTTTCGCCATCTAAATTTAATATCAGTGGTGAAATCAGAAATTTCTTTTGAGGTCGAAATTAAATTGTATATTTTTATAATAGTAAAAATATAATTTCATCATTTTAATAGTTTATATCTAGGGATGTCAGTAGGGAGGCTTTTGCGGGGCTCCACCTCACTTCGCACCCAATTGGGCGGGGATAGATGCATGTTTCGCGAATAGTGAGGCGAGGATGGAAATAAAAATTAAACCCACCGTGGGTGATGGGGCAGGCGTGGATATGACCTTATACCCGCCTCATCTCCGCATAATATAAAAAGCATATTATGATGTATTTGAGATATTTATGATGTATTTGAGACATTGTTTGTATTTTGAAATTATGTAAGGACTTTATTTTCTGAATTTTTTAAACTTGTGTTGAAGTTATATTTTATTTACTAATTAAAGGGTTGCGACAATTTTTTTTAATGGTGTGATAGTTGGAATAATGTCACATATGTGGTGAGAGTTCGGAAGACGGAAATTTCATATTTTTTTCCATAAAAAATTTGGTTTATATTTATTTAATTGATACTATAAACATATTATATGAAGTGTGCTGAAGCCTAATTTATCCGGGCCCAATGGGATTAATTTTTTTTTAAATTTAAAATGTCCAAAGTCCAAATACAAAAGGTCCAAATTAGGGCCCAATTACAAAAAGAACTATCGGCCCAAATTTGCTAACCCAAAACAGACTCAAATTCAAAGCCCAAATCAGGGGTCCAATTACAAAGAAACAAGAGAAGTATAATCTAATGCAAGTTGCACAGACCATCACAACCAATTGGAGAGCGCCACGTCAGCAACCAGTGTCACCTCCAAGCAAGCTGCCTTGCCACCACCGGCTCTAAACCGCTCTGTCACTACCGGCTCCAAACTACTCTGCCACCACCACTGCTACAAGTCTCCCGATATGCTATGGATGTTTGAGCAAGACATGAAACAAACATCATCTTGAAGAGTCGTGATTTTAATTGAGAATCGAGACATGAGTCTTTGTAAGAACAAGGCGAGCTGCCTCGAGAATCCAAAAGTCTTTTGCATGATCCTATCAAAAGCATGCCAAATTTGAGCAACCGATGTCGTGACACCCAGGCGCCCATAAAAGGAAGAATGTAATCAAATTCAATAGAAACTTGAAAATTAAGGCTCGACATGTTATAAAAAAATGGTCAAAAATCCGCAAAAGGCATTTTACAATCAAAAAAAAAGAAGAAAGAAAGAAAAAGTCAAGATGAAAACCCGCAAAGGGATCTTGAAAATTTATTGTCCATCATCTTTCCATGTGAAGCACGGACACCATCGAGCCAACGTAGCAAAAGAGTTTCTAATGAGCATCAATTCATCCTCATGATCATTGATTACTACTTCCTAGGCCAATTGGCGGTCAAGCAAATTATTGAAAA
The DNA here is from genome assembly GCA_005610355.1 of Gossypioides kirkii. NCBI lineage: Eukaryota > Viridiplantae > Streptophyta > Magnoliopsida > Malvales > Malvaceae > Gossypioides > Gossypioides kirkii. The sequence goes on along the minus strand of CP032247.1, from coordinate 19,615,204 downwards.
TAAGAGATTATATGCCGGTATGGAATACCAAGAAAGGATCATACTCGACGATGACTTAAATCTGAGCAACAGCACGAAAGCAAAGTCTACAGCCAATTTAAGGACAAATATCACGACTCAGCACCACATCAGGTGAATGAGGCATAGGCAGGGAACCGATAAAGACAACAAAGAATCGATTGGATTCATAGCAGAGACCTACAATGGCTCGACATGAAAATTTACCATCAGGGCTTCTATCAAAACATCCACCGGGGTAAAATTTTTCTCACTAGAACGAAAGTCGTCCTGCCAATTGAAAATGACAAAGGTTTACGACAAAGAAGGATCCATTATATATAAAACTCCACGAGAGAGCTCTAGTTTTGAAAAGGACCTTGATTACAAAAGACTTCCAAGGAAAATGGATGTCAAATTGGAAAGGTCTCATGAGATGAAGAAAGATTTTTTGGAGAAGCTTTAATTTTGAGCAAAATGAATGGCAAAGACATGCCCAACTTTGTGAACTTGAATTCAATGAATAAATAGAAAAGAAAAAAGAAGAAGAAAAACAAAACGAAAAAAATGAAAAAAACAAAAAAAAATAAACAAAAAAAGAAAAGAAAAGAGAGGTCGAGGTGAAAACTCGTAAAGAGCATCTCGAAACCTAAGGAGATTTGAGTTGAAAATCGGAAAAGGCGACTCAAATTCGAATAAAAGAAAAAGGGGCATGAAGCGGTCCTTTCTCTCAAAAGTAGCAAAGTGGAGGAACTTTACACCTTGAGCCATTGACGAAGTACTTCGAGTTTCATAGACATATGTCAAGTTCAGAATGGTCCTCATCAAGTTTGCTCATTGAAGCTCATACTTTGATATCTAGGGCACCTAACCCTATTCTTTGCTCAGTTTGTGTTTGGCAATTCTTTTTTAATCTTTTCATTCATGTGAGCTTTGCCTCTAATAAAATTCATCCACCTAACCCTATTCTTTGCTCACTTTGTGTCTGGCAAATTCTTTGACCAATATGAGTCATTTTTAATCTTTTCATTTATGTGAGCTTTGCCTCCAATAAAATTTCATTCACCTTACGACCATGCTCAAGCGAAATTCTGCACCAAAATTGTGATTATTGAACCAACGATCTTTTCATTTATATGACCATTGTTCTCAATCAAATTCGAACTCATCCACCTTATAACCCTATGCAAGCATTTTTGCATTGAAATAATGGTTAGTAAACGATATAAGGAATAGAAGGATTTCTGCATATTGTCTGGAAAATTTTTAAATAGTACAGGGACCCGAAACGGGATCACTAGTTGGAAATGACCAAACCCGAGGGCTAGAAAGGTCCCAAAACAAATAGTCCAAATTACGACTACCTCTTTAGGTTTCACAACAAAGATACACATACACAAAACATGATAACTCATCAGTGATAGGACTTGGATAAACGATGAACGATGTCGGCTAAGGACTCTAAATAAAATCACTTCTCAAAGATGACATTTTGCATTCATCATTCATACTCACCTGCTTAGGAGCATTTTGACTCATTCTGATCATGGCATCCTAAAAATCTGGCCTATTTAGAGGCCCATTTGAGCATATTCTACAGGTCTCAGCACCATGAAACACGACGGGAAAGATCTAAGATCGCAACGGCGAATCTAGTGCCGCAAAAAGACAAAAGGGAAAGGTCTAAGTCGCAACGGTAGACCGTGTACCTCAGAAGATAGAAAGGAAAGATCTAAGCTGCAACGGCGGATCCAGTACCACGAAGACATCAAAGGAAAGATCTAAGCCGCAACGGTAGATCCAGTACCACGAAGACATCAAAGGAAAGATATAAGCCGTAACGGCGGATCCAGTACCACGAAGATATGAAGAGAAAGATCTAAGATCGCGACGGCGGATCCAGTACCACAATGATGCAAAAGGGAAAGGTCTAAGTCACAAAGGTAGACCGTATACATCAAGAAGACAGGAAATGTTCAAGCCGCAACGGCGAATCCAGCACTATGAAGATTTAAAGAGGAAGGGTTCAAGTCGCAATGGCGAACCCAGAAATACGACGAGAAAAGACGAATCCACGACGGATCTCATGAAGTTATATTGATAACCATTTTCTTACCCCCCAAATTCGGGGCAGATTACAGTCAATTGATCCTTTACCCCAAGTTTGGGGCAGATAACCATCAATCGACCTTACTCCAATCACGGAGTAATTCAACAAAACAAGCGAGGCGGTCATCTTCTTGATGAAATACAGAGAAGAATACCAACTCAACGCTCAATGCGAGCAAATCTTCGAACCCAGTTTCCTGATGAGACATTGAGAAGCAGGTCGAAGCAATAAAATGGCTAGCTTCCTGATGAGATACAGAGAAGTGGACCAAATTCGTCTTTCTGAGGAGATCCAGAGAAGCGAATTAAAACAAGCGAGGCGATCATCTTTCTGATGAGGTACAGAGAAGAATACAAACTCAACGCTCAACGAGAGCCAATCTTCGAACCCAGCTTCCTGATGAGACACTGAGAAGCAGGTCGAAGCAATAAAATGGCTAGCTTCCTGACGAGATACAGAGAAGTGGACCAAATTCGTCTTCCTGAGGAGATCCAGAGAAGCGAATTAAAACAAACGAGGCGGTCATCTTCTTGATTAGATACAGAGAAGAATACCAACTCAATGCTCAACGAGAGCCAATCTTCGAACCCAGCTTCCTGATGAGACACTGAGAAGCAGGTCGAAGTAATAAAATGGTTAGCTTCCTGATGAGATATATAGAGAAGTGAACCAGATTCGTCTTCCTGAGGAGATCCAGAGAAGCGAATTAAAACAATCGAGGCGGTCATCTTCTTGATGATACACTGAGAAGAAGACCAAATCAAACTAAAGCTCAATGCGGGCAAATCTTCGAATCCAGCTTCCTGATGAGACATTGAGAAGCAGGTCAAAGTCAACGAAACTAATGGAATTGGACTCAAAGACTACGATGACGAATTCTAATCTCCCTGAAATTTCGAGAGAATGGGGTGAAGTCATAGTAGCAAATTTTGACTTTTTGAAATTGCCTAAAAACAGGATCGAATCGTGCATCAAAGGTATAGAAAAGTGGATGTGACGAAGAATGGTCAACAAAGCGAAAGGTGAGCCGGTGGAAAGAAAGAGCATCAAAAGGAAGAAACTTGATGAATGGGGCAAAAATTGGTCTTCTTTTGGTCTTTGCTCTGTTCTTGTTACACAACAACGAGAAAAGAGGGGCAGTTGTTGAAGCCCAATTTATCCGGGCCCAATGGGATATAATTTTTTTTTAAAATTAAATTTATTTTGAATTGAAATTTACATAAAATTTAAATTTATTATAAATTTAAATTTAAAATGTCCAAAGTCCAAATACAAAATGTCCAAATTAGGGCCCAATTACAAAAAGAACTACCAGCCCAAATTTGCTAACCCAAAACAGACCCAATTGCAAAGCCCAAATCAGGGGTCCAATTACAAAGAAACAAGAGAAGTATGATCTGATGCAAGTTGCACAGACCACCTCCATCACAGCCAATTGGAGAGCGCCACGTCAGCAACCAATGTCACCTCCAAGCAAGCTGCCTCTGCCACCACCGGCTCTAAACCGCTCTGCCACTACCGGCTCCAAACTATTCTGCCACCACCACTGCTACAAGTTTTCATTGAACCTGCAAGAGCAAGACTAGCATTTAAGAGAGCAAAACAAATAGAAATCATTGTAAAAATGGATATAAAAGCCAAATTGAATTCTGTAAAAAGAAAAAACCCTGTTCTTGAAATCAAAATACAAACCGAGTTCTTGAAAAATTAATGTACGAGCCCCCTTTCGAAAAACAATCAATATACAAACCCTTTTGGAACCAATATACAATTTCAAATCTGTCAATATAAAATAGACTATCAAAATTTTCTCATAAACCCAAGCAGAAGCAGCCAATAGAGACAGAAGCACTCAAGTAAACATACCAAGTATTTCGAATCAGGTTCAAAGTCTTAAGCTTTAAGGCACCAGGTATCCTAATACGTTTTCATGGCTTATTTATTTCTTTATTGTTTTGAGCATTAATATGCATTAATATACATGCTAACCACTTCTCTACCATCATGCATTACTTACTCACTTTATTTTCAAAGCATTAAATAAGGATATTAGTAGTAATTAATAATATTACTAAAAAAAAGGACTTTATTAATAAAGGAAGGGAGGTAACAAATGGCATTAATTGGTATTAATGAAAATATTAATAATTTTTTTTAAAATAAAAAGAAATACGAAAGGACGGTTTAGAGAACTCCCTGCCGAGTGCACCACTGCTGGAGGCGGAGCCACCACCGTCGCCGTTGTACTTTCAAAACACCATTCTTCTAATCTCACCCCCGATTGCCGATTTCAAACATGCAAAAAAGAAAGAAAGCAAAGGAATTAAAAAATGGTTTTAAAAGCAAAAAGGGTATCAAAAGGATTCAATCAAGTTTAAAAGTTTGAAACCCCCAAATCCAGATTTGGAGTTTTAGAGTTTCAAAGGGTGAAAATGAAGGTTTTAAAATGGTTTGTTTTTAAGAAATAATAACATTTTAAAAGAAAAACACAAGGAAACGAAATGAAATGAGGCTTTGGAATTTACCTGCGACGACGAAGGCACGGTCGGACGAGCACGCATGGTCGGGGGCGTCGACGACGCGCGCTCACACGCTGGACAGGGTTCGGCTGGAGTTTAGTCGGCATGGGAGTTTGAGAGAGAGTTTGAGAGAACATTTTTGTTTTTTAAATGAAAGGCAAAAATGAAATTTTGTTGTTTTAAAATGATATTTATAGCCCACGTAAAACTATGCCGTTTTGAGCACAAGTGATTGGTGCCAAAACGGTACCGTTTTGCCGATCCAACCCATGTCCGACCTGAATTCGACCCGACCCGACCTAGGATCCGCGTGTTTTTGAAAGATGGTCTATTTCGCGTTTAGTCCTTCCGCATTTCTAACCGTTTCAATTTAGTCCTTTTGTAATTTTAATTATTTATAGATTGGCCTAATAATTTTAAATACTTTTCAATTTAATCCTTTGACATTTTGAATGCACCAGAGGCTGCCACGTGTCATAATTCTGATTTATTTATGCAATTAGTCCCTCTTACCTTTAATTTGTTTTAATTTAATCCTTAAATCAACTTTTGTTTAATTACAAAATTAGCCCATGGATTTTTAAAGATTTACAAATTAGTCCTTTGACTTCTGGATACCTGTAGGGCTACCACGTGTCACCCATTCTTTGGTTTTATTGCTCTATAGGTCCCTAAACTTCTCCAAAATTATATTTTAACCCTAAAACTTTCTAAAAATTACATTTTGACCCCCGAACTTCCCCAAAATTATATTTTGACCCAAAACTTTCTAAAAATTACATTTTAACCCCAAACTTCCTAAAAATTACCATTTTACCTCAAACTTTCCAAAATTCTATTTTTAACCTCGATTTCACCAAAAATTACATTTTTGCCCCTAAACTTTCCAAAATTCTATTTAACCCTAATTTTACCAATAATTACCATTTTACCCCCCTAAACTTTCCAAAATTCCATTTTTAACCCTAAATTTTCCTAAAATTACATTTTTGCCCTCGGGAGTCAAAAATTACCATTTTGCCCTAGGTATCCAAAGGTCTCGTTTTCAATCTCAATTGCGTCATTTTTCTTCCTCATCAATATTTGCATTTATTTTAATCATTATGCACCTGCATTTTACATTTTTGCATACTATTTATTTGCTTATTATCTTGCTTCGCATTTAATTTTTCTTATTAATTACTATTTCATATTTTAAACTTACGCATTCATTTTCGAAGTTATTTTAAAAAACCGAGGTAAGGTTTCCTTTCGTGCGCAAACTTCGAGAAATCATGCCCTAATGTGTCAGGTGTGATTTCTTCGTCTAACTCGCGCGAATCGGGAATCCTTTTCCAAGTTTTTATGCTCGTTAACTTTGAGATTCCGAGAATGTCGTGTCCCAACGATTTTTTACGAGAATCGAAGTAAACGAGCATTCCTTATGCAAATTTTTCAAGTCATATGTCCGAGGATTGCATTTTAAATTCAATACGAAATTTTCAAGTTCTCAAAATATATATCTATATATCACAAATAATTTTAAAATAAAAACGAGGCAATATCCTTTCATGTGAAAACCTCGAAAGATCGCGCTTTAACGTGTTGAGTGTGATTTTCCTAATTCATGCAAATCGGATATCCTTTTCAAAAATTTTCAAAACATCCTTCAATTTTATATACCTATATACAAAGGACTTTAAGACAAAAAAAAAACAATGTCCTTTCGTGTGAAGACCTCGAAACACCATGCCCTAACGTGCTGGATGTGATTTTCGTATAATTCACGTGATAAAATACTTTCTTCAAAATTTCTCGAAATGTCCTTCAATTTTGAAACTCCGAGAATATAGTGCCCTAATGTGTTGGACACGACTTCTAGTTCTCATAAAGGATCGAAACAAGGGGACGAATTTTCTTAAAAAGATTTCCTTTGAAATTACACAAAGCCTTCTAAAATAAACATCGTATTTTAAACTTTACTCTAGTTTTCATTGTTTTCATAAAACAAGACCCGAAAAATAATCATGTGGTACCAAATTTGGGCGTATGAGGGTGCTAATCCTTCTTCATGCGTAACCGACTCCCGAACCTATTTCTCTGGGTTTCGAAGACCAACTTTTTAAAATGTTTTTAAACGTTTTGTGGTGATCCAATCACACCAAAATAAAAGATTGGTGGTGACTCCCTTTTTGTTCCAAAATTTAAAATATTTTTCGAAGCTCCATTTTCGAGGTGGTTTCGACAAAGTGAGTCGCAGGGCGAGTATAGTGGGGATTAGGTGGGTTAGGGGACTCACTTGGGTGGTGGGACGAGGATGGTTTTGGATTTTGTACCCACAGCGGGTCGCAGGGTGGGGATAGGGATGAAAATTCTTGGTGAGGATGGGTGCGTGGAGACACCTTACGCACCCACCCCACCCAATTGACATCCCTACATTTTTATTGTTTTTAAAGAGTTAAATCAATTTTTATTATTTTTTTAGAGTTAAAATGTAATTTATTATTAATAATTTAAAATTTTATAAATTATAAAATATTTAAATTAAAATTTTTGAGGCGCTAGTATTAGTGGCTCTGCCACAACCCAAAATTTAACATCTTGTTTAAAATGTGCTTTCTTTATCATCATGATCCCTATAAAGTTGAAAAAATACACTTTATTAATGAATTGAATATAAATTTAAAATGCGAAAATTTTTAAAGCACATAGTTTCTATTTTAGTCGTAAAAGCATAATTTGTATTCACTTGTGTTTGATGTTTATAAAACGAGTTCAATAAATTTGACAATGACTTAATCAATTTACCTAATACTAAAATTTTTCCATATTTTTTAAAACTAAAAAAATAAAAATAAATATACATGTTTATGTTTTCAAAATCAGGATCATCGGATAATTACACAAAATTAAACATATTAAAAGACCAATAATTGCTTTTTACCTACGTAATTGTGCATACAAGTAGTAATCATACATAATAGCAATACTAAGTTATAATAAATATCATAACACGATTGAGCTTTAACTCATTGATATGTACATTGTTGTCAATATGAGAGGATATGAATTCAAGTACGTTGAAGCACATTATCTTTTTATTTATAAATTAAGGAAAGAGTATGAATAATTTTAAACCAAAAAAATCGTACTGTTTCATTCCTTATCATGACATCAAACAAAATTAAAAATATGTTAACTGATATATTTTTATTGAAATAACTTTAAAAATTTAAAATAAAATAAAAAAAGATCTTGACGTAAAATAGCCTCAGCTAAAATTCATTTCCCGATATTTGAAGAATTAACTCTCTAATTTTTTCAAACTAAAAATGTGTCAAATGGTTGATATGATGTCCAAGGAAATTCCAAGAGGCGACCCCTTTTGCTCTTCAAGAATAACAAGCAAATTGTCTTTAGGTTTAAGGAATGACCCTGGCACATGGTACCTATCAATCAACACATCCTATATTAGTATATAATTACCTTTTCTTTATAGAAAATTGTTTGAGGTTGAATCCAAATTTCCGTCCCTCACAACATAATACTTTTATCACTAAAACAAAAAATTAGTGGCACATCCATATATATATATATATATATATACATGATAATAGAGTAGAATATGGAACATATATACCAAGTTTGATAGGGTGATCCTTGAGACGTAAGAAATGAAGCCCAATATCTACCTATGCTTTGCCCATTAACCCATACTTCACCTTTTCCCATGCTTTCGAGGTTTAATCCAAAAGATTTGTTTTTGACTGGTGCATCAAATCTAATCTGCGTGACATTATTTTCAAATTTATGCGTCAATAGTTAACATAATACTCTATTAAAGCCTCAATTATAAAAGGATTTTTAATGGTGGAATTTGTTTAAATTTAATAATCTCAATATATAAAAGTGGTTAAACCCCCCCCCCCCCCCAAAAAAAAAAAAACCATTCCCAAGCATATGGTAAAATATACCTTGTACCATGTAAGGGGATTGTTGGAAGAAGTAAAATTTGTCCATTGAACGTTGCTTGAGGATTGGTCCATATATATTTGTAATTTTTCTCCTAATAGTCCAACCTACACCAAAATGCAATATTAGGACGTAACAACATCTAATAATAAGGTACCAAAAATATAATGAAGGATTATGAAAGTCAACACTCATCAAAAATATCCACACAATTATGAATTATACATATTATGAACAGTAGTAAATTCAGGGGTTGGTAGGGGTGATTCCTTAAAATGAAAAAATTTTCATTTATATTCTTTTATAATTTATAAAATTTTAAATTAATAACAATAAAATTGCATAAAAATTTGAATTAATTCTTTAACAATAAAAAATATATAAACTATTAAAATGATAAAATTATATTTTTACTATCGTAAAAATATACAATTTAAAAAAAGTTGTTATGAAATGTCTAAAAGAATCAAGCAAGAAACGGTGAAAGGAGAAGAAATTGGAATAACGAACGTGACAAATGAAAGAAACAAGATACATGTATAAATATTCATGAAATTCTATTTGTTGAAGAAAGAAGAAAAAACTATATTTTTTTTATAAAAGGAATCATATTTTAAAAGAACAAAAAAATAAGATTATACATAAATACGATGTGGATGAAGGAAAAGTTTAATATTAAATATATGTTTATAAAAATAATTATTTATTTAATATTCATTACTATTTTCTTAAAAATAAATTTTAAGTTATGAATTAATATTGAATTCACCTATAACATCTCAATCAATTACATTATATATAATATAAATAGATAGATATAAATATTGAGGTCCATATAAAATCCATCACATAATGAAGCAAGTAGTAGTATTAAAAAAAATTAAAATACTTAGAAAAGATAAAAGATTACCCGATATCCCCATTGATGATTGCTCAAATCCTTTGAATTTTGTATATCATGAATCTTTATTCTTCGAAGCCCCAACGATTTTCTCTCTAAAAATGCTCCTGAATCCTTCACAAATTCAAAACTTAAACTTAATGATGAATTTATATAAAATCGAGATGTAAAATATTGGAAAGTGGATCATACCGGCAAACCAACCGTAACACTTAAAAGGGAGATGTTGTTACTGCCACTGTTTAATGTAATTGTATTATCTAGCGTGAAGTTGACCCTTTCGTGATTTCCATTACCAGATCCTATCAAAATTAAAATATTGAAATAATTATAACTCATTAAAATAAAATAAAAAATCAAAGTTGAGGATGTCGGAATTCAAATTCTACATGTTATTTATTAAAAATGATTATATGAACCAATTAAATCGAATTAAAGTAGAGTTAGACATACCAACCAAAGCACCATTGACAAACGCATGCAAAACATGGCCAGCCGAGCGCACACGAAGCACTGCTTTACTGTTTGATGATTCATGTTGATAGCTGAAATCAAACATCGTAAACTATTAATCAAATCATTTATCTATAGTGTACCAAATAATTCTTTTTCAAATAAAATATTTCATTAAAACGATAGTTAATTTATCAAAAATTTATTTATTTTATGGAAAAGAAAACCAAAAATGAATACCTGAAAGTGTACCAAAGATAATCCGACATGTCTTTGGTTGTATTCGTATGCTCTAGCAATGTGTTGGATCTCATTGATGTGTCTGCGAATGTAGGAATAATGTCTTTGAATTCTTGCCACATTTCGGATTCGTTGAACTTCTTGCTTCTTGCTATCAATCTCGTGTTGTTCTTAACATTTATCTGTTTAACCCAAAACACCCTCAAATTTCATCTTCACGTTTAAATCTATATTGATATAATTATTCAAAATGTATAGAGAAATGTAAAAAAATATTAAACATATTTGTGTCGGATACGTATCTATATCTAACAAAAAATATTAAATATATAGAGAAATATAGAGAATTGTGTTCGTCAATTACATTTGAATTCGAATAACAAAAGATATTCAAGCATGAGTATGGATATATAAACCTGACTCCCAAAATATGTAAGAGATTTTTTAAAAAAATAACCAACATATTTGTATTAGACATATATTCACATCAAATTTAAATTGGAATAAGAATAAAAGACTTGAAAATTTTGAAACTTGCCTTGGCAGTATTGAAAACTACGTTCTTACAGTCGAACAAAATGCTAATTGAACTTGGACTCAATTGATACGAAGAATTGTGAAATATCACAGTAACAGATTTCGTATCGTCTTCGTTGACTAGAAAAGCAGCACATTCTCCTGAATTTCGTTGATAAATGTACCCCTACATAACAACAATTAGATTCAAACATGTTTGATCCATGGATGGATTTCACTTCAACAAAAAATAAAGTTGGTATCTATTGCTACCATTTGTTGTTGCCCAAGAGAGAGTGTAAATTGGGTTCCAAATAATATAGGATTTGAACATGACTTGATTGCCTCGTGCAGTTGCTTCAAATGCCCCCATTTTGGCAGTCTAATGAAACCTACAACAACCAAGTCACCCTGTTATGTACATTCATCTAACAAATTTATGTTTTCAGACTATAACCAACGAAGTTAAAATTTAAATCAATAATGATATATATTTATTGATTTAATCAGTAACTTCGATCTACTTTGATCGAACCCAGACAAAGAACATGTACTTTTATTAAACAAAGAAGTGCATGGTTTGTGTACATGCATACATATATCAGAAGTGAAAGACATACCATACTCGTCGAGGGGGGCATCGTCATAGTAGCTTGTCGTTGTGAACGCCGAGGTTGTTCTCCCAAAATTTGTTCCGCCGTGATACTAACAATTGAAACAAGGAAAACAATGTTTTAAAATCTGAAATTATTTCCTATGTGCATTAACATGTAATTATGTGATTTATCAAATGGAATTTGTTTATATATATATAAATACCATATAATAGTTGACGAATGTCCCATTTCTTGCAACAAAAAGAGCAACTTGGAAAGCAATGTCTTGGGCAGATCTTGTCTCTGGTTCTTTACCATATGCTCGATACCTTTCGACGGTAGCAACGACATGGATTAGACCCTAAATATTGCTTATATCATTCTCTCTAGACTATAACAAAGACAAATCCTGATGAACATACCAAGTTGTCCAATTTTCAGTCCAAAGCCATGGTTTGTTTGGTGAATTTGGCCCCGGGAATGATACCCCGCATTTCATCCCATTGCAAGTGTTGATCTGCACACGAAAATATCAAGTGTATCTATGTCGACAGAAATGAATAGCAAGCCTGCCCCAAGGTGTAAGGGGGAGTAAATGATTACCACAGGATCGGGAGCGTCAGATTGTTTGCACATCATCCAGGGAACCCCAGTTTGAAGTGCAACCGCCATTTGTGCAGCCCATCTCACATACGGTGGTCCTTTCTCATGGAATGCACGTTCCACCATTTCATACTCATTCTCAATCTACATTTTTCAGTTCAACATAAGTAAACCTTTCAAACAGTTCCGATTAGAATATGGTTTAGATTTTTTAAAGTTAATTCAAAGTCTACCTGTGATAGTATGATAGGTCCACCTTGTGAAGCATATAAGTTTTCTGATTTCATCATGTTCACTATTTTTGTGGTGAAATTCTGCATATGCACCTGTACATCATCCACATCAACCACGTCTCAACCAGTAACACACATACACATAGCTTTCCGGCCATTGTTTTTATTATATATATACCTTAAAAGGTTCATTATCGCATCGGTAGACAATGCCTGGGACGTCATGCAACCAGAAAGGTAATCCCCTGCAATAATAAAATAAATATTGAATCCGGCATGCATGGATGGAAACTGAGATTTTTAATATGTGTTTTACCCGTAATTCCATTCGGCCTCGATAAAGGGACCAATCCTGAGACTTGCGTATAAGCCATGTGCTTGGATTTCCTTGACGAATCTAACAAAGTCAGCTCTTCCACTGAAATCATACTGCAAATTACCAAGGATTATCTTAATTAAATAAAACGAGAGGGTTTAGTAAAAAATATATAAAAAGAGCTGACCTGCCCTTTTTCAGGCTCATGAAGGTTCCAAAACACGTATGTCTGTATCACATCGATCCCTCCCTTTTTAGCTTTGCCTATTAATGATCCCCACATCTGCACTTCACATGAAAAAAATTAAAGAAGTCTACACTTGGTGGTGTAATTTTGATGTTCTTTTTCCAGATAAAGAATGGCAAACTTGCGGTTTTCTCAATGCTATTTCTCGAAATTCAGATTAGAAAACACAGAGAGAGGTGATTGCCTAATGGAAATAAACGTAGCAAATACTCCAAACATAAGAGTTCTCTTAGAAGCAAGAGTTTCAGTCCCCTGTATTAGATCTTAAGTTGCAATAATTTCAACAACAAATCTTCAGTAAAGTCAACTTCACTTCTCTTCTTCCCCATTAATTTTGATCCAACCCCTTATAATAAATGAAGTCAATATTAATTAACAAATTTGGAGTCATATATACTCATTTTAATTATAAATTAATTTTTAATGAGATGTTGGAACAATTTCTCTATAATACACTTTGCAGTGTTCTATAATATAATTCACGACATTTCTATAAACACAATTCACAGTATTTTCGTAGAAACAATTTTTAACTCTTTGTACCATACTGTCGAACAACAAAATTTGCTCAATAAAGTTTCAAGTTAAAACTTACATTGTAAGCCCCCAATTACACACCTCACACATGTAAATTTAACTCAGAAGAGTCACTTTATAACTTTTTTTTGATAAATTGAGGGACAAATTGTTATAAAATATATCTTAATCTAACCCGAAAAAACCCTTTTATATATTTCTAAAGACTCTTAGAAGGGAGCTCTCCAGACAATCTTGATTTTTATTCTTTCCTTCTTCACCAAAGAATCTTCTTCCTCTCTACTCTAACCATTAATACCAGAAAAAAAGATGAATTGACTAACAAGACAACCTACTAAAAATTGTTCCAACATGAAATATTATACAAATTTGAAATTTCCAACATTTAAGACTATACTTGGTAAAAAAATTAATAAGCAGTAGAAAAAAGATGTCAAAATTTCACTTTTGCTCAAAATAAATTACAAGATTGTTGCCTATCATGTTTATATTTATCATATATATTTACATTTTAATTGAAAATCAAACTTTAATTATAATCATTTAATTCACGTCTTTCTAAAATTTCCCACCCTTACCATGTAATAAACAAAAAGAAAAAATTTCAATTTTTATTAGAAATAAAATATATATATATATATATATATATATATTTCACCTTTCCACAATAAAGCATTAAAAGATTTTGGAAGAGAGATATATAAAAGCAATTCCTATGGTGATATTGTTTTCCGGGGAGGCAATCACTATATTCATGCGTTAGAAAAATGAGCGGTAATTTTAGTACTAGTTGGGTAAAAATTTTATGAAACACTTGTTAGATTATATTTTATCTCATTTACTTAAAAATGAATAATTTAATTTATATACATTAGATCAAAGATTAAATTAGTTTTTTTGTTAAAAATTTAATTCTTTTTTACTATTAAAAATTGGGATGACTGAAAAAATAGTCAAAAAGTGACACATATCACGTGTACATCATGCTAACGTACATAAGCCAATTTTTAACAGAATGACCAATTTACTCTTTGATCTAACTTATAGAGTCTAATTTACTCTTCTTCTTTTTTTTAATATTAAGATCAAAATGCAATCCAACTTTTAATATAAAAACCTTATTTTCACGGTACTTTTACTGTAATAGTTATAATGTATGACTTGTCTATGTACCCTACTCTTGAATCAATGAATTGCATATTTATTGAGAAAGAAAGAAAATCATGCAGTGACATAACTCGCTGTAAGAGAATTCCTAACTGAGAATGTGGGTTTTAGTTTTTAAGCAATATTGATGGAAGAGGAAGAGGTGGTAACAAGGAAATGAAAAGAAGGAAGAAACAAACCTCAGGGGTGCTTCTAGGATAATGTATAGAAGCAGAAAACAGAAGCTTTCGCTGTCCATTAATAATCAAGGATCTCCCATCGTAACTCACTTCTTCTCCTCCAACACTACTCTCCACCACCACCACCATCACTGCTACTAACCCTAACACCAACACCCCTTTCTCCATCGCTCCCCTTACCTTCTATTTCTCAACATTCAACTCCACACTGCAATCCCTCTACCATTCATCTCCACTGTTGGACCTCCTTATAATCAAAGAAAAACCATTGGGATTAGAGACATGTCATGTTATTATATACTATTTATATATCTAGCTTTAAAAGGGACTCAATTAAGGAGGGATGGGTTTTTGTTTTTGACCGAAAATGTATTTGATTTTAATCTTTTTCGATATTGAGAAAGCCAATGCACCCACCACTAATATATATAAGGTTACTTACATTGCAAGATGAATGTGGAAAATTATTTTACGGACCTCTTCCATCATATTATTTTATGAATTAAATTTTTAAATCATAAATACTATAATAAGAAGGGTTCATAAAATAATATCTCGTTTTTATACATATATCATTAAGAGAGATGATTGTTTAAATTAATTTTATTTACGTCTCAAATATAAACTTTCATTATTACTTGAAATAAGATAGACATGTATTTAAAAGGTTATTAATTAAAATATCTAATTATGGATGGTCTATAAATTTTAAAATCCATAAAAGAATCCCTACAGACTGGGAATCATTAAAATGGTAAAAAGCCAGCTGCGAAAGAGAGTGGAGAAGGCGGCATTATAAAAGGTTAAAGCATCGAGGATGACGAAGGAAGGAGAAAGAAACACATTGATTGGTCCGTCTGCACATGAAATATATATTGTCTCATGCAATCTCATTGTGAGCCAAATGAATAACACATGATTCAACTTCTTCTTCACCATACATGCTCAACCTCATTTCCACTCCCCTTCTTTAATTTTTTTAAAATATAAATATAATTAATTTTTTATTCTATTTTTAATCATTAAATAATAATTTTTTATTTCATGTAATTTGAATCTCATTGTTGAGGAAAAATTAACTCTTTTCAAAGAAGTTTTCGAAGTGTTGTTCGACATGAGTCGATATTATCTTTAGTCGAGGTTTTATCTCTCGACTCTGCAAAAAATTTGAGTGCCTAAGACTGCTTGAAGAGGCAACGAGTTCATCAAAACAAGAAGTGTCTCGTTAAATCAAATTGTGCGTGACCATGACCACCAAACAAAAAAATGTGAGCATTTGAACTTAATGGATGACATTCTGAAGACTTTTTCAAAAAAATCATTATCTCTTCAACACTAATTAAAATATATTAACTGTTTAATTATGAATCTCCAAATCGTAATTAAATTCAAAATGAAAATAACAATGAGGTTTGAAGGTTTTTTTAAAGTTATTAATCGGATGAAATATTTAAATATTTAATAACAGTAAATCAATTTTATAGCGGTAATTTTTAGTTTGACTAGTTTTCAACATGACGTGCGATGCATGTGAATACACGCGTTTATTAATTTCAATTTTTTTTAATTTTATTATTAAAACTCTTTTTTGATATATATTTTATATTTACATATATTTTTTAATTTAAAAATAAAATAAAAATGTGCTATTTAAAAAATTTAATTCTAATGATTTTCAAATTTTATGAAATTTATTCAAAATCAATATATTTAATTGGAAAAAGATATTATCATAGTATTCTTTTCCAATTTTATAATAAAACAACTAGAGATTAGTCCCTTCACCATCAAGGAAAAAAATTTATCTGTAGGATTAAGGTACAATTGGTTGAGATTCTTGGAATGATCGGATCTTGAGGGGATCAGTTAGTTGCTAATTCAGTAAAAAGAAAATTAGAGTTTAATTAATGTATTTATCTTAAAATTAACCTTCAATTATTTTTTGAGAATCAAGATTAGAGTTTAATTTACATTATATGTTTACGATAATAATAGATAAAATTAAGAGTAAATTACATAAATGATCATCCGACTATTAAAATTTTTTTGTTAAATCATCCAATTTTAAAAAACTATAAAATGGTCAAAAAAAAAAAATTTAGTCCAAAACCAATAAAACACTAACAATTTGCTGACATAGCAGTTAAGTAAATGACATTTAATTTTACAAGTAACTATTTTCCACATAATATCCATATAATTTATTAACAATTTAAAAACACCTTCTTAGCTACATGCAACTCCTCACCCTGACACTGCCACCGCGACCGCCACCTCCCTAGCGGTATCTATAACACTCATTCTTTGGTACCCTCCGCTTTCTTCATCAACCAAGAACTTCAAAGCTTCCTCTCCACTCAACAGCTCCAAAATCACAACCCCAAATGCATAAACGCCATATTTTCGAGTCACCAATCCATGAGCAATATTAGCAACAATTGGCATATGAGAAATCCAAGAAGAAAGTACGATAAAACTTAGGTTCTTGAGTTGTTTGGAAACATATTGTCTTTTTGAATTTAAAAACTTGGGTTGCCTCTCAAGAAACGCCTGATTTATAGTCACTAAGGGTCACGGAGTTTAAGGATAGAAACTTGTGGGTTGACTTCGCCATCCCAATAGTGTTTGAGTCGTTGCCCATTCACCTTAAAGGTTTCTCTGATATTTTCGTCAATGAGCTCTATTGCACCATACAAAAAGACTTTCAAGATTCGAAATGGTACTGACCATCGAGATTTAAGCTTCCTTAAAGATATCTTACCTCGCGAGTTTAATAGCAACACATAAACTTCATAATTTTGGAAGCTTAATTCTTCTAAAATTGCATAGGCATCTTTCGCAAACTTTCGCAGCAATGAACCTCCAGATACACCATCAACTTGACTCTTTGTTGCAACGTCGAGTCCATTATAAAATATTAGGATCTGCTGAGCACTTTCCAAACCATTGTGTGGGTGCTTTCTGAGAAGTTCTTTCAACCTTTCCCATGCATCGTACAAGGTTTCCCATCGTATTGAGTGAAAGTGTGAATATCCCTCAAGGCCTCATAATTTTTGGTGCCATTGTTAAAATTTAAGTAACAAAAATTATGAAAATTCTATTAAACTAAAATAATGAAAATTACTAGTTTCCTAGTCAATTTTTAAGATCTTGGACTCTAACTTAATCTATTCCAGTTAATCAATTATCTCTTGTACAATTGCTCAATCTATATAATTACTAACCCAAGATTCAATAGCATTAACTAGACTCTTCCAGTATCTAGCTAACTTAATTTTCCTTTCCTACTAGTTATATTCCTATGCTAGGCAAGTTACGAGAAGTAATTACGAACAAATCTATTGAGTTGATTAGGGCATCAAGTATATTCCTATCCTAGCCACAAATTAACTCGTTTGTTGATGTTACTAAAGTTAATCATAATCTATTCAATCTAGATCTAAACGTTAATTTTCTCTTCCAAGACAAATTAAAATTATCAAATTAATACAACTCGGTGGCCAGCCAGGCAGATTAAATATGCACGGGATTGAATAAATAATTAACGATGATCGAAACAATTGAAGAGAAAATAAACTAATTATATATCTAAAAATAGGATCCATATTCGTTCCAAGAAAATAGAGTTTAGTTCATGTTGATCAGAGAAAATATCACAAGAAGAAATTCAAAACAAACTTGCACTGAGAGGAAGTAAAAAGAAATAATTTAGAGAGAAAAATAATTATCAAACTAATGTCGAGCGCTCCAGATCTCTTTTTCTTCTCGTCTTTGCAAGCTTGTAGTTCTCCTTGGTGTGAGAGAATTGTTCATTAACCTCCAAGTTGATTTTTTTTTTTTACTCTTCTCCCCCTTTCCTCTTAAATCATATCACCCTTTATTTTTAAGGTTTTAATCATTTCGCTCCATTGGACGTAGAATTGCTGTGGAGTGAATTGCTTGCTGTTTGAAAATTTTGAATTGAAGATTGTGCTCCGCCGCATTAAAATCTGGTAAGGCGGAAGATTCCTCTTCACTACTTTTTACTCAATGCTCCAAAGCCTTCCATTCTTCATCCGAAACTTACAATGTAGAGAAAAAAATAGCAAATAAATCCGAACTAATTCTAAAAGTAAATAAAAATCAAACAAAATTCAAGTAAAACATAATTAACCCGAAAAATTATAAAATGCAATCAAAATTAGCCTAAATGCTCAATTTACCTCCTAAAATGCTATAAAAACTATACTCGCATAACTCTAAATAAAAAAGTTATCAAATCCGTTTAATTCTTAGGAAATTATAACTTAATATAATAATAAATTACATTTTAATCTTTAAAATTTTTATTCATTTTTTATTTCTCTTAAAACAATTTTTTGATTTCGTCCCTCCAACTTTTGGCAAGTGTGGCAGATGGCACCAAAATACGCATCGTTTTATGCATTGAAAATAGGATGTATTGTTGATTTAATATTTTGAACATGCACGTGAATCCGTACAAAAATTTCTTTTTCAGTGTCATGCATGAATCCTTATAACTTCTAAACAATTTAAACCTTCGTAATATGACCCATTCTTAGGGGTTTAAAGCCCAAAATATACCTCCAACTCCATCTCTTCTTGTTTGGGTCAGATATAGCTGTTTGCATCACCAAACTTCGTTTCTCAACTAGCTGCTGCACACGACACAATTCAACCACAGACTCTGTAACAAAAGATTTAGTGCCCTTTTGGATCTACTTCACTGCGGTACGATTAGTGTTTTTTTTATCTCACGTGATAATATCTCTACAATTTTTAATGTTACCGTCATCGTTATTTTTATACTAATCACATATAAACGCACTGTCTATCTAAAAGAGCCCTTAATCTACTTTACTCAAATTAGCTTTTTATATATATATTTAGAGCTAAATAAGCCTTAATCTTCTTATTTGTACTTGAATAATTATTCTAAGCGAAAGGATAGGTTTATATTCCTGTACAGAACTTGTCGATTGAGTCTTAGTTCGATTGGTATGAGCATTGTTGTCAATGTAAGAGGACATGAGTTCGAGCGCGTTGAAGTGCATTATCTTCTTATTTATGAATTAGGAAGGGGCTATAGGTAATTCTAAAAATTGTGTCAAAAAGATCACATATGATCAGAATTTATAACGAGGCTGTTAAAAAAAATAGATTAGTGATTATTTTATAACTTTTGGAAGTTGAGTGATCAAAACGTAAATTTGCTGATTATTTAGTAACCTTAGGTGTATTTTACCCAATAATTTATTTAACTAAATTTTTTTTGAATATACTGGTGTGATTACATGGTAATGTATCTGTTCATACTTTCTTAACCCTTTGACAAGGTACATACACCTTGCACAAACAGGTGCTCGAACCCGGAACCCCTAGGATGAACAACATCCTCTTTACCACTGGAGCCACTTGTTGAGTTCTTTATTTAACTAAATTTAAATGCATGACAAGTACAATTATATCGTTAAATTCACCGATTGAATTATTAAGATATTAATCGTACGAAATATACGAAAATATGTAACATTACTGTAATTCTACGTAAATAAATTCCTCCCTATATATATGCACACACATCTTTCACAAATCACAATTGTACATCAAACTAAACTTTGCTTTTAAGTTGTGCTCTTTCTTTGATTGGCAATACTCTATAATCCCAATTTGAAGCAAGGTCCTTGGATTCTAAGGATTTTAGTATGTATAATAATAGCAAAATCATTGTATTCAATCATATCTTGAATGATGGCCTGTTGATATTTGATATTTGGTTTTCACAAAAAAAAATAAAAAACAACCTTCAATTTAAATTCATGTTTTTTTTTCTTAATAAGTGAATTCGAAAATAGTTCGAAATCGATAAAAATAAAAGATTGAAATAAAAATCACTAGTTAAATCGATTTAATATTTTTTTTAATTTTTATGAATTTTTAATTTAATTATTGTTAGTTTAGGAATTGAATTGATCAACTCAATTGAATAGAAAATTAGTGATCTAATCGGTTGAACTAATGGTCTGATTATTAGAGCATTATATGTATCACTCTAAAATTGTACCACGACATCATCGGAAAATTTGTATTACTTTTTAATTTTCAAGCGATGATGTGTCATAATCTCAAAGCGCCACATTATCAAATTTTTTATTTTTTTTAAGTTCAAGGACTAAAATAAATTTAATTATCAAATTTAGATATTAAAATGGATTTAAAATATAAATACTAAAATAAATCTATTTAATACATATAAGTATATAGTATGTAAATATATTCAAAATGTATACCCTGAGCATATGGTTATCGTGTATGTAGCTATGTCGTGTCCATATCCAACACATCTCTGACATTTTGATCACTACAGTTAAATCCCTGTTATAATGTTCCATTTTTTGTCGCAATGTTGCTCGGGAATTGACGATTGATGCAGCGAAGTTTATTAACGTTGTAATATTCACAAAATCAAAGTAATTTCTTAATTAAATTTAATACCTATTTTGAACTTCTGCTATACATTTCGTTTATCTTGCTACCTCAATTTCATATTTCCGTTAAAAAAAAAAAAAAAACATTTGAAAATTTTAATAAATCAATGAATCACAGTCATGTGCAATGCTGTTTGAATTAGATTGGATCAACTTGTTAAAGTACTGATTCAAAAAGGTATTTTGAACCGAGTAAATTGAGAATTAGTATTTATTGATTAAACCAATTAAAATAACCAATTGAACTGTTCTTTTAATAATTTTGTAAACGGATCGAACAGACCAATGAACTAGTGATCTGATCGGTTTGATTACCGATCCGATTTAAAAAATTGATTGTGATTTTAAACTTGTCCCACGTTTCTTTTGCAGTGTGTTGTATTTTCTTCCTTCACCCCTCATGCATCCTATGCAAGGAGGCTTGCATATGCCGATCTTTGAGCGTTGTCGATGCCTTATCTAAAAAGTACAATGACCAGGAACTGATTAGGAATCACTGCTCTGATGCATTAGGATCTTGCAGTTCTAACTTCCTTACAATTCTCTTGCAATGTCTTTTATGTTTCATGGGATTTATTTACACAAATCTAAATATGAAACTATTTTTATTCATGAACAAAAAACATCTCAAATTTTTTTTTAAATTATTTATACAATCAATTTTATATCATATAAACAAATCTCGATTGACTTGCAAGGCTTACACTAACAATATATTAGTTTTAACGTAAAATGAAATGTTCCGATCGAATACTTATAATTTGTACAAATACTTAGTGTTCCATATCAATTATTGGTCCAAGATTTTTATTTTTTAGACAAATTTTTAATTGTTTTTATCTTGATTTTTTAGTATTTTTATCATAATTACATTTATAATAAAATACTATTATTAAATTAGGTTATTTTTCTATTAACCATATCTATAATTAATAATCAGTATATTTGAAATTATTCTATATTTACTTATTTGATATTTAAAAAATTTGGACACTAAATATATATAACTTTAATTTTGTAATATTTTCATATAAATATATGTAATTGAAGTATATTACATAAAGAAAAGATTGTATGAAATTGTGATTTTACGTTATCCATATCTCTTTCCAATAGGAGAATGACAAATCAATTTTTTTTTCTCCTGATTTAAAGGAGAAATTTGATTTGTCATTTTCTTATGAAAAAGGGATACGAATGACGTGAAATCATAGTTTCATACCATCTCTTTTCATATTTATATATTATTAATAAACTTGAAAATAAACTATATGTATGAATTTTTTTTAGAAAAAATATTGATAAACTTTGATAGATTGATACCAATACTTACTAATACCAAGCTAAAAGGAATAGGTCCCCTAATGTGGTACTGAAATTGTAGAATATTAACTTAAAATGGGGTTAGAGTAATCTTAGTGGGGGGGGGATTATTACAGAGTGTGCGTAGTGCAGGAATACGTGTATGGCACCAAAACCCTAACTCCATAGAAATGGAAGGCAAAGAGAGAGAGTGTGAAGGTTGAGTCTGAGTCTAAACACCGCCCATTAAATGGAGACAGTAGAAAAGATTCGAGAAGGGCACGTTAGTGAGTTCAGGGACTTTAAATAAGGATTACAAAATATGGAAACCTCATTGCTAAAAATGGTGGGAATTTGCACCTGCAAAGCTCTTGTCATTTTGCTAATTCTACACCCTCTTCTCTAACCCTTTCGGCAAATTACAATTCCAAGGTCTTTTTCCAACTCAGAAAACTTGAGTGAGTCTCCCACCCCATCTCTCTAAGCTCCCTCCCTATAATATCACCTATAAGCTTAGGCCTACCCTCCTCAGTGGAAAGTTATTAAATATATACTCTCAAAACACTTTTGCTTCTTTGGGATTCGTGATTTTTCCGAAAGCTGAATTGGCCGGAACTCTTACCAAAATACCTCAGGTTTGAGGGTTTTCTGTTCTTTTCTTTTCATCATCTTCTTTTAATGAAGAAAAACAAAAGCAATTGGTCTCAGTTAGATCCTGTTAAATATGTATATACTTACTTTTTTTAACTCTTATTTCTTTACATAAATGCATGCTTCCTTTTTTTTTTCTCATCTTCTTAGATCTGTGTTGTCAGAACCTTCTACTTCTTTGCATGATGAAGATCTGTTCTGTTCTATTTCTTTCCCTTCTTGCTTTCTTTCTTCACCATAATCATACAAAAATACATGATGGGTTTCTTCGTATTTCATGAATATTCATCCCTACTTGTGTTTCAGATCTTTCCAAAAATCCCTTCAACTTGAACCCTTTTTTTTTTTTTTTTGGAGAGTAATAATATGCAACCATGAAAGTAATAGTACATCCATGAAATAAATTAAAAACCCAAAAGTCTTTGTTTTCATTTTTACTAGCCTTTAGATTTGTAAGTTTCTTGGAATTGAAGCTAGGGTATGGGGATAGGAATGGCTAACTTTTCCTCCATACCCAAAAGTCTATTTTTTTTCCAGTCTTTATTATTTCTATTTACGTCTCAAAACTAATGGATCTACTTCTTATACTCTCAATTTCCTTCATCTAAACACCATTTTTTTCCTTATATTTTCATCGATTCATACTTATCATCTATTTCCCAAAAGGTAAATATTATTCTAAACAGGCAGATCGGGTAGTGTTTGCAGATACAAGTGATCAAAGAGAATGGGAAGAGGAAAAATAGAGATAAAGAGGATCGAAAACACCACAAATCGTCAGGTTACCTTCTGCAAACGCAGGAATGGGCTGCTGAAGAAAGCTTACGAGCTGTCAGTCCTGTGTGATGCTGAAGTTGCTCTCATTGTCTTCTCCAGTCGAGGCCGCCTCTATGAGTACTCCAACAACAAGTAATATATCTTCATGCTATTGTTTTCATTATTCGGGTTGAATTTCTGGGTTCTTCTTTCATGCCATTCATATATGTGTGTGTGTAATGTCAATCACATGATTTGAAACAACTTTTCCTGTGAAAGAAAAGCTTTGTTTCGAGAGCTGAAAGAAGAAAGTGAGGCAAATGCTAAGTTAAAGTGGGTGAGAATTTGGGGTATTTGAGGGATTGTCAGAAGCGATTTTCCTAATATGGGTTTAAAGATTATGAGTACTACTTCAGTTTGTCTACAGTCATAAAACCATTACATTTCCATTCATTTTGGACATTGGTCAACGTAATCTTCTTCATCAAATCATTTATTTAATCTCTCTTCTTCTTCTAGAGATTCAAAACTGTTTTTTCAAGTGAAAATCTGATTTCAAGACTTTAAGCCTTTCATTGTACTATTCCTTTCAAGATTCCCAGAAATCTTTTACTGCCCTTTTTTAAAAAACAATTGGTCTGAGAATGTTTTTGTTTACTTGTTCATGTTGAATGAAAAAAGGAAAAGAAAAAGCATTACGATCCATTCTAACATGTTGCTATATTTGTGATATTTCATTCTTGTTGCTTCACAATATTAAAGTATTAGAGAATGCATGCATGAATATATATTTGAAGTGTGATTTTAACCCTTCATGATCCAACAGTGTCATACGGCTAGCTAGCTTGCTAGGTCGTCAATGGTGGATTGAAAGATGGAACATTAAGCTAAAACGATCATTGGTTTTCATAGTAGGTTGGGATTGGCAATGCCAAGTGGTTTAGTATTGGATTGTTTATGATGTATATTTATATTAAGGTTTGGCGTTTCATATATCATTAATTAACTTTAGGTTTTAATATAATAATATATAGTCCAGTGTTTTGGCCGTCTAACCCTAGCAATTGACAGTCTCCGATGAAGTTGTATACGAGTAGGGTCTTTGAACTATACATGATGAGGTCAATTTGTTTTTGGGGTTAATGCTTAACAATTAAATTATCCAACATATTAGAGTTGAATATATATACATATAGAAAAGGTAAAATCTAATGAATAACTTACATTAGGATGTTTCTAAAAATTAAAGTTTTTGTTTTATATTAATTAAAATTTATCACATCATTAAATTTTTAAAAACATGAAATTATTATTACACACTCATTCATAAAGAAATTTTTTATACACTCTTCCAATCACATTATTCATGGTCTCTTTCCAATTATATAATGATATTTCAAACCCGAACCCGAACCTCGAACTCATAACTCGTAAACTTGAACCCTTGAACTCAAACCCTAAACCTCATACTCATAATCCCAAACTTTAAACCTTGAACCCCAAACTCGAACTCAAACACTGAACCTTGGGGTTCGGGATTCAAGGTTCGAGTTCGAGGTTCAATGTAAAATAATTATCAAGATTATGTGTCAATGACATGAAAAAAATTGTAAAAAAAATACTATTTTTTAAAAAAAATTGGTTGCAAAACGTAAAAAAAATATTAATATATGAAAAAACAAAATTATTAAAATTTGTAAAATAAGAAAATATGTTTGTTTATATTTTTTTAAAAAATAATTATTTTATGTAATTTAATTAAAATTAAATTAAGTTGAAAAAGATATTAGATATAGATGAGTGTATAATAATATATTGTTATATTCAAAATTTAATGATGTGACATTATTTTATTGATGCCTAAAAATTATGCTTTTTAAAATGATCCTAATATAATTTATTTCTCAAATCTAAACCTTAATATGTGATATGTTTTATATATATATATATATGGTATACATGTGATGCATGTGCAAGTGCAACACATTAAGGCATGGCTTTGGTTAGGTGTGTTTTTAGAGACTACCCAACCTTCCACATTCAACCCTCCTTATGACTACTATATAATATTTCTTAGTGTCTTCTCAATCGCAATTCAATCCATCTCTATTCTTTTTTAATATATTTTAAAGTAGTATTTGGGATTTAAATTTCAAAAAGGTAACATTTGTGATAGTTTTTCAAATTCATGGATTTGTTCTAGGGTTAAAAGTTAGGGATAGATAAGGTTTCCTCCCCTTTGATTAAATAGAAAAATTGTATTTTAATATTTATTAAAAATTGATAATTCAATTTAAACCTTTTTAACCTCTTAATTAAATAAAAAATTTTATTTTTTTATCTTTCCCAAAAATTAATAAGTTAATTTTTTTCCTTTTAACACAATTTTTTGCTTCGGATACCTATAAAATAGAGATATTATCATTTTCTAATAGTTTAATGTCACATCAGTAATTTCATAGTGAATTTCAGGATTTTCATTTGGATTTAATTTTTTATGGGATGAAAATATTGATGTGACATTAAACTATTGAAAAAGAGTTACAGATGACATGACGTTATTATTTTATACAATCTTTTCCCTGAGTGACCATCGTTAATATTGACTATATATTTATCTGAAGTATTTTACCATGTTAGTAAGAGTGTGTGTGATTTTTTCCCCTAAGCTAAGAGTTTATGTCCATATTGGATCGGAAGTGTTTGATTCATATGTACATGAATTTTACTTGTAGAATTAACCCAAAAATAAAACTCGAAATATATATATATATATCCCTTTTTTAACAATTTTCTTTTTTATTTGATGCAGCATAAGATCAACAATAGATAGGTACAAGAAGGCTTGTTCAGATACTTCTAACACAAACACTGTTACTGAAATCAATGCTCAGGTATATATACTATCATATGTTAGCATTTGCATTAAAAGAATGATACATATACGTGTATGTATAATGATTCATTAACTGGGTATGTACCATGTAGTATTATCAACAAGAATCAGCCAAGTTGGAGACAGCAGATTCAAATGTTACAGAATTCTAACAGGTACTTTATTTTCAACACTATATATATAATATCATTCAATAACTAATGATGAACAATTCCTTGAGATTAAGTTGTGTTTGTTTGAAGGCACCTAATGGGAGATTCCTTGAGTTCCTTAACTGTGAAGGAGTTGAAGCAGGTAGAAAACAGGCTTGAACGAGGAATTACTAGGATCAGGTCCAAGAAGGTAAACTTTATTTTACTTTTCATTATTTTTTTTCTTTATTCATTTATATTTCATTTTTTCTCCATTTTGTTTAATTTGTTCCTGTTTGGTGCAACAGCACGAAATGCTGCTAGCTGAAATAGAGTTTTTGCAGAAAAGGGTGATTAGTTCTCACATATTTTTCCTATTTTCTACCAATTTTTATGGCTTAATTGGCTAATTAATAGCTATATTTATACATTATATCTCACAGGAAATTGAATTGGAAAATGAAAGTGTTTGTCTCCGAACCAAGGTAAATATATTAAACACACAAAATGAAAGTGGGGTTTGAATTATTTTCGATCGATCATACTTTTTCGTGCAAGGATAGATTTGAGTTTTGATTTAATGCTTCACCTATGATATAATTAGTCCACGAATTTCGGATTTTTTTACAAAAAAAAGGGTTTTTTTGGATAAGAAAAAGAAATAATTACACTTGTTGGAAATTTATTTTATATTAAAACGTTTAGATTGCAGAAATAGAGAGGCTTCAGCAGGCAAACATGGTGAGTGGACCTGAGCTGAATGCTATTCAAGCTTTAGCTTCTCGCAATTTCTTTAGCCCCAATGTCATTGAGCCTCCATCTGCTTACTCCCCCTCCCTCTGACAAGAAGATTCTCCATCTTGGGTACCTTTTTTTTTTTTTTTTTTCTTAATGCATTTTATTTTGACTCTGAATCTTTTGTATGGAACTAATGAGAATGATGATTGTTTGCAGGTAGAGGGGTTGAAGAAAACAATATGGAAAATGGTATTTTCCATAATATAATATGTTATATCATATTATATATTGAAAGTTAAATAAAATAAGGAAATGACAACTATTGTGATGTAAAACTGTGACTACTTTTGTTGTGTGCTTGTTTTTGGAGTATCACTTATTACAAAGAAACATAAATATGGATATATATATATATATTTATTTATTTTTGGGTTTTGCTTTTGAAATTGTTTTATTAGTTAATGAAAATATTAGTATGAATGTGTCATAGAATATCTCACAACTCGAAATTCAATCCGGTCTTAAATTTTCATTGGTAAGAAATAAAAATTATTAAAACTCCTTTAAATTTTCAATTAACATCAATATTGAATATCATCTCTAAACAATTTTTATCTAAAAGATTTAATAAATTAGTTTTTTAATATAAGCCAGGTAAGGTAGAAGTAGACGCCCAAATTTCTTTTAAAAAAAATTAAGTTTAAGCTCGACTTGTCTAAATAATTTGTTTTACTCTTTAAAAAATAATATTTTTATTTAGATTTGATATAAATTTATTTTTATTATTGTAATTATTTTTAAACAATAAAATAAGTCGTGGATTTGAAAAATATAATCAAAATTCCGACTATAAATACCTCTAAATAAATGCAATTAAATATGAATCTAAAACACATTTTATATGCATATTCACTTGATGATTATGGTTATTACAATTTTTTCTCCCAAAAAGACACTAAAAGTTCGTTGATTATTGTCTGTTAGATATTGGTTTAGGTTGCAACCAAATCACTACTAGTATTTATTTCTTGGGTGTAACACAACTCAATTAAAAAAATAATGATATTAATTTATCTTTAATTTTAAAAAAATTGTAGCCAAGAGGTACTGCAGTTTAATTATTTTTTAAAATTTTTTATTTGAAATGGAAAATTATTCTTACTAGAGAGAGAAATGGGTCAAATTTGATAAAAATATTGATTATATATATATATATATATATATATATATATATAGTTTGAGATTGACTTTTGGGATATTTAAGAAAATAATTTGATTTTGGAGAGAGAAAACGTGTTTTTACTGACGTGCAGTGAAAAAGTATCTTACAGGACACGTTTTCTAATTTTTGATACATCAGCTATGCAATTAATTTGATGCTACAATTCAATTTAAAAGACATCCTACGAGATTTCTTTGATTAGATAATCAAATATTTGTAATTTTATCTTCAATTTCTCGTCTACTTACATTTACATTTTAAACCAAAAGAGTTGATGAGGTTAAGAAATTGATTGGGCTCGGCGAATGGCACAGCTACGGCCCATATGTTTACGGAGACTCCATTGTTTGTTTTATACCAAACTCGGTTCCAGTGTTTGATGATGTTAAGGAATCAGAATTCAGAATTCAGAATTGAGAGAGGCAAAGACAATGGAGGGGCCTCCGCCCAACGACTGCTGCTCTATTTGCCATGGATCCTTTAACGTTCCTTGCCAAGCCAATTGTTCTCATTGGTTCTGCGGTGCCTTCCTTTTTTACACATGTTCCAATTGAATTTTATTTTATCTACACCAGGTGTATGATTTTTTTTTTTTTGAAACTGTTGATGGCCATTTATTTGATGCTGTTAGGAGACAGATAACAGCTGAGAGTTAAGACAATCAAATGAAAGTTAGGGTTTGTAGGATTAGAGAGTTTCTTCGGTATTTACTTGAATTAGTTGGCAAAGCGGACAATTGAAATGAGATTAAAATAGTCAAAATTCTTCGAGTTGGTGAGGTAGGCAAATTGAAGGGTGGCAGATGTTGATTATCCACAATTAGGGATGGATTCAGCTGCCCTGACTCAGATCCTAAAATGGCTTTAATATATGATAAACCTTTGCTTTCCAACTACTCTTTCAATCTCCATCCGCAATGAAATAAATTCCAATACATAATAAACTTTCCTTTTGTTTGAGTTACAAACTTTTAAGCTATGTTACTAAGAATCAAGTGTGTTGAGTATAAGTGTATGTTCAATATTTCTAAGTTTTTCCATGTGTTGGGAGGATCTTTGGAAGATCATATCCCCATACCCATGTCTGGATATGCATTGTACAAGGGTATTTCGAAAAGAATGAAGAGTTGGAGTAACATTGCTTTTAAGCCTTTATTTTCTGTAGTTATGACATTAATTAAGCCATGTTGTTAGGACTTTAGGATTGCTTAAATTTGGACTTCGTGATTGTATCTTGTAACCATTGTTTTGTGATGAATAATTATACCTTTTTCCCTTTTATTATTTAGGGAACTGTATTATGCTTGTTTGGCAACATGGATCCGCATTTCAAACTTGTAAATGCCCTCTGTGTCGGCGTCAGATTACTTTGTTAGTTCCTGGTGAGGCCTCATTAAGGGAGCGTCACAATCCAGCAGTTTCTGAGATTCTGGAAAAGGTTGAAAAATACAACCGTTACTTTGGTGGACAATCCAATGGTCTCATTCAGGTATGTGCATGTTTGCTTCTATTGAATTGCTTTGCAACTTAACAAACTTTATTCTGTGACATAGCCTTAATTCCAATTTGTGTATTTACTTAACAGAATGTTATTCACTCTTTTTCTTTTTCCATCTTCTTTCTGTCTTGCCCAAGGTCCTTACAAGTGTGTAAAACTGTTTACACCTCATCTCTTCTGTAAATAGAGTCCCAGGTTAAGTGTATACATTGATTAAGAAATCTTTGACTATTTATTTTAATTTTATTTCATTCAAATATGCTCTTGATCAAGGAATAGAAGGTATCAAATTTCTGGATAATAAGGATTTCCTTCTTTCTTTTTTTTGAAGTGTCACTACTGTTTTGACTTGAAGTAGAACTAGATGCGACTACATTGCTCGTAATTGATAACACTGTAGTATACAGTAATAATCTTAACTTTCAAAATTAAAGGAAACTTGCAAGGATGATCAAACTGGTAGTCCCTAACATATTTAAACATAAAATGAGGACTGGATGAATGGTTCTTTCTGGCCTATGCAAGGAATGTCATGAAAACTTCTGTTGTAACTTATTTGTTTCACTTACCAGATCTGCATGTTTAAACTTTAAGTTTGTTTCCAGTAATCTGTACATAACCTAGCTACTCGAACTTTCTTGGTGTTAACATTCTCTTGCACTTATAGTTTATATGCATCATACTCCTTCGTCCTAGGTCTGACCTATCAGTGCAAAATTCGTAGACAGTTGTTAAGACATCTGATGTTTTTGACTTTTCTGCAGAGCTACTCTAAGCTGATATCTGATTCTGGGTTTATTGTGTGCAGAGACTGCAAGACCTTCCTTTTCTGCTTCGCAGATTGTTACGAGAAATAACAGATCCTCGAAGAACTCTTCCTCTTGTTATCAGAGCTCGTATATATCTTGCAGTTAAGTTGGTTTACCTCATCACATCTGCATTCATTGGAGAACTACTCTTCTTCTTTTTTTCTCTCTCTGTGTTTTTTGTGCTTTCATATGATGATATTTTTTATTGATTTCTATGGAGCCTTTTGTTTTTAGTTGTTTTTTTTTCCTTGAATTACCAGATGTCTTAGATTTATTGCAGAATCTGTGGCTTAATGCTTGTAAGCATGGCCATGGAGCATTTGTGAATGCTTAGTGCCTACACGTCTCTGTATCCTAGTTCTATATTCTTTTTAGCAGACTCCGCAAATTTAAAATATTGAATGAGAAGGGAGTCAGGGTGTTCTGATATACTCCTATATCAAATACCTGTACTTGGAGACCATTTAACGATGTGGTAGCTTCATAGTAATGCTTAATTTTCTAAATGAGCCTAGATTTGGACTTAAGCTTGGCCACAGTATAATAAACAAGGTCGAGTTGGATCAAGCTCTACCACTTGAATGCCTTCATTTATGCCTAATGCAATTTTCAAGCATCAAAAGGTTGTAATTGAATTTGTTACGACATAAACGTTATGTTGCCAATAAATTATATCTTTTAGAGGAAAATGACCAATTTGTTCTATTTATGTTTCAGTTCATTGCCTCGGCTATTTATGGAAAATAATTCTCTCTTATCAATTTACCTTGTGCACAGATGTTCTTAAGTGCCATCTACATATTCAGCCCCATTGACATTATTCCTGAAGGTATGTCATATTTTGTTGAATTATCTTGAGAAATTCCTTTGGTAACAAACGTAGCTTGATATCGTAAATGCTTGGTGTCAAATCATAGCTATCTTGGGGGTAGTCGGCCTTTTGGATGATCTTCTTATAGCTCTCGTCGGTTTTCTCCATGTTGCCACCATCTATCGGTCTGTTCTATACTCTCGTCATGGAGGTTCTTGAAGTTCATCGGGGCATTGATACAGGTAAGGTTACTAGTTCTTAAGAGAAGCTAAACTCAGCATAATGAGTTGGAAATATGTAGTTTTATGGATATTGAATTAATTTCAAATACGTTCCAAGTAGTTATAAAGTGCGTAAAGTGTAGTGTTGTACAACTATGTTGCTCCTTACTCGAACTTAGGTGTGTTTTTTTTTTTTTTTTTTTTTTTAAATATCATGTATTAAAAGGGTTTCTAGAATATCATTTCATACTATTGGATTTTATTTCAACATAAGCATTTTGTTGTTACTTAATGGGTTTTGGTTAATTATTTTTATTACTATTTAATATATATTAAAAATAAATATAATTTTTACACCCATTGAATTGGGTGCTGGAATAATCCCCAGTTCTTTGATTTACAAAAATGGACCCAGCGTCTCTGCAATGGTCCCCTCCTCACTCGCAAACCAATACCCTGATTTTGTGAAAGGTAGTTTTTAAATTATGAGTAAGTTTTTGTTTTTGATGATTTAAATAAAAGAAGTTATAATTTGATTACTGAATTATTTTTAAAATTTTTATTTAAGTCATTAGACTATTAAAATCGATTGTTTATTTTTTTTGTTTGCATTAATGTATAATCTTCTTTTTTTTTTATATATTAATGTTTTTCATGAAATAATTTTGTACATTAATTGAAAAAATAAAATTCAAACACAATTTTTAGTCAGTCTTTGACATTGATCGTCAAATCGGTTTGAATTTAAAATATGTTCTTTTACTTGTCGATGGTATTGATCTATCGTATTAACCGTCAAATCGTCACTTGGAGCTCGTTGGTAAAATTAAAAAAATAATTTAATGACTTAAATTAATTTTTTTAAATAATTCAGTGATTTAAATGAGAATTATCGAAAATTTTATTATGATCAAATTATAAATTTTTTTTATTTAATGATCTCAAAACAAAAATTTATTTATAATTTTGTAAATATTAAAATTTACCCTTTAGTAAAATGAGACAGTTTGATTGTTTAAACATCCAACTATTCAATCAAATCTAAAGGCTGACTCGTATTGAAAGAATTTAAATAAATTATTAAGCATGAAATATATACTTCACAAAGAAAATAACTTAATTTGTGTATATGTAACTATGGATTAAAAATGCTAAAATCGAGTTAGAAATTAAAAATGCTAAAACTCCATGTTTGAAAAAAAAAGAAGCTAAAGCTCCTTTTATTATTTACTTTTTTTAATCATTTAATAGTTAATAATTATTTTCTGAACTCTTCAAATTAAGTTTGTCAACGTAAAGTTTAATTAACTTTTTTAATATTAATTTATAAAATGATAAATTTCTTTTAATGTTTATATTTTTTGTTTTTTAGTTAAATTTGATCTTTAATTTTTTTAATTAAATTTGATCAGTAATCTTTCAAAAAGAATCAAATCACTTTTTTAATAAAAGTGTTGATTAAAACATTAATTTTTTAATAATGACTTGACAACTTGCATAACAGTCCAAGTGTATTTTATATTACATATCACATCAATAAATAATTTAATTATAATAAAATATGTAAAAAAATAAAAAAATATAAGTTCATAAAAAATAAACGTAGATTGCTATGTTGTCTACTATGTTTAAATTTTAATGTTTTGGTTCGTATTTCTATTAAAAACAACAATTTAATTCTTTTTGAAAGGTTGATGATTAAACTAACTCTTTTAAAAATTTTTAAGTCAAATTTAGATCAAAAAAGAGAATAAGAATCAAATTCACAAAAGATATATATTTTTATGATTTTACCATATATACGCTCTTTATTTTTTAAGTATAATCAGAATTTTAATCTTAGTCTATTT
Organism: Gossypioides kirkii; assembly: GCA_005610355.1. Taxonomy (NCBI): domain Eukaryota; kingdom Viridiplantae; phylum Streptophyta; class Magnoliopsida; order Malvales; family Malvaceae; genus Gossypioides; species Gossypioides kirkii. The sequence continues at coordinate 19,581,267 of CP032247.1, read as the reverse complement.
AGAGGGGTCATTGTATTCTTATTTTGATATGCCAATCAAAAAAATGGCATTTTTTTGGGAACGAACAAGATGTAATGGCATATAAGTTGTGGTAAGAGTTTCGTGGTAATTATGGAGAGTATTTTATACATTTTTGAGTGTCTTATCGGTTTGCTCTTTGAGATTTTGACTTTATATTTGGGATTTGGAGTAATGTACGTTTAGTACATTTAAGTTTATTTTTTTCATATTACTCTCGTTTATTTTACTCATTTAGTGAAAAGTCGAAGCCTCGTTTGCCCGTGATTTTTTTTTTTGAGGGTTTTTCACGTAAAACATTTGTGTTCGTTCTCTTTCATTTTTATTATCTCGTTGTTTATATTGGTCGATCCTAACAAGAACGATTAAATGAATCATTGAGTTAAATTTGAAATAGTTACTCTTTTATTAACCTCAAAAGCAAATAAATAAAATTTTCAAAATAGAATATTTACACTAAACACGTTTTTTAATCAAAATAGTGGGTGTAATTCTGTTTTCTTTCTTCTCTGCTAAATTCTTGCCACATATTGAGAAAACTGCCCAAATAATAGAGATTCAGAATTGCATTAAAATAAAATAATTTCAAACCATATAAAGACAAGCATATTGCTGGACATCGATTTTTAGAACAGAAGTTGGTTAATTTAGTTTTGGTAACTGAATTGTAATAGAAGAACATTACTGTTATAAATGATGATGATGATGATGATGGATGTTCTTCCAATTAAGAGACAACTGCAAAAATAGGTTTATTTCATCTCTATAAATACTTAGCAATCATAGTATCAAAATCCATAATTAAAAATACATCTTTTAACATAATCAACAGCAAAATGGCTCCAACAAATCATATCTGCTGTTTTTCACCATCACCAATTTTCTTGTTTCTCTTTCTTCTTTCTTTGCCGTCAACGAGTGCAATTCTTCCAAAAGTTAATATTAATCTTCCAAATGCGAAAAACCCTCTTCCTGTGACTCCATCAAAACTAGTAAAAAGGGTTTGCAAAGGCGACTCAATCGATCGCAATTTCTGCCTGCAGGCGCTTACCACCCCTGAAGCTGTTGCGGCGAAAGATTCGACCAAGCTGGGAACCCTTATCATGAAATTAGGAGCAGCGAATGGGAAGGCAACGCTGGATGTGTATAATGAAATGATTAAGAAACCGGGTTCACCACAGGCTTTAAAAGCACTTAAATCTTGCGTGGAAGCTTACAAATATGCAATCCAATCGTTTAAAATGGTATCTACGGAATTAGTTGACGATCCCATGACGGCAAATTATGATGTATCAGTAATTGCTCCTGAAATTACAAATTGTGAGAAGGCATTGACTGACGCGAAAGTTCAAGCACCTCGACTCTACGATGGAAATCGTTTTATAAAGAATTATGTTGCGATGGGATCCCGAGTAACATCAATTCTTGACCAACAAAGTAAGCAAGATAATTACTAGGCAAATCAAATAAAGAATATATATATATAAAATAATGTTTGGATGGTTGTCTCGTTAGATACAGAATATATAAAAGGTGTTGTTATTGTTTGAAAGTGCAGTCGTTCAGGATTCAAGATTGAAAAGAATTCAAAAAAAAATATTATTGTTTCGCTTAATGTGATAAAACGTATTATTTCAATAAAATTATTATTATATTTTCTTATTTTATTATATTATATTTTATAATTTTTTTACCGTTATTGTTTCGCTTAGACTCAAAAAATATCAATAACAGACCTAATTCTTACATGGCTAAAATTATGAATTACGGCACGAATCAACTCAATGAAATGTAATTAACTCAGTTGAGAGTTTAGAAATTTATTTTCTCAATAAATAATCCGTTTATATAATAGAATATTGATGTCTTCTAATTGTTGTATAATATATTTTTTAACAAACTTTAACTATTTTGAAAATAAATTTAGAGTGTGTTTAGAGGTGAGATTTGGAGGAGTTTTATTTGTATCGAAGTTTTCAAAATTCTAAAACAAGAGACTTACTTGTTTGGTAAAAGAAATTGAAAATTTTCAAAATCCATGATTAATTTCAAATCCTTTTTTTATCAAATTCCACTTGATTTTTTTTAAAAAATATATATTTTTATTTATTCATTTAATATGCATGATTCCACTATAAAATAAATGCTAAAATTTCCAAATCATTTTTATTTTATTCTAATATAATTTTAAAAAATTATATTTTATTAAAAATATTTATAAATTCTAGGAGCATTATATATACCTATCGAATATTTTTAGATTATTTATTAATTCGTAAAAATCCAATAATTTAATTTTTTTTAAAACAATTATTTATCCGAAAATTGCTAGCACTTTGAATGGAACAATTTAAAAATTCTTCAAAATTTCAAAATTATTCATCCAAACACTTTTTTCTTTTGAAAGAATTTGATTTTCCTTTTAAAAACTATTATTCATTTAAATAAAAATAAATCTCAAATTTACATATAAACTTTGATTTAGTACAGAGCTTTTAATTAAATGCAATTATACGTATCAAACTTGCTATTAGTTCAATCAAAAACATGAAACTTTGATTTCTTATTAAATTGTACATATTTTCAAATAAATAAACAAAATACAACATTTGGTCTTCATATTAGATAAACAAATTACAGTATGTGATCATAAGTTGATATAGTATAAATTTATAAAAATTAAATTAAATTAAATTTCAAAGCACATGTATTACGTAAACAGATTTAAAATTTATCTTTAAACTATATATATCTACATAATTCATTTTTTCAAAATACTATTTCAAAAAAATATTGCTTACTTAAATATAAATTAAACTATACAGTGAGTGACGTAATTTAATTATAAAAAAATCATTAATAAATTAAAAATTCTATTACACGCATAAAAATTACGTATTTAAGATATGAATTTACGTTTAAAAATAACACATAAGAAATAACAAATATATTATTTAAAATTAATTAATAATAATACGATATTAAAATAAAATAAATTAGATTAGACTAATTAAAAAAACTCATCAAATAAATAACAGACTCCCAACTCGATTGAAAATAAACAGAAAAGCCCAAACCTATTTTAACAAAGCATAAAATTGCGGGTATCTTCTATCTTTTTTTACTTCGAAGAATACTTATATGCCCACATTTTCTATCAAACAAAACTATCTTCTTTATTACTCTCTAAAGAAACCCCAATTTACTTGAAACAAATCAAATACCAATGTATTTTTCCTTCTCTTTAAAAAGTTAACAAAACTCAGCTGCCAAATTCTAAGTAGTATCTGTAATGTACCATCACAAACATATTGATCCAACTCAACTTGCTTGATACAGGAAAGAGGTTTTCGTAAAATTTCTGAAGAGTAAATCTAGAAAGTCCTGGAGTATTTTCTGATTTCATACATGATAGATGAGATGGAGACAAGATCTTTGTTGAGGGCAGCCCCGCCGTTGATTCTCTTTATGCTATCCGAAAGTCGTGTATAGTAAAGCAGCAGTTGAGTCAATGCAGCTCTTAAGATTTCCATCCCACACAAGAAGTTACTGAAAGACGTGATCACATCTTTGTGCATCAATTCTATTGCACCCTCCATCTGCTCCCAAATCCTTCACTATCGGCTCCACTTCGCTCACACTTATAGGCCTTTCGTTGCTACTGTTAGGATCCTCCGCTGGTAAAAAACAACTTCCACTAGTGAGTTGGATTTAACTTGGAAAATATGCAGTCTCAACTTATTCACCACCAACTTGAGTTTGAGTAATAGAGAGTTTTAATACTTACAGGCTCGAGTTTTCACAAACTTTATCAAATCGCTAAAATGCTCCATCAGAAGTTCCTCCTGCAAGGTGGATGGATGAAGCTAAAAATAAGCTGCTAATAAAGGTTGAGAATAACAAAATGTAAAATGTAAAATGTCATCAAACCATCTCTCTTCCTTTCATCCCACTATGTATCCTAGAATGGTCTAAATCTGAAAATTCAAAATGGCTGACAAAGCCCTTTACCAATAGGTAGACAAACAAGCAGATTCAGACACTTTGTATTTAGGCCATTTTTGGTCCAGGTTCAGATTTGGACTGTTTTTATTTCAGGTTATTTCTAGTGTATTTCATTCTTGGTTCATGCCATTTCTTGTTTTGGTTGGGTTTGGACCAGGCTAGTCAAGGGTTTTACTTTTTTACAAAAGGTTTAGTTTTTCAGCATGCTTTTCGAGTTCAGGTCCATTTGAGCTGGATTTTTCATGTTAGGGTAGTTTTGGATTCACATTATTCGAGTCCGGATCATTTTAGCGATCATTTTAGCATCGGGTTTTCTCAAGTTCAGGCCTTTCAGCTTCTTTTGCCACCTCTACCAACAAATATGCTAATTCCCATAGGCAAGATACACGCAGGTTCAACACGATTAAAACCTGCAGATTGCCACCATAGTTCTTTTGAACCATAGAGCAAGAGATTGGACCAGTGACCACCATCAAGTAAGAATGTAAGGCCCGTTCATACAAAGTAAAATTTTCTAATAGCAAAAAGTAATAATTGATAATGGTCTAGTACATTCGGTTTGATAAATGAAAAGGCATGCTATACTAAGACTAAAGGTTCAACCTATGCTGCTCCAACTCTACATTTTCTAGAAGTATCCTGCCCTTACATATTTTGGGACATGAATATGAATATATGACCCTTCAAATACATGGAAAACCTTAGAAAAACTTGGATATGGGTAATCATGAAAGCACACTCTAACCACATATCCAATCAACCAAAAGTAACTATGATGCAAATGCACATGGTTTAAATACATATCAGAACTGATCACTTACTACAAATAATCCTGTGTTACTCTTTAGCATCTCCTCAAAGTGCTGTTGAATTTTCCCGCCTTCAGGACCAGCTTCCTGGATTCCAATACAAAAAGTGAAAACAGAAAGAAAACAAAACAGTTAAGATATTGCAGTTCTTTAACATCTAATACAAATAGATATTTCTGTCAATAGTTAGGCATTCAAAGCAAAAGAAGCTGTGAGGGACTCAACCTCTCTATAACATTATAGATGAAGTATAAGAAGAAACAAGAATTGAGAACCAATATTTACCTTCAGAACTGCAATTGTCATGTCACAGTTGTTTATGAGGAACACGATTTGTAATTTTGGTTTTGAAAACATTTTTGCAAGCTTCATAAGGAGCTCGTCAACAGCCATTCTTAACCGTTCCATATTTAATTCAAGCTGCATATTTCAGGGTAAATATTTCAGATGATTATGCTTACCAAAAGACATAATACAACATTTTATGACGAATTATAATGTCTCCAACCTGCCCATCTCCATATTCAACATTGATATGAATAAGAGAAGCTGTAAATTCAGCATAACGCCTCATGACATAATGAGGATGACTATCATCTTCCCATAACAACTTCACATTTGCATTTCGCAGACTGCTGAGGTGCATATCGAATACCATCTTAAAACGAGGCCAGAGAGAAATGTTAACCTGTTCAGATTCAGTTGGCACTTAGCTTTAGGATCAATTTGACACCACAGAAGCTTAAGGTAACCGGACAGAATTTTTGCAAACAGAAGCCAACAGAGCATCATGAAACAAACACTTCCATCTGTTATGATGTTATCCACAAATACAAGTTCCATGGTAACTCCTTTCCTTCATTTCTATTCCAATTATGGTAAAATAAATAGTTTGAATTAGGTTTTCATATCACAATGTTTATTGCCTCCAAAACTCAAATAAATATGTGCCTTAACATAACATAGAAGCTATTTTCTATGAATACCGCAGAAGATTACAGACCTTGTCTAGATATGAATCCAAGCATGGAATCCTTCGCCGAGACATAATAAGCTAGAAAGCAAAAACCAAAATGTCAGAATTGGAAATTACGGCCAAAAGACAGATTAAAATTACAAGGTATAGCTTAAAGTGGTCAAAGAACAAGTTGCAAAAAGATTAAACCTGACTGGTTATGAAATGGGTTCAAGTTCAGATGCAGAATCAATGAACCTAATAAAATTGCACTTAACATACTGTAAATCACCAGAGGTTATCTAAATCAAAGATGACTGAACAGGGGAAGGGAACAGAGAACCCAGAAGTTTGATTCAGAGTATGCTTAAACCTAAATGGATGAATCATGAATGAAATTCAACCCTACAAATCTGCTGTAAAGCAGCATTATGAATCAAAAAGAAAAAAGAAGCTGTTATGGTAGGCATACTAAGACAGCTTAGACTATTTAAGTGTAAACAATTAAAATCTTTCCCACGTTATGGCATCAGTATTGGGGAAAGCACGGCTCAGACTACAGAAATTGGTGCAGCACATCACACACGCATAAACACACGTGTAAGCAGAAGAAAGAATGTTGTAATTTAAAGGCTTTACTTTGTTTTGCATATATCCAAATTGTGGTTCTCTTTCACCCACCAAGCACCTCACGTAAATTTTTCATCATATAGCCACCAGAAACGTATACATTCATACATACGCAAACCAAAGCCAGTTTATTCTTCATGAATCCCTTGATATAAATTAAATTTAACCATGTAGTGTAGGAGTCTACAATAAATGTATGCTCAGCACGAAAGCTTTAAACACAACCATTAGATCCAAAAAACAACAAATAGCTGAAGGAGAAATATGAATATAAGACCACTAGAACCAATCACCTGGTGCTGGTGTACTATGCGTATCATAAGCATTAGGCCAATAGCATCATAACAATTTGGAAGGATAGAATTGAAGTGTTCATCAATGACAGCAAAAGGACCTGAAGACAAATCAATACCAAAGAAGCCATTAGAAACCCCCTCTGTAATCCTGAAGGTATAAGAATGGGTTTAGTGCCGTGTCCTTTTCTAGTTTTCAACAATAGATTTTTTTAGTTCATAAAAGCTTGATAAATTTCCACCACTTGTTGAATATCATGACATACGGTTTCAATATCACTCATAACACCCTATAAATGTGACAACAGCCGCTCACATGACGGATTGCAAACAACATAAACCCACAGTCCAAGTGTCTATGCAAGTCAGACAATAGTCCTAGTCATGCATATGAGAAATCTGCACTTTACCAGCAAAAATTTCATAAAAAATGGACTCCTCCCCAAAGAACTCATCACAAAAAAGGTACCTGCACATTGAGAAAGGGGAAAAAATTAAAATGTAAGCATGCATAGAACTCTGGACTTAAAATTAGATGACAATCGAGCAAAGCAATGAGAAAAGGGTACTCAGAAGTTGCTGTGTCCATAAGCAGCTTGTGTAAGCTCCGGAAGAGGACCTCATAAGGATACTTTAAAGAGCTTGCCTCTGCAATATGTGGAATAAGTGCAGGTTGATCAATTTCCTGTAAAACAATGTAAGCATTGAATCAATCCAAACAGAAGTTCTAAGTGTTGCAACATAAATAACCATAGCTGTTAATCAATTTCCTGAATCTAATCAATTTTAAACCATGTGCTTATCAAATCAAGGATCTACAAGTCTAGAAACAACATACACCAATATTACATGTAACATGCAGGTTTCTAATCTTCAACAGCTTTAGGATAAAGGCTTAATTAAATGTAGAACCTTGGCCAAAACTTAACCCACAGGACTTAAGCACTTAAAGTAGCATGAAAGAGATTTACCCTAAGCTTTTTTTTTTTTTTTTTTTTTGCATGATTCACTAAAGCCACTGTTGCCAGGTATCAAGAGTTGCTGATTGTTGCAAGAAGTTGGCACATGAAAAATGGAAAAGGGTCTTTATAACCTTCACTAAAGTGCTACTTGGGCCAAAATTAAAGGCGCAAAGATAAGTTCCAAAAGTTTCAGTCAATCAATGATATATCCATGATCTTCCCAGGTTATATACATGTAAAACATGGAAGAGAAACTTTCTTGATAAACTATTTATTACTCTCCCATTGTTTGATATCTACCTATGTAATCAAGGTGATTCAAATTGGAAGGAGATCTCTCTTTACCTCTGCCCATTTTCAAAAAACCAAAATCAGATAAGGAATGAGTCAATGAACTTTTGTCCCGTGAAATAGGAACAAGCTCAGAAATGAGTTTTTCTATTTTTCTTCTAAGACAGCCAAGCTTACTAAGCAATGACCCATGTGCCATATAAAATTTAAGGATTAGAAGAAGATAATAGACAAATAGCCAGAAAGGTAAATAAACAAGTGCTTCATTTCCTGAAAACTAAAATTTTTCAAATGCTTAGCAATTTCTTCACGGAGTGATGTTAATAAACTTTTAGTTACATTTCTAATAAATTACAATAACCCCTAATAAATTCAAATGCTCACAAGTACTTCTCACTAGCCATGTCAGAGTAGAAGTATGCAATCAGCATACAAGGATTTGAACAATAAATCTTGAATTTAATGAACCACAGGTTAGCAATGTAGAAGATGAGAATAATCCATCCTTTTGACAACTCTAGGCTCCAAGTGGACTTCTATACTAAACCTGTCCAATACACCTTCATTATCTGAAGAAAAAAGCAATGCAGACATCCTAAAAGTGAAATTGATTTTAAAACAAAAAAAAAAGGAAATGAATAAATGCTAACAAGCATAGTGAAAAGAACACGATTCAAAAAATACAATAAAACTTAAAATGTATATGCATTCACAAACATGCACATGCCGAGACCAAGTAACAGAAAAAGATATAGAATAGTAATGCATTTTTAAGAGTCATTTTGCCTTATGAATAAGATGGTTAGGAATAATAAACTGTGTGAAGCACTTCTACATCTACAGTGTTCGGTGGATTTATTCGATGAAATAGAAGTAAAAAAGAATAAAAATCCTTTACATCTAAACAATTAATTATCATGTCAAATTCTTTATTATACTCATAAATTGTTATGTAAAGCATAAATCTGCTGAAAACTTTCTCAGATAATCATTGAAAGGGAAGAAAAAGAATGATGCTCAAAGACTTGCAATTGAAAATTGTTCATTCAAAGGCATATTAATAAGTTAATAGCAAACTATTAAATATATGACACCTATAACTAGGTTGACAGTCAGAACCTTTAGAACATTTAATCTTTCCCCCAATGCAAAACAGCAGAACGATTTTTAAGTGGTTCTCTTCCTCTTGAGAAAAGACTAGTGCTTCTGGTCTCCACACCAATCAAATCATTAGATGTTGCAATATCTAACTGTAATTTCTCCAATGCTTGAATATAAGCTCGAAAATGAGCACTTAGAACCTGCAAAATGTGCAAAATCATTCAACCCTTAGAAAATCACTTGTACCATGGCATCTCAGATACTAATAAGCTTATCTTTCACAACATGCAAATTGAGTAAGCTATTAACTAACAGTAAAGCTAAAAGAGGGAATGTGATAGAAGTAGATTGATCAAAAACTAAAATTAGACAATACAACTGCCAACATTTTCATCCAAGCTACTTAATATTTAAGTATGGTAAGGCTTTCCATAGAGTGAAGGGCAGTGAACAAGCTAAATCAGTCTTCTATTCTCATATTAACCAAATTGCTACATGATTAACCTAAGAAAGAAAGGAAGCATTGCAGAGTCGCTTTTTTTCACAGAAAGTGCATGCTTACCAGTTAGTCTTGACCATTACACAATAGTCACTAAGATTAAACTTGATTTAGAGCTTGTTAGCCAGACCAAAGGACCTCAGCTCAGATAAGGGTGCCAATATACCACACGCTCTAACCAGTGTGAAAAGAAATGCCTTTCAAGATTGAATGGAGGGAAGTGCATACAAAGTGAGAAGGCCAGTTACAACAAAATATAAGTAATCTAGAAAAACTGTCATAAAGCTTATGAGAAAACTCTCAACTTCCAAGTTGGTAGAGCCACCAGAGTTCTAATATATGAAGCAACTACCTCCAGATAAGGTTTTTATTTCAAGTAAAACCTAACTACCAAAACGAAGTCCCTTTTTTTAAATAATTAAAAGGGAAAAATTCCTCATAAAAGGTTTAGATTTATCGAAAAAATAGTCCTTGTTCAACATATTTTTCTAATTTGAAAAGATGGAATTGTTAAACATATAAGCTTTCCTTTCTCTTCCACTCTTCAGCTAAAATAGTTTGGTTTCTTTCTTTTTCCTGCACCCTTTTAAGTAAAGCCAAAACAAGGGGAACTATACCTCTTTCCCCCTCTACCCTTCCCATTTCTTCCCTCCTAGTTCCTAAAACAGAGCAGATCTATATGAGCTACATAAAGCTTCTTTGTTGCCTAAATTATTTACAAAAGTACAGTAGGAAAAATTTTTGGATTGACAAAGGACATATCCATTCATTTTATTTCAAAATTGCCATTTAAAATACTTTTATAATAAGTATTAATCAAATTTATTCAATTTGTAAATAAGAGTCCTAATCAGCATTATTGGCCATCATTAAGATCTTTTTTTATTAAAAATATTAGAAAAATTTATCCCATTTGCAAATAAAATTTCAAATTACAATTAATGACTCTGATTAAATATTTTTTTCTTAATACTAATAATATTGAATAACTTATAGATTACTATAACATTTTTTAATTATTTATATTTCAAACTTTAAGATTTAAAACATCTGCATTTTATGTATAATTGTTATCTTACAATTTAAAAGAAAAAAAAAAGTATTCATGTGCAATGCATATAACAACAAATATTAGTTACCAATAAATTACAACTCACACTAAGTCGATTATGCTTATCCTTTATCATTTTCCCTTTTGGTGAAGAGCTTAACCTTTATCATTTTCATAACAAAAAAGATGAACATTGAGAGAAATCAAAGGTCAAAAGCCTTCACCTTATTCATTGTATCAATGTACGCTGCACGAACTTCAAGGTGCACCTCCTTGCTATGTTCTTTGAGGAAGGAAATGACATACCTAAATTCCAGGTTATTGTCCATCAGATTATGGAAAATATGTGCATTAGGATAAAATAAACTCAGCAAACAAATATAAGTGTGAAAGTGGACTACATTGTTAGATATATGAGGTAAATGTTGAGGCAAAATTTTATCCAACTCAGCTTACTAAATTTTATGCAAATGATATTAATGTAACCTAAAAATTTTCCAACTAATAGGATCAACCACAACCCATGTGTTCATGGGTGTGCAAGGATGCATCAGTATGGACTGCAGGCATACATGATGCATGCAATTGGTGCTTATGCACGTGTCCAGAGTCAGTTTGTGAGATCATAGATATGAATATGATACAAATTCACTCAGTGACAATACATGGTATATGCAACATGAATGCATCACTAAAAGCTTCTTATGCAGTTGAAAAGCACTAGGCCAAAAAGAGCAATAAAAGAGACAAATATAGACATTTGGGGAGTTTGGACACTCTACAATTCTTTCAGCTTGTTAAGCATCCAACTGTGAACCAACAATCTAAAACCATTTGACTATTTGTTTAGGTTGGATTAGACCATAATGTAATTTAGCATGATACCAGGTAGTCACGGGCCTTGTTTGTTAACCCAGTGAGATAGGCTTGCAATAGAAACAAGTGAAGTCAATATCACACAATACCTACACACTAAAAACATGCCAATTGGCTTTTGTTTTAATGCAATTATACGGTTTGGTGCAGTGTGATAGAGAATATTCACGGTTTTCCTTCAAATTCATATACTAAGGTAGATCTGAGCATCCTAGTGTTGATCACAATAGGAAGAATAAATGAGCCACCAACAGAATTCTTAGAAGAAGCATACTTGTATTTTAAAAGAACATTTTTTGTTGAAGAATCTGAATGTTTGTCTTTGGTTTCCTCAGTGCTTGAAGCTTTTGAACAATAAAATCAAACACCTACAGAAGGATAAACATAGATGAGAGTATTTCTTTATACTTATTATTAATAAATTTGTAGTAAATTTTGAGTTTAAAGAGCATACAACAGATCAGTACTACATGATTAATCGGCATCTTTTAACAGCTAAATACCAAATTGACATCAATATAGCACTCAGAAAACATATGACAAGATTTATTTGAAAAACATATAAATAAACTCAAAATACTGTAAATATCAATCTATGCTCAATAAAAACTGAACAAAGCATTTTATCTGGTTAAAAAGTAAGATCAGATTCCCGAAAATGCACAGCAACACATATTCCAACTCTTAGTTTTCTTAAACAAGATCAATGTTAAAGCAAATCTAAAATCTGCAGGATAAGAAGTAGGTGCTAACTTAAGATAACATGTAGGAGTTGGTATGTTTCAATAATCAGTTAACCTTCAAGTTTTATGTGAGAGAGAGCCCCACCAAGAAAAGGTAAGTGCCAATTTAAATGGCATCATGCATGGTCCTGAAGGAGCTAATCAAATTTTGCACCTGACATTGTTAACCATTAAGGGAGTTGGTATGTTTCAATAATCAGTTAACCTTCAAGTTTTATGTGAGAGAGAGCCCCACCAAGAAAAGGTAAGTGCCAATTTAAATGGCATCATGCATGGTCCTGAAGGAGCTAATCAAATTTTGCACCTGACATTGTTAACCATTAAGGGAAAACATCATTTCTAATCCAGACATGGTTATATTGAGGTGATTACAGTTTTAAATAACATATAGTTTATATTTTTCATGTTCAATGCAATGACTCTTAAAAGCATAGATGAACTAAAATAACAATTAAATTTATTTAACACCAAATCAACAACATCACAAAGTTTTGGGAACAGAACTGATTTGCATATATTATAGCACTGGTAAACTAAAAATACAGAGGAATTTTCAAAATATTGAAATTTCACTCCATGTAAGGAAAGAAGCATGGAACTATAAATAAACAAGGGAAATATATTTCGGTTTCTGATCAAGATGGTTTCTGCTACACATTAATAAACTTATACACAACACTTTTCTGTTTTCCTTTTATTATTTGGAGGGAGGTGATTTGAACCAACTTTGAGTACATGCACCTATAATTAAGCATGCTCGGTGTTAGAAGTAAATAAAGTTCAGCAACTAGAAAATCTTCCCATGGACCTCCAGACGAAAAATGTTCCATCAGTATTAATTTTTTTTAAAAATGGCCTCTATAGAATCACCACAAGCAGAATGATATGCATGATGGCAGATTGCGGGTTAAAAAACAAAGAGCCTGGATAATTTCAGTGTGGATAATTTCAGAATGATATGAATGATGTGATCTAAGAATTAAGTGAATGTTAACCTTGGATACTGCTTTCTGCCTCAATTTTTCAAGCTCAGGCTGAACATCTTTCAGTGCTTTTGAATCTTTAACCATGGGATCCGTATCAACAAACTTTAGCTTCTTGCTTAGAATGTCAAGAGTTCTCATATATTCATCATTTACCTAAAGGAATAATTGCAACATTAGTGAAAATGAAGTATAATACACTAGAATATTTAAGGACACTAATAGCTGAATTCAGAAAGACGTACAAGAGGACTAAACTAAGGAATTATTACAAGCCAAAATCAAACATAGAGCAGATACAATTACTCCGTCCAGACAAGCATCAAAAGGACATACCTCATCCAGAAAACAGATAAAGAACAACAAACAAGCCGTTTCCCTCCATGTGAGCTCAAATACATGGGTCATGTTACACCATTGTGCTCTGTTTAGAACCATCTTTTTAAAGTATGATACATGGAGGCAAGACTTCTTTTCTAGTTTGCACCTATGACTTTTCTAGTCTCCTCCTTCAGACATGGCATCCTTACTCCCACATCTTCTGACAGAGACGTTACTAGGCCTTCATTTCATATGTCCAACCAATTTAAACACATCTCCAACTTTTTTTTTCATGAATTTGAGTGATTCCCACCTTTTTCTAGGCATTCATTTAATATCACAACTACAAACGGAAAAAGAAAATATACTTGGGGATGGGCAGGTGTGTGTATCATAGAGAGAAACGGTAAAACAGTATTGTGTAAATTTCTGTTCTCTTTTTTTTTTTCCTTTCTTTTCTTTTTCATCTTAAGTAGGTGGCTTGCTATGCGGTAAAAAACCACACAATTTGCTTCATTACAAATGCTTTGGAAAGCTTACACCAGATCTAGAACTTTTCCTAACCTACATGGAGCATTCTTCAGCCCATATTTCCTAATGGAGTCTTAAAAGGATTATCCCCAAGAAAGATTAGGCAACTGAGACAACCAATAATTGCATGACAATACTGCTCTTCATAAGACAATATTCAAAGACAGTTTTGAGCAAGCCACAATGCAAGAAATATCAAAAGAAAGTTAAAATTATAATTTGCACCTTAGAGTAGATGGACAAAAGAAATCATAAATACCTCTCCATCAACAATTATGTCAACCATCCTTGGAGGGACTATAATGTCTTCAACAAATTTAGCCAGCTTTGATTCTGCCACCTGCTCCGAAAACAATAAGAATTAGCATCACCATATTGGAACCTAAAAAACTACTGTTGAATGGAAAGGAAAGACAAAAGATTTAAAGGAAGTACATTCAAGAAGACTAGTCTACTGTGTCATACCAGATGAGAGTTGAACATAGTAGCAGTAAATTTTGTTTTACTTGATTTTCAGGTTTATTTGCATTCAGTTAATACAACAACAAAGACAATAATAGCATCTTGCAGTCTGCATGTTTTTGCAATGAAGAGCACATATTGCCAACAGACTCGAATGAGATATTATAATAACCAAGTTAGAATTCTAACAAAGAACGAAGAAACTTAAATATCATTTTGCAGTCTTGCAGAAACTTTAATATGATATTCAAGTGAAGTGCAAAATGAAGGCAAAGGAACAAAGGAAAATATTGAAAAGGCTGGTCGAGTACATATAAAGGCTTTAATGATAACCATTAGTGATGAAAATATATCAACGTTCTAGAGCGAAGATGAGAGCAGGCGGAATAGACCTTTCAGACTCCAGAAGGAATTTTAGAACTTAATATCCAAACAATACAAAGACTGGTGGTTTATTTTTCCTTTTTGTTTGAATAGCTATATAAGTCTGAATCTTTCTAGTCAAAAAGGACATTAAATATTCTCTTATGGAAATATTAATATATGGTTTAAAATGAAATTAATGATATAAGAAAGAAAAGAACCTAACTATTGGCTATTAAAGGACCCTCGATGCATGAAACATGCATAGATAAACATTTGTGACTATAAATCAAAAGAAAGCACGTAGAAACAATAAAAAAATAACATATATCCTCAACCAGTTTGGACAACTGCATAAACCACACAATGCTAGTAAGATATTTCAAGGAGCATTAATAAGCATGAACTGGATTACTAATCTGAAGATCTTCCAGGTTGCACCATTCCAAAAAATGAGAGAGAAAGGAGAAGGGAACACAGGGTAAGATAAGAAAAAAAAACACAGATTTTCACATGAAAAGCACATATACCTACAAACTCTCTTCTTAAAGGTTAGTGTTCTTTTTGCAAATTTGAGGCAAGATACAAGATGACAATATTGTTCTAATGATCAAACAAGGAATTTTTTTTCTAAAGGAAGCACACCTTGCGATTCTTTAGCTTTAGACCCATATCCATAGACTTCTCTTGGAGAATTTTTATGTCTGAACTGATGGAACCAATCTCAACCTGGCACAATTTTAGAGCATATTAACTATTAAGGTCACACAAATATCGTCATAATAAACAACTCCAGTATGAATAGTGAACATCAGAGACTTGTAATGCAAATAAGAGTAGGTAAAGCTGATTTACAAGGGTATAAAAAGTTAAATAGCAAATCACGATAATATGCCCATCAAATCTGTCACAACCAAATCAAAGCATGACAAGAAGATTAAACAGATGGAGTCATTTGATTTGCCCCCTATGTTAAGTTTTAAATACATCTTAGTATATGCTTATCTTTCCTGAACTTATTTCCAGTCGATATTCACAAGTAATACTTCAAATGGCCTTCCCAATTGGAAATTAACTAAAAGCCACCTACACCATAATCTAACTAGCCAGGCAACAAGCTTGAAAGTCATTTCAAATGATGTAATAGACACCAAATCAAATCAATATTCATCTCTAGTTGTCACTTTATGCAAATGTAATTTATCACTATTTGTATATTAATTTGAACAAGTGACATCTAGTTACATACTTAAGTGTTTGAAAGTAGCTGTTTACAATCAATCTGGAAAAGTGAGAAGTTTCATTGTATTTAAAACATTCAAACTTCACACATTCATCAATTAGTTATTGACCCCGGAAAAAGGAAAGAAAAGCATATATATTTGAAAAGATGATCTAATGGTACAAATAGCAACAAAAGCCTCAATTGTATTTCAAGAACTAGCATACCTGAAATCCACTGAGAAGGGTCTCCATTTGTGACAAGATGCTATCACAATCACGAATTTGATCATGGAGGGACACTAGATTATCGCTTTCTTTTATATAATCCTGCATCACCCCAATACTTGGAACACCAATTAATAGAATGATCCTTGCCTTAGTATGCAAAAATATTGACAACAATGATGGTTCACACAAAACAAAACTATATAAAATAAGAGTGTTGAAGATAATAAAAGAGTGCTTGTGCGAAGATTGGTTCTAAACTTGAACAAATGGCTTGGAGAATAGCAACCATGCAACATACAACACAAATAGCCTCCAAAGAAATAATGTGCGCTAGACTTCTAACTAGCACTTCTTTGTTACATGTTATAAGCATGGCTAAGCAAAAACAACAAAAGAAACACAGTTAATGTACGGCCCAAACATTAGATGCTCTAGCAACAATATACCATACCCAATGTATGCAATGAGACAGATTATAAGTAATTACAAACCTGAATTGAATCCAACTCAACTTTGCGCAGGTTGTGCTCAACCCCCTTTGTGTACTCCCTTAACTTTATACCTTTAGACAATATGTTCGCAACCACCTACATCAAATATGTGGGTAAAAACATATAAGCCTCTACAGCTTAAGAAATAAAACTTTTCCTTTTGAATCATTAAATGTGTGGTCTAACGATAGCCTAAAAACATTTGGTATGAAAGCAACCAATATCTACTTACATCATCATTTTTGCATTCTTCCAACTCTTCCTGAAGCCCCTCCAGCGATATATCATCACTACAAACAAGAAAAATTAAATTAAAACCTTAACTAGCCTATGAATAAAGAAGTCATTTTGTTTTCAGATTCAAGAGTTGTAAGAAGTTAAATCCCTAAAAAGAACCTGCTGGCATCTTCCTCAACAATCAAGTCTCCAACAAATGCCCCAAAATCAAACACATTTTTGGGGGTTTCAGATGGGTGATTCTGAAAAGAGAGATAAAGATAGAATTGTAATGCTAACATATCAATGACAACAATAAAACCTGAAATCTCAAGCAAATTGCATCCTTAAAAAATATACCGCATTATTTGCTGCAACCTCGGTCATGTTTTCCGACACTCAATAGCTCAGTAGCTACCCTCTAACTGAAATAAAATTAAATACAGCCAATATCAGTTTCTTCCCTGTTTTTAACCAACAACAAAAAAAGGAAGATTTGAAATTTGACTCGATGCGTTAGATTCGGATCTTGAGTAGCTAACAAATCAAGGAAATATGCATAATTCAATTATAATTATAAAATTTTGTAAACCCGAAAGAAACACAACAGATCTAAGAAGAGAAAAAATCGAATACCAGGCCCGTACCTCATCAAAGATTCAGATTCTAAGCGAAAACGAATGCATTTCCTGCTTCGTAGAAGCCAAAGCAAAAGAGTAGCAACCGCGGGTGACCCGATCTCCCTTTTTCCCTCGTTTTATGTGCAGCTTGGGTCCGGTTAGGAACGGTGGTGGAGATCAAATTCGTTATTATATCAGATACGCGATTTAAAATTGGCAATCAGTTTTCTAAACTAAAAAAAAGACCATCAGAGAGTTTACTCACAGAAAAAAAAAGTTACGTGAAATAAAAATTATAATTATTTTTGGGCAAAGTTATAACCAGTGGGAATCGAACTCACGCCTCATTCGACATGAGGTTTAAAGTTTTTTAAATAAAAAATGATACTAACACTAATAATTTAGTCTTGTTTTCCTTAAAATTTTACTCAAAACATCATACCAACTAATAAAAAATAAGGGAAACTAAGCTATTGAGTTTTATTTAGGTTTGGACAAGCATGGTTGTTAGTGTATGAGGACGTTGGTTTTGAGTGTATTGAAACGCATTATCTTTTATTTAAGGATTTGGGAGAGATTATATCTAATTCTAGACATTGCATTACAAAATAGATATGATAAAAGAACTTACAATGAGATTAATATTATAAAAAATTAAAATTAAATTTTAGAACTAGAGTAAAAATGATAAACCTATAACATTGAATTAGACAATAACGGATATAATCAAATAAAACCTAATTTAATTGTGAAAGTATTTAAAAGTTTTTTTTAAATAGAAAGATTAATTTGTTTCAGCACGCAAGAGATCACATCCTCCTATACTAGCAACAATGTAAATATCAACCGAACTAAGATTCAATTAACACAATTCATAAACTTGTACAACTTCTAATGTATTGAATCATATCCCTTTATAAGGTTAGTGTGAAGTGCTAAATTTATAAATCTATGTTATAATAAAATTCCACATCAACTTAATCAATAAAAATACTTAAATTTAAATTACAATCTTAATAAAAATCATAATAAATGATATTTATTACGACTTAGATTATATTGACCGTCCATTTCACCCATCTAATAGAGGAGATGTATATGCAACAAATCCTGGCTTTTAACAACATGATGAGAATGGTAATGAACTAGTGTGCATCTTTATATGGTATTTGACAAGTGTCTCGAACTTGGTTTCAGTAAGCTCAAAGATCATTTGTATCTCTTTTTTTATACAATAGATTGATTCGAGTGTAGTGGTGATTATGATTTGTGTCGATGATATCGTTGTTAGGGGCAACAATCTTGAGATTAAAATATTGTTATCAATGTGATCAATTTTATGAAAAATACTTTTAACTATAATCCCATTTTATCTCCCCTAATTAATGAATGCAAGATACTCTTATATACCATGAGTTTTAGTTCCTTGAAACATGTTTTTTGTGAAAGGAACAAATACGCGTTTTAATTAATAAATTCTAAGTTTTAATTGAATTTGTTTATCCAGGGTGTAAGGAAGATAAAGAAAATAAAGAGTGTTTTTGGATTAATTACATATAGGTCCTTAGGCTTTAGTTAAAAAGTAAAAAAATTCATCTGTCTTCATTCAATTGGCTAGATTGAGGGAATTTTGTAACTAGTTTTAATAATTATTTTAATTAAAGTGATCAAATTGAGAAAAGTAATTTTAGAGTGATCAAAATAGGACAAACATTTTTTTAGAGTGACCTTTGGTGTAGTTTATCCAAATAGAAATATGAATTTTTTGTTTTTTAAAAACATTTTCTCTGTTTTTTATTTGTTTATTGGATTAAAAATGAAAATAAAAGAAAAAGGAAAAATGAAAATAAAAAGCCCCGTAATTTTCCATCTGAAAATCTTCTTTGGGAATAAAGACTGAAACTTGAAAAACTGGAGAACAAGGAGAAACAAGAAAAAACAAAAGAAAACTCAAAAATCAGAAAGATTATTTGAAAGGAAATTTTAGAGCTACGTTATTCTTAGGTAAAAATGAACTCCAGCAACAGCAATAATGGTCAAAGCAACAGCGGTAAGAGCAGCAATTTCGATAATTTAAACCAAGATCTCGGTTTACACTTCTTGGAGTTGGCTCGGATCGGCTCGTCTAAGGCTCCGGTCGAGATGGAGGAGGATGAGGAGGAGGCACCCAAAGAGCTCAACACAATAAATAGCTCAGGAGGGTTCTTGGTTGTGGCGCCTGATAAGTTGTCGGTGAAGTATACGAGCGTAAGCCTCCATGGCCACGACGTTGGTGTGGTTCAAGCCGATAAGCCGGCTCCAATGAGGCGTCTGCTTTATTACTTCGAGATTTATGTGAAGGACGCTGGGGCTAAGGGACAGATTGCTATTGGGTTCACCAATGAAGGCTTCAAGATGCGAAGGCAACCAGGGTAATCTAGGGCTTTTTTTTTCTTAGTTTCTAGATACTGCTGTTAAATACGAG
The DNA here is from genome assembly GCA_005610355.1 of Gossypioides kirkii. NCBI lineage: Eukaryota > Viridiplantae > Streptophyta > Magnoliopsida > Malvales > Malvaceae > Gossypioides > Gossypioides kirkii. Next base: position 19,561,131 of record CP032247.1, on the reverse strand, counting down.
TTTTAATTGGGGTACTTGGTGTTTATTATAGTTCAAAGTTAGAGTTTGGTTTTGTTCATTTGAATTAGTTTGCGTTTGGTTGATGAAATGAAAAGTAATTAGTGGATAGAGTGAGAATTAATTTCTTTTGATGATTTCTTGTTTTATTTGTTGAACCTTTTTTTGGCTTCAATAAGAATTGAGGGGCAAGAAAATGTTTTCACTACTTTATGTCTAAGTTTATTAGGTGCAACTTAGAAAAACATTAAACTTTTACTTCGTAGTCATTCTTTTTTCTTTTCCCTCATTCTTGTTACAGTTTAACAGTATGTATGATTGTGTATAGCTGCTTGAGAATGGAAAGCAATGCATAAGAAGATTAAATCCAGGGCAGTGTCTTGTCTCATTCCTTGTGCTTCGAACTGTTTGTTTTTTAGTCTGGAAAAAGAGCGAAAAGGAAACATAGTCAGTCTTAGTGGAAGTGAAAAGGTGGTGCCTTGCTGCATAAAGAAAGAGAACTGATCTTGTGTTTGAGGGATTTTCCATTTTTGTTCATTCAGTTCAGTTAGTTTATATCTCTTTTTCATGAGAGATTATGGAGAATCTCCTATGTAAAAGAAATAATCTTGTGTTGAGGGTTTCTATTTTTGTTCATTCAGTTCAATTGGGTTTATGTCTCGTTTTGGTGAAGGTTGAGTATTTAGAGAACTGAGAAAAGAAAAAACAAGGGAATGGGTTTTCTTTTCTAACATTTCCAGCAACACAAGCTTTTCTAAGCATAATGAAATCAGGATGACAGCTTTTATTTCAGTTTTTCTGGTTGGGATTTGTCAATTTTCTGAGAATCTGTCGGAAAATAAGAAATATTTTATTTGTCTTAAATTCTTATATGTACATATGAATATTAATGTATCCTTATCTATGGCAGGTGGGAAGTAAACAGTTGCGGGTATCACGGGGATGATGGATTGCTATACCGTGGGCAAGGGAAGGGAGATGCTTTTGGCCCAACATATACAACAGGAGATACGGTTGGTGGTGGCATCAACTATGCTTCACAGGAATTCTTTTTCACGTTAGTACAGTTGTTTATCATGTGCTGTATTAGGAGCACTTGTGGCTCGAGTGTCTATGCTGCTTACGTGTGAATTTCTATTCATTATGAAGATTCTCATGATTTTGTATGCTCATATGTTGATGCCAGTAAAAATGGGGCAATAGTAGGAACTGTTAGCAAGGAAAAGGAAATGAAGGGACGCTTATTTCCCACAATTGCTGTTCACAGCCAAAATGAGGAGTATGTTTACCTTCTTTTTTGTGTATTTATATGAATTCTCTCATTTTATATGTTGTTACAAGGCACCCATATGCATTCGGTGAAGCATAGGAATAATGGATATATCATTTCTTTACATTCCTTACTCTTTAGTTGCATTTAATTGCTACATTGGGGTTCCTCTACAATGAACGTGCAGTGTGTTAGTTATGACACCCTTGTTTCTGGCATTTTCCAACATATTGTCTGGCCTTGTAAAATTACTTTGAGCTGTAAAGTAAGCTAAAAGTTGCTTGAGGTTGTTAAAGCTTATTTCATGGTAGTGACAGTTCAAAAGGCAGTTTATACAACTCTAAGCTGGTGAAGTAACATTTTAAGCTGGGTGATTGGTGCCTTGGTTGTTAAATGCACCTAAAACACAATTATGACATATCTTATCTACTTCGAATTTTCCTTACTACTTGCTTCGATATTTGTTACACAGTTTCATCACTACGCAAGTTGTTATGGTTAAAGTGGTAATGATTTCAAGTTGTTCTCATTTGTTTTTATTTGAAAATGCGCAGGGTTCATGTCAACTTTGGGCAAAAGAAGTTTGCTTTTGATGTGAAGGCAAGTAATACTTTCTTTTTCTGCATATGTGTATGGTATCCTTAGTTTCAGTATATCTTGGTTACCTCAATCTGTCATATTAAGTGGCTTCTTGAATCTTGCTTTGCTGTATATAATATTTGATGCCATATATCAGGGATATGAAGCTCAAGAAAGGTTGAAGCAGCAGATGACTATTGAAAAGATATCTCTACCACCTAATATTAGTTATGGGTATTTTTTTTCCCTTTTGCCACTGTGTTTTCTGTTCTGTTGTTTACATGTCTGTCCAATGTGATTACCTATTGGATGATTTGATGTTTGCAGTTAAAGAAGTATCTGAATTATTTGAATCTAGGCTACTGTTTTTATAATATAACAATTGCTGTACTGTGGAAACCTTTGGTCTAGGCAACGGCGATAATACTAATTGCAAGCTGTTGGTTCTTGATAATTGGTCTAGGCAACGGTGATAATACTAATTGCAATGCCTTGTGTAAAAAGGCAGTGCAGAACTTTGAAAAGGTTTTGAAGCACCAGAAGCAGTATGAGTATAAGATAAAAATATTTAACACTTGAAGATACAGTGTCATGCTAAATCTAGAAAATAAAAGCACATGCATGCAAGTTACATGTAGTCCTGAACTCGAAGTTCAAAATAAAGAGTCTTCATTGTAGAGCTGTTGATGTTGTCTGCCACTCGTTGGATGGGTTTAAAAGTCAACCTGATACCTTATTGCCCTATCACACTAGACTTAATAAGTAGTGTAATATGATGTATTTGTATATTTAATGTATATATTTTTATCATGTTCAACAGACTTGTTCGTTCCTACTTGCTACATTATGGCTATGAAGATACACTCAATTCATTTGATCTGGCTAGTAAAAGCACTATCCCTCCTATCTGTATAGCTCAAGAAAATGGCTTTGATGAGCAGGGTGTTGTGTATGCACTAAATCAGAGAAAGACTGTACGACAGGTATAGTTCGACAATTCGCATTTTTATGTTACCGTTATTAGTTATGCATTTTTCTTCTGGCAGTTCTGAGCTATTCATGTTATTTTCTCTTTTTTGCCTATCTATCTTTTTTGAAGATAAGAGTATTCAGTTCTGAATATTTGGAACTTTATATCCATTATTCTTTTCTTTTGACTGTTCTAGTTAAATTAAAGATTTTGTATTTTTCTTGCCGGTGAAGCTAATCAGGAATGGCGAGATTGATGCAGCTATGAACAAACTCTGTGATTGGTATCCCCACATTGTTCAGGTGTGTACACAATTTGTCTACTATTGTTATTATAAATAGACTGTCAGAAGAGGACCAAATTATGTTGTCAGTTGGTACACATCGGTAAAGCATGTATGTTTTCCTTTAACATTATTCTAGAAAAATTAGTTCTGTTATGGCATCCTTCCCTCTCTTAATTCTTTCCTTTGTGGTTCCATCAATTTTTCTTCAGTTTATTCTGATTGTTCTTTATCAAATCTATGCCCATTGGGACCTTAAGCTGACCTGCTTGGGATTTAGAAGTTTTGTCAATGAGATGGGCTTCATTTGTTGCTATCAGGTCTGACATGCATTCTGGACCTGGGGGCTAGGGCTTAGAGCTAGATTCCAGCAAGGCTAGTTCGATCCCAGCACTTGCAAATTCCCGTTTCCCAATTCCACCTCGACATTCCCTCTACTTTTATAATTCTATTAATTCTCTCTTTCTCTCTGGATTATATGCTATTTAAGGATGTATAAACTCTGGCAGTTTACACCAGGAATTCAGCAGAACATATTAATGTTCATGTCATTAACCCTGGAAGAAAACAGAGAGGGATGAATTGCATATTATTCTACTTTCAATGGGATTACATTGAAAACTCCTAATTTCTCTCCTTTGGCCTTTAAGGTTGCCTGGATATTAAGTCACAACATTTATGATTTTCCTTGTCTTGTAGCTTGCTACTAATTGTATGTTACATTAGCTAAAAATTTTGTGATTGTTTCTTCTTGCACATAAATTTTAAGTGGTAAGAGAACTGTTATGGAGCGAATTTAGTTGTGCTGGGGCAAGATTTTATTTCTGCTTGGTCATTATTCCATTAACTTGATATGGTTAGACTGTTCTGGATTGATGCATAATGTTATGTCTACTTACATGCAGGACGACAAATCAGCTGCATGCTTTCTGCTGCACTGCCAAAAATTTATTGAATTGATCCGGGTATGTATTCTTTCCTGTATATCTTTCATTTTTACTTAAAAGTATTGATTACAGAAAAGCACAGATTCCTCAGGTTTTAACATCTGATGGAAAGTAGTTTAGTGGTGATACATTGTCGTCTATTTCAAATTTTATTCTAACCTGACTTCTAGTTTTCAATAGGTTAGAGACATTCTGAATAGCTACAAGAAATTCCATAAATAATTTGGTCTAACCTGATTGTCTCCCTCCTTCTGTGTGGGCTCAATCCAACATTAAAACAAATGTTCTTAAGCAGTAAGCTCCAGAATCAAATAACATAATAAGTGCACAAAGAAGCAAACATGAAAGCTGACATCATATAAAAAAGGCTTAATGAAAAATTTGGCACTAATGTTTTTCATCTTTTGTCAAAATGGCCCTAATTGTATTTTTGAGCCTTTTTTGGCCATCAACCTTTGTTTTTTTTTTTTCAATCTGCTTTTTTTCTAACAGATTTAATGAAAATACCTTTAAAAAAGTCAACGGGGATGATGTGAAATTTCATATGTGGAATTTTTTAATGAGATGTAATTTATTACTTAGATAACTCAATAAGATAATTACATGTGGAAAATAATAAAATAATATATTAAATTAAAAAATAACTTAATTTAAAGAAAATAAATGTAATTATCTTTAAAAAAATTAACTCAGTAGAAAAACTTCTCAGTAAACAAACGTATGAAATATTAATACCTTTTGAAAGAAAAGAAAGATTGAAACTTTAAATTTATTCATTAAATCTGTTAGAAAAAGCAGATTGAAAAAAAAAATGTTGATGGCCAAAAAGGCTCAAAAATACAATTAGGGCCATTTTGACAAATCATGCAAACGTTAGTGGCCAAATTTGTCATTAAGCCTATAAAAAATTGGGGTAACCTAACTTAAAAGTTAGAACTAATAGGTAAATGCGAAATAGATAGGTGTCTGTAATAAAAATTGACATTGTATGTCTGGGGGCCTTGCAGTTCTGTTGTTAATCATGTAATAAGTTTCTTACTCTTGTTTGAAGTATATGCTGCATGATAGGCTAATTAAAATTGGTCATAAAAGTTATTCTCCACAACGACAGTCTATAATAAAAACATTGTGTGGCTTCTTTGATCTAATTTCCCAAAGAGACCTGAAGTTGTGGGCATATTGCTAGCATGGGTAATAACCTTGCATGGCTAGATACCACCAAAACTGAATAAAAAGAAAAAAGCAAAAAAAAAAAATCTGCATGTTTATGACCTTTGGATATTGATTCCAGAACTACATAGCTTATCCTTGTGTGTTTTTTATTGTATATCCGTAAACAGTATATCAGTATTGTTTATCCTTTATTTATTGGTGATATGGATGGATAAAGATGCCATATTTGTTTGTAGGTTGGAGCACTGGAAGAGGCTGTCAAGCATGGAAGGATTGAATTATATAAATTTTTTGGGTCGGCCGAAGCTGATGATCCATTTGACGATTTAGTGCAGGTAGTAAGAGAATTCTTTTCTTTAACTTTTCAATGATATTGGGTATGTGCTAGTATTTGCTTTACTTTTAGCTTATGTTAACTCAGCTGATCAGCGTTTTTAGTTCATCATAACTGCAAACACAAGCTGATATAATTTGTTTTTTCCAGTTCAGTGCATAGTTTTAGGAAAATTAAGATTCAAGACTGCCTTTTCCCATTGCACTCGCTTTTAGGCAAATTTGACAAGCATTTAGTCTGGTGTGCATGTCTAGTTTCTTGAAGACACCCATGTTTGACATATGCCCAAATGCGACACTTACATAGGAAAATTAGAGCCAGATCCTTGTGTATTTTAGCTGCATCCGAAGCTAATATTTTAAGTTGGTTTTCATGTTAGAAATGTGTTGCTCTGCTGGCATATGAACATCCACAGGAATCCCCTGTTGGATATCTTCTTGAAGAGTCACATCGAGATGTTGTGGCGGACACAGTTAATGCAATGATATTGTCAACAAATCCCAAAATGAAAGACGTGCATGGCTGCATACAATCCTATCTTGAGAGACTACTCCGGCAGCTAACAGCATGTTGTTTGGAGAGAAGGTCAGCAAATGGCGGTCAGGGTGAAGCTTTCCATTTGCATCGGCTTCTTAACAGCAGTAGAGAGACATAAGTGGTAGCTGACATATGTGTAAATTTGCATCCCTCAGCTGTTCTTTAAATTTCTTTTATGTCCATATCATCAGTAGCTTCATAAGAATTTCTAAGTGATTTTATTGGTTATAGAGAGTAGAGCACCCCCTTCCCCTTAGGGTTCCTAACCAAAAAAAAAAAAAAAAAAATATATATATATATATATATATATATATATATATATAATATTTTTCTAAAGATGGGGTGTTTCTCCGTATGCTTGTAAGCTTTTCTTCACAAACTTAAATGCAAAAGTTTCAAAATCTTCTGAATCCAGATGAGGTTCGCTTGAATGATATACATTTTTCATTTGCGTATTCGGTAGGTTACTATCATATATATTAGTAGTTGGTACATTGACAGTGTAGTTTTTATTTCACAAGCAATTTTAAAATATCTATTGATATATTGTGCCAAAATTCAAGGTAAGTTCTCTTCATAGTCTTTAATGCTTAATCATAGCCAATGTTAGCTTCTCTTCATAAGTGTAAATATCTACATTTTACAGAAAAAGCCGATAATCAATTCATCCGCTCCATCCACCCTAAATAGTGAATATAATATTCGAATCCGCACTATTTGCAGATATCCGAATTCATCTACATTTTGTGGCATTAAGCCTTTAAAGCCAAACCCCAACATCAAAAATAGGGATAACTTATGCTTTCTTCTGAAAAGCTCTCCTCTTTTTCTTCCACCTCACGTTTGCCAATTTTTCGGATTTCCATCGTCTAAATTTTTCTCGACAGCGCAGCCAATTGGAATAATCTTTTCCTTGCTTGCACTCTATGAAGTCTGCTAAGTCCGCAACGGCAGATGAGTCCCGGGAGCCTTCTAATACGCATTGCAGAAAAATCTCACCATTACAGGTTTCCCCGGTTCTCTCTTCTATGCTGAGAGCTGATTCAACATGATTCAGCACATGGTTTTTTTCTGAACTTCCTGGTTCCTGCTCTTGACCTCTGTTTTTAGAGCTTGTTTGAGATCTAGTTCTGCAACTATAAATAAAAATGAGAATGAGATTTTCTTACTATAGACACTACTGGACTCTAAATCTATGTTACTAAGACTACAATGTGTATAGTATGGACATATGTCTGATAAGTATTCCCTTATCTATGTCGGAATATGTGTCATAGACGAATATGAAAGCATAAATAGGCTCAGTTAGGCACTTGGCATTATCAGCAGGAACTTTTTATAAGATGAACACAAAAAATGTCACCTACCCCAAGTACAGTGTCTGAATTTTCTGAAATTTTAGTGCAACGGCATGGCTAGATTTTCGATCCGCAAGCAACTGTATCATCATTTGCAATTATTTTCATAAGGAAAAGAAATAACGAGCTTCACAAATGACAAACAAGAAAAAGAAAACCTCACCTCTCTAGCATTATGGGAAGGTTCTGGTTTTCTGACTTCAACATGAGATTCACGCAATGGTGATTTTATCCTTGAATCTAACATGGATCTGAATGCATATAGATCTCCCGCTTCGTAAACAAATAGTTTCAACAGTATTACCAATGCAAATATGCAGTTCTTAACTAGAAAATCAAGTCCACTAGCATAACTCAGTGACAACAAGCCTGACAAATGAAAAAACATCCACTTCGATTTCTTATGCCTTGGCTGAATTTCCATCATGTCATGTAAGAACTTTTGAACTGGTAGACGTATACTGAACTGTTCAAAACAATTAAAAGCAGAGGCCAAAAAATCGTACTCCTTATTTAATGCAACATTTTCCAATGTTTTCAATGACCCTGAATTTCTGCCTTGTGTTAGAATCCTTATAGCTTGTAACATTGCAGAACTCATTAGCTTCAAAATGGATGCAAGAAGACAAATATCTTGAGGGCTAGTATCTTCCTTTTTATGCAGTAGAGTGTCATCAACATCATCAGAAGAACCCCTTAGTGTAATACAGCTTATGATTGATAGAATTTCATCTCTACAGGATTCCTCAACGATAAGAAGGCTCTCTTTTGTGTATGCAACAGACGCGGCCACCAGCTCAGACCTTTCTTTTAGTAAAGTGCTGCTTAAATATGAATTGCATAAGTTATCAGATTTTGTGATCAAATTATGAATTTTCTCTTTTGTAGCTGGCAGAAGACAAGACTCAAAATCCACCTGACTGTAATTTGCACGAAAATGTGATTTCACAAAAGAATCATTGTCGACTATGGGGTAGCCTTTCATTTGCAAATTGGACATGTGTCTGGTGTACAAGGCAACAGACCTTTCAAATGCTGATAGGTATGCTCTCAGTTCACAGCTTGGAATCAAATGCTCAGAAGACATGCTAATTCCAATGACCTCGGAAACCAATAAAATCAGGTATGCCTGAAACATTTTGGGCGCAGACAACATGATCGGGTTAAGCAACAATGACAAGACTGTAGTCAAAGTCATTTCAGGAACTCTGAAGTTATTGTCAGGAAGCCAAAATAATCTATTAAGGAAATTCTTAAATACTTGGTCATCAGAAATGGAGACTATAAAGTGAGCAGAAAGAACCTCCAGCACACTTCCAATATTACCATGGCCAAAGTGACGTATGAATACAAATTCATTCCCGCACGAGAGAGAGTCAACAAGTAAAAGGTATTGCCTCACTGGTTCATGCATCAGAAGCTCATCTGCGAATACCTACATATGGTACTTTTAGTATTATGTCCCTCTTTTCCTGCTTAAGTATATCCAGATAGTAACTTTTTCATGGAAGCAACCTAACTATCAAAAACTATATATGATGAGAATAAAGTCACTTTTAAAGAGCATAAATGAATCCCAGAAACCTAAAAGACGAGGCTATCATTTAGTTTGAAAAGTTGCCATATTTTTTTAGAACAAAGTGCCACCAATATAGAAGAACACAAAAATTATAGCCATATGCATGGCAGAGTAATATCAGCAATCCATGAGGACAAATCACAGTTCAATGCAGAGACCAAGAACAGGATCATGTCCAAAATCATTGACAAAGAATAATACAAGCCTCATGATATTAAGTGAATATCATGGCTAAACCAAAAGGCAGCTTAATAAAGCAATCCATAGCAAAATCTAAAACTTAAGGACCTACGGATGATAACTTCACACTATGCAAAAACAAAGAAATTTTCAAAGAATCTATCTAGCCAGGCTACCAACTTTTCCCTATGAGTTTTCCTGAATCAAAAATAAAAATTTGTTCATTTAACTCGATGGTTTGTAACATATAAAACCTAGTTGAATGAACTTATGTAATCAAAAGGCACTAACATTACATGCAATTGAATTATTGGATTTTGAATCAAAGCATATGCAAAATTACCTCAAGCGCAGCACATAAAATGGCCTGAAATGGATTAGAAAGTTCCGTGAAACTTAACGAAGTTACGGGAGTAACCAAGTGCTCAGCAAGAAGAGTAGCGCCGCCATTCCCAACATACATACATTCACGCGAAACCTCCTTCTCGAAACTACTACAAGGTTTCTCATTCTCTCCGTTTAACTCCACAGAAACACATTTCCTTAGTATCCCTAAAAGAATTCGACCTTTTTCGACAAGAAGCCTCTGATCCAACACAAGCAATTTGAAAACAACAATGCAGCATCTCAAAAGCAAGGTTAGCTCTTTAATGGCAACTTTAACATTGACATGGAAAATAGAATGCGAGTGCTGAACCGGGTGAGCAGAAACATCATCCAAAGCAGAGAACAATTCATCGAACCTGGCATTGAGTTTACAGAACAAGACATCCGACATTTGATGAACATCTTTGAACTTGAGTTTGAACTCGTTGAAACTGAATTGGGTTTCCGAGAAATTCGAATTGGATTCAGAATCAGAGCAACATAAAGTAAGCAGAAGCAAATACAAGCCTTCCATTGTTTCTGGTTTTAGACCCTAAAATCAACCAAATTAAAATCGGTAAAATGAAAATTTAAAAGGATTGAAGAGAAAAAAAAATTGGGAAGGGGAAAGGGTACCTGAGGAGAAGAAAGGCAGGAGATTAGGGTTTGGAAGTTGAAAGAAGTGGGGTTCTTCACATGCTTCTTGGTCCTGCTGCTTCTCATCGAAGCCATTTCTTCGACTGTTAATGAACCCAAAATTCAACACAGAGGAATGACTCGTCGGTTGGATCAATTGGAGCGGGAACCAATTTATTTGGTTTTTAATCATATAAATAACTAAAATATTGGCAAATTAATTCGAATCTGTAAATTCGACCAATATATATATATTTTTTAGAATTGTATTTATTATGATTTTTCATTTGTTAAAATTAATTCACAACCTTATTTCATTCGAAAAAAAATTAAATTGTTCAAAAAATAGAAGTATGGAGACTAGTTTAACAAATTTAAAAATATACAAAAATTACATTAAAAGAAAAACAGAAAGGACAAATGAAAAACATAAAAAAAATTACATTAAAAAGAATGGAGAAAGGAGGAAAACAAAGGGAGAACTGAGAAGTAGAACAGAATGAAAAATAAATAAAGTTAAAAAATAACATGAAAAATTAAATTGTTCAAAACAAAAAATATAAAGATGAATTGTATAAATTAATCTTAAATTTTTGTTTGAAATGATGATTTAATGTGTCACGTCATCTTATCATTACACCATTAACGGTAATTAACGTCTCATTGATTAAAATGTTACAACGCAATAACGTAAATGACTAAAACATAACATTTCAAGAACCCAACGAGTGGCTCTAGTGGTTAAGAGGATGTTGTACATCTTAGGAGACCCGGATTCAAGCACCAGTGTGTGCAAGGTGTGTGTGTGCATTGTCAAAGGGTTAAGAAAATATGAACATATACTACATATAATACACCAGTATATTAAAAAAATATTATATTTTAAACATAAGTGACTACAATGTAACATGTGATAAACAAAACTGATTATTTTGATAGTTTACTAAATTTTGTAACGAATTAAGTTTATCTATTTTTTCAAATTTCAAATTTTAGTTACAATTTTTTAAGGTAATTATATTTTTTAATAAATTTGTTGGTGGTGATTTTTTGAAATAAAAAAGTCACTTGGGTAAAGTACAAAAATAGACACTAAACTATCGACTTCGTTCTATTTTGGTCACTCAAGTACTGTTTTTTTTATTCAATTAACTTTTCGAAATCAAATATTTTAATTTTTCTATTGGTTTAATAACAAATTAAGCCCTTTAATATTTATACATTCTATCAATTTGATCTTAAATATAAAAAACAACAAATTTAACTTTCATATTTACAAAATTTATTTATTTAATTCAAATTCTAAAATTTTCAATAAATTTAGTTCTCAAGCATTTACACAAACGTGGTTTTCTATTGCTTTATTTGCTGGTAGCTTTTACCCCGTTATGTTTGATACGTTAACGGTGTGATTTGAGTTCTGCTTTATTTTTTTTAGACAATGAAAACTTGATACAAGTATTATTTATTTTTTTGTATGACTTGATTTTACATTAAGCGTGTATATCGTGTCTTTGATTGTAATTTTTATTGAGCTTATTAATATTTCTGCGATCTTTTATATATTTTTTATATTGATGTCAAAATCAATAAAATGTTACGTTGGAAAAAAAATAGTGACAAATGTGTTGTTGATTGGGGATAAAAAGTTAGTGCTTTTATGCCCAAGTAGGGAGGAAAGAGGTAAATTAGACTGTTTATAGTATTACGTTTTACCGTTGCACACCTTTCTCTTACATTAACAGATCCCTGAGGACTATTGAACAATAAATAAATAAAAACAGATCCCTAAGGACATTATGAAAAAATTAAAAGGGGAAACCACTTACAAGTTTCCAAAAATTTGATAGAAAATGAATCTGAGAGCACCAATTCTAGAGGTTATCTATTCATTGTTGTTAACAATTAGGAGTGTAAACGAACAGAACGTTCAATGAACTGTTCGTATAACGTTCGTTTACTAAGTTAAATAAACGAGTATGAACAGAATTTTCATATTCGTTTAATAAACGACCGAACACGAACAGGAGTGTGTTCGATTCGTTTATATTCAGGAACAAGCTTATTTAAAAGCTCGTTTATTTATTAATGTTATTTTATTATAAAAATATTAAAATAATATTTGTGTATGTATTTATTTATTGCTTATTTTTTTTATTATTTATTAACATTGTTCGTGAACATGTTCAATTATATGTTCATGAACATGTTCGATTAAGTTAAATGAACATGTTCGTGAACATTAAACAAATGAACACGAACACACATAATTTTAAATAAACGAACATGAACAAAAAAAATTGAAATTTTTAACGGACACGAACAAACTTAAAAATAAACGAACAAACATAAACATGGATTTATTCGTTCAAGTTCAATTCATTTACAACCCTATTAATAATTACTTCACTCACAACCCCACGTACTTGTTGAAGTGTATCAGAAAGGAAACTACTGAACAATGGGACAAGTTACTCTCAAGATGAATATGTTTATGTTCCATGTATGTCCATAATGGAAAAATCAACTATTCACATCTTCTTATAAACATCAATGGTCAACATTTTGACCAATCTAGAATTTATTTAAAAATCTTAGAATGTGGTTCCGTCTAAGTTAAATTAATTGAATTTTCTAGAATTTGAAGTAAAATGATAAATTTTATAAAATATTAAGGGTTAAATTTATTATTAGACCAATAAAAAAAAGGCTCAATCAATTTCCAATTACTCATCTAATGACAACTAATAGGAAGGTGACTATAATATTTAATTTTAAAAAATTAGTGACTAAATCAAATAATAATAATTGACTAACCAAAATATAATGAAGTCAATAATTTAATGACCAGTTTTTTACTTTACCCATAAAAATTATCCTAAATTTAAAAATACCGAATCTACTTTGAACATTCTATTTTATATAAATACCTTTAACCCTTTTCAATATTTTTGGTTTCGCCTTGCAAGTGCTTAAATATAAATATAGATTATCATCATCAAATTTTTTGTATTTTTAGGAATATTGATTAAATGAATCATTTGAAAAAAAAATCATGACTCACTATTTGAAAAAAAAATTCTGGCAGCCAATTTATAAGTTCCATATTATATAAATCATAAGCGCTTATTTTGGTTTAAATTTCATAATGTTTAGATTTTATTCAGAATTATTTTGATTTAAATTGTACTTTATAATAATACATTTTGCTTGTAGTGATTTAAATTATATATATATATTATCAAATTTACATTTTACCCCTCCAAATAAAACAAAATCAAGACCCTAATTAAACAAATTGAATTTCTTACATCGAATCACTTGTTTATTTGGATTTCTCGCAAAATAAAATTCAATAATAATATTTAAAAAATTGTCTTGAAGAAATTTAAAATGATATCAAGATGTCGATTAAATCTTAATTCAATTGATATAGATACTGTTGCTAATGCAGAAAGATATGAGTTCAATAGACACTAAAATATATTATTTTTTTATTTATGAGTTGAAGAAAGTAAATATAAAAATTCCAAAATATCATTTAAGTAAATAATTTCATTAAAAAAAAAAAAAAAAAAAGAAAGGCATAAAAATACTTCAGAGCAAACATTAAAAAATCTTGGGCTGAATGACTTAGAGCCCAATAAGTAATTGTGTTTTTTTTTTTCTTTTTTGGTCAAAAAATTAATGGGTTAAAGAAAAAAGCTGAGATTAAGGCGTTGGCTGAAATGGGACAATACAAGGTTTTTGAGAATAAAATTTTTAATTTTGATCTCCCAACAATTTGAAATTTTTATTTTGGCCCTATTTTAAATTATTGGCTTTGTCTATGAGTCTTATTTTTAACTTGTTTCGTTTTAATGATTTTAAAATTAAAAGTTCTTATTTTAATATTTTATTATTTTGTCTAAACAAAAACAGTATAAATACAAAAAGAAAATGTAGAAAACTTAAAATTCTCCTAAACAATTTACATCACAATGAGTTAGTGACTAAAAGAATCTAATAAATCAATAGTATAAAGAGAAAAAGGTAAAAAATGTTAGGCTGAAATCTGAATAGCTAAGAGCCCAATAAATAATTATTGACTTTTTTTTTTCTGACAAATATTTTTCTTTTATAATTAAGAAAGGAGAATGAAATCATTTGGGATTAAATTGCTTTTATATCTGTATATATTATTTTGATTTGTTTATGAGTTTTTAACTGTAATCTAAAATTTTATTTTTTATTTACTATAGTAAATTTAATAATTTATGTATTCGTTTTGCAATTTACTTCTTATATTTATTATTTTATGTATTACATTTTATATCATATTTTATTCGTGGATTTTTTACTCTAATAATATAAAAATATTTAATTATTAAATTAAGATAAATTAAAAATTAATTACGAAATCACTCTTCCCAATCATGTTGTCATTATTATAGTTTTGAAAAAAAAATTGTACTATCATTATGTTAGGTAGTATCAGTATGTATAATTTGAAGAAATATTCGTATTTCTTTGAATATATCGAAATTAAAAAATTATATTTTTTAATAGTATCAGCAATCATGTTACGCGGCACCAAAAATAGTTTTTAATATTTTTTTAATGTTTGTTACTTTTAAGCTTTTTTCTCTTTCTTCTTTTTCAGATTTTTTCAACTAATAATCATTAAAAATTATCTTCGATATCACTTAACACGACGACGATGATACTATTAAAATATATATTTTTACTCCAATATATTTAAATAAGTATTTGTATTTTTTTAAAAAGTACATACCGATATGACCTAATATAATGACTAACATCAAAAAAAAATTTAAAACTAATGATTGCGGTATTATTGAAAAAAATAGAGATGATGTCATCGATTAATCAGGCGACACTGATGGAATACTATGCATTTTACCTATCGTCAATAATTAATTATCTATTTATGTTGTTAGGGTAAAAAAGTCTTATTTGTCTCAAATTACAATTAGTTTGTCTTTTTTATTCCGAATAGTGAAAGTTAGAAGAATGGTGAAAACAAGGTAGAAGTGGAAGCCACATGTAGAAATGCATGTGAGTGAAACGCGAGCAACCCACATGATCATGAGGGTATGACTTCACCCATCTCTAACCTATCACTTTCCAAATGGATTCACTCTAACTAACTCAACTGTACCCACACATCACATCACTCCTATTCCTATCTCTATACGCCCTCTTCTTTGTAAACTATTTACACACTACTCACCTTCCATTTCTCATCTTTTAATTACCTATTTCATATATTAATATAAAAATAATTAGATTAATTTAAATATTAAAATAATTAGATTAATTTAAATATTAAAATAATTAGAGCCTAACGTGGGAACCATTGTGAGACTCCAAAAAATAAATGAACCCAAAAAGGATTGGAAAGTCACGATCACACAGTTGGGACCGTGGCCATTATCTGAGAAACAAAACGATAATGTTTGGTCAAAGGCAAAGTAAGGAAGGTGTGTACGTGTATTCCCAAAATTGGAACCACAAATTGAAGAAGCCGTTTCAAAGCCGACCAAACTCCCAACATCTGTTTTCGCCTTGATAAGAATGGAATATTTACTATCTTAGTTACCAAGTCAACATCTCCTGTCTTCTATCCGGTCTAGAAACCCCCCATCCTTACATTTTCCTATGTCGGCAAAACAAGTAGACCCACCGACAATTTTACTAACATTTTTTTAATCATTGTGGTGCATATGTCCCATGTTATATTATCGGCTAATTTACCAAAATAATCCAAAAAAATAATTATTTACGAAAATTATTCAAGTTTAAAAATATGCATTAAAATAATCCGAAATGAACAGTAAAAAATTGAACAGGACTCGACCAATGATTGGTGTCAGACATAGAAATTTGTGTTTGTCAGTATTGGTCATGCATGGCTGACACGTGTGTATTTTTTTTAAATACGATATTTTCTTGATATACAAAAATACGAGAATATGAAAAAAAAAAATTGGGATGTTGGTCATGCAATGGCCGACACTCCCTTTTTGTCAGAAAAAAATTTTCAAAATTTTTGAGTGTTAGCTATGCAATGACTGACACTCCCTATTTCAAAAAAAATTACATTTTGGGTGTTGGTCATCAAATGGCTGACACCCCCTATTTCAAAAAAAAATTGCATTTTTGGGTGTTGGCCATCAAATGGCCGACACCCCCTGTTCTTGAGAAAAAAATTCAAATTTTTTTGTGTTGACCATCAACTGGTCGACACCAATTTTTCTCGAGAAAAAATTCAAATTTTTTTGATGTTGGCCATCAAATGGCCGACACTCTTTATTCTCGAGAAAAAAATTTCAAATTTTTTTTAGTGTTGGCCATCAAATGGCCGACACCAACTTCTCCTCATTCTCTATAAATAGGGTTTAAATTTTTTATTTTGAAGTAAGTAAGAAATATTTCTCTCAAAATAACAAGAAAATGAGAGTGTTTTGTTATTTATCATTAGATGAGTATTTTGTTTCGGAGGATAGTTGTGAAGTGTACAATCGAATTTCGGAGTTGAGCTATATACTATCATGTATTTTAGGAGTTGAATTATATACTGTCATGTGAAGCAGCAAAGATATGGCTCCAGTGGTTAGATGATTTTTTGCGCCATGGAGCAAAAATACTATATGTATATGATATAGTTGCCGCTAAATTTAACTATGTGGTATAACCGTAAAGGTTATGCTATCAAAGGTCGGTTAACGGAATTCTGTCATCGAACGACCGACCGGGATGACTTGGCCGAGTATTCAGGTAATATGGACCAATATTAATTGAGGGTTAGAAGAATTTATTGCAGTCGGCCAGATATTCAGGCAGATGGACATTATCTAACTGAGATAAGTTGCGCAAGTTTAGGGTATTATAGGTTATTTTGTATTATTATTCAAAATTTAAAATTCCGTGTATTAATATAGTTCAATTATTTATGATTTATTTTATCTGTAAATTTAATTTGTATTGTTGTAATATTTCAACAAGATTTATATTTTATCGTATTAATATAATTTTGATTTATTAAATATTTTGTTGTGAAAATGTTAAGGAATAAATATTATCTACAAATTAAAAATATATTAAAAATATTAATTAAAATTAAATTTACGAAATAAAGGAAAATTATCAAAAGAAAATAACACAATTATAGTTAATGGCCGAGATCGACTTTTAACTCCAGCACCAGATATATATATAGATAGAACCGTCAGTACTAAAAATTTGAGTTTTTTGTTCTCATTAACAGTGCAACAATTTCTGTGTTTATGTTCAGTTTTTTTAATCTCAAGTTTTTTCAAGATGAGTTCCAACATTTTCTTTGTTTATGTTCATTTTGATGGAAAAATTATCAATACAGACGATGAAAGTTGTGTCTTTGAAAGCAGAGAAAAAATTCGGAATGAGACTGAACAAGCGTTGTTTCGTTGGATTAATTGAAACGGAGATCAGTACAAAAATAGCTACTCGTTGCGGGAAGCAAATGTTGAGACTGTTTTACAAACTTTCGGTTTCATCAGATCCGATAAAATTCTCCGAAATGGAGCTTGTTGATGATGATGATATAGGGACAACAATTGAAATTTATTGCCATCTGGAGATCGAAAATCCATGCCCTATTCAGAATACGAGCCCGAGTATAGTTATTAGGAATAATCCGGGGCCTTCATGAGCGACGTAGACCCAGATGCGGGTCGAGCTCGAGAGTTTCTGGAATATAGAAACATAGATCCGACTCACCTACTCGACGAACAAACCGACGAAGAAGAGTTGTTCGTTGGACAACAATTTAAGAACAAGAAAGACTGTTTTAAATGCAATAAAACAATACAACTTAAAGTTAGCTGTGGATTATAAAGCAACGAAGTCGTCGCAGTCTTTGTACATTGGAGAATGTTTGAAAGCCGAGAGAGTGGGTGTAAGTGGCGTATCCGAGCCACGTTAATGCAACGGACTCAGCTATGGACAATAAGGAAAATGGAAGGTCCACACACATGCACCGTGGCTCGTATGACGCAAGAGCATCGGAAGTTAGATGCAAAGACCATATGCAACTGTATCATGCCTATGATCAAAGAGTCTCCATTGAATAAGGTACCGGTCTATATTTCGACCATGCAAGCTCGCTTCAATTATAAGGTTTCGTACCGGAAGGCATGGTGGGCGAAGCAAATGGCAATGCGAGAGGTTGTATGGTGACTGGGATGCGTCATACAACGAGCTCCAAGGTGGTGGATAGCCGCGATGCGAGAGTATGTGCCGGGGACTGTAACGATTTACAAACACTACCGTATGAAGGTCCCGGACGGGGTCATTGACCTGGGGAAACGACGTTTTCACCGATTATTTTGGACGTTTGACCCATGTGTTAAGGCCTTCCCTCACTGCAAACCGATGGTGCAAGTTGATGGAATCTGGTTGTATGGTAAATGCACGCAAATACTACTGATTGCTGTTATACAAGACGGTAATCGAAATGTACTTGCGATCGCATTCGCCATAGTCGAGAAAGAATGCTTCGAGTCGTGGGAATTTTTCTTAAAAAATCTGAGGAGGCACGTTGTTAGGCAAGACAACATTTGCCTTATATCGGACAGATCGAATGGACTACTTGCTGCAATTAGGCAATCGAAGGTCCCGTGGAGGTCCGTTTATTGCATCCGACACATGTCGGCAAACTTTCATAGTGATTATAAAAATAAAGAATGGAAAGCAAAATTCGTGAAAATGAGTAATAATTATTGTTTGTATTTTTTTATTCAATTCAATTCAATTTAATTTTAAATTTTATCAGTTTGTGAATTATAAAAAATACTTATTCCAAATTCCATATGCATATGCAACTCATCAATTTGAACAGCGGAGATTCAGACAAAAGTTCGCAAAGCTTGCAGCTAAGATGAAACATTTACCAAGTGACAAAAATCTTCGTGGGTGGTTAGGTAGCGTCCAGACGTATCAATGGACACAAAGTTACGATGACGGGCTCGGTACGGCCAGATGACGACCAACCTGGTCGAGTCAGTTAACTCTGTCTTGAGGCAAACACGACATCTACCAATTGCTGCTGTTTCTTGGCAACCTTCTATAGGTTGGACACATTGATGCCTACGATGGGGCAGCGACAAGTGGCGCAGATAGAGGCCAGACACGTACGTTGAGGACATTCAAAGGGCAATGGTGACAAATAGTCAGAGAGCTCGAACGATGAATGCAGAAATTTATTCGCGAGAGTTGGAGGTTTTCGGGTTTCAGAGTACACTGGTCGTCGCTCGGGTGTTCCACCGAGGTCGTACGCAGTTGATCTGGCAAACAGGCGATGCAAGTGCTTTAGATTTCAAGCGCTTCAATATCCTTATACGCATGTTCATGCAGCTTGTGCGACTGCAAATTTAAATGTCGACCAATTCATAGACGAAGTGTACACGCTGCAACGCACATTGCGTGTATGGGAGAATGAATTTCCCATAATGCCCGATGTATCCAACTGAGAAGTTCCACCGGTTGCTTTTGAGATGCTACCGGATCATAATCTCCGTAGAAAGCCTAGAGGTCGACCACACTCGACGAGGATTCGCTCTGATATGGACATTAGGGAGACTGGGGAACCGAAATTGTGCAGTGTTTGCCGAATGCCTGGCAATAACTGATCCACTTGCACACATCGCGTCTATATTTCCGGTCAATTCTCTCGTAATGCCGGATTGTCCGACGAAGAATGAGCGCATGTCCACTAGTATACACGAAGTATATTTGTGTAAAATTAATTTGAAAATTAATTTAAGTTGAAATTAATTTAAGTTGAAATTAATTTAGAAATTAATGAACATGTTTAAATTTAAATAATTTAAACTTCATAATTATATGAGTTTGAATTTAAAATTCTACTTTAAATTTGAAGTTGAAATTTAAAATACATTTAAAATGTATATAACATTATTTTTAAAAAAATAGTTATTATATTACAATTTATATCAAATATTGTATTAATTTGACAATACATTATTTATCAAATTTTCATACTTAAAGTACAAATTATTAGTATTATATTACAATTTTTATCATATAATGTGTTGATTTGATAATACAATATTTATTAATTTTATATCTTTAAATAAATTTTTTTATATTACAATTTTTATCATATAATTTCTTGATTTGACAATACATTATTTATTAATTTTATATCTTCAAATAATTTTTTTATATTACAATTTATCATATAATGTGTTGATTTGACAATACATTATTTATTAATTTTATATCTTTAAATAAATTTTTTTATATTACAATTTATCATATATAATGTCTTGATTTGACAATACATTATTTATTAATTTTATATCTTTAAATAATTTTTTTTATATTACAATTTTTATCATATAATGTGTTGATTTGACAATACATTATTTATTAATTTTATATCTTTAAATAAAAATTTTTATATTACAATTTTTAGCATATTTTATATTTATTAACCAAAATAACCTTGGACCACCCAAAAATTACAAAAAATACCATCAATGGTCCCCTACTATAAATAGCAATTGGACCACCCACTTTCTACCTCACTTAAACCTATTCCAGCTCAGCAAAACCAAAATTCCAGCTCACCAACGTCCCGAAACCGCCGTTGATCGACTTTGTCCGTCGTTAATCGACTTTCATCCATTATACTATGGATCTCAACGTCATCATACGTAGTCATGAGAATCACCGTGTGGGTGCGATCCGAGCCAATCCGGAATTCCATAGGATGGTTAGATCCCGGCATCATCATCCGGCTTACAAACCCCATAGATTGACTCAACAATATATCGAAGATGCGGGGTTCGGGATTGCTGCCTGCATTAAAAATATGACTATTCGGGCCGATTTAATAACGACCTTAGTCGAAAGATGGCGTTTCGAGACTCACACGTTTCACCTCCCGTGTGGAGAGGCAACAATAACTTTAGAAGATGTTGCAATCCAGCTCGAGCTACCCGTGAAGGTGAAGCGGTAACGGGTCCAGGTGTACTAGACGATCCTTGTGGCACTTGCTACCGGTGCTTGGCAAGGTGCCACCGGATACTGAAAACGGAAAATTACCGTTTTTAAAGTTTACGTGGCTACACGAAAATTTTAGACATCTCCCGCAAAATCCAACGCAGCTGGACATTATCTACCACTCTCGCGCTTTTCTTCTACAGTTACTAGGCAGTATCCTTATTCCGGATACCAACCAAAATAGAATAAGTATTATCTACCTTTTGTTATTGAAAGATTTCAAGGCAGTCGAGAATTTAAGTTGGGGGGCTCAGCAGTTGTTGGCGACACTGTACCGAGAGCTTTGTCGAGTGACAAATCCCACAGTTAATGCCATGGGAGGCAGCACATATTTGCTCCAATCATGGATACTAACCCTACTGCCTTCCGTCGCCAACGTAGAACACATGCCATACTCGATGCCACTAGTTAATAGGTGACTCGATGTCTCGATTTTATATTTTTTAAATTTTATTAATTATTGTTTTTTTTAATTACTTTTCAATTTTCAGATGGCATTCAGTTTCGGGACTTGGGCTGCACGAAAAATGTCCCCATATACATCGCTAGTTAGACAAACACGGAGGACATGATGTAAGATATATTTCGAATTTTTTATAAGATTTTTTCTATTTTCGAAATGTATTTTATATTTTCGAATTTTTAAAAAAATAAATATCTGATATTTTTTACATTTTCAAAATATAAAAAACACATTTTAAACGAAATTTGTGTTTTTTAGATTTTCAATATTTTTGTTAACTAAATTCGTGTTTTTATATTGTGCAGTTCGTGTGGCAGCCTTATATTTTAGACGAAATTACGCCTTTCATCCCACCATTTGTTTACCAGCACAATTACCAACTTTTTTCGTGTAATGTGCCGGTATTCAATTTTCATATGGTGGAATGGCACGCTGGGGATCGGGTTTTATGACAGTTTGGTGGTATACAACATATCTCGAACCTTCCCTTCCAACTCGAAGAGGTCCACCAGCTCGACAAAAAGAGATCAGGTAAAAATCGAATAAATTGGGCTCACGATCTTCAAGCATATATCGTGCTTTGGAATGATCGGGCAAATAGATGTTTATCCTTGTATGGGTGTAATGGGGATTATTCCGGTACCCCATATTACAACCAATGGTATACTGCATACGGGATGCCGGTGTTTGATTCCCGAGAGTATACCCCAAGGAGACTTATTCCGGAAGGCAACCGATGGGGTCCGGCGAATAACGCATATGGACGTCGTGATCGGATCCTCGGTTCAGATTCCGAGCCCGAGGATGAGCCCAATGTAGACCCCGTGGACGAGGCCGATTACCAGCCCGGTTACGAGCCTCAGGACCAACCTGAGTACCAACCGGAGCACCAACCTGATCCCCAGTATCAAACATCCGGCTCTTCATCTTTTTTGCTACACGATTATTATAATCGTTCGATTGAGGACATTTTTGGCGTCAACCTCGACCTTCAACATACATCTTACTCCGGTTCTTCCTCATATCAATCGGAGATCCATCCGGAAGAATATACTCAAACAATGGAGGATATTTTTGGCTCGGCACCTCAGGTCACTCAACCTACTGTCGATGACATTAATGATACGTACGATTTTACAGACTTTCTTCGTACACCAATCGAGACACCCAACGTTGACACCACCGAGGATGAGCCGACGAACACCAATGTAGCGCCTCCTGAACAAACTGTACTACGACCTCGGCCTCGCCGAGCCCGAAGGAAGCCGGACTGTTATACACCAGCGTCGGGGACGTCGCCGGGATCTACTGAATTTTGATTTTTTTTCCATTTACTTTTTAAATTTAATTTGTAATTTCGTTTTTATTTTAAATTTAATTTCGAATTTCTTGTATATTTTGATTTTTCTTTCTAATTTCATGTAAATTCTAATTATTATTTTTTAAAAATGTATATCATATTTGTCAATAATATTTATTGCCCCACATTTTGACAACATATTTAATATTTTTATATATAATTCGAAATTATTTTAATACAAGAAAACACAAATATTGCGTTTGAATAATAATATGCAACAAATTAAATTTATAGATACAATAAATTACAATTATTTGTTAATATTAATACACGAAATTAAAAAATAAATTTACAGATATAACAAAATACAAACATAAATAATGTCCATCTGCTTTAAAATTGAGCTGCAAACATTAGTACCGAGAAACTTACTCGGATTGCAGTGAAACACAACCTTTTTCAATTTATCTGACACAATGCAGTCGGTCTCGGTTACCTGTTAAATGATGGAGAAAGTCATCCAACTTTTGACAGCGTAACCTTTACGGCTTTACCACAGCAGCGCGCCTACATAGAGCAACAATATATCTACGTTGGAATAGCTATTCGACAATATTTTCTGTGATGACAAATTATTCCAACGTAGATAATGTCCATCTGCGTTGGATATCTCGGATAATCTTCAATGGCGTAGAAAATTGTCTTACCATTGAAGACATATCTTTGCCGCTTCACATGACAGTATATAATTCAATTCCGAAAATACATGACAGTATATAGTTCAACCCCGAAATTTGATTGTACACTTCACAACTATCCTCCGGAACAAAACACTCATCTAATGATAAAAAATAAAAGACTCATTTTTTGTTATTTTGAGAGAAATAATTCTTATTTAATTCAAAATAAAAAAAACTAAACCCCCTATTTATAGAGAATGAGGGGATGTAACACCAAAAAAATTGCAAAATTGACTATTTTTTTAATCGAGAAAAATGGCCAACACCAAAAAAAATTTGAATTTTTTTCTCGAGAAAAGGGGGGTGTCGGCCATTTGATGGCCAACACCAAAAAAATTTGAATTTTTTTTGACAAAAAGGAGGTGTCAGCCATTGCATGGCCAACATCCCAATTTTTTTTCATATTCTCGTATTTTTGTATATCAAGAAAATATCGTATTTAAAAAAAATACACACGTGTCAGCCATGCATGGCCAATACTGACAAACACAAACTTCTATGTTTGACACCAATCATTGGCAGAGTCCTGTTCACCTTTTACTGTTCATTTCGGGTTATTTTGGTGTATATTTTGGAACTTGGGTAAGGTAATTTTCGTAAATAATCAAATTTTTTGGATCATTTTGGTAAATTAACCTATATTATCTCTTCTATATTTACCTTCTAATCCTTTTAATTTAGAGTATTACATGGCCCTGCTCTCTAATCTAGTGATAAGATTTTCATGTTATATTATGTTATGCCCGTTTTAATATTTTTGGGTCTTAAATAAAATAATAAATTAAATTTAGTTTCTTTAACAATTAGAAAACGAAATTTAAATCTCTTAAAATTTGTAAAAAAAGAATTTAACTTTTAAAAATTAAAAAAATATGAGTCTTTAAAAACCGGAAAATGAACCTTTGCAGCTTTGGAGCTTGAGCAATCGCGCCTTCAGACAATCCTCAGAGTCGGGTCCGTATAATGTAAGAAATTGTGTTTAATTTTAAATAATTTTTTCTTTCTCACTCTTCAAAAAATATTTTACACTTAAATCTATATTATCGTGAGAATTTTGATAAAATTAGTTTATAAATTAATTAAATATCTTTTAAGAGATTATTTTTTAAAAACATAATAAAGATATTTATCTCTTTTAATAAACTGTAAATTTTAAAAGAACTAATTAAAAACTCAATAACATGCAGGGGTAGCTATGAGGGCAGGGGGCCAGCACCTTTTAAAATGAAAAAAAAAATCATTTAGATCTTTTAAAATTTTTAAAATTTTGTATTAGTAAAGATAAAATTACATTTTTATTTTATTGAAATGATATAAAATTGATTTAATACTTTAAAATTATAAAGATATAGTCTATTAAAATAGTGAAATTATATTTTTACAATCATAAAAAATACAATTTAACTTTTATCCTCTAAAATTTTTTTTTGACTTCGTCACTACTAACACAATATAAGAGTTAATAAAAAAAAGTGTTACAATATCCTTTGATAATTGAGTTTAGTTTTTATATTTAATTGGATACTCAATTATTTTTTTCAAATTGACACCTAAGTTTGACTTTTGTTTCAAAATAGCACCTAAGCCCAACAACGTTAACTAAAAAAATAAAATAAATGATTTTTTATCAATTTTCATAATGTTTTATAAAAAATATATTTTTAAAATAAGAAAAAGATAAAACCATTTTTAAATATGGTTCTAAAAAACAAATCAATTTTCTTAATCGAGTCAGTTAAATTCTTTCATTAAAATGATATGATCTTTTTGAATATACTAGTGTGATTATATGATAATATCTGTTCATACTTTCTTAACCCTTTAACAAGACACACACATTTTGCACATATAAGTGCTCGAACCTCAGACATTTAGAATGAATAACATCATCTTTTCCACTGAAGTCACTTGTTAATATCATGTTAATATTTCAGATCTTAAAATATTTTTTAATTTTAAAATGATGGCATCATGTTAATATCATCAATGCTACATGTCATCATTAAATCACATTAAAAAGTTAACACCATTTGTTATTTGATTGTCAAAATGTAAAATTATTTCAAAAATATTTTATTATCGCCCTCGTAGAATTTACTTTTTTATATATATAAATTTTACTACACAATAATTAAAGCTTATAATATTTTATTAACAATTGGACTGAAATTAGGGAGTAACAATTGGACTTCTACTTTTATCAAAGTGGCATGAAAAATAAAGAAAGAAAAATACATTTTTTTTTACTAAAACTTATTTATTATTATTAAGAGAAAATTTGACCAAAATAATAAATATATTGTAAAAGTAACATTTTTAATATAATATAATATAATATGTTATGTTACAAGTTTTTGTA
Source organism: Gossypioides kirkii (assembly GCA_005610355.1). Taxonomy (NCBI): domain Eukaryota; kingdom Viridiplantae; phylum Streptophyta; class Magnoliopsida; order Malvales; family Malvaceae; genus Gossypioides; species Gossypioides kirkii. The sequence goes on along the minus strand of CP032247.1, from coordinate 19,534,990 downwards.
GTCTTCTTAAATTTATAATTTAGTCTATTTACTTTTATTTCTAGTAATTTAAGATTTTTATTTTTATATTTAATAAAACAAGTTCAACTGTTAATAATGTTAAATTTTTTTATTAAATTTAAATTCATTATCATACCTTCTTTTATTACATTGCTATGAAATGAGTATTTTTTTAATTTAAAATTTATGCCAGTAAATTTAATTAGGCCTAAATTTTAAAATATAAAAAGTAGAGTGATTAAATTTCTAAAAATTAAAATAAAGAAACTAAATTTTGAATATAAAAAAAGTATAGAGACTTGAAGCATATTTTAAACTAAATAAAATGTTAAATTTCCTCAACTAATAATATTATATATAGTTGAAATGCTACTAGACAAATATATATATATATAAACTAAAAATAATAATTAATTATTTAGTTTCTATTATTTCATTTTGGTCTAAGTGAAAGAAATTAAAGTCATTAAAGTAGGTACACTTGTACTGACTCAAGATATCACATAATCAAGATAATATAGTTAAATATTAATGACTTTAATAGAAACTAAATACAAGTTTACCTACTTTAATGACTTTAAAGAAGGTAAACTAATAATATATATATAGTTAAAATGATTGATTTTTTTACATAAAATCAGTTATTTTCTTTTAAAATTTATATCACCTTTAACATTCATGATCTGTATAAATAAAATATGACGATCAAAATATTAAAATATTAATCGTATAGATTAAAAATGTCAAAACTAATGTAAATTTTGAAAAATTTAATTAGTTTTATGTAAAAAATCAATCATTTAATAAATATTAATTTATAATATTTTAGAACGATATAATAAATATATTATTAAATTTCACAATTAAATTATTAAAATATTAATCATAATAAATTAAAAAACCTACATTATCTAAAAATGATAAGATGAAATTATACAAAGCAAAGAAAGAAAAAGCGATGGAGAGGAGAGGGTAAAAGGAAGGGTACGTTTACCGAAGTGGATAAAGGAATTGGCTATAGGCTATTGCCTTTTGCCTTGTGTTTTCAAAAGTCAATATCTGTCTCTGTTTCTGACTCTGTCCCTGTTTCTTCCAGTCTTCATCGGTTTTCACTGCTGCTCACCATCTCCTCCTATTTTCTATTTTCTTACAATCTAAAATTTATTATTAATATATATTATTTTGAATTAACAAAATAAAATTATTAGATATTTCTAATATCAACTACTAATTACAAATAAATTACATTCACAATTATACGATTAATATAAATACGTAATTGCAAATTATGATTAAATTAATACAAAACACAATAAAATTTAGACAAAAGACATATTTGGTAAAACCCGAGATCAGGGGCAGATCCCCTTAAGTTTTTGAAAATTCCTATAATCTCATAAAAATTTCAATTAAACCCATTAAAATTAAACACAAAATACGTCACTGTTAAAGACCCACAAATCATAATTGCATTTAAATATTCAAAAAACCCAACATATGCACGCAAGAAGCTAAAATGTGGACCAATTTTACCTTTTTTTTTCTTTAATGGCTTCAAATATTATTATTATTTTATTTTGACAAAACATTATTATTATTATTATTAAATAATAAAGTAAGAGTAGAAGTTGCATTTTTAATTTATTTTCTTAAGTAACGTTCAAACTGTATTATTATTAGGGAGTAGTCAACTGAAATTGAATGCTCACCATTTTTTTAATATAAATATAATAAAATATATAATAAATATATAATTTCATCATTTTAATAGTTTATATCTTTAAAATTTAAAAATTTTAAAGTACTTAAATAGAATTTTTTACTTATTTATTTTACGAGTCGAAACTTGCCAGGCCTAAATGCCTTATAATATAGTGATTTTGTCATTAAAAAAGAAATTTACAGTTATTAAAAAGTTGTAAAAAATTAAAATATTATTATTGTAATCAGTGATGAGTAATGGGAGTGATAGAGATGGATATAAAGAGATGTAGATATAATAAAATATAAAATGAGTGAGGCAATGCAACGGAACACTGAAATCATTTTTGTTTTTATCTCAATCGATATTTGGTACCAAAGGGTAATAAAGAGCTTAGAAATCCCAATGTGTGTTGTGTTTTAATACCTGAGAATCGAATTAAAGTTATTTAATAACCAGGTGTCTACATTTATTACCTTTCAAGTAAATAGAAAAAAAAGTCAACTGGCGATTTTTCTCTTTGGTCCTGGATAAGTTCATCTCTGCATCCAAACAATTCATAGTATGAGAGACTAGAAGTGAATAAAATCATATTCCATTCTTAAAAAAACTAATTTAAATTTTAAATTATATGTTTTAAGTTATTTGAATTTTTCAATCAAATGGTTCAAAATAAATTACTTTTGCTTGGATTTGAATCGTTCGAGTTATTGGAATAATTTCAATAATTCAAGCAATTTATTATGCTTCACTCATTGTTAGTGGAATAAAAGATAATATAAAGATCTTTTTTGAAAAATTATTCTTCATTATTAGTGGAATAAAACATTTCAACTAGGCCCAATTCAGTTGTGAAATCATAAAAAAGAAACTATTAATTTTACAAAAATAACAAATATTATTTGAGGATTTTTTGTCTTTATAACTTTCTTTTTATATAAAATGTAAAAGATACATGCAAATGATAGAATTTGAACTTAAAACATCATCATGGTCTTTAATATCCTTATTGATATTGAGAATCAACGAGAAAGAAATAAGGAGGGGAAGGTGATGATTGTGACAAGTGAAGAGCTTAAGTAAAGAGCTAAGAAGAGAGGGGAGGATGAAGAAAGAGAGGAGAAGGCAAAATTATGAGGTGAATGAATACATGGGAAGAAGAAGATCCTTGATATCTTATATGCTAGGGTATATACAGGGAGGCTCCTTTGTTTGGTAGTGTCATATTATTGATAATATGTATGGTAAGTTATTCATGTGGTCGACTAGGGTCAGTTATCATCAAATATAATATGGTGTGATTTTATTTTGACATATTTTTTATTGAGGTAATACGCAATCGTTATGCTTTGATGATCTTTCAATGATCCCCTTTAGAAGATAAAAGTAGGTGACCAACAATGGATGGCTGGTGATGGATGAACAACCAAATGACAATCATTGATGGTATCCTGAGAGCCAGCAAGATGGCTATTGTTGAAGATGTAAGGTGAAAGACAATCCACGAATGCTTGCTAGTCACTTGCGCTACCACATTTTTTTTATTACAAGTAGAGATAGAACAATATTAATTTTACTATTTCAAATAAAATTTCATTTAATTTTATATCATTTTTATTCGCATAGTGAATGTACTATAATATAATATATTATTAAAATGATTAGTACAACTTTTTTAGATTCTCTATTCAAGTTTAGGTTTACTTGTAAATGATGACGTAACTCTATCAAAATTTACCTTTTTTTTTTGGGTAAATAACAAAATTACACATAAATTTTCAGAATTTAATATAAAAGGTGATTTTTGATGTTTATGTAACTGTATACGTAAATTTTTTTTTAATTTAATTTTTTATACTATAAATATTAATTATCGATGTATAAGTTTATTTATTATACACTTTAATAATCATATTTATTGATCTCAATCTTTGGCAATAATGCTAACATCTTATTGGTTAATTTATTAAAATTTTTAAACATTTACAATTAAATAAAAATTAAATTTAATTATCTAAAAAATAAAAAAAAATTTAATACGTATATTTGAATCGAATCAAAATTATATATATATAATATCATTAAGTCATAAAATAATTTTGTTACATTGGTCAGTTGAATTAAATTATTGTGAAATTTTTTAAAGAATCTACAAGTATAAATATGTGAATGAATTAGAATCAAATATTAAAAGCACAATACTAACTAAAAATATACTTATACATTTAAAAAAATATAGTTTAAAAATTTCATGTGTTGGTCTGATAATGATTAGGATGTTCATCATTTCAGAAATGTGATTTGAATTTGAATCTTGCTAATTATATAACAGATTTTGCGCTCATAAAAATTATATATAGTTTGAAAGAGAGAATTGAAGAGGATAAATAAAAATGGTGAAAAGTTGTAGATTTATAAGTAGAGTAAATTTGACCAACTTCTCAATGCCATTGCAGTTATAGTCTCCTTTTACAGTAAAAAATTAAGAATGAAGATAAGTATAGCTTTCATGTATTACGTGGCTTAATAAATACGGAAGAGTAAAAGACAAAAGGAATTCAATTTCCTGTCCTAAAGATGGAAAACAGAATTTAAGGCAGTTTTACACGTTGACTATCGTACTCCAGTTTCATTATTCATGGATTAAGCCTTATGTTTTATCTTCAATTTATTATAAATTCCCCATGCATTTCACTGTTGTTTTCCATCGCCCAAACATCCCATTCCCCCTTTTCTGCTAAAAAACTAGCTATGGAGAGTGGTGAGCCTAGCAAGAAATCTTCTTTTCGGCTTCAGAATCAACCTCCTCCTCCTTCTTCTTCTCCTCCACGTCCTTTCTCTTTAAAAAGTATCATCTTTGTGGCTTCCATTGCTGCCGGTATCCAATTCGGGTGGGCCTTGCAGTTATCCCTCCTCACGCCATACGTTCAACTCCTCGGTATCCCTCACAAATGGGCTTCTCTCATTTGGCTCTGTGGACCCATCTCTGGGATGCTGGTTCAACCCATCGTTGGTTACCACAGTGACCGTTGCACCTCCCGTTTCGGCCGTCGCCGCCCTTTTATAGCTGCGGGAGCAGTCCTGGTGGCTACTGCGGTGGTCCTTATAGGCTTCGCGGCTGACTTAGGTTATCTCTTTGGGGACAATCTGGCTACCGCGACGAAGCCGCGGGCCATTGTGGTGTTCGTCATAGGGTTTTGGATCCTAGACGTGGCTAAAAAACATGTTACAAGGTCCATGCAGAGCATTACTGGCTGATATCTCCGGGAACAGCCAGAAGAAAACGCGGACGGCGAACGCCTTCTTTTCGTTTTTCATGGCGGTGGGGAACGTGCTCGGTTTCGCTGCCGGTTCCTACACCCACCTCCATAACATCTTCCCTTTCACCACCACGAAAGCTTGTGACGTTTACTGCGCGAATCTCAAAAGCTGTTTCTTTTTCTCAATTCTGCTTTTGCTGACCCTCACAACCATCGCTCTCACATACGTGCATGAAAAGCCCTGGTCGCCGGAACCAGGAAATGCTGGTAGCCTAGGTGGCGGTGAGATTGAGGATGAGGAAGCAGCAGCAGCAGAGACGGCCCAGTTCCTTTCTTTGGGGAAATATTCGGTGCACTTAAAGACTTGAAAAGGCCTATGTGGATTCTCCTCGCGGTGACGTGTCTCAATTGGATTGCATGGTTCCCTTTCCTGTTGTTCGACACTGATTGGATGGGCAGAGAGGTGTACGGTGGGGATTCACAGGGAAACATCCTCGTATTGAAGCTGTACAATAATGGGGTACATGCAGGCGCGTTGGGGCTCATGTTGAACTCTGTGGTGTTGGGTTTCACGTCCCTTGCTATGGAGCTCTTGGCGCGTGGGGTTGGAGGGGTCAATAGGCTTTGGGGGATTGTCAATTTCCTGCTTGCAGTTTGTTTAGCAATGACAGTTTTGGTGACCAAATTGGCTGAGTCAAACCGACGGCTCATCACCGTGGACGGTGTCACAGTCCCTTTGCCGCCACCAGCAGGTGTCAAGGCCGGTGCATTATCTCTATTCGCAGTACTGGGGGTACCCTTGGCTGTAAGTTCATTCTTCTCTCCACTTACCTCTTTTTTCAGTTACAAATATTGATTAACCCACTTTGAAAATTGAAATCATCGTGGTCCGTGGAAGCATCTGTTAAATTTTACGGGAGTTTGCGAACCTTCTGTTCGATTAAATGCTCAAGAGAGCTTCTGTTTCTAAACTTCAAATACTTCTTTTGCTGATTATCTCTTGTTCTAAGTCCCCATCAAAGTGATAAACTTGCTATTAGTAGTTAGAACGCGGCATGGTTACCCCTGATTTGATTGCGTGATGCTACTGTGCCGTGCTGTCGTTACGTGACTAGATTCTCAGTGATCCAGTCAAAAAATGCAGGTATGGCACAGTAGAGTTGCCCCACGGCCCACCGCCCACGCATCCAAACGAAGATGACTTTCCCCCCTAGCATTGCTCATCAAACTTTGGGCCTTTTTCTTTCATCCATAAAAATACAATCTTTCTAGTTCTTTTTTGTTTCTTATTCCTTTTGAAGGATCTGGAACTAGTTCTTTTTGTTTGTTCTTAGATACCTCTCAATGTGTTATAAATATGTTTGGGAGTATATAGGCATACTACTTTTGATACTTTCAATGGCCATTTATTGCATTTTAATATATGGGATTTCATTTTCCTTGTCAATTTCTGTCTTCTTCTGTACATCACTTGTTTCTTTCCTCTTGTTGAAAGTAACTGACCAGTGGATGCTGTTCTTGTTTGATGATTTTTTTAAACATTAATTTAATGTAAAATTAAAATTAAAATGTTTTCAGTTCATTTGGAATTCATTGTGAAATAATAGGCTTTTCCATAAGGGAAAGGTTTTTGTTAGATGAATGAATGTTTTGACAAGCTCAAGGGTAATAATTTCCTGTTTCACTTTTGCAGATAACTTACAGTATCCCTTTTGCAATGGCATCTATATTCTCTAGCTCCTCTGGTGCAGGCCAAGGTAAATTTTTGCTATAATGCTTTTTCCAGGCAGGCTGAAAATAACATGGTATAGCCCAATCCTCCTTTCAAACTAAAAATGATTATCGTTTACTCTGAAACAGGACTTTCTTTGGAGTGCTGAATCTTGCTATAGTAGTACCACAGGTAATTTTTCCATCACTGCACTCTAGCTGTTTCTATGGTTATACCATATCAAGATAATGATATACGAATATGATCATCCAAGAATTCTTCAAGTACAGGAAATATTGAAATAAATATGTAATAGAGAAACATGTGATTGCAACTTTGGGACTGATTTTGACGTTTACAGATATTGGTGTCACTGGGGAGTGGACCATTTGATGCAATATTTGGTGGTGGAAACCTTCCAGCATTTGTACTAGGAGCAATTGCAGCAGCTGCAAGTGGAACATTTGCCCTAACCTTGCTCCCATCGCTACCCTCTGATGTCCCTGCTGCCAAGACTGTAACTGCTAGCTTTCACTAACAGTTGTGCATCCTGTAGTTCCATCTTTCCCTTCTTTTGTTATTATATAAAACACCGAACAAAGAAACCCTAACCGGCATTTTTTTTAATGTAAAAGAAATGCCAGGCTTAGCTCCAATGGTTTATTTTGGTACTAAAATGTATGAACAGCCAAAATGGCCATTTTAGGTTTAAACTCAAAAAAAAAAGAAAAAAAAAAAGAATGTAAGTGTGTGTGTATGGTTGCTTAAGTAAGCATTGTAGGTATGATGTTTTGGTACATCATGCCAGGTACTGTAAACTGTATCAACGGCCACAATGGCTGTTTTAGCCCTAAAATCAAAAGAGGCTGGAAAGTTTGTGTGCTTAAGTAGCTGAAGCTCCATATTTTTTATATTTAGTTTCATTGCATGCCAGTTTTTCCATACTGACATATGAATTTAACATAACATGGTTTACGCTAGCAAATACATATCAGTTGGAAGAAAGGTCCTCCAAAAATCCAATAACAACAGTGCGTACTAAGGATGAGTTTGGATGGATAGTACGTTTACTTTCGATTAGTGTAAAAATAACAGCGACGGTGAAATTAAATATTGTAACGTAAGATGAAAAATAAGTTTAATATATCGCACTGCATTATCCATTCAAAATCACCCTACATTGGGTTGAAGATGAGCTTAGAGACAAGGAGAGGCTTGATATTAGAACCTAAATATCTCGAACATGTCCAAATTTTATAACATGAATAATCTGGAGTTTATCCGAATTTTCAGTATAGTCCTTTTAGTTTAGAAATGTCACTTGATGTTTCATTTCCTCTACTATTCTATTACCTGTCAGTAATACACCGCATTATTATGTCATGTGTCAAAATAAATAAAATATTATTATTTTACTTAAACAATAGAAATGTCTGATAAGTGACACTACACAATAATGCAAGCTGAGTGACCAGACTCCCACCTATTCGTAGGTTTATAAACAACATCAAAAACCATAGAATCTAGAGCTAAATGTTTGTTTTAATCTTAAAATTACTTTCATATTTATTTATTTTTTATTCAGTTTGGTCCTAAAGTTGCAAATTATTATACTATTACTCCAACTCTTTCTTTGGTTACCAAAAAAAGTTAACATGGCGCATGTGAAAACGTCACATCACGCGAGATTTATTGTAAAATATATTAAAAAAGAAAAAAAAATAGAAAATTCTCAAAAATTTAAAATATCGTAAAATTTTTAAAAAATTTTTTAAAAAAATAATAATGTCATTTTAGAAATACATAAAAAAAAATAATACAAATATGTGAATTTTTCAAAAAACTATTCAAGATTCCTTTTTATATTATTATTATTATTATTTAAAGTTTATTTTTTTTAGCTTTATTCTGGACACCTCTAGTAATCTCATCGATTATTATCTTGCCTCTTCTCACAATCACATTCAAGGAAGCAATATTTTTAAAATGAATTTTTAACTGAGAAAAGCAATACTTTTTAGTTTTTGAATATTTTGAGTTTTTAAAATTGAATCAATGTTGAAATCGGTTAAAATAATTGATTTTTGATTTGTTCGATTTAATTAGTCTGTTCAGTTTAATTAAATAAATTTGTTAAAAATTATAAAATAAAAAATAAAAAATTATTTAAAATAGAAACAAGAGGTTTAAATTTTTTTAGCCCGATTTAACAGGTTTCGAGCAATTTGCAAATAAATCAGTGATAAGTAAATTATTTGAGCAAATTTGTGTATTTGTAATTTTGAGTAATTTTGAAAAAAATACTTCTAATTCTTTCATTTCTTATCAGGTACACAAATTGATGCTTCTTTACTTAAAAGCAAGCAAAAGAATGATTAAATTGAAGACATGTGTGAAGAGATTGGCTAAATTCGAATTTGGGGGACATTGAGGACTGAATTGCAAGGAAAGAAACTTTAGTGAGAAATGGTCAAATAAAGATTTAGTCAAATTGTTATTTTCTTTTCTTTTTTATTTATTTATAATTTGTTATTTTATTTTGACTAAACTACTTATTTTAGCAAATGGGTAATTTAGTTGAATAGGACTTAGGCTAAATTTAGTAATCCAATGTATATAAATAGGAGTTACTTGGACTCAATTGAATGTATTTTTGATTTAATGAGCTATTGAAGCAATTGAGCAATTATTCACTTTCTCTCAATTCGTCAGTGCACTTGCTGCCATTTTCATTTCCATTTTACTTCTTTTCATAAATTTGTCCAATGGCTACTTTAGCCCTTCCCTTTCCATATTTCACATTCACAAACAATCCATCACCATATCCATCCATCAAGCATGAGTAAAATTATGTGCCACTAAATTCATTTTAGCCTTAGTCCGGTTATCACTCCGTCAAGAATAATCGTGAGTTACGAAACCATGTCAAAAACCTTTTTATCGGTACTTGCTATCACTCCGGTTTATGGGGTAGTACAAATTCGCCCCTTAAAGTTAATTCGACTTCAATTCAAAAAGCGCGCGTTGAGTTGAGAAAGGTTGGCGTACAGTTGGGAAATCAAATCGGCCGTGCTGTATTCGAGTTCCCGCGAACAAATTGGTGTGTCCAAGTGGGAAAAAGCTAGTTGGATTCCGTCAAGGGTGGTAGAGATCGAATTTAAATGACTGACGCGGTTGAGGTTGTTAATCCGAGTTGGGCTTTTCAGAACGCAAAGCTGTTGAAATCTTAAATCACGAGCATGTGCAACGTGGTTAGACATTCGACAAGGGTCAGTTTGCAGGGTCGTATCCGGAGCGGCTAGCTACTAGAGGAAAAGTTGACGGTTGGGACGTTCCGAGCGCTATAACTAGCTTATCGACTAAAAAGGGAAGATTAAATTTCAAGAATCGATTCAAGATCGGAGGAAACGAGGCTGAGGCTAAGCTTATTAAATATAGTTTTTCTCATCTTTTATTTTCGATTGATTATTTTTTGTCAAGATTTATTTTACTGTTTTTATTTTATTTTTATTTTATCTTAATTTAACGTTTCTCTAATCTCCCACTCTTTCATTTTTATTTAGGAGACAGTCACGTGTCGTGGGCACGCCCTTTGACACGACGTTCAAGAGGAAGACACGAGAGTAGATTACAACAACCAGTCTCTGTGGAATCGGCCCTACTGCCTAATACTACTGTTTGTATTATTTGTCGTAAGAATATTATATTTGTTGGATTCGGACACCCGTCTAACACCTCTCTTTGGATCAATATTTCGATCGGCCAATCCAATTTGAACAACTTTATTTTCACATTTTTTCTAGCACGCCATGTCGACAATTTTGTAAATAAAAGAAAGGATTGGACTAAATGTGTTTTTGAGGACCAAATGTGATGAAGTTTTTTAATATGGTGAGTTAAATTTGTTAAATTTTTAGAATTAAAATTAAATTGATAGAATGTATAAATATTGAAAAATAAATATGTTATTATACAAATTAAAAAGATAACGATTTATTTAATAGACTTTGATCGAAATAGAATGATGAAAAATATTAGTGACGAAATTAAAAAAAATTTATATTTTAATGATCAAAATAAAAATACATTAATAATCGGATGAGTTTAATGATTGATTTACCCTTAAAAATTCTACAAACGTTCAACATAACCCCATATTTTAAAGATCTCTAAGCAAATACTTAAAGTTATATTCTAATACTTATCACTAACATTGTTATATATGAGGTGATGTGACATACTTAATTATTTCATTTTTAGCAAAAAAACTGTGGCATGTGGCACCACACAATGATGTCACGTGTCAAGATAAAATTAAAAAAATTAAAACTAATTTTTAAAAGAATTAATATTACAATGAAATAAAATGTGATAAGAGAATGAATAATTATTTTTTTGGCAAAAAATAAACAGTCATTGAACAAGCACTTATTAAATTACTTTTAAAATAATATACAACAAGGAAGAGTTTAATTATGATAATTTAATGCAACGACTTCATAATTAAATAATATTAAATAATAAAAAAAAAAATTTATAACTTAATTACAAAAATAATTTAATTTTAAAATTTAATTAATTAATTAATATTTTAAAAAATAGAAAAATAATTTTTGGGTTGGATAAATTATAAATATTGGTTAACATTTCAAATAACAAATATTCCTAGCACTCATGTGGAAACTATTATCTGATGATTTCTCGCTGTCTTAATTGTTTGTTTTTTTAAGAATTAAGCATTTTAATAGCTATTTATTTATCAAAAAAAAAAAAAATCGATTCTCGTAAAAGGAAATTAATTTATCTGTTGAAACTTACTCTAGTCATGTTACAAAATGAGAGAGAATAGGACAGGGACTAGTAGATAAAAAAAGCTACTATTTGTATTTTCTTTTCTAAAGACAACCTAATTTGTTAAGGAGAACTTGATATTTTTGGTAAAGGCTAGGATTGTGGTGTAATTTATGAGATTATTTTGAATTTAAATTTATTTTAATAATTTGTATTGAGATGATTCTAATTTTAATTAATTAAATATATAATATTTTTATTTATATCATACTCATACTTATAGTTATACTAGATTTATGGCATACTTATAATGTGAGAAACAAAATCATGTAGTAAATATATTTATAAAAAATTTATAAAATAAGATAATTTATTTTATAAAATAAGAGTATTTTTATCATTATTCAATTAAATTAGTGTCAATTAGCGAGGTTAAATTGTGCATATATGTTATTTTTATTAATTGGTAAAATAATTCGTTTTTTTTTCAAGATTTAGGGAAATAGATTGATTTTGAAGAGAGAGTGTGAAAGTGCATTTAACTGGACAAATTTTTGCTGACATGTCAGGAAAGCGTGCCCAACTGGAAGCATTTTCTAGAAATTACAAAGAAAACGCTTTTAGCTGGACGCATTTTTCCTAACATGTCAGCAAAAACTTGTCTAGCTGAACGTGCTTTTTGCCAACTATGCAGAAAGCTCGTCCAGTTGGACGAGTTTTCTTGACAATTGTGCGAAAAACTCGCTTAGCTGAACGAGCTTTCCTAAAAATAGTGCGAAAAGCTCGTCTATCTGGTCCCGTTTTTCTAAATCTTCAAAAAGATAACTTATTTGACTAATTAAAGGAAAATAACGACATATAAGACTAATTTAATCGGGTTGACGAGCTACAACTAACTTAATAAAATATTTAATATTAGTAAGATTTATAAAATCTAGAGAGAGAGAGAGAGAGAGAGAGAGAGAGGGGGGGGGGGGGAGAGAGGGAAGGTAAAATGTTGAAGCGAAGACACGTGAAAACATGAATGATCATATCTAATATATTTATGGAGTTGTTAGTGACAAAAAATGCTTTGGTGTTGTAAAAGATCCGGTGTGTTTGATGTTGTGTGATGTATGTTTATGTATGTAAATATGGTCCCAAACAGCAAAAAGAAATGCTTTGGGCAGTGGGTTGGTGAGCCACATGACTTGCATTGCATAGGGATTTAACTTTGGATGTTGTCCTCTTCCCCTAACTACGCACATAATGGATCACATGAAAGATGATTTGATGACCACCATTAAGATTCCTTCCTTCCTACCTTCTTTAATTTATAATTTATTAATCATCCTATCTCCCATCTCATCTCATCTCATCTCATAGTGAACTTTTGTGCTATTAGGCGACATTTCAATAGTCTTGTTCGTCGGATTTTACAACATTCATGTCTTGTCCTTAAATCATATTACTGTCCTTTGGCCTTTGTTTTGTTGTTGCTTACTATCTATTACTCTTTCTTTCCTTGGGCCAACCTAGTGACATTAAGAGCAAAAAAGGCCAGCCAAGTAAAGGGAGAAACAATGGGCATTCGGAGGGATTCCCCCAAGAACTCACCCAGGAAGAGAAAACTACTCTCAAGAATCTCTTTGATCTTGATCCCAAGCCTTATGTTGGAAGTACCCTTCCCAGTCCCCGCCGTGCTGGTGGTGGTGCTGATTCCGAACACGATGGAATCCTGTCTGCTATCTCTTATTGCAACTCGGTTTTCACTTTCACCGATCCTCAGGAATCGCCTTCGCAGCAAGATCTCAAGCGGCTTAAGCTTATGGATGTCGTCTCTTTGCTCAAATCACCAAAGAAGCCATTGCACGAACAGCTTTTGTCACCTCTAATGTCCATGGTGTCTGTCAATCTCTTCAGGTCACTTCCTCCACCTTCCAATACTTCCATCGTCTCTGCCTTGCCTGATGATGAAGAACTCTCCACTTTCACACCTCTATGGCCTCACTTGCAGCTTGTTTACGATATTCTCCTTAGGCTTGTTCTTAACGTGGATTCCAAGAAACTTAAAGATTACATCGACCACCAATTCATTCGGAATCTTCTTTACCTGTTTCAATCCGAAGACCCTAGAGAAAGAGAGAGCTTGAAGAACGTTTTCCATCGTATATATTCGAGGTTCACTTCTTACAGATCGTTTATGAGGAAAGCTATGAACGATGTGTTCTTGCATTACGTTTTCGAGACCGAAAAGCATTGTGGGATCGGCGAGCTGCTGGAGATATGGGGAAGCATCATTAATGGCTTCGGTGTTCCGTTGAAAGAAGAGCACAAGCTTTTCTTAATGAGAGTGCTGCTTCCGTTGCATAAGCCTAAGGGTCTGCAGGTGTACCATCGGCAACTGGCCTATTGCGTTTCTCAGTTCGTGCAAAAAGACCCTGCACTTGGAGGAGTCGTGGTTAGGGGGATTTTAAGGTACTGGCCCATCACTAATTGTCACAAAGAAGTTCTACTTATTGGCGAATTGGAGGAGCTCGTCGAGAATATCGATCCCGATCAGTACCGAACGTTGGCTTTGCCGTTATGCTCTCGAATTACGCGATGTTTCAACAGCTGCAACTCACAGGTAAGCTTCATGATGCTACTTCCTCTGCAACATCACTTGAAAGCTTCATGATGCTTTAGTTGAAGGATTCAATTGAAACATTTTGAAGTTTGGGGATTAATTTAGAATGTGGACCATAATTTGGGTACTTCCAGTGAAATTAACCCTTTTTATATACAATTGAAAATCACATGAATCAGGTAGCAGAGCGAGCACTGTATGTGTGGAACAAACGAGCAGTTCGTGAAGATGGCATCGGAAGCCATGGAAGAAGTGTTTCCGGTGGTAGTGGAAGGCATGGAGAGGAACCTAAAGCTGCATTGGAGCAAAAGCGTAAAGCAATTGACGGAAAATGTGAAGGCCATGTTGGAAGAAATTGATCCACCCTTATACGATAAGTGCCTCCGAGAAATCCATCACCAGGAATCCGAAGCTCATCGTGAGCATATCAAGCGCCAACAGAAATGGGATCAAATAGAAACGGCTGCAGCTAAGCACAGCCACTTCCTTCAACCAACAAAAACTATATGTGTTTCTTCCCACTGAATTACAATTTACAAGCTTTGGTTTCAGAGCCAACCAATTAACATCAAATCTTTATATATACACACATATATAATAAATATGTGTTTTTGTTATATTTTATTAGATTATGTATGAAGAATTTTGAGTATATTAAATATATATCGTTATTAATATGATATAAAACATTGGATCCATACAATTTTTTTCGAAATTAAAGTGTTTATCATCGATAACAATGATTAATTTTTTTTTCCGTGAATTCTCTCTGAAGAGAGAAACAATTGGTCATGAAATGTACTCTATTTTTATGGACGAAGAAGATTGAACTCTCGACTTTATGATTAAGGGATAGTTGAATCTCATAATTATAAAAATATAATAATAATTATTTGAGTCGAATAGAATCTTGTGAAATTGTTCGAGTTAAATTAAAAAAAATTAAACATGTCAAATTAAAATCTAGTAATAATATATAATTAATTCTTGAAAACTTTTTCAAAAACATACTTTAGCATGATAAACTTCAATCATTAATTATCTTATTTAATTCTCAAAAATATTGTTTTAAAAAAATTAAAAATTAAAAATTCTTTTTATATACTTTAGATTTTTTTAAAAAATACAAATTTTAGAATTTTTATAAATATTTTGGAATTTAAAATTTGTTTTGATTTTTTTGTAATTTTTTTTAGAGAGACCAATTTGTTCATTTTCAAAAATGACAGGGATGAAAAAAATATTTATACCAATCTATTATTCCAATTGTAAAATTCAATTCGATTCGAATTCGAAACTCAAATTATTTCGAGTTTACTCAAACAATTTAATTCAATTAATTTAAAATTTTATTTTTTATTTTTAAATGGAATCGAGTTTTATTAACTTCTAAATCTTATAATTATGTATATAAAATTGAAAGTGAGTGAGATTGAGAATAACAACTGTTTCCATTGCACTTCCAACCTGACTAGATTCCGTAAGTACACATACAACTGGACAGCTATAGAGGTGAAGTTGAGTTGATTCGGTGGTGGTGGTTGACATGTTTCTATTTCATTATTATTTTACAATATTTTTATTTTGATAAAATATAAAAACAGCATAAATTCGAATAATAAATATGATTAACACAATTTAAATTCGAATCATATTTAAGATAATGAATATTTTGATGATTTGATTATCAGATTATTACATGAAATTCATGATATGTATATATTTTTCCGTATTCATGCTATTTTATTTATCATATTTAATTATTTTAATTGCATTATAAAACATCAATTGATATTATTTCGTCAACTACTGAAACCAATAATAGAAAACAGGTAAAATTTATGACTATTTACACACTTCCATTGAGTTGTTAACCTACCGTTTGATGTAAAACTTTTGTATTAAAAATGTTTTAAATTAAATCATTATTTTTTAAATAGTTAAAATTATATTTTCTTTATTTAATCAAAATTTAGAAAAGACAATTAATTTTTTAATTAAAAAGCTATAAAGTAAATTTTTTTTATTTAGCAAGGGTGCTAATTGTTAAGTATGTGCCTGCTCTTTTGGTTATGCACATGTTTAATTGTTAAAATATTAATAGTAAAAGAAAATTAGGAAACATAGGAAAGCGCATAAAACAAAATAATTTTAGGGCGATGTAAGTAGATATTTTCGGTATTAATTTTGAGTTTTGTTATTGAGTTTTGAAGGGTAATTAAGGTATTGCCATAATTTTTTTTATGTATTTTGAGAAAAAGAATAAAACCAAAAGATGGGGGAAAATAAGAAAAATAAGAGGAAAAGAGGAGAGAAATATATATTTGTGTGTATGCAGTACTTGTTTTCCTTGTAATAATTGTGAGAAAACATTTTGATTTGGTGGTAAAAATGATTTTAGATATTTGGACAAGCTGCAACTAGATGAGTGACAAGTACAGAAAAGTAAAAAAAATATTAGAACGTTGGTTTTACGATTCGGATTTTTTTTTTTTTTTATGTTTACAGGATATTGTTTAAAGAGTTAATTTATTATTTCAACGTGTACAAGTAACGTTTTAAGTTCAACAACTCAGCATGTATAGCCTCACATTCATTCACAAATCTATATCACTTTTTATTGAGACTTTTCCTTTGAAATCTTAGTTGTGAAAACAAGCAAGTCACTTGAATTTTACTAATAGCAGTGCACTCGTAACAGGTTCATTACCGAACAAAATTTAAGTGTTAGCTTTTGTACAGACTCACTAAGAGTTATAAAACTTGTTATAAATTCTCATAAAAAAGGACTACAATTATCCTAATAAAAATTAGAATAAGTACGGAGATGTTCAAGATATTATCCACTTAACACCTGTAAATTAAGTAACTCAAATTGAAGTATTCAAAAGATTGGTTACAGTTTTGTTTTAATCCATTATGCCTCAAGTTGCAACTGCCTCTGTAACTAGAGTCATAATTGCTCTAAATAGTATTTATGATTATATTATGTAAATTTATTATTTTATTATTTTATGTAAATTTTGGTACTTTCATTCATTCATTCATTATTTTCTATTACCATATAATTATATTAGGTTGAAATTTTTTTATTTTAATTTATACATATTCAAATATCTTTCTATTATGAATATTATTAAATGGTTGTTTAACTTTTCATCTCTCTTAACCTTTAACCTTTCATCTTCTTTAACTTTTCATATTCTTGTATCTACTTTTTCCTATTTATGTATTAGAATATGAAGAGTTGAAACTCCCTATATATATAGAGAGAGAGAGAGAGTATGCTACTTGTCAATGGGATGAAATATATAGAATACAATACATATTCTCTCTTTATTCTCATCTATTATCCTTGATCAGCACGAGCTTACTCGATAGTATTCAATATTTTGTTGGAGAACAAGTAATCTAGACGTATAACGTTCTTGTTGAAGCAACAAGATTAAGGTATGTGAATTTCTCTGTGTACTAGAAAGATTTTGAGATTTCAATATTCTTAATGAAAAAAAAGTTAAAATGATGCTCATTTTTTTTCCCGTATTTAAAAATAAATTTATGTTTTATATATTTCATGATATGCTTGTTTATGATCTAAAACTTTGAATAAGATTGAAGTATCAACAACCTGAACATTCTTTCTTAAATATGCATATCTTTCATAACATATGTCACTGACATGATTAAAAATAAAGTAATCATTTTTAAAAATTTTATTTTATTTGGTGACTTTTACCAAATGTACTACGTTATCTATTAGATTATTATTTTTGACACTAGAGGCTCATGTTTAACATTTTGATATGTCATATTGAAAACTTAGAAAAAGTTAAATGTATTTGTACCTTATATATATCCAAATGCATGTGATATAGCTTATGACTATTTGTTTCTTTGCGGATGAAATTTTCTATAGAAACTTTGATTATAGTAAATAAAATAATGTGATGTCTCTAGTTAATATTCCATAAAACATTTTAGGGTATTCTATTGTTATGTTGATTAAATTGTAAGGTTGATCTTAGTTATCATAAGATTTTAATAGATCTAGATGATCATATTTCTATACTTAAGTTTGAATAGACATGAAAAATAGAGCTTTCTCGCTTTAGTTGTTAGCTTAGAATATATAACTTGATACGAATAATTATGAAAAAGTTACCATTGTGAAAGTTCAATGATTATCATCTACATGAAGAATTAAAAGTGTGAAACATTTAACTGTGAAAGATCCTCTTGATTCTTGAATGATATAATAATTTGAAAAAATAATTTTACCATTAGAAAACGATAATACTCTCTAAAGCTTTCTATGATTGAAATATCTTATGTGCTCCTGCCGCAGTAATATTGTGAAAAATGTTTTTAAAAAGTATTTTGGAATGATCTCATAACTTTTAGTGAAAAAGACTTCATTCCTTGAAGTGAATGCTACAACGTATAACAACTATGAAAAATCAAAATATAGAAATCATGACTGTCGTTGTAATTGAGGATGTGGTTGGAGACATACTAATAATTGTTATCATGATTGTTATAATAGTGATTCTTCTAACTACTAGAAAAAGAATAATAAGGAAAATCAAGGAAATGGAGGTTAAAAATATTCAAAGGTTATTGAAAATTCATGCTACCAATGTTGTATGAAAATACATTAGTCGCATACCAATCGTATGTTTAAGCATCTAGTAAAATTTTATCAAAGCATCCATTAAAAAAAAGGAAAATAATATTGAGATAAATTTTGTCCAAAATGATGAAATGGAGGATAGTTTTTTCGGAAAAAGATTAAAATTTTCAATATGATGCTAAAGTTAGTCATGTATACAAGGATGATTAATATGTTTTTAGTTTGTGTCAAATTTTGTTGAGATCCAAGCATTGAAATTTAATTATTTGATTTAAGAATCATTAGAATCAATGTCTATTTGATATTTGCCTGGGGATGATCTCTTTCTCTTCATTACAAAGGGTGCTTATAATCACTACTTCTCATCCATGGTAACCTAAGTTAGTCTAATCAATTTCTTTTGAAATTTGATTTGATTTTTATTAAGAAGTTTAATTTATATAATTCTCTGTCCATAATTCGATGAATTTTTAAATCTCTTCACGTATTTAGTTATTGAGATTTTTATGTGGAGATAAATTTTTATTTTTATTGGTTCATTTTAAATAGAATTGATTGGTTTAATTTTGATTTTGATTAAGATATATTATTGGGGGGGTAAAAATGCTTGTCATGAATTTTGAGATATTCATCTTGTTTAGATAGTTTCATAATTGCGGTGAAGATTAGAAAATGTTTATGTTTAAATCTTTATAGTTGTAAAGTTACTTTAATCTGACATTATAATATTTTGCATTTTGTTGTGTTATGGTATATATAAAAATATATATTATCTAATCATAGTGATTTATTAATAACATGAATTTATTACTTATTATGTTTAATATATGTTTTATTTATACATATTCATTTTATTTTTATATGAATAAATTAAGTATTCATTAAGAATATATAATAAAATGATTGCATGCTCCTGAAGAGCTAATATTGAATCAAACTATAAAAAGCTCTTGAAGAGCTAATATTTTACCTCATTAAGATGCAAAATTTTGTAAAACATAATAAGATTATTTTTCAAATCAAGAAGATATATGTTGAAGGAAATTTTTATGTGTTTTACATTAAAAACATGTATATAAATGACATGAGATACTCATGTTTTTGTATTATAAAATATTCCCAGAAGGAATACATTACACTTACATGAATAACATATGAGATAGTGAAAAGAAGTTCATAGTGTTGGTATGACCGGTTAGACCATCCCGAGTCAATGTTGATGCAAAATAATTTGATGCAATTTTATATGATTTTATTGAAGAATTAGAAGTTATATTTTAATAATTTTCATCATACTAATTATTTGGACAACATATTGATCTAACACCAGCTAAAGTTAGAGGTCGGTTGCATTTTTCAATGATAACCAAATAATATATGAGCTCATGTATCACATGTGTGCAACCCGAAGTTTGCGATACTATTTCTTGAAATAATTTGATTGTGCACAATCTCTATAGAATGCAATTTGTGCTAACAACGCTGGTGCATTATATCCCTAGCATGATTTTCGTAGTTTTAGCTGGGATAATTTTAAGTTGTCTATTGCCTATATATGTTATATTTAATGGTTAGCAAAACTATGCCTCCATTTAGTTGCTTAACCATTAATATAAGTATTGCTTTACAATAAGCATGTAATTTTATTTACATCAAGCCAACATGTAAGAAATATTTGTCTTGTGAGAATTGACTTTTATTTATAAGTTAATGGATTCCATCTAAGAATATATGGATGTGCAATATCAATTTCATATTCCGTCATAATGCACTAAGATGGATCATTTAATATGAAGTTGAGAAATTTTAGAATTTTCATTAGATATTGAAGGGAAATATATTTATAATTTTGAAAAAAATATTGTTATGTTGTCAATTTTCTCGACATTAAGGGGAGACAAATTAGTTAAATAATTATATCATCATTTTTCTTTTGTGATCCTCACTAATATTATGTGCACAAGGTTTGAAGGAAAAATTATTTGCTAGATATGTTTAGTGATGACATTTAGAGATTTCATATACTAGTTGATACATATTCGAGCTAAAATGCTCCAAATAATTATATGTCACAGAAGGACAATGTGATAAAAAATAAGTATTGAGCATGCTAGAAGCATGACAAGCTAGTCGACTCCATAAAACAAAAAAATCATTGAAAGAAAGGAGAAAGAAATGAATATGGTCACATACTAAAAGGAGGCGGGTACTCCTGAAGAGGCCCAAGGCATAACTTTTAATAAAATCCTAGAAGAGGTTCAGGTACCTGAAATTATGAATATAATGAGATATCTCAATTAGTTATGCATAACATAAATAAATATGATGTAGTTGAAAAAAAATGAAATTGTTGTCGGCAATGATAATATACGTAGAACATTTTAATATTAAGGAAAAGTGAGGATCTTGAATAAAAATATACTTAAAAGCATTAAGATGAGAACAAGTTATCAAAAATAAATAAGTGTTTCTATTATAACTTATGAAATGTATCTCGGACAAGAAGTCCAAACACCCAGAAGGTGTAAAGCCAAGAGGAGTACATATTAGCATAATAGCAGGAAAAAATATAAATCATAATATATAGAATTAACTTGTAACAAGAACGTTCACAAGACATCTGATATTGATTATGAAGACACATACTCTCTTGTGGTGGATGCAACTACTTTTAGGTTCTTGATTAGTCTGACAATAAAAGAAGGACTTGATTTATGCCTAATGGATGTAGTTACAGCCTATTTATATGACCACTTGATAATAACATTTACATGAAACTCCCAGAAAGTTTTAATCTGCCAGAAGCAGCTAATTCAGGTTCTCGAGAACATTACTCAATCAAATTAAACAGATCCCTTTATGGATTGAAACAATCTAGCCGCATGTGGTGTAATCGTCTTAGTGAATACTTATTGAGGGACGACTATAAGAATGATCCCATTTCTTCATGCATTTTTATAAAGATGTTTGGATTAGGATTTGTTATAATTGTTGTGTATGTTGATGATTTAAATATCATTGAGACTCTTGAAGAGAATTTAGTGATAATGAAGTTCTTAAAGAAAAAAAATTGAAATGAATAACCTTGGAAAGACAAGATTTTGTCGAGGGTTAGGATTACAAATTAAGCACTTAAAGAATGGAATCCTTATGCATCAAACAACATATATAGAAAAAATGCTAAGAAGATTTTACATGCATAATGCACATCCGTTGGGCACCCCAATGGTTGTTAGGTCATTTGAAGTAAATAAAGACCCTTTTCTATCCTCAGAAAAATGATGAAGATTTTCTTGGTCCTGAAGTACCATATTTAAGTGCTATTGGTGCATTGACATATCTTGCTAGTCATACACGACTTAATATATAATTTGTTGTCAACTTATTAGCAAGATTTAACTCTCGTCCAACCCGAAGATATTGGAATGGAGTTAAACATGTTTTTTATTATCTTCAAGGTACAAGAGATATGAATTTATTTTTCCCAAGCCTATCCAAAACAGAATTAATTGGTTTTGTAGATGCAGGGTACTTATCTGATCCTTACAATGCTCGATCACAAACTGATTATGTTTTCACATATGGTGGTACTACAATTTCTTGGTGCTTTATGAAACAAATTACTGCTACATTTGAGAAATTAATTTTCAACATTGGATTTCGTTGTTTCAAAGATTTTAAGTGATGATTACATGAGGGGGAGTAAATTCACACTATATATGTATATATGGTTGTAATATACTATGTATCAAAGGATTATATACTATTTTTTCCTTCATTAGGTTTTTGTCTCACAGGGTTTTTCTTAGTAAGATTTTTAATGTGGCATATCCTTTATATAATGAACATCTAATGGGGAGGGAGTTTTATGAATATTATTAAATGGATGTTCAACTTTTCATCTCCCTTAACCTTTAACCTTCCATCTTCTTTAACCTTTCATATTCTTGTAACTGTTTTTTTCTATTTATGTATTAGAATATGAAGAGTTAAATCTCCCTATTTATATAGAGGAGTATATTACTTGTAAATGGGATGAAATATATAGAATACAATACATATTCTCTCTTTATTCTCATCTATTATCCTTATGTTCTTTACATCATTATTATTATTTTATAACACTTTCAATATAATGGTTGAAATTATTATTGTCTCAATTATCTTTACTCCTATTTTTTTATTACTTTAAATTAATTATATTTTATAACAAATTCAATAACATGTCTGTAGGGTAAACATTTATCTAGTTCAGTTAAATATTCAATGGCCAAAAAATACCAACTGATGAACATTTGAATTATTAATTATTAAAAAATTAATTAAATTGTGACTTTTTGGTCGTATGTTCATTTAAAAAAAATAGTCAGATAACCCCGTATATTGACCTGATGATCAAGGATATTCATTATTCTCGATGTGGCTTGAGTTTAAATTACACTAATCGCATTGTTAAAACTTTATTCTCCTCTTGTAATTCACCAAAAAACAATTAATTGAAATTTAAATCATAATCTTAAAAAAAACTAATTATTAAATTAATAAAAATTATCAATAATATTTTAGAAAAATTATCCTAACCAAATTTAAAATCAAACATAAATAATTGAAACCTAAATATTATGCAATTTAATTAAAACTAGTATAAATAATTTATATAGTAAATACTTGTATAAAAAATAAATACTATATAAAAAAATTAAATATTTAGCAGATCAAAATATTTAAAAGCTTCCTTTCCTTGATAAAAATTTTAAATTATTTAAATGAAATTAATAAAACAACATATACTTATTTTCATAAAATAAAATATTCTAAAATGAAAACACTATTATTATATAAAATAACTTTTTAAACTTAAATAATTGAATTTGATTGCTTGTGTAATCATCCAGTGAACCAATTAATTATAATGGTTTATGTAATGATCCAAAAATCAGAAAACAAACAGAAACTTTATAATTAATAATAAAAAGGGTGAAGTAAAGAAAAAAAAAAGAGTGGATAAAGTCTCAAGTATTGAAATGGGTAAAATCCCTGTCTTGTTCTCAACTGGATAACGCCTAAAAATTTTCATCTCAAGTAGAGTGTAAGTGATATAAAAAACATGAAACACTTGGGGAGCATGCTCCAACGACAACTTGTCCCACACTAGAAGGTAAGATCTTTAGGATCCTCCACAATCTTAGCCAGCGTTTGCAAGAATGCAGCCAGATCAGCACCGTAGATCACTCGGTGATCTGCCGTCACATTTACCTGCAATGTTCAACACCATGTCATTTTATTCTATCCAAACGTTAATTGTTCTACGATGGAACTGGACAAAGATAAGTTTTTTTTCTCCATTTCTGTTATAAACGCCATATTTTCATTACCTGCATTTGGTTCTTCATGCCAATGCGGCCATCCTTGCTAGCCACGACGGTAGGCTGAGAAGCTCCAACCGCCATAATTGCTCCCTGCACACCCACATGATTAGATAAGATATCCACAGATTCCCTAGCGCCATACAATTCAATCCAGCAGATCTTACTGTGTTCTAGAGACTCCGGCAAAAGAGAGAAATATTAATAATTAAGAAACAAACTTACAGTTCCAGGTGGCAGAATGGCATCAAACCGGTCCACACCAAACATCCCAAGGTTAGAGAGGGTGAAAGTACAAAGTACTGCAAAAGGAGCAAACATCGGCAAAAATGAAATCAGATTAAGTAAAGGCCTCAGCTACGTTGAAAGCATATTAGAGCTGGAAGGCTTATGGGTACATTAAAAAGAGGGGGGAGGGGGGGGGGTTAATTACAAATTTTCGGCAACCATAGACCATAAATTTCAGTTGTTATATATCAACCACACATACCAACAATTATTGCATTAAAATTAACCACTGCAATTCAAGATTGTACAAGATCCATCAAAATACCGTGATGATTTCGAATCATCCTAACATTAACATGCCTAGGATTTGTCCAGCCTTTGTATTTGGTGATGATGGATGATATCAAGCTTATTGTAGGAATAACTTAACTTCAACATATTTTAAAGGATTCAGTAGTAGTTTCTAGAATCAACTACGCATAAATAGATAAAAGGGCAAAGAAAGTTAACAACACAACGGTTTCTTCTTTTCTCATTAAGCATAGTCAAAATTGCAACGGTTCTAGGGCAAGTTGACATGTGGCAACTAAGGGGAAAGAAAAAGATAACAAAAATGGGAGCTCTAGGGAGAGAGATTCTTGGCACACAACAAGCAGTAATTTTGAAGTTATTTTTTATTATAAGTGAGCAAAACTCAATAAGATTTAAATAATCGAAAAAAATCAAATTTTGAGTTAATAAAAAATCGAGTTATTCGAGTCATCTCGAATAAGTAATTCAAGTTTCGAGTTTGAGTCAAATTTTACAATTCGAATAATTCAAATAAAAGATTGGTGTAAATACCCGTTTGGTCCCTGTTAAGTTTATCACACTAAAGTATTTTTTCTTATTTTGTTTTGAAAAAGTTTTCAATTATATATTGTTTCAAATTTATGTGCTTTAACATGGAATTAGTTATATTGTAACAAGATTTTAATTTAGCGTGTTTAATTTTTTAATTTAATTCGAACAATTTCACTCGATTCAATTCGAATTTCATTTCACTCAACTCGATTCGAAAAAATTTCGAATCGAGTTAGGATGATAAAATAGGACTTGTCAACTCAATTAACTTGGAATTTTTTCATTTGATTCGATCGAATGCTCACCCTAGAGTGATTAAGGACTTAATCATAAAGAAATTGTATGTTCAGTATCCTGCTGGTGAAATCTAGTTTTATAATTCCTGAAAGTATATTGATATTGTTCCAATTACTCTGAGTCTCAAGTTTAGGCAAAAACTTAAGCAAGAACATTGTTTCATTTACTTGCTAGTGGATTTGTTGCTAATTTACCTATCATTTTTCCCCTCTACGCTAAAATGTTTTCAATGCAAATTTGTTTTTTTGCTTGGTTCTGTTGCTTAGCTAATTGATTATCTTAGCTGCATCCAGTGACTTGGAATTGAATCCGATCAACTGATATAAGAGCTCTTGGATAGGCAAAAGACAATGGATAGTGCTAGAAGGTCCATAATTGAACTGGCTTCAATGAATAACTTAATTTGAAAGACAATGACGGGGGATCTTATCTATTTTAGAGGCTGGTATGATCCAACACTGTTTTGCTATGTGCAGATAAGAAATGGGAAAAGCTGCTTAGGAAAATTATTGGCACCATTGAATGAAATTAGTCTGGTTCATCATTTCCGAATGAGACTAGTATAACTGAACTTAGCAAAATTTGGAGGCAATTTATGAGAGGAAAAGTGCACAGAACAAAATCTTCATGTTAAGAAGGCTTGCTAATTTAAGTACAAGGAGTGAAAATGTAGTTGAGAACTAGATGTGTTTCTGGATCTTGTGAATAAGTTTTCCATAAGGAATATAGTGTTTGATGATGAGTAGTACACAGTCTCTTGAATTCTCAAACAGATAGTTGGGAAACATTAATGGTTTTCATAAATTGTTAACTAGAGGTAAAAATTACTTTGAAATGATCAGGGAAAGTGTCTTTGATGTAAAAATAAATAAATAAATAAAAGGCAAGAGAAGGGTGTTCATCATGGACAAGCCCTTGTCACTGAAGATAGGGGTTGTGGGGAGAACAATGGAACTAGAGATTCCAATAAGTCTTGATGAAGGTCTTAGTCCAGGAAAAAGGCCAGTGTGTTTACAACAAGCAACCTCATTATTTGGAGAGAAATCATAGGATCTCGGAGCAAGAGTAGAAAGGTGAAAAGAGTTGGAAAAAGGTGGACGATGAAAAATTATAGGATTGCGGCGAAGCAAGAGGAAAAGGTTAATAGAATTAGAAACAGAGGGATGCTGAGAGCATTGCTGTGGCTGCTACAATGTTAGGTGATGATTCGGTTACACCAATTTGTGCAAGTTGTAGTAGTGATCGTGAGGATCTGAATGTTGAGTAGATTGCTGCTTTGGCAGCCTTGCATGTCTCTTTTGCCAAGAGAGAGTTCTTTGCTTCCTATAAAGAAGTTGACTTATATGAGGGGTCTAAGCTTCCTATAAAGAAGACTTATAAGAGAGCTCTTCACTTCTTAGGAGTTGTGAAGATAGGAAATAAAAGACAACCTTGCACTGCAGCAACTTCCTTGGCCAGTTGGTTGCTGACATGTCAAAATCTTAACCACCAACAAGGAATGAAAAAACAGGGTGACATTCACAAGAAGCAAATTCAAGTGGAATTGGACTAGATAACTCATGAAAGAAACCCAAGCGTTGCAGTAACTTCACCGCAAAAACTGAAATTTTTATATGGACTATATATAATATGATGAAAACTAAAATAAAGAATTGAGGTTTCCTACGGCTTCTGTCTCTTTCTACACCAATTTCTTATATATTCCTTCAAATTTTTTCTTCTTCCTTATTTCACTTCTCTATACCTGATTTCCAGTTCTTATTATGCATCACTTTAAGATTGCGCAGATGATAAATATAGACCATATAGTTAGTATTTTCAGCCCAAGCAATGAGAAGGAAGGGAAAACTAATAAAAACTAATAAAGAAGAGGCAAGAGAAAAAATGAAACAGAAGAGCCAAACTTATGCTCTACTTTAACTAAATCAAGAAAGTGAGATCTGGCTGCCTATCATAACTAGAGCATTGCCCTCATTGGACTATGCATACTCTTTGTTGAGTTGCGTAAACACTTTTCAAATATGAATTGAATTTAAGTTCCAGAGACACTACAAAATAATTTTTCATGAAAATTTGTCTGCATGAAATTGCATGAGAAATTTCTACTCATTCACTGCTCAAAAATTTGTCTGCATGAAATTGCATGAGAAATTTCTACTCATTCACTGCTCAAGTCAAAACGTCCAACTGGGTATGACAAATATGCCTTACGACAAATATGCCTTACATTAGACAGTAACAAAAGAAAGAATTACTTTGATAGCTAGAACAGTCAATTATATTGCAACAAATAATCAAACTTGAATGTTTAGATTTGTAAATTAAGGAGCTAGTTATTCCTAAAGAAGCTAAGAAATGGAAAAGTGACATATCGGTGGCCTATCAGCTAACTCTTTAGTCTGAACATTAACAAACAGTTTCATATTCTTAAGTTTAATCCTGATGTTTAAAGTTCAAAACATTCTCAGTTACAAGCGTGGGAAATTGTAAGACCCTAGCAGATTGTCACATTAAATTAGTTAAGACATTAAACTGCCCTGGCATAAAGGTTAAAGAATGCCCTTAAGTATAACAAGTACTTTCTAAAACCTTGTGACTTTACAAGCATAATCATCCAAGTAAGACTTCATAATTCCATTAACATTTTCCACTTATTCTGCTACTTCTTATCCAATATTTCCAACAACCAAGTACAAAAATATTCCTCCCCTAGAAAATTTATAAGCATTTCAAATCAACATATGAGATAGGCAAACAGCATCACACCAAAGAAGATTCCAGCATCTATATCATCAAGCTGAACAGTGCTAACATGAAATAACATACCTGTATTATATTCATGAGGTTGCAGTTGCTTGGCCCGTGCCTTATCAACCAGCTCTTTCCACTTTCTTGACAATGTATAAATGTCAACCTAAAATACAAAGAAATAAAGTCCTTAGAACATTGTTACAACCATATAATGCCAGAATTCAAAAAGTAGAATAATGAAAACCTTATCAGCATCTTGTAGAACCGGTGTAATCAACCCCCGTCTATAGCTACAGCAACAGCAATATTGATGCTACTATTGTATGTAAAGCTGTTGCCATCCCTACAGCTGGAGTTCACCACTGGATGTTGAACCAATGCAAGCGCAGTTGCCTTTGCAAGCAATGCTGTCATTGTTACACCCTTGGACTTGATCTGAACAAAATAATTACAACTTATATCAACCAATGTTCACAAAAAATGAAAAGAAATTTGATAAGTACAACATAACAGTACTATTCATCTACAATGAATGAATGATTTTAGAATATAAACATCTTTTCCAGCAAAATGTCCCAAAAATATTCTAAAGACCCTAAATTAGAAAAAGTTTCTTTTATTCAAGTAAGTTTTCTAGTGTAAGGATTTCTTTTCTGAAAGGCTTATAATGCCTGAAAATATATTTAATTTAAGCTCTAGAAAAGTCATCTTTTTCATATGCCATTGTCAAGAATTCACCATTTCGAACTAAATGCACTATCTCAAGTCCTATGCATATCAT
The DNA here is from genome assembly GCA_005610355.1 of Gossypioides kirkii. Taxonomy (NCBI): domain Eukaryota; kingdom Viridiplantae; phylum Streptophyta; class Magnoliopsida; order Malvales; family Malvaceae; genus Gossypioides; species Gossypioides kirkii. The sequence continues at coordinate 19,506,022 of CP032247.1, read as the reverse complement.
CCATGGCATCATCAATTTATAAAAGGGTTCAAAGTACAAAAACAAAAGATTGTTATCATTTTAAAGCACCTCAACAAAGCAAAAAGCTTTACCTTTTTGTACAAGGCATCAAGTGCATTTGTGGTGATGGTGTACCCAACTCGGAAAGTAGGCACTGACAAGCTCTCGACCATATTCCTACTCACAGCACCCTGCATTGTGGTAAAAGGAACCACTGTTCCCAATTCAATTCCAGGAGCCACTGGATCTGGCTTCGCCGGAGAAGCAGCCACCGGTACTGCTACTGCAGCTGCCTCAACGTCCTTAGCCACAATCCTCCCCAAGGGTCCACTCCCCACCACTGTTCCCAAATCCACCTTCAACTCCTTAGCCAATTTCTTGGCATACGGCGAGGCAACTATCCTCTTCCCTCCTTCCGAAGCCGGATGCACGGCGGACCCCAAGTTACAGTCTTTGCGACCGGAACTGATGGAGCAGCAGCAGCAGCCGCTGGAACATCCGGAGCGGCCACTTCAATTTGCTTTGGCTTTTCTTCTACTACCTGAGGAGTGCTACTCGAAGAAGATTGTGATTTAGCTTTGGCTTCAGCGATCTCGTCTTCGGTCTCAGCCAAGAGAGCAATTGCAGAACCGACGGGTGCAACGCCGCCTTCCTCCACCATAATAGCGGCAAGGAATCCCTCGTGGAAACTCTCGACGTCCATGTCAGCCTTGTCGGATTCCACAACAACAACGCTCTCCCCTTTAGCCAACTTGTCCCCTTCCAACTTCATCCAAGACACGATCTTACCTTCCGTCATTGTAGAGCTGAGTGCCGGCATGAAAATCTCTCGTATCTTGGCCTGCACTTGAAGGGATTGACACTTCCCTTTGGAACCGGAAATGGAGGGCCGGCGAAGGGAAGAGGTAGAAGGAAGGAAAGAAGTCTGTAGGACGTTAGCCATTGAAGGAAGGAAATGAGAAGAAAAGGGAGGAAAATTGAAAGGAAATATGTTGGTTACTATAGTTTAGCTGAAAGTTAAAAGCCTAAAAAGTTCCTCGAAAGCATCGGAACGAAACAAAGAAAGAATGGGCGGAGGATGCAACCCAACCAAACTAAACCCAACTCAACCGCTGCAATTCTCAAACTTCACTCGCCTCGCCTCGCGTGTCTTTACCTTTTATTTTTTTTCATTTACTTGTCAACATTTGTCTCTTCCAACTCCTTCATTTATTTGACCTTTTAAGTAATTCTAAAATTTTAATTTCTTTACATCCTAATTTATCTATCTTAAATTCATTCAAAATCAATATTAATATTTGATAAAAAACATACATTTTGATATATATTGTCTTTTTATTTACTTGATAATTTCGACAATTAACATTAACCAAATCAATCCTAAAACTTAAATTAAATTATATTCATCGAATTGTATTTGATAAATTAGACAAGTTCACATTTAAGACTAATTTTATTCTATTAACAAAATCTTAAAAAATCCAAACCTAATAATATCATAATTAACTTTCATCAAATCTTAAAACCTGAATTACACGCTAAAAAGATAATATTGTTAATTTTAAATGCCAAAATATATAACTTTTGTCAAACATAAATCTTTTATCAAATTGACAAAAAAAGATAGATACCACATTAAAAAAAGTGTCAAATTCAGATATCAAATGATATATTAAACAAAATAAAAAAATTCAAGCTTAGAAATATTTTTAATATTACAATTTTGTATTTTTAATACTATAATTTTAATTACAATTAAAAATATAATTATTGTATTGAATCTTAATCTTAATTTTTATTAGCATATATAAGAAAAAAAACTCTCAAATGCAGCCCATTATTATATTTAGGCCTGATTTGATAATTTATTGAAAATTTTAATTTATTAAACATTAATATTTTTTGCAGTTTTTTTTAAATGAGTGATAACAAATATGGAATACCATTTTATGTAAGTTTTCAAAGAAAAACTATTGAAAATATAATAAGTACATAAGGAGTGATTAATCACTTGATGAATTGAAGATAATCAATTTGTACTTTAATTTTTTCTTTTACATTATGTTTTCTCCTTTAAATTACAAATCAATTAACAAAATATAAATTAGTTATTTTTATTATTAGTTTGGATTACAACTGTTTATGGATCGGGTTACCCTTTTAAATCTAAAAGTTCGTTCAAAATTTAAGAGGGTTTGAGCAAAAATATTAGATCCGAAAAATAGACTTAGACAAAAAAATTAGACCCGTTTAAAATATGGATTGAGCTCGAACTTGAATGTTCAAACCCAAACCCAACCTAGCCCAATCCGTTTTAAATTTATAATACTTTATATTATGTTATTTTTATATACTATATAATTTAGAATACATTAAAAAAAAAAAATATACTAAATATATAATACTACTCTAATGTAAACATTAAAATGATATTAAGATGATTATAAAAATTTCAATAAATAAAAAATGAATAAAATTATTAAATATTAAAATAAAATAAATATTCTTTTAAAAAATTTAAAAATAATATGAGCGAGCTTAAAATAACATTGGGTTAATTTTTTGTAAATATGAGCGGGTTTAAGTAAAATTTTAAACCCAGAGTTCGAATCAAGCTAAGCTTGAGCAAACATAAAATTTGTTAATATTATACTTAACCCAACCCGATCCATGAATACCTGATATAATTAAATTTTTTTTAAAAATATGATATTTTAATATTTAGCACATTAACTTTTACTAGTCATTTTTAAAAATTCAAATTAAATTAATAGAAAATATAAAATATTTTTTTTTCAAAATTTAAGATTTACATTTATCAAACAATAAAATATATTTAGTAATTAATTTTCAATATCAGACCAAACAATTTTTACAAATCATGTTCAATACTTATTAAATTCAATATTAAAATTTCTGCACAACTTTCCAGTTTGTCAAATAACAACTTAGTGCTAAGATTAAATTAACTGAATATGCCGATTTTTTTTGACAAAATAGATCATTTCTTTAGAGGAGTATGAAAAATACATCCAATTAAACGCGTTTTAGCACAATTGACAGGAAAACATATCTAACTGGACTAGCTTTCTTGTTGACATGTCAGGAAAAACACACTCAACTAGATGCGTTTTCTTTGTAACTATCTGAAAACACTTCCAATGTGCTTTCCTTGACACATCAATAGAAAGTTTATCCAACTGAATGAACTTTCATTCTCTTTCTAAAATCGATCTATTTCTCTAAATCTTGAAAAAGACACCTATTTGACCAATTAAAAAAATCAACATATTTAGCTTATTTAAGCTAGTGATAAAATTTTAGGAAATTACTTGATATTTGACCAATTATTAAATTAAAAAAGAGAAAATAATAATAATAATAATAATAATAATAATAATAATTAAATATGTATAAATAAATATAGCCCTTTTTTCTTCTGAGAAACATTTCAAATTCACTTTGCTAAAGCCTAGAAAAGGGAGGAGGCATTGCAGAACATAAAGGTTACAGGGAAAAATGACATGGTATAATATGCATTCCCAAATGAAGAGGTGTTTATCCTCTTTCTCCTTTTCCAGTTCCACAAATTAAGCTTCAGCCTCCTATAGCTACAACAACCTCATAAGTTGAGTGAGTGTCCATTCAACAGTAACAAAACAACTACCCTACTTTGCAATGAATGTGAAATGGATACAGGATGTGATGGAGCACCCCATTTTATGCCTTGTTTACACGGATTTCTTGCCCCTCCAACATCTGCATTCACCAACCCTTTTATATCAGTAATAATTACATTCCTCATTTCCACAAAACCTATATTACTCCAATTCAGGTATGACCCTGTGTGTATCCTTAAACTTCTTTCATGTATTTGAAGGCCATATCTCTATAACCATTTATGGGACATGAATGAATACTTCAAGAAAAATGAAGAGTATGAACAAACAGAGCTAGAAACAGTGAGTCCATGACATACAATGTATAAGTAAATGAGTACACATGACTTCCAAGAACGAAACAACGGATAAATATTTTGACAGACTCAGACTATCAAATGAAACCAAAAAGTTCCATAATTAAAAAGGAAATCACAACCTATGTTGCTCGGACTCAGATGTGTCACACACGAGTAGGTATTCGGGTGTATTTAAACGATTTTTCCGACCATACTCTTAGACACATGTCTGGATATTGGACACAGTGTCAGAGCAACATAGAATTGCAACCACCAAGCTAATTGCAGTCACCAACAAATCATTACTTGCCCTCAATACATACAGGAAACATGAAAGAAAATGCTGCAAAAACATTTCACAACAGGATCGGATATCCACATGTAAAAGGCCTCTCGTTCAAAAGATGTAAAATTGCTCGTAATAACAAAAAGAAGAAAGAAAGACAGGATTTCATAAACATTAAAAAGAAAAACTGTCACTGAAACCATTGCATACAACAAGGGTGTATATTGCAGAATCAAAGGCAGAAAAAGTGGGGAACAACTTACAGCATTGTTAAAAGAAAAGATGGCAGCTTCAACTTCCTCATCTGAAGAGAATGATACAAACCCAAATCCCCTGATTTGGAGGACCCCGGGACCCGTGAAACCTTGGCGCTCATTACCTTCCCTTTCTCAGAAAAAAACTTCTTCAGTGTCTCTGAAGTTACTGTCTTCGCAAGGTTTCCCACATAAACTTTGTGCGGGCTATCAACGAACTGGGAATCCTCCGCCTGAAGGAGAGACAATTCCACTTGTGGCAGAGGCTTTTCGGTGATGTTTACCTTGATCTCCCGCCCTCCAATTTGCTGCAATACATGAAAGAAAAAGAAAAAATTACCATGAAAACCAGATACCCCAACATATGTGCTACGTCTCTTCGTATATGAGGGGTTTGGGCTTACAGTGCCATTTAGTTTCTCGATTGCCGCGGTAGCATCCTCCACGGTTTTCATGGTAACAAAAGCAAATCGGCGGCTCCTTCCGGAGTACTTATCATACATCACCTGCAATTTTACATCCGTACGAAAGCAGCATTTTCAGAAAGGCTTTAAAATCCTTTTTCTTTTCTTGTTAAGTGATATTATAAATTATAAAAAAAGGAAAAGAAATGAAAAAGAAGGGAAGGAAGCACCTCTGCTTTTTCAACAGCGCCATGTTCCTCGACAATCTTTGTCAGCTCGTCATTTTTCAAAGTTCTGGGTATGTTGCCAACGTAGAGCCTCCTGGCGGCCTCGGAAGAAGGGGACGCCACCGTTGCGGTTTGCTCTTCTGCCGCGACAAACAACCTTAATTTTCTGGGACGTGAACAGAAGGTGAGATTTTTAGGCAAATTGGGTTGGAGGAATTGGAGCAAATGTTGGTTTGATTGGGGTTTGAAGGAGAGTTTAGTGAGATATGGGGGTAATACTAGAGATGACATTGAAGCCATTTTTCTCTGCTTGGGATAAGAAAATTAGTATTGAGGGAAAGGAAGAAGAAGAGTAAGAGCGGGGGGGTTTTATCGCATTATCCACTTAGGGGCTTTGGTTGTCACTCACCTGCGGGTAGCTATACCCTGGCTTCAATTTGGGATTTTAATTAGATATCTCCATGGGTTGAGTTCTAACCAAATTTTAGATTAATTGTTGCGTTTGGATTCGGTTCGGTTAAAAAAATGAGTAATTTTTACTTAAATTTAATTCAGATAAAAATGTTAAAACTTGATTTTAGTTTGGTTAGTATTAATTTTTTTAATTTTATTTTTATATAAAAAATATAAAATACTAAAAATATTAAAATAAATATTTCTCAACAAATTAAAATATTAACAACAAAATAATAACAACATAATAATGAAATGGTAACAAAACAGTGACAAAAAGTGAAAAACAACAAAAACATGAAAAAATAACAAGGTTTTTTTTATTGAAAATTTAGGTAAATCTAGATAAAAAAAAACTTTATCACGAGGTTCGACTCATTTTCTAAATGAATCTTATTTTTTGTCTAAGTCTATTTTTTAAGTCTATATTTTTTTCAAGCCTTTTTATTTTATAATCCGATCCATGAACAACTTTAATTTTATTTATATATTTTATTATTATCCATAAAAAAACTAATAATAAATTAATTATCATTTTATTTTACTTGTGATTAAAATGGTTTGAATCTCTATTTTTTTTTTTGATGAATAAAATTTTTTTTTTACAAAAAAACTAAAGAGAATTAAAAGAAAAAACTACGTATAACGATAAATCCTCCTCCTTACTAAAAATCAACTTGATAATGCAATCAGCTTCAAACATTTTCTTTTTTAAAAAATATTCAATTAACCAATTCTCTTCATTTTACAAGAATTGAATTATACATCTAATTATTGTTGAATTTGACCCCTTCAACAAAGACTCTTGATAACCTCAATTCTCCTCATTTTCTTCTCTATCTTGTTTAAGTGTCCATCAGTACTTCAAACAAATTTTCGTCCATTATACAATCATATTATGATTTATTTATGTTTATTAATTTTAAAAATCATATTTGGAATCAGTGAATAATTATTTTTGGATAACTAAAATAATAGACAGATTGAGTGTTGGAAAAAAAATCCATATCATTTAAGGCGATTTTTAATAAACTAACATCACGTTTAGTTCGCTGTAATGGAATAGAGTTGTAATGAAATAGGGTTGTAATGGAATAGGACTGTAATCAGTAATTCAGCTGTTTGGTTGAATGGAATGAAATAGAGCTGTAATAGTATTCTTCTGTTTGGTTGAATAGAATGGTATTGTAATAGCATAAGAAAAAAGGTATAAATGATTAAAGCACCCTTAGCAAAAAAAATTTAAGTAGATGATTATTGTTATTAAATTTAATAATATTATTATTAAATATAATTTAATGAAATAATATATAATTTAATAATATTTTTAATATAATTATTATTAAAATATAAATTAATAAAAATCATAATATATAATATTAGAGAATTAATATATAACCTAATTATTAGTTTTAAACTACAATGCATATATAATGTGCTTAAATATCATTGGTGAAACAAATAATTTAATTATCTTCTAAACTAAAAATTAAAAGATTAGAAGTAATAAATAGCTTAAGAATTATATTTTACATTCAAACATAATGTTTATACATTAACAAAAAGTTATATGATGCCATTAGCTTATATATCATAATATTTTATAGAACTTCCCGATTTTAAGCATTACGTGGATGTTAGCTTCAACATCCAAGACACAAAACTATAACAGCAAACAACCTCCCCTACAGACACTTTCAAAACCAGTTAGCAAACTAGACTGCTCATCAAAACAACAACTTCACCCATAAGCCATAAACAAAGGCCAAAAGCAACAAGCATCCAGATCATTACAAAAAACAAATCATAGCTGCAACTAATTGCAGACACAAAACAGCAGCAAAAAACTAGTTCCTTCTCCTTCAAAACAAAAACCAGCAGGCGAACTATAAGATTCCAGACCAGCGGTATTCCCCTTCTTTCATGTTCATAACCAAACACATCTTGCAGAAATCACCACCAAGCTTTAAAAGTTTTTGCCTTGCCAACCCCTACCACTGCCAATGCAAAAGCCATTTCATTCACATTTTGCTCTGACTTACCATAAAACAACCTGTAGGACTTCTTTCCTCTACTATCAAATCATGAAGCAGCTTTTCAACAATCTTTGGCCTTTGTTCGACAGACAATAACCAAGTGAGTACAATTTGAGAATCAACCTCCACAACCACAGTTGAATCGCTTGTCCAAAACCAGCTTTCGACCAACTCCAAAGCCACCAAAACAGCAGCTGAATAACATCTCAAGTCAACAAGGAAGATGCAGCACCTATTCTAATAGAAGGTAATAACCAACCTGTAGCCAGCAAAAAACTCATGTGGATGGAAATCTAAGCACTGAATTTGACCTTCATGATCCTTGAATTGATGCAACAATTTTCCAGCAGTCAAATCCCACACCTGATGATATACAGGATATGGAAAAGATCATTTTAACATGTGCATTGAAATCTGTTTACATGGTAAAAATATTTTATCAAATGGTACTGACAATTATAGCATTTAAAACAATGAAATAGCCTGCAGAAATCAAATCCCAATAGCAGTAAACCAACAAACTGCATCTATGGGTACATTCAAAGCCATTTAACAGTCTTAAAAGTAAACAAGGGTGCTAATGACAACCAAATTTTTAAAGTTGGTTGACTCAGTGACTCAAACAAAGGATCATGTTAGTACAAAATATTTTATATGATGAACCAAAGTACGACAACTCCAACCTTCACAATGTTGTCCTCACCACCGGATACAACCCATCGACCATCTGGTGTGAACCTGATTGCGTTGACTCCTCGAGTATGACCTTTGTAAGTGTGGATGCACCCTTTCTTTTTGATATCCCATATCTTTAGATTTGTATCAAGAGAGCCAGATGCAAAAAACTCACCAAAGGGGTGGAAGTCCATAGAAAAGCAATTGGATCTATGACTAATCAGAGTCCGAACAACTAGAAAAGTATCAGATTGCAAAAACAAAAAATCAATATAACATAGTTAAGATGAACATTTAACATGCAACAACATGTATATTTGAAGGAAAAACAAAGGTCTACAGAATTGGGCAAACATACTTTTTGCCTCCTCCAAATCCCAAAGCTTAATGGTACCACTTGCAGCACCTGCAGCTACCAAAACTTATGAGGAATCAAAGGTCACTGAATCTATCCCACTTGCGTGTCCCGATAAACAATGGTAGATGATTCAAACACAACAACAATGGAACAAAAATTCATCGATCTCCACTTGTTTGATTTTTCAAACGCAAATTTTTTTTTCTAATAAAAAACCCAAATCTTTAACCTAAAAACCAAACTCTAACAAATTTCATGATTGTCATGGGATGAGAATAATCGAACGGAAACGAGAAGACGGGGCTAGGGGTGGTGGCTTGAGGTGTTTGCTGAGGGAGAGTGGTAAAGGGCAAGAATGGGAGATTATGTTCTTTTCATATTCGGTGGAGGCTCTGTAATGCTATTCTTTATTACAGGAAGGAAATGACTATTACGAGAGAATGTGGAATAGGAGAGGAATAAAATTCCGTCGAATGAAGAATTCGGTGAACAAACAAATGAATGGCTGCTTAGCACCGAATCATCCCGAAACCGTTTGGCTATTCATGCCAACCAAACACTGCTGTAAAAGAATTTGTGTAAAACTTTTTTGAAGTATTAAGTGTCAGAAAAATTAAATATTAAATTTATATTATAAAATATATTTGTTATGTTACTTGTTGGATATCCGATTTTCTTTTATTTCTTAATCTTTTTCTTTGAACAATTTATGAAATTTTAAAAAATGTAATTAAGTCCTTGATTCCTCATTGTGTTAGCTATGTACTTAATTGCTTGAAATAAATGTTATCAGTGACATATCAATAGTGCTATTTTACACAGTAGAGAAACACTAAACAACAACATTAAAACACGAAACGTGTGATGTGACAGTTAATAGAGTTGGCTTCAAAGAAAAACCTCAAATTCAACTCAATCATTGCCGAGTCGAGTTAACCAAATTTGAGTCACTTAGTTCTCACCTCGGTTAGCTTGGCAAACTTAATTTCTTTTTAAATTTTGAATTAGTATTGAAAAAATCTCAATTCAAACTTAAACTCAAGTTTAAGAATAAGTATTCAGAGTTGAGATTGAGCATGAGAATCAATCTCATTCTTTTTACTAAATAAATAAGCTCAATCAAGCCTAGCAGAACGTGTTCAAGTAACTCAAATTTTATCTAAGATCGAGCTCAAACTTTAAAAGTAAAGCTTGGTTGGGCTTGAGCCGTGCTTCAAGCTTTGAGTTTCGAGTTAAACTCGAGTTTGGTCAATTACACCCCATTCCAACACCAAATCACACATCTAAACCTCTATTTCCTCACCAAACCTACCTACCACCATTTCAATACCAAAATTAAAACCTTCTTATAGATCCCTAATTTAGTAGAACCAGATAAAATAATATTAAAACCTTTTTATATATTCCTCCCTGAGCAAAAGGCATACAAGGATGGTAAACAAAGCTAAAGACCAAATGCCTGGCCATTTAATGATTTATACAACTAAAAATTAACCAAGGATGAAACAGAAATGAAAAATTTATCTTGAACTAACTTACACATCCTGAAAGGAGACCTTGATGCAAGGAAACAATTCTACATATGAAAAGAAGTATAGAACACCTTTAAAATAAGAAATAGAAAACAACAAGAAACTTTCTAAATGAGATTAACATGTATTGCATTTGTTTATCGTGCTAAAAGAGGCAGCACTTGGCAATTTCAATCCTGCTTGTTACGAGCAAGCCTTGCACGGTGCCTGAGCTCGGCCTTTTTCCATCTAACTATTAGGTAACACATGGAAAAGAGAGTATTTATCTGCAGAAAGTAGAAGATGCTGATGTTTAGAAAAAAAAAAAAAAAGAAAGAAATAAAACAAAGAAGTTTCAAGGAAGGGGGCACAGGAGGAGCTCCTGAACACTGACCAAGATGATGATTGCGATAATGAGAAGAGGACCAGACCAGAGTACTGAAAAAAAGTCCACTTGGATCAAAATAGTTCTGGTATGCAAATTTCTTCCAGTTGTCACCAAGGAATCCATTCAGTAACTCCGCAAAATAAACACCAAGCACTACAGGACATCATCAAGCAAATAAGATAGAATTGCAAAGAATGTTCAAAATAAATTGAGCTTCAATATTTTCGTTGCAGAAATATTTGGTGTTGCATGAAACATTACTGACTAATTTGCCAGAACGAAAACAATACTTATGTCTTATTATGCAGATCTGCATTAGGACCCTGCTCACTGTTTTGGAATGCTTGATAACATTGAAAGGCTTCAATATTGAGTTACAGCTATAATGACTTCAACTGTTTCCCCTTGTGACCCCTTCAATGGCATGATGATCTTCATCCCAAAGTTTCGGCTGTGTATCTACTTCACAGGCTCCAAGCATGGCAGCAGTAAAGGTTTAACACTTATCCATCTATACTCTTGTCCAAGTTCCATTTCAACTTTTACCCCTACTTAACTGACTTGCAGATGGCTTCACTAAAGAAATTTTAAAATGAATTCCGAAATGGGAAGTCCTATCCTGGATTCCTTGCTTGAAGCAAAGAACCAGACATCCTAGGTAATAATTAAATCATTAATGTGTAGCAAAGATTGCTACTTTATGTCCCACTACATAGTTGACTATCGAGGTTACAAGTCTAGGGGGCCAGGAACAAACATGGAAGGAGGTATGCGTACTCTAACATATGGAAGTGAATAGGGTTCTTTTGCTTGTCAAGTCATCTACCATTTGCTTCTCAGCTTTGGAGTTTAAGATTGCAAGAATCCAAATCAACTTTTGTAGCAAGACAAAAGTGTAAGTGTTTTTTAAATAGCCTTGCATTACATATTCAAGGGCAAGTTGGACATAAGGAATCATTGTTTATTGAGAGAAGCTGGGAAGCTGGTCCTTGTAAATTCTGTGAAGCTGCCAAGTTCTATTCAATATCCAAGGTTAACTACCAAGCTAATAGGCTAACCATAATCGGACCGCAAGGTTATTATGAGATATTAACATGCAATATTACATATGTCATCAACCATTCAACCACAAGAGAGTTTATTTGAGAAGCTTCACATTTAAATAAATCAAGTAAAAAAAGGATCAGTAACAAACTACTATAATCAAAGGGCGAGTTCTAAATACTCGTATATTGAAGATGACTGCAGATAACTGAGAAACAACAAACTTACATGCCAGAAGGAACAAACACATCTGGAAGTTAGTATTCTTCCTTGAGAAGATTGTTACTATCAATAAGAAAACATGGAATGCCAGTAAGCACATTAGCCATGGCTCCTGCCAAATAGCGGGGAAAAGGTTAGGGAATTGTTACCAATAGATGACTGTGGATCAAGAACACAAGTAGAATCAATACAAAGACTATGCCTAAGACCTGATGCTAAACAACAAGTCATCTAAGATTTATGGCTTTAAGCATCCCATTTGAAGAGTTTCAACTTTCCATTACTTTCAACCGTGCATAAAATGAAAACTAAAAGTCTGCTAGAAATAGCTGAACTTATACGTAAAATATTACAAATGCTCAAAGTAACACAAGTTAAACTCATAAATCAGGCATGACAAACGATCTAACTCAAGAAACCGCCTCTACATTAGGCAGATCAGATGAAGAACTACAGTAAGGCGTTATTAAGAGTTTAAACTTGGATTTAGCATTGTTCCAATCACCAACTAAAATGAAAATTCGTGTATCTCAAATCTGACACGGGCATTCATTATAGAATTCACTTTGGTTACTTTGAAAAAGCTGAAGATAGAACATTCAAACACACGAAATATCAAACAGTCAAATCCTCTAAATCTCTCTTTCCCCGTCCCCTGGATCTAAACTTTACCCTAAATGCAGGGAAACCAATGAGAAAATAATAGACAGAAAGCGGACCTTCCAGTCGATTGCATGGAAGAAGCCCATAAAGTTATCATAGGCAGGTCGGAGGCCCGAACGAAGCTCCGAGGATAGCTTCTGAACTAGATCCGCCATTAATTCCATGTGCTCCTCCACAGCTGATCTCAGCTCTTCCATTGTTCTTCTGTTATTTTAACCAGATTCAGATCGAGCAAAAGAAAAAGATCAAACAGTGAGGAAATGACGATGAGACTGGCAGACTGTTCGCGTTTATATCATCGTCATTTGAAGTATCTGGACTTTCAATCTAAGAAGAACAGAAGGGTTGCGGTTGTTCTGGGGTTTAAGTGTCGATTGACTAAAATGTCCTTGATAATTTGGTTAAAGTTTACCTACGTCCTTTATAATTTAGTTCAAGTTTACCACAGCTTTGATAAATAGTTGAAAAAAATCAATTAAAAAATTAACAATTTTAATGATTTAATCTTTTACACATATTTAATAATTCAAAAGAATAAAATTTTTATTTTAAAAAATGTAATAAATAGATAAATGTTACTAATCACTTGATAGAGAAATTTTGTGCAACATGATTATCATGATAAATAGACAAGAGCTGAAAAAAATTATTTATTTATTTTAACATTATATTACCTCATATTTAAATTCTGTTTTAAATTAAGCTTGGATTGCCGATTTGGAGAACAATTAAGCTCAAGCAAAGAACCAGCAAAGGAACTGAAAAATAGTTGAACCAAACCAGTGAATACAAAAAAAACAAAAAATACATGAGTATATACATATAGAGTAGTCATGAATATACATCTTCATCCTTGTTCACAGCCATCACAAAACAGCAAGGTGCAGCAGAAGCATTAAACCAAGTAGAACGTTTTGCATCTCCTCTTCTATTGTAATCCAAGAACACCGATCTTATAAGCCATCTGGCCACTATAACTGTCTGAAACTATAAGATGCAACAAAAATTTAAGATGAAACATCGACAGGGTTCATGTTTTTGTTCTTGATTACAGATAATGATGACCACAAGCTGTACATTGCATGTAATTGGCGAATGTCAGTTGACTTCAAAGACATTTTGTAAAGCTCCCTGAGTTTTCCAGCATCTCCGGACCTGTTAGATGTTGCAGCTGACACATTATCTGTTGAAGAAGATTTATTTGAATTTACAGAGAGATTCACAGCCAGCATTTTCTTCAAAAGCATCTGCAACTGACTCCAATACTTCACGTGCAATTCTGGGTATTCTGTACTAAAAATATCTGCGAATGCTTCTGATACATAGCGTGCTTCAAGTAGGCGGGACAATGCATCTAGCATCTTGAGAAAAATGCAATTTATCAGCATCTTTAGTGTGGTAAATGGATCATGTAAATATATAATAAACAGCGCTTTTTCGCTTTATAGAAGCGTACAAAATATAATGGACAAGGGTAAGGTGAGTTAGCACAAGCGTACTAGAAATATTCAACTGACATTCGCCAATAACATACCATATAAAAGTTACTGAAAACAGCAAAACAATAGTATTCAACTGACAGTTTAGTAAATGATAACTGCATATAACATACCACGTTTAGATGCAATGATCTTGAGAGGCTTAATGAAAGAGCTGATCTCTCAATAAGAATAGTCAAGTACATGGTAGGATGTGTCTGAGGACCATAAAAGTCTATTGCCTTTTGCCAGTTCCTCTCAGCCAATGAAGCATATTGCTTCACCCTCTGGTGAATGCCATTCTCACCCTTAAGCAAGCCACTTTTCTTATGATCCAGTGCCAAAAATTTCAAGCAGCAATCTCTTTGGTAACAAGCAAGCTGAAAATAAGCGTAAGCAGCCTCCTGCTTGCGTAATCCACCCAATAATTCATACATTGACAATGCCTCCCTTATGGCCTCATTGGCAGTTATTTCATACTTTCTGAGATCTTTCCTGGCTCTTCCAAGATGTGGCGTAGATAGCTCTTCAAGAGCTGCATTTTCATAAACCTCAGCAGTTATATCTTCTCTCGCTAAAAGCATGCCAAGCCTCAGATATGTATGAGCAAACTGAGTATAGACTTCATTCTTCAAGTTTGACTCAGAGTCAGAGAATGCCTCTTCCACTATAGCATTCATTTCAGACTTTGCTGCCCCGTAATATCTGAGTGCTTCACTGTACTCCAGTTTTGCAGTTTCCAAAGCCTGTTTGTATGCAATATGAAAAACTTCATGCATTTTCAGACCTTCCATCTTTGCCACCATCTCTTCAGCTAATGCACGTCTGCCATGACCCAAATTACAGTATATAAATACTACATTGGTGTAGTCTGAAGCTTCTTTGAATGCATCTATTGCATCTGCAAATGCAAGTTCAGCTTTGTTTAACTCTTTCAGCGCAAGCCTGTTTCGACCTAGTTCATTACAAACCCATCCTTTCTTTTTCAATAAAGACTGCAGATCTGCTAAACCAGAAGGTAGTTCACCCAAAGCCTTTATTGCTTCTTCATAACAGCTCAAGGCAGAGGAGAGATTGTGTTCTGCATCTGCTACTACAGTATTCCTATTCCTAAGGTACTTGAATATGCCACCATCTTTCAATTTGTGAGCTTCCTTTGAAGCAATTTCATTCTCAATGGTCGCTTCAGACTTTTTGTCATTAATTCCAAACGAAGCCTCCGCCTTTTCAGAATTAGTAGTTTCCACTGCATTTACTCCAGGCTCATCTGTACAAGAATTAGAAGCTCTTACTTTGTTGTCACCATCTCCAATGTGCTGGTATAGTCCACTATCAGGAACTTGTTTATTCTTTACTTTTTGACGACCATTATTATCTTCATTGTCCCTTGAGAGTGAGTTAGGAACATTCTTACCACGCGATCTCTTGCCATGTTTTCTGTTGTAACTTACAGCATGTGTATCTCCACCACTGCTGCTTGCACTATTGCCGCTGCTGGCCCTATCACTTTGGCAGCTACAATTCACCAAGGAACACGAACTACATTTCTGATTATACTGGCCCAGCTTCTTTGTAAGCCTTTGCAGTTCCTTCACAACTTCAGATGACATTTTCAACTCTGTGATAGAAGGTTTATTCTGTGATTGTGCAGAGATCTCTTTACCCTTAATTACATGGAATTCAACATACACATCTCCAACTAGTGTCCATGCATTTGCCCAGAACAGATATGTTGATGAGAATTGCTCAAGAACATAACAGTTATCAGCAGAGTTGGATTTAACTTCTTTTATGTCGCTGATAAATGAATTTTTCTTTTCATCTCTATCATTGAACTTTGTACCGGCTGGTGAGCATTTAACTATCGAGGAAATAAATCTAGTATCTTCAAGTTGCCGAGGCATAGATCCGTAAACAGAGCAAGCTAATTCCACTATCTTCAGAGCATGATGCAATTGACCATCCTCCTTGTAGGCTTGTCCAAGTGCCAAATATGATTCCCCAAGGAGAAGAACAAGTTTCCACAACTTGTGGTCCAGTTTGGATGTTGGAAGCCATTCTTGAATATCACAAACTTCAATGCAATCAGCATCACCACAAGCACAAACAAAAATTCATAGATGAAGGTAGCTGACCATTAATACCAATATCCCGGTTGTCCAACTCTGGTTGAGAGGTTTGTAGCTGCCGCATCCATCTGAGAGATTTTATAGCTTGAGACACATGATGCACTGCTGCTAGCTTAGAGGAGATTGGATCAGTAATAGGTCGAACAACACCATCAGATGTAGAAGCCATGTTGAGTACCAAGTAGTTTTCATCACCATGAACACTTGGCAAGGTAATTTCTTCACTTCCAAATTCTGTATTAGATGCTATCAATTTTCGGGGTCGAAATATTTGCCTCCAAAGTCATCATGGCAGAAACATCAGATGCTAAATCTTGAAAATCTGTTTTATCCTCTTTTAGTTTGTTATTGGAAATGAGAGAGAAGTCATGGTCCAGAGATTCTTCACCAGCATCAGGAGCCGTAACTTCACACTCAATTGGAAGATATTCAGATGTTAGATCTAATTCTTCATCATAATTTAGAATAAGCCTGGCAAATTGTTCATGGGCAAATGCACGTACAACCTATTTAGGAAAATTTTAATAATAAGTATCGATTGCTGCTTTCCAATCATAAATGAAAAATAAAATAAAAACAAACTTAATTAACTGCTGTCAGACGAAAATACAAATTTTAGAAAGCAGAGATACCAGATGATCTGGCTCATCCAGGAAATCCAAGCATTTTTTGAAAAAAATTGCACACTTGGCCCTGTTATTAGTTGCCTGCGCCAAAAACATCTATGTAGTTAGCAGATCATTACACAAAGTGGAGTAATCAACTGACAAAAGAGTTATATGTTCAACAAACCATTGAAAGTGAAAGCCTGTGAGCAATGCGGTACAGGAGCGTTCCAAGTGAAAATAAAGAATCACTTCTCCCTCTATGTACTAGAGAAGGCAGAGAACTAGAGCTATCATCACAAGCACCAGAAGAACGGTTCTTGGAAACGACAGAAAGATCGAAAAGTTGAATTACATCTTCACCAGCACTTTTATATAGCTGTAGAAAAGAAATGATAAACACCACTCAGTAAATTATTAAACTTAAGTGCAAGAAATGTTCTTTTCATAGAATGAAAATATAACAATACCCAGTAAGCACCAGGATCTTGCTTGCAGTTCTCTTGAAGAAACCTCAAAACAGAAAGTCCATTTTGCTGAACAACATGGGGATGAAAAGCAGGAGTACCATCTTCAGCAATGCCTTTTAACAAAAATATATCATCTGTCTTTAGAAGCTCATACCCCTGAACAACACCATTTTGGTGATAACAAATGGCCAACTCAGGGACACTAGCCATGACATTGTCAAGCCAAGCTTCAAGCCAGGTTAATGGTGTGACCTGTCAATGGTTGCCAAAAACAAATTAAAAAGTTGCACAAAAAATACCAATAAAATAAAATTCCCATTACTAGAAACAACCTGTCGTGTAACATCCCACAAGTGCAAGCTCACAGCAGCATACTTTTCATTACTGAACAGAAGCAAGTCACTGCCAAGAAGCATTCGGAAATTGTGAAATTGCCAATATAACACTCTCAAGAACCCATTATTCCCAACTCTTCTATGTTTTTCAGACTCTTGCACAGAGCATCTGGGCTTTTCACCAACATGTGCAGCCTTCTTGATAGGATCACGGCTCTTGTTTCGGTGACCCTTCTTACTTCCCCAAAAGAACCCATCCTGTTTAACTTGCGAGTACTCTGAATGGTGCTTGATTTCATCTTTTCGAGAAATATTATCATTCTCTGCCACAAATTTTGGCGTCTCCCCCCCAGGAAGAGCAGAAGAATCTGATTGCCTCTCCAATGGTGCTTGATGAGATGGTGGACAATCACAGGCTTCCATTCTAACTGAATGCATAGCAAAATTCAGAAACAAAGATTGATCTTGACATTTTGCTTGATTGCTATGTCTTCTAACCAATTTCTCTCCTTCTTCAACATCAGGCCTGCAAAATGCCAAAACATAATTATATCATACTTATAACAGAACAGAAAATAGAACAACAACAGAACAATACAAACCCTGTATTTAGAATTAGAGTCTGTCCAACACGGTGTACAGCAATCGATAATCGAGCCTTAGAATATGGTATTTTGAATATTTGCTTTAGAATATCAGTTGGAGCGATAACATCAATCTCATCCCCATACTCCACCAAACCAGACACAGCAAGTGCCTCGCATTTCCTACTAAGATTAGATGCAATAGCACCATCCTCCCATATTATATCTGTCCCAGAATAACATAAAATCAGATCAAAAGTTGCAAACATTTCAAACTCGAGAGAGAAGAAATGCAGAAGATGGACAAAATGAATCAGGACATTTCAAGTACAAGAAATAATCACAGGAGGAAAGAGAGCCAGGACATTTCAAATTAGAAAGAAAAAAGCAGAAAAAGTTTTAACATGTTCATTGACTCTCTCTCACTGACTCTCATGCACACACATCATTTAAGTATTTACGTGGTCAAGGCTAAGCTGAAATCACTGGATCTATAAAACTTCCAGAAAAGCCAAACAGGGGCTATATACTTACTATAGGTTTCAACTATCAAATAGTCATGACTGATAGCACAGCTGATGTGACTTAAATAATCAGATACCCTATCATTAAACAAGTATATAACGTGCTTGCTCTTTTGGCATCTGATTACATAAATTGCCACAGAAGGCCCAGCCAATTTTAGAAAAAAAAAAGTTTTAACAAGAATTCTAGAACACAGGACAGATGATTCTTCCTTTCAACAATAGAGATACATTGGAGAAGACAATAGTGATGAAAATAAAATTTGTACAAAGCCAATATGAGGAAAATAGAAAGACTTTCACCTATTAGTCTCCCAAATACAAACTAGCCTTCTCAGTAAGTAACTGAAAGGATTCAAACAATAACAAAGATTGGATGGAAAGAAAAGAAAATTATAAAGGGTAAGAAACCATGTGCCTTCACTAAATGAAGGATTTAGATTGCCCTTGTTGTTGAAAAGATCATTCAATCATAAAATAGAGTTTTATATGTATAGATTCATTCTCGATGAAGGAATTTATAGGCCCATAGAAAAACAGACTCTGAATAAACTATCTTTTTTCGAGTCAAATTTCAAGAAACACTAATAGCACAGAAAGTTAAACAATAATTCTCAGACATATCCAACAGTAAGCAGCTCCTTCCAATAAAATGTTAACACTCCATTTCAAGCAAACGTCTACTTGCAACTTTTGCACCTTGCATTCCTGGTGATATAATCTATCCTTCTACCTTGAACAAAGCCTCAGAACTCTGACTACGCTAACTAAACGGTTTTCCTTGATAAAATCTGCAATGGTTTCCTTTTCTTTTTCCACTTGTAATTCTTTACTTCTATCAAACTACAAAATTATAGCTAAAATTTAATTTTTTTTTCTAAAAAGTAAGAAAAATAAAGGTACCTCCAGTAGCCTTCTGTACAGCCCCAATGGGAAGCACTTTTTCGGGGAAATTAGTAACGAGCGGCGGCATGTTTAAGTCGGTCTCCATCGGGAGCATCCGATACCTCGGCGCACTTAATCTGAAACAAAAAAAAAAAAACCTCAAACACAAATTATTTATATAAGATAAAGGAAAAACACGAGAGAGAAATTGAAAACAAGTAAAATTTACGTTGGGCGGGAAGATGGAACGAGAGCGGAGTTGAAAGCATGGAAGGAATTATCGGTGGGAACAGGGATCGAACCGCAGAGAAAACCGACGGGCTTCGGTTTTACGATTTCCATTTTGCCTACACATTGTAGCTCTCCAGAACTTTCTATCGACGACGACGGTGCTCCTCCTCCTCCTCCTGATTTTTCCATCGCAACTACACTTTGTTCAATTTTCTCAAGAATTTTCCAATTTCTGGGATTTTTTTCTTTAATTAATCTTCTTGATTGCTCTGTTTGGTGGCTCTTTTTTTTTTTAACCCGATTCTGCCAGAACTGTCTGGAATGCTGTTTCAATTACACCATCAAATCGTATTCGTCGAGAGAGAAGGCAGTGTTTGCGTACAGGTTTTTCTTAGGGGTAAATTCCACTAATAATCACTTAGTAACTGATAAAACAATCATTTTAATTTTAATTCAATCACTCAATTTTTAAAAAATAATAAAACAGTCATTAATATTATTTAAAAGTGACAAATCAATCACCCATTAATATTTTTCGTTATATGCCTAACGAGATAGATGACGTGACTAATTAACTAACTAATCTGGTCAATTAACTTGCACGTTGGACGAGATAAAATTTCAATTCAGCACTCAATTTTCAAAAACTAACAAATCAATCAGTAAAGTTATTAAAAAGTGACAAATCAATCACTTATTAACATTTTTCGTTACAGGCCTAATGAGAGAGTTGACGTGACTAGTAAATTAGTTGATGTGACCAGTTAATTTGCCACGTTAGACGAGGTAAAGTTGAGTCACTATTTATTTTCGTCTTTAATTTTCGTTTTTAATAAATGATTTAATATTTTTACTTGTTGCTTAAATGATCCAATATGTTTATACTTTTTCTCCATCCCAACAATCTTGTCGTCATCGCCTCTGCCACAACGATCTTTGGCGCCACCATCATTAACCTCCAAACCATCACCCTATCCTTTTTTTGTTTTTGTTTTTCGAGACCCCAATAGAGGAGCCATTTTGGTTGGGATCCAACTGTTTTTTTCTACAACCCAAAGCCATTAACTCTGAAAAACCATATCGAAATAGGATTTGAGACAATTTTAGGTAAAATTATCAATGCCCACAACCAAACCAGTGAGGAGAAAATCCTCCAAAACAACATTCAAGTGATTCAAGAACCAAAACGACTTGAATTGATCGAGATCTTCATGGGATATGATGATTAAATAAAAAGGTCATTGATTAAGTTGAACACTAACTTCATTGTCAACATTATCAAGTTGCATAAAACAAAATCAGAAGCAAAACAAAGGGAACATCCAGACAAACCAAAGAATCGATTGAACTCGTGATTTTCGGGAACAAAGAAAGTCGGTCCTCCAAATAGACAGTCAAATGTCGCAAGTGAAATTTTGAGTCAGGTTAGTGGTTAGCAATATCCCAAAGTTGAAATCGGACTGAGTATTTTAGCAAAAGAGGATGAGAGATGGATCAGAAGAAGAGCAACGGAGATGGTCAGTAACGCAAGTTGGGGTTGAGGTGAGGTAAGCCCAGTCATTGGAAAGAGATTTGAATCAGGTCACAGACCTAAGGGGTAATCTATAAAAGATATTGAAAATGATATTTTGGTTTAATGATAATGAGGAAGTCATGGTTCTCTGCTTTCTTCTTGAACAAGAAGAATTCATTCAAGGATTTTATTTTTTGTTCTTTTTCAGTGTCTAGTTTTTTGAAAATTAGTAGGATTGCTTTGTTATTGTTTTAAAGTTGAGTGACTGAATTGAAAGTTGAGTGCTTGTTTTGTCATTTACCCTTATATATTTTTTGGGTTGGAAATAGCGTGATGGTCAGTTAACTGTCATGTCACTTTTTCATTACATCTGTAACGGAAAATGGTTAAAAGGATTATTTTGTTATTTTTCAAAAGTTAAATGATTGAATTGAAACCAGAGTCACTATTTTGTTAGCTACCTCAAAATTGAGTGAGTGCTGTTCTTTATCTTTGTTAAGGACAATTATCGTTTATGTGTCCCAACGCGTAGTTAAAATCAAACTCAATACCAACAAATTAATATAAAAATATTAATATTATTTATTAATTTTTTAATATAAAATATTTTTTTCAGTCAATCTAGTATTAATTATTATAATAATTATCAATAATATTTCAAAAAAAATTCTAAACAAGTAATAAAACCTAAAACCAAATCTTTATATATAATAGGTTAGTCCAAATCATTGTATATACTAGGTTAGTTCAAAAACGTATTTGATAATATGATTATTAATAAAATTAACAAGAAAAATAATCATTTTATCTAATTATTTTACCATTTCATATTTGTTGAGTTATTCTTTAATATGAAACATATACTTATTGTTATCATCAATTAATCGTTGATCAAATATAAATAATAACAAATACTATAAAATTTACTTAATTATTTAGTAAGTCAAAATGTATACGAAATTATTTCTTATGGATAACATTTTCAAATTATTTAAATGAAATTAATAAAATAACATATAATTATATTTAAAAATAATATATATCCTAAAATAAAAATACTATTCTTATATAAAATATCTTAAATCATGTTCTTACATGTTTGAAAAGTTACATGGTAATTAGATTTGAATGTAATTATTTATAATTTTTGTTGATTGAGTCTTAGTTCGATTGGTATGAGCATTGTTATCAATGTAGGAGGACGTGGATTCGAATGCGTTGAAACACATTATTCTTCTATTTATGTATGAGTTAGAAAGGGAATATGAGATTAAAATTAAATTTTAAAAATTTTAAAAACATTATTAATAGATATAAACTTAAATGATATTTTTATAATTTTAAAACAAAAAATAATAATTTACTCTATGGAAGAAATTAATATAATCACTATCGATTGAGTTTTTACTCAATTAAAATAGATATAATTACCAAATAAATGAGAATACAAATTCAAACAATCTTAAACACATTTTACCTTCTGATTTAATAAGAATTGTAAATAAAAAAACTAATATAACCCCTAAAAACTACCCATACATAATCTATTACAAATTAGTGGAGTGTTTTTTTCAAGTCATTAGTTAATTAGTTGAGACCAAACCGATTTTGATCCTGGATAATCCTAATCCTATCCCTTTAAAGAGAAAAAAATAACACTCTTGAGAACTCTACTAAATTAAAGCTTTTGTCATTGAGTTGATATATGGATTTATTTGAGAAATGATATAAAAAATAAAAATAAAAAACAATAATTTGAAGAATAATTCTGGATTTTAATTTATTGCTTTTAAAAGGTAATATATAAATAAAATGAGCTAAGCTAAGCTCCAAAATATTAAAGGGACTTTTAATCAATACAAGTACAAACTATAACTACAAAAATAAATCGGTCTCTTCTCTATACATAGTACATGCAATAAGCAGAAGAAATGCAATGAAAAATAACCTTGGAAACTAATCTGTATTTAAGAGCTTTATCTTTACCACTAGACATGTCTCACTTTCAATCTTCTTTCTTCCGAACTTCATAATCAGACTCAGGGCTTTGAGCAGAGCTTTCTTCTTCACCTTCATCGTCATCATCATCATCATCATCATCGATGTCTTTGCGAGGTTTATTGTCATCATGCATGCTTAGCCTTCGGATAAGCATCAGAATTGCAACCAAAAACACAATTATAAACACAGCTGCAATGCCGATTACATTCATATAGTCCATAATTGATGGCCCTTTAATCTTCTTCTTTTCCGTTCTTCCTTCCCTATATCCTTCCAGGAAGCGTGAGATTTGAGAACTTTGATCTTCTTCTTCATCAAGGCTTTCATAACCAATAACCTTCCGCAAAATGTAGTAGATGAGTTATTGTGTTCTATTCTTCTAATCAAACAAATATATTAGTTGAAACAAATAAAAGAGAAACAAACTAATTAAGAGTCAACCAACATAACTCCCGAGAAATCCCAAAGATACTTTATATCAGGGTATCGAAAATTGCTTTAGGATGCAAATTTTGGGATTTTAGCAAAGTAATGGTGAAGTCCCATGAATTCAGATAAGTCCAAAAACAACAGCAATTATAGCTGCTGCATAATCCTTGATGAACATTAGCATATAAAAGATTGTCTCCTATCTTGTAATAATGTAAGTAAATGCAGAGCAGCACAAACATTTATTCAAATGGATTACCAATGATCTATTACCGCATTCAAGAAGATAACCAGTTACTCTCTAGTGTCTACCAATAGCATTGTGAACTAAACAAAACCAGTTGCTGTTTACCCATAGCATTAAGAACTAAACATATTATATGAAGATTTAAAACTTACTGTAAAGTACTCCTCATCACCATTCCAGATTATCAATTTTGGAAAATTTGTATTCTCATTGGCACCAAACATATCAGCAAACTCATCCCACTGCTTAACTCCGACATAGCCAAATACCAAGTCACGATTTGCAGAGGCAGCAGCCTTCAATAACTTGATCAAATTTCTGTGATTTCTCTCCTCGTTTTCATCCTCCATAATTGTTAAGACAATTTTTCTATCATCATCGCTCAATAGTTTCAGTGTTTCACGGTTCATGGGCACAGCCAGAGGGATTAAATTTTTCTTTATAAAATCACCCAAAAATTCATCTGCATCATTGGAGCAAGATGAGTAAGATAGCTTTTCTTTATGCAGCCAGAAACAAATGTCTACAAAATAATCAGCAAAATTAAAGCACTCAAGAATTTAACCAGAAAAGAAAACGAATGAAGGTGGAGAGTTGACAAGAGTGTAAAACTTAAAAATAGATCAGATCATCATACTTGCAGATCATTGGTGAGGCTGGGACAGCAGTCAGCCTGATAATTTTGATGTTTAGCATGAACTTGACTAAAATTTTTTGTCATGTATGAGCTAAACCCAGTAAGGTCGAAAAAGAAAACAGGATTGACTGGTTCATGATGCTAACCCATTTAATACAGAGTAGTTAATGCACATGGCAAACTATAGGCAACAAAGATGGAGAAAGAAAATAAATGATTTCTTTGGGTGCATGCGCAAATGATGGACCTGTCAACATATGACCAGTGGCAACATCTTGGACACAATTTAGGAGACATAAAAGTTTGTGCATTACAAATCCAACTTAAGGGTCAGCGCTTAAAATTCATTTGACATAATATGTGATTTATTTTCTGATATAACATATTGAATCTGTGTTGCTCCAACTCTTCATTTTTCTTAAAAGTACCTATATCTAACACTAGTATCCGACACATGATTATGGGGACATGAGCTTCAAGTACCTATATCTAACATTATTTTTCTGATATAACATATTGAATCTATGTTGCTCCAACTCTTCATTTTTCTTAAAAGTACCTATATCTAACACTAGTATCCGACACATGATTATGGGGATATGAGATTCAAGGACCCTTCACCCTTCAAGTACATGGAAAAACATTATCTAACACTCATACTGAAGTCCAAGTTACATAGTATTGAATAGGGCATGTTATCTTTCATTGTTCCAATTGACAGCCAGACCCAAGGTGTGAACCCTAGATATCTGCTTTTTCTATTCTTTTTCAGTTTCCTTCTGAGTTTTTACATATAAACCAACCTTGAATCATAACCATTAGATATTCTAATTATAGAACCTAGCCCAAGTCAAATCAATCAAATTTATTAGACTATTAATATGCATCACCATAAAGGAACTGACAAAAATAGGTGATAAGGGCTTGAGAAGATTTTAGTATCAGAATTAATGTTAATCTCCGATAACCAACTGAACTAACCTTCAAAGGGACCATAAAAAACACTCTGTTGGTTATAATTGGGATGAAAAACCACCAAAGCAGGAACTTTGTCAAAGTCATACAGTACCATGGCATCCTCGGAGAAATCCTTAGCAACTGAAAACCATGCCTTTCTTTTGTGTTTGATGGCAAAATGAGATATCACCATCTCATCCAAGCCAAAACCTGTGTATATAGGAAAGTAAGTACCAGCTGCTTCAACAAAATCACTAATGGCAGAGTCTGAACCAAGAACTGAGACATCAGGAGCAACAATTTTCTTGAGATGAGGAACAAGTTTATGTGCTTTCCTCGGGCCATGATAGTCTAGAGGAACACCATGCCTAAAGAGCTTGAGTGTAGGATATCCACTGCAAAATTAGCATTACATTATAACTATAACCCTAGGGCCATGCTTTACTGAAACAAACCAATCACATACAAAAAGAATGAGGTGAAAAGCACACTGAATCATATTAAGCAATTACCAAGGCCTTTCACTTAAGGAATTTGACTTTTTCCTACCTACATAAATTTGTAGAACAGATTCTAGCTTAGCATTTGGATTTTGGACTAGCTGCATGTTAAGAATACCATTACTTCTGTCTCAAATTCCATGCTTCATCTTTATAACAGCCAAGGTATTGAGGCTAACGAATGAATGCCAATAAAATTTTAAAGCGAAATATAAACAAAAGGCGTAGATACTTACTCTATTTCATATTTACGAGCAACAGTGGTGAATTTGTCAGCATTGAGTTTAGCTACCGCTATGGGATCCTTTAATCCAGAAAGAATTGGGGCAGCCTCATCTAACTGCAATCCAAGAAACAGAGTAGGATATATACAATCTAGTCCCGTTAAATTCCTAAAAGGAAGAAT
The DNA here is from genome assembly GCA_005610355.1 of Gossypioides kirkii. NCBI lineage: Eukaryota > Viridiplantae > Streptophyta > Magnoliopsida > Malvales > Malvaceae > Gossypioides > Gossypioides kirkii. The sequence goes on along the minus strand of CP032247.1, from coordinate 19,479,612 downwards.
CGATCCATAAGCCATATATATACGTACATATAAAAGGCTATATAAATTTCAAAAAGGAAAATCCAGAAACAAACCTGGGGGGAAATGCGTCGGCAGTGGCCGCACCAGGGAGCGTAGAAGTCGACGAGGATGTAATCGAAAGAGGAAATGGCGGAGTCAAAGTTGGAATCGTCCAACTCCAACACCCTCCCATCTAACCTATCTGCCGACGAACGAATTCCGGGTTTCAAGGTGCATAACAGCAACAGCAAGCCGCACAAAATTGATAACCAACTCATATTTGCGCGCAAAGCTAAAATTGGAAGGTGTTGTTGATTAATGGATGAGAAAGGAAGAGGCAACTGCGAAGCATCACCGATCAGCGATCACCAATCACCGATCACCCTGGCAATGGCATTGGCAGGCTATGTGTTTCTTGGGTATTTCGTTTCGTTTCTCTCCGAGGCCTAACAACTGAGGTCTACAACTAGTTAGTTGACCAAGGCCATTCTGTATTACATTATGCCATGACTTCTTTTTTAGTCATTTTTCTAAGTAATTCATAATATCATTTTAATTAATATAATACAAATATATTAATATTAAATAATTTTAATTAATAATTTGTCTATCCAAGAATGTTTTTCCTAATAATCTGTTTATTTAAAAAAATTATTAATGATAAATAAAATAATTTCTCTTATTGTTTTTGTTTTCACATTATCTTATAAGAATTTTGTAGAAGAAATATGTAAAACAAATATGACAATATCATGCCAAGAATTAACATCGGAAGTTCAAATTACATTTTCTTAACAGCATTAAAATAAAAATAAATAAATAAATAATCCAAAGAAAAATGGTGAAGTCACTGAGGGAACAGTTATAATACTTCTGCTACACTCATTAAATCAACTCCATTTTCCCATAAGCATGCTATCAACAAATTAAAATAATTGTTCAAATTACAAATAAATTAAAAACAATATCAAAACAATCTTTCAAATTATCATAAGTCATTTTAAATTTTTTTAAATATTCAATTAAGCCTCACAAAACTTTTAATATTTTTACTAAACTCTTCAAATTTTTAAAAATTACATTAAATCCTATAAAAATCCTGAAAATTTTAATAAAAAAAACCACACAAATTTTTTAAAAAATTTTAATTATAACCTCAAGATCCATCATTGCTAGCAAACCAAAACTCAATGTGAATATAGGATACCAATATATGTTTGCTTCTCTCTATATATTTGAAAAGGGAATAATGATTTAGTCTATACTAAATAACTACACAATTTAAATTTAAGAGTTAACATTTATGTGCTAATCCTATATAATTATATACACTAGATGCCACATCAATTAAAATAAAAGCAATTGAAATTAATTTTAAAACTTTTTTTGATAATATAGCATTGGTGCGTTAAATATAAATCCATAATTTAATCCCGTGTTAAACAAATAAAATCAATTTAAAAAAAAAAAAAAACCATCTAAATGCTAACAAAATATATTGTCAAATTGCTAACAAACTAATTAAGAGTCAACCAACATAACTCCCGAGAAATCCCAAAGATACTTTATATCAGGGTATCGAAAATTGCTTTAGGATGCAAATTTTGGGATTTTAGCAAAGTAATGGTGAAGTCCCATGAATTCAGATAAGTCCAAAAACAACAGCAATTATAGCTGCTGCATAATCCTTGATGAACATTAGCATATAAAAGATTGTCTCCTATCTTGTAATAATGTAAGTAAATGCAGAGCAGCACAAACATTTATTCAAATGGATTACCAATGATCTATTACCGCATTCAAGAAGATAACCAGTTACTCTCTAGTGTCTACCAATAGCATTGTGAACTAAACAAAACCAGTTGCTGTTTACCCATAGCATTAAGAACTAAACATATTATATGAAGATTTAAAACTTACTGTAAAGTACTCCTCATCACCATTCCAGATTATCAATTTTGGAAAATTTGTATTCTCATTGGCACCAAACATATCAGCAAACTCATCCCACTGCTTAACTCCGACATAGCCAAATACCAAGTCACGATTTGCAGAGGCAGCAGCCTTCAATAACTTGATCAATTTCTGTGATTTCTCCTCGTTTTCATCCTCCATAATTGTTAAGACAATTTTTCTATCATCATCGCTCAATAGTTTCAGTTTTCACGGTTCATGGGCACAGCCAGAGGGATTAAATTTTTCTTTATAAAATCACCCAAAAATTCATCTGCATCATTGGAGCAAGATGAGTAAGATAGCTTTTCTTTATGCAGCCAGAAACAAATGTCTACAAATAATCAGCAAAATTAAAGCACTCAAGAATTTAACCAGAAAAGAAAACGAATGAAGGTGGAGAGTTGACAAGAGTGTAAAACTTAAAAATAGATCAGATCATCATACTTGCAGATCATTGGTGAGGCTGGGACAGCAGTCAGCCTGATAATTTTGATGTTTAGCATGAACTTGACTAAAATTTTTTGTCATGTATGAGCTAAACCCAGTAAGGTCGAAAAAGAAAACAGGATTGACTGGTTCATGATGCTAACCCATTTAATACAGAGTAGTTAATGCACATGGCAAACTATAGGCAACAAAGATGGAGAAAGAAAATAAATGATTTCTTTGGGTGCATGCGCAAATGATGGACCTGTCAACATATGACCAGTGGCAACATCTTGGACACAATTTAGGAGACATAAAAGTTTGTGCATTACAAATCCAACTTAAGGGTCAGCGCTTAAAATTCATTTGACATAATATGTGATTTATTTTCTGATATAACATATTGAATCTGTGTTGCTCCAACTCTTCATTTTTCTTAAAAGTACCTATATCTAACACTAGTATCCGACACATGATTATGGGGACATGAGCTTCAAGTACCTATATCTAACATTATTTTTCTGATATAACATATTGAATCTATTGCTCCAACTCTTCATTTTTCTTAAAAGTACCTATATCTAACACTAGTATCCGACACATGATTATGGGGATATGAGATTCAAGGACCCTTCACCCTTCAAGTACATGGAAAAACATTATCTAACACTCATACTGAAGTCCAAGTTACATAGTATTGAATAGGGCATGTTATCTTTCATTGTTCCAATTGACAGCCAGACCCAAGGTGTGAACCCTAGATATCTGCTTTTTCTATTCTTTTTCAGTTTCCTTCTGAGTTTTTACATATAAAACCAACCTTGAATCATAACCATTAGATATTCTAATTATAGAACCTAGCCCAAGTCAAATCAATCAAATTTATTAGACTATTAATATGCATCACCATAAAGGAACTGACAAAAATAGGTGATAAGGGCTTGAGAAGATTTTAGTATCAGAATTAATGTTAATCTCCGATAACCAACTGAACTAACCTTCAAAGGGACCATAAAAAACACTCTGTTGGTTATAATTGGGATGAAAAACCACCAAAGCAGGAACTTTGTCAAAGTCATACAGTACCATGGCATCCTCGGAGAAATCCTTAGCAACTGAAAACCATGCCTTTCTTTTGTGTTTGATGGCAAAATGAGATATCACCATCTCATCCAAGCCAAAACCTGTGTATATAGGAAAGTAAGTACCAGCTGCTTCAACAAAATCACTAATGGCAGAGTCTGAACCAAGAACTGAGACATCAGAGAGCAACAATTTTCTTGAGATGAGGAACAAGTTTATGTGCTTTCCTCGGGCCATGATAGTCTAGAGGAACACCATGCCTAAAGAGCTTGAGTGTAGGATATCCACTGCAAAATTAGCATTACATTATAACTATAACCCTAGGGCCATGCTTTACTGAAACAAACCAATCACATACAAAAAGAATGAGGTGAAAAGCACACTGAATCATATTAAGCAATTACCAAGGCCTTTCACTTAAGGAATTTGACTTTTTCCTACCTACATAAATTGTAGAACAGATTCTAGCTTAGCATTTGGATTTTGGACTAGCTGCATGTTAAGAATACCATTACTTTCTGTCTCAAATTCCATGCTTCATCTTTATAACAGCCAAGGTATTGAGGCTAACGAATGAATGCCAATAAAATTTTTAAAGCGAAATATAAACAAAAGGCGTAGATACTTACTCTATTTCATATTTACGAGCAACAGTGGTGAATTTGTCAGCATTGAGTTTAGCTACCGCTATGGGATCCTTTAATCCAGAAAGAATTGGGGCAGCCTCATCTAACTGCAATCCAAGAAACAGAGTAGGATATATACAATCTAGTCCCGTTAAATTCCTAAAAGGAAGAATCGATCCATAAGCCATATATATACGTACATATAAAAGGCTATATAAATTTCAAAAAGGAAAATCCAGAAACAAACCTGGGGGAAATGCGTCGGCAGTGGCCGCACCAGGAGCGTAGAAGTCGACGAGGATGTAATCGAAAGAGGAAATGGCGGAGTCAAAGTTGGAATCGTCCAACTCCAACACCCTCCCATCTAACCTATCTGCCGACGAACGAATTCCGGGTTTCAAGGTGCATAACAGCAACAGCAAGCCGCACAAAATTGATAACCAACTCATATTTGCGCGCAAAGCTAAAATTGGAAGGTGTTGTTGATTAATGGATGAGAAAGGAAGAGGCAACTGCGAAGCATCACCGATCAGCGATCACCAATCACCGATCACCCTGGCAATGGCATTGGCAGGCTATGTGTTTCTTGGGTATTTCGTTTCGTTTTCTCTCCGAGGCCTAACAACTGAGGTCTACAACTAGTTAGTTGACCAAGGCCATTCTGTATTACATTATGCCATGACTTCTTTTTTAGTCATTTTTCTAAGTAATTCATAATATCATTTTAATTAATATAATACAAATATATTAATATTAAATAATTTTAATTAATAATTTGTCTATCCAAGAATGTTTTTCCTAATAATCTGTTTATTTAAAAAAATTATTAATGATAAATAAAATAATTTCTCTTATTGTTTTTGTTTTCACATTATCTTATAAGAATTTTGTAGAAGAAATATGTAAAACAAATATGACAATATCATGCCAAGAATTAACATCGGAAGTTCAAATTACATTTTCTTAACAGCATTAAAATAAAAATAAATAAATAAATAATCCAAAGAAAAATGGTGAAGTCACTGAGGGAACAGTTATAATACTTCTGCTACACTCATTAAATCAACTCCATTTTCCCATAAGCATGCTATCAACAAATTAAAATAATTGTTCAAATTACAAATAAATTAAAAACAATATCAAAACAATCTTTCAAATTATCATAAGTCATTTTAAATTTTTTAAATATTCAATTAAGCCTCACAAAACTTTTAATATTTTTACTAAACTCTTCAAATTTTTAAAAAAATTACATTAAATCCTATAAAAATCCTGAAAATTTTAATAAAAAAAACCACACAAATTTTTTTAAAAAATTTTAATTATAACCTCAAGATCCATCATTGCTAGCAAACCAAAACTCAATGTGAATATAGGATACCAATATATGTTTGCTTCTCTCTATATATTTGAAAAGGGAATAATGATTTAGTCTATACTAAATAACTACACAATTTAAATTTAAGAGTTAACATTTATGTGCTAATCCTATATAATTATATACACTAGATGCCACATCAATTAAAATAAAAGCAATTGAAATTAATTTTAAAACTTTTTTTGATAATATAGCATTGGTGCGTTAAATATAAATCCATAATTTAATCCCGTGTTAAACAAATAAAATCAATTTAAAAAAAAAAAAAAACCATCTAAATGCTAACAAAATATATGTCCTTAATAATGGAAAGAGTTATTTTGCTACTTTAGTTCCATCTAGAATTCCATATTGTCAAATTTCAATGAATCTGCATCAACATTTAGACGGTTTTGCTTGTTTGCACCAATATTAAATGCATAAAGATTAAAGTACTTATTTGTATAGCACAGTAGGAATTGAACTGTATTTAGTCATATAACAGAGACTACCTAAATCCTTCAACCTGTCGGAATCTGTGTCCAACACTAATAATTCAGAAAAACACAATGAATAATTCAAGTAACCTAGCTTAAAACTGACAATAAGATGAAAACATAAGCAAATTGCTTATGGATCTAATCTTTATGTACAGACTAATAAAGATACAAATATCATCCTAGAATCCATGACAGATGCATCATTTTGGAGTAACATAACTTCAGGTCTAGCTATCCTTTTTCCTTTGCGGAAGACGAGAGTTTGCTGGATGGTAATCGAGGTCCCAAAACATCCAGAACAGTGTATGATCAGAAAAAGTTTACCAGCCATTCTAGTACTCAGGGAAACGGTGACTGATTGGTCAGTTACTCCATCTTTATGCGCTTCGAATGTGTTTCCTTCATCCAATCAAGACATTCCTCGGCAGTCCCAGAAGGGTGTGCCAACTGCCATGAGAGAGCCTTTTGTTGCTGCCAATGAAAGAACAGATTAGAATTTCATGTTCTAGATATATATATATATATATATGCACATATTAGAGGGAAGTTGAATATGCTCTACCCATTCTCTAACAAGTGGCCTCCAACTTTAAGCTGCAAAACATTCATGATATCCTTCCCATTAACCAATGGTTTTGAATCCCAAACTTTCTCAAGACCTGCATTCATGCAAAAACTGAGAATCAGATTCTCAAAATCCAGCCTGACAGATTGACGGTACACTAGAGGTCCAAAGTAGATTTATCAGGTAAGGAAGCACTGAAACAGTTTTTAATGCAATAATACCCAAGGGCTTCGGTAAAGGGCATACAAGTATCTTTTCTTATAAAGCTCAATTAGTTGGCAACCAGACATTAGGTCTTGTAACCATTTCTAAGTCAAAACAAAATCAGGGAAGTAAGAACTACATGAGGAGAAGCAAGGGAGAAGCGCTGTAAGTTAGGTCTTGTAATAATTTCTAAGTCAAAACAAAATCAGGGAAGTAAGAACTACATGAGGAGAAGCAAAGGGAGAAGTGTTGTAAATTTGTTCGCTAAAAAACACTAAGAACAAGATCTATGTCAAAGTTAAGAATTCACATGAACAATTTGAAACTAAATTGTTTAACTCCTGTAATTAATGAGACCAAGAATAGGAGTTACTGCAAAGATTAAACATAAAGCATACAAATAGGAAAAAGAGAATGTTGATACCTAATTTAACAATGGCATTCTCGACTGACACAAAGATGTTTTTTCTCTTGTCCAGTTGAAAGTGTTTGTCTATAATGTCCTGACTGCACTCAGTACCGGTGGGATATAACAATGTAGAGATCAACAAAGCAACTCGCCAAAAATCTTTAATTTCTCTGAGCAGAAACCCTGTATATATAAGAATAATAAATTACCAAAAAATCCAAGAACACTCTAATTGTTGAACTGTTTTACAGTGAAAAGAAGTCAGGTTGATAGAGTAAAACCTATAAAGCTGAGCAAAAAGTTCAATACAAACCACTAATTATGAGAAAGCATAAATATCCTAATAGCTAGAACCAAAGGAGAATGATTGCGCATTCAAACTGCTCATGATTCCAAATCTGGAATGTAAGTCTAGTAGCATCCTTCTCATGGAACACTCCAGCCTCCAATTCCGGAAGTTCTAGTTTCTATACAAGTGAGCCAATGTTTTATCCAGTTTGATGTTTCATATTATACAAACACTGCAATTGTTCACAAATATTATTATACTATTACATATAGTACAATATATAAATTCCCACTATATGGTTATATAATGAAAGGTCAGCTTTCTTAAGAACTAACTTAAAATAAATTATTCGGGCAAGTCTATGTTTGGAGAGAACAATTATACACGGAAAATCTTAAAACAGAAACCTGTCAATATACGCAGTTTTGAAGTAAAAGGGACATCATCAAATTCTCTTCCCCAGTCAACCTCAGTGAGTTGGATATCCTCATTTGATAAAAGAGAAGGAATCAAGGATAAGAATTTCTCCAGTGACTTGTGGATGTTCATGACCTACAAAGCAAAGAGAATTGTAGTTAATGCTACAAGAGGGCTACCAATTCAGCTTATAATAAGTCAATCCTAACAAAAACAAAGAATGTGTCAAGAAATCAGGAGAAAATCTATACTCACTGTGTCAGCATCACTGGCTTTTCGCTTAAGAGAATCCCGGAAAATGTAATTGACCACAGGAATCTGCAGTCCAGTTATACAGGTTTAGTGCATGACAGTAGCTCTTGGATTTCTCATAAACAAAAAGTTTTGAATAAAACCAAGCGGGATGAAGAATAGGTTGAACCCATCAAAATCCAGATCCAGTTCAACAAAAACTTTTAAGCAAGTGTAAATGTTTAATATGTAGGAGAAAAGAACAATTTCTTTATATATATACACATCAAACCCTATCAGAATCCAGCACAATGCTACCTAAATAACAGAAAAAATGTTAAAAACTTTATGTGCCTTAACACATAGAAGCTTATGGAAGGAATAGAATGGGTACCTTTTTATCTTTACGATCCTTGTATGCGGCACTGCGCAATGGAAGAAATAAAGCAGAGTACAAACAGAGCCTTCTCTGTTCATCCTACAAATTCACATGCCATGATTCAGAAGATAACAAGAGAACACATACATGGAGAAAATAGAGCAAATAAAAAATGAAACTGCTGTCAATGAGGGTAATAGAAGCCACTTGAGGAGAGAATAAAAAAAATTCTTTTAACACTCTCATTACTCACATGAAAGTTGGAGCATCCAACAAGTTGAATAAGTTTCCATGAAGCATCCAAATAAGCAGAAGAAAGCCTGTATAGTTGTAAAAGGAACAATACATGAGTAGGAAATCAGAAATTTCAAAAAGAATGCTCGGTACACTTAAGCATTCTTCTGGCCCACTGAAAAAATATCCACAAATGCCAGCTTCGACCCCACCCCTAACCAACAATAGATAAAGCAAGCAGCAGCCAAAGACCAAAATCAAGCTATATTGCACGGACAAGGCACAGTCATGAGCACATACTATGTCTGTCACAAGTACTTCAATTACTTTTTATTCTCCCCCCCCCCCCCCTAGATTTAGAGTAACACAACTTAATATATTAATGTCTGTTATAATTACCTTCAATCATTTAGTCTGTTTTTTTTCCTAATATTTAGAGAAGTGCAACTTAATATTTTGTCAATTTGAGGTGTTTGACATTCACCTTAAGTATGTTAAGTGAAGAGTTCCGATAACATAGGAATCATGTAAAACAAGAACTTTGCCACATGGAAACATTAACTACTAACATAATGATGGATGATCTATTATCATTGTACCTTCCCCCAAATTGCCTTGGCAGCTTCACTTAAGACCCTTGAAATTCAGTTGTTGAAATTATATAGAATAATCTAAATGCTAAAATTTAGAAAATAAAAGTCAATATGTATCATGCAAGAAAATATCGCCATATATACCATGCGGATGCAAAAGAGAAAATTATTCAAAATGGCAAATTGTGACCATTTTGGTGCACTTCTCCAATTGATTATTAAAGCTAATTGGTATGGTTTTATTTGGCTAACATGGATTTATGAAGTTAATATAAACTTGTGTTTCATTAAAAAGCAAAAATAATATTAAGAAAAAACTAAGCCTAGAATGAATTGCACATAACATCTATTAAATTACTAACAAACCTATAGCATTCTTCTGACACAGCAGGCTCAACCTTTCGAGGAAGACTGAAGACAACCCAAAATAATGTCAAATCACAAATGTAGTCGATTGCTTTAACAGGTTGGTTTCCAGAGATCATGAGATCAATCTGCACGGAAGACAAGCAATATGGAAAAGGAACAAGTAGTAAGTTCAACAAGGTACATAGAATAGTAGAGAATCACCTATGAACAAATTACCATGAATATCCAAAAAAATATAATTTCAAATGGAGCAGCAACAATGCTATGCATGAAATAACATACTTCAGTTCCAATGCGCTCTCTGCTAATTTTCGCTGCAAGAGCTGTTTTGACATCATCGCAAGCAGCAGCTTTCTTTAATTCTTCATCCAGCATGAAATCAAACCGTGCACCTAATCAATGAAATAAATTTATATAAGGCATCTATTTTTGTGTTCGTATATTCAGAGGTCAATCAACAGAAAAATGGGTAACCATGCAGAGTTGATGGCACAAGGAAGTTGCAAGGAGCATTAGAAAGTTATCCTGCTTTGCAAAAGGCTGAGAAACCAAGCATTTTATACATTCTTCTTCTTTTTTATTTTTTTTATTTTGTTTATAAGTAGTATTAAAACAGCCATTCAAATATAATTCAGAAGCCTTCATTCAGCAGCACAACACTTTTGCTATAGTTTGTCTACCTAAGGCTTGGAATTTCCATGTCTCCCACTCTAAATTCTTCCATGCTGCGTTCATGGTTATAAATTACAATGCTAATAAACTTCATTTAAGAGGAAAAAGAGCACAAGAATGAAAGATATTATTTCCTCCATGATAAACCTATCAAAGACTGAAGGACGCTAAAGGAAATATGGAAACAAGTACCAAAACGAATAGCTCGAAGAACCCGTAGGGGATCATCCAAAAATGTAGCCTTTGGAGGTAAAGGAGTCACTATCCTTCCAAATTTTAGATCCTCAAGCCCTGTAGTTTATTAAATGAAAAGGAATAAAAATGAAACATAACAGCAACCTACAAGTATGTGGAATCGTCGAAAAAGTAAAATCAGGAGAAAGAAGGTATTACCTCTTTTAGTGAAGTCTTCAACTAAGTTAGTGTTAATATTGTAGAACAAGCTAAAAAATGAAAAGAAAACTCCATTAATTCCTAGCGCTCAACAAATGATATCAAGGAAGATAAAAAGAAAAAAAGAGTTCACAGAAATATTATTGTATTACTCATTCTCTAAAAGCTAAACTGCTAAATTATCCATTGAAGTATAATGATCAATTCCTAACTATAACATGTGATTAAGAGCAAAGAAACTTACCTATTTATGGTCAAATCTCTTCTATATGCATCCTCCTCAGCAGTGCCAAATTTCTAATTCAAGACATGAGTGAACAATAAAACTTGTAAATGCAACAGTTAGGAAACGTAATATTCAATAAAGGGCATATTATGAACTAATCAAGAGAGCATATTACTTATCCTGGCAATGAACAAGTTAAAATATTTGTTTACCATTGTAGGGATGCGGCTGTTCTCACTATAATCTTCACACCTCAAGTTCACAAAATCAATCCATAAATCAAAAAGGCGCATCCTTGCTGTTTCTAAGTGCTTAGATTGCTCAGGATTACTGCAAAATGAAATTAAACTGTATAATGGCCAGAAATAATACAAAAAATTATAAACAAAAAAAATATATTAGGATTCAATATATAATTATATCAGGGGAAGCCAACAAAGACTAGAAGCTTATTAGGCAAATAAAAGTTACAAACTACGATGCATATTATATACACCATACACTATCCAGATGAAGTTGTACCATCCCAAAAGTTGCAAATTTTGATACAAAAAAGCGATCCAATTGAGGTTATAAAACAAAAGGAAGCAAGTTAAAACCGTATAAAATAACAGTCTCATGTTGATTGCCTCAGCTAGTAAAAGGCATTGAAAAGATGCCATGCATTGTACAATGAATGATGTACCTTGGAATGACAGCAAGGCCCTGTGCAACTTCCCCTGTAGATGACAAGTATTCTTGAACCTTATCAACAAATTCACTGCCCAACATGTTATCAAGTGCAATATCAATGTCATAACATTCTTTGCCAAGAAGCTGTAAAGGAAATTAAACCCAACATTAGCTATCTGCCACTAATAAAAATCTATAGAAACATCAGAAGCCATGCATGAAGCAATCATACAGACAGAGGATGCAACTTACGAGTTATGGTACAATAAGGATACACTGAAACAGAATTCTCAAAAGATTATAATACAGCAAAACAGATAAGCTAAAATTTACAGTATTTTATATAAAAAAACATTTAATTAACTTTCACTTAAACCATTAATCTGAAATAGTCAAAACCACACTCTCTCTTTTTTTCGCCTTACCACTCGCCTTAATTCCTTCCATCTCAATTCCTTCTGATGATAATAATAAATGGAAATTCTCAGCATTCATTATGAGTGGCTAATTCATATTGAAAAATAGTAATCAGCTATCCTCCGTTGATAATGCTTTACTGACTCACGATTTACAACAGCATCCAATTCTTAACCTATAGGCACATCCTCCTTTCCTTCTCCACCATGCAATTTACAGCCTAATAATCTAAAATCCAGATTCTAGCAAAGCAATTATCTAAATAGCAGTATATTCAACTAGATTTCGAAGAAAAAGAGCAACCCTTAGCTAGAAACTCAAAACTAGATGATATCAAACTGTATTTTACTCCAAAAAATTTATTTCATCTATCGGGATTTCATAATACCATAAAATTCCCATTTATTCTCTTTCATTTGTTACATTCCCTTTTAAACACTGAATACTACTCACATTAGCCATAAAAAAACAGTATGTAGTTCAAAATATGAGTAAAATCACCTTATCGCGAACCCATCCACCAGCAACTCGAAGCTGAGTTTGGAGATTGAAATGGCGAAGGGTGTTCAAAAGCCTATTGAAAATCTTCTTCTCCGTCTCTGTCAACTCAATTTGCTCTTTGACTTGAACGCAGGCCGCGGTCGTCATGGCTGCTCGGTAGCGAAGAAACGGCGAGGGAAGAAAGGGTATGCTATTGGGTGTGGTGGTATTTAGGGATAGGGCAGATGCATTTAAGGGAGTTGAAACACTGCGAAACGCTAGGGTGATTTTGGTGGTGGGTAGAGTGAAGGAATGCAGCAGAAGAGGCGCCTTGACCTTGAGCTTTATGGCGTTGTTCAAAGAGCATCGCATCGCGTGGGATGGCCTTTTCTTTTTTTCACTCATTTATTTTTGCTCTTTACAAAAAGTCACTTTGAACCCCAAAAACACCTTTGAAAAGCAAAGTTAAATAAACCCAAAATTTTCATTAGGGTACCATAATAATTGATATTTTATATTATGTAATAAATGTGTTTATGAAAATTGATATAAACAATCTCTTGGTTGAAATAAAAGTAATAAAAATTATGGAGATTTAAAAATATTTGTTGATTGAATTTTAATTCGATTGATATTGGTGTTGTTGTTAGTATAAAAAATTACGAATTTGAATACATTAAAATATATTATTGTTCTATTTAAAAATTGATGAAAGGTTTATAAATAAATTTAGGCACTGTATAAAAAAATTTTACTATTTTATAAAAAAATTATAATAATTTCTCTATTGAATTAAAATTGACATCAATTTAATTAATTACTTAAATAATAGTACAAATATAGATAAAATAGTCACGTTGATTTTTCAACTAGTAGTTAATAGTTGTTTTGTCTATACAAGTTGTATATAACAATATTAAAGAACAAAAAAACAATTATTATTAGTTCCTTAAAAATGATTTTATTATTTTTAACTTAATTGGTATGCGATTAATTCGTGATACAAATTTTATTAATAAAGATATATATTTTTTAATATCTTATTAGTAGTGCAATAAAAACGTGATTAATAATTGTACGAATGAATTTGAATATAATGCTTGGCTTTATAGTGCACAGCCTAATAAATTCTTACATTTGAACTTAAATTCGAGTATAAATAATCAAATTTGAAGTTAAAAATTATATGAAAGACATTTAAATATTTTATAAGCTCTGATGTTGGATTGAAAAAAAAAAACTCTGACGCTGCATAACATAATAATACTTCATAAAAGGGATGAAATAGAAATAGCAAGGGCTTCTCCGCCTTGTAATGCACGCAAACAACATTTTAATTCCTAATTTTTGTCAGTTGAAGTCTTTCAATCTTTTCTTGAGGACGTCCATGGATTTCTTGCGTGAATTTGTTTTAGTGTTTCTGCTAGAAAGGCTTCCAAAGATGCCATCAGCTGAATCCCTGAATTTATCACAGATGATACCCACTTTCTTGTAATCCAAGGCATTGTAATTTTTCTGCCGTATTACAGGATTCATGAAATTCTCTGGCTGGCTGCTAGACAATAGGTTTATCAACTGTCGAGCTTCGATCAAGCAACCACGGAAACTACCATCCTTGTATACTTCCTTTAGCCCCGTGCTTTCGAACCTCTCGTCCGCGAAATTCTCTAGCATCTTCAGATCGTTGTTGATTACCATCACCGCATTGGCGTTGAACCTCTTCACGCTGTCACTGAGAAATGCTGCAACTATGGAATTGGATATATGCTCGAGAGCGCCGCTCCCGACCTTATATAAAGCATCCAGTGGTAGGATTTGCTGTGCTTTCGATAACAGTGTCTCGAGGTAAAAAACCACCTCGTTCATGTAGTCATTTTTGTTCTGGACTACCTCTTCTGATGTCCAGTTTATGTTTTCTGTGAGTGCCATGAACTCTTCCAACTTACTGTGGACCAGATTCAGGAGAGCCAGATAAGCTTCATCTCTTGATGTCTTTAAGATTGCCTGGGCTGTCAAACCGGCTCGAGGCCTCTCGACCGCCCGAACTGGAATCCCGCACAGTTGGGCTGCATGTTGTACAAAAAAGTCACAAGCTCTTTCGAGGTACGATATATTTGCCGCAATCTGCATGGCTTGAGACTCACCAAGGCCAGTGCTGTGAACTTTATTAATGATAACTTCATTAAGCACATCGATCAAGAGCTTGTCTAAATACTTCCTCACTGCATCATAAAAGTTACAATTCACTCCATGAGACAAGTAATCGACTGAGCCTTTGATGAATGATCGAACGACACGACATGAATCAGGCACCATAGAGGAGAATGGGGCAATGTATGGAAAAGCCGGCATTATATCTGAAGCCTGAAGATGAAATGCCAAAACATTACTTTCATACTCTGCATCCTTCTTCATTACCATCTGCTCACAGGTATCACTTGAAAAGATGTTAGAAATCTGCTGGCGACACTCTTCGAGAAGAAGGTCATGGTATTTGTCTCGGCTCTTGTCTAATACCTCGAGAATCGAACCCACCTTGTAGCCATACTGCGTAAGAGCTGCCCCAAGAAGAGTGATATAGTCCTTCACCAAGAGAAGGTGTGTTGCAGAACGTATTAGAGAAAACTGTGTTTCCAAAACCGATGTCACTTTAGCCACTGTTGTTTCCCACATTGTCTCAACTTGTTCATCCGACAACAAACCTCCAGAAGTCCTTAACACCCTATCTTCCACAATGAAGTAACCTGCAATTTGAGCCAGATAAACATTATGCGATTCAACAAATGCTTGCGAGGAAGAGATTTGCAAGTCCGAAGTGAGCTGCAACATTCGATTCTTGTAGTAATATTCGCGAAACTGCTCTTGGAGTCCAAGGCAGGCATGGATGTGATACGAGCGATGAAGAGGTGTGAGATCAAACTTCAAAGAAGATTCCTCGGAAACTTCTTCATCTAAAGTATAAACAAACTCCATCCCATACATGTTCATTTCCTCGGCTTTTCTCTGTCGTTCGATTGTTTCCTCCTCTCTTTGGCGAGCTGATGCGGCATGGCCTATTGCGGTTTGTCCAATATCCTTAGCAGAACTCCTGATGTGAACCAGCCACTCATTAAAATGTGTAGTCACTTTCTTCTCAACATGTGCTTTGATTATAGGAATGGCTTTTTCTATAACAATCTTGATTTTATTCACAGGGATGTTCTTCAAGTAGTTCTTCTCGATCAAATCCACAGCTTTTAAAGCAAGGTAAAACTGGCCTGCTGAAAGGTGAGTGTTGCATTTAACACAAAGCTGCAACCCTTCAATGCAAATCTTTGACATTTTAATAGCTTCGGTGACACTTTTCTTAATGGAATAAGATTCAAGAAGCTCTTCAAGTTTGAGCAGCAAGGCACTCCCTACCTCCTGCAGCCTGAAATTATCACTGGCGAGGTCGCTTTTGAGCTCTTCGGCGTCGACCAAAACGCCCCGGAGCTCATCCACTGCACGAATGAATTCCTCATAGTGAGTCTTGCAGAGCTCCTCGATCTCCACTTCTTTCTTCTTCATGAGATGCTTCAGTTGCTGAACCAGCGGCTCCGGCCGCCCCATTTCGAAGGCATGTCTAACGAGGGGACCTAAATCGTCACCATTTCCGATCAAAGTTGCGAGCACCAAGTCTTCCCCTGTCTCCCCATTCTCTATAGTTGACCTCCTCTTGTGTGGTTTCCCATCCATTGTTCAATGAAGCAAAAGAACAAACGCTACGAATACAAACACGGGATTGGACTTGATAGAGATCCCAATATGATTCAAAACATATAGAAACAAAAGAACTCGAAATTGATCAACATAAGCAAAAACAAC
This sequence comes from Gossypioides kirkii, assembly GCA_005610355.1. Taxonomy (NCBI): domain Eukaryota; kingdom Viridiplantae; phylum Streptophyta; class Magnoliopsida; order Malvales; family Malvaceae; genus Gossypioides; species Gossypioides kirkii. Next base: position 19,463,268 of record CP032247.1, on the reverse strand, counting down.
ATGCGACGAGACACATTTGTAAGGGAAAAATAACACGACCAAAAAAGAATTCTTGATTGTACCTGAAAGCAAGGCAGCTGAATGTCTGATCTCAGATGGTTGCAAAGGAAAGATGATTTTTTTGGGGGTCAGATTAAAATGAAAAAAAATTGAAATCAGTTCACGATATCATCATAATCATCGTTCGTGCGTGTGATTTTCATTGTTTATTTTATTTTATTTTATTTGGTTTTATCACAATTATTTTCGATTCTCCGTTTGTTTGTCACTGTTTTCGGAGACGACAGAGTCCATGCATCATCAATAACTATGTACTTTTAAAGCTGTGTTATATTAAAATTTTATTTATTTTTATTTTTAATATGTGCAATTTGTTATTTCCGTTATCAATAATGTTGTTAATTGATCTATCTAATGACAACAACATTATGTCATAAGTATAAGAGTTTGGGTTCGATATAAAGTAACCTCATTCTCTATTATCAATTATAAAAAATAATGTTGTTAACTGAGTTAATGTACAAATCAACTAACTTACAATTGATGAGAACATCATGATAAATCGTTGTAGTGCATTTAGATTTATTAATATTTATGTATTTAAATTCAATTTTAACCATAATTTAGTTTATTTTTTATTTTAATACCGTACATATTTCATATGTGATTATGATTAATTAGTTTTAAACCATACGTTTCATTAATTATTGCATGATAGATTTTCTAGTATATTTAGTTTATTATATTTTTGGGTAAATTACACTACAAGTCACTATAAAAATAGCATCATTTCTATTTTGATCACTCTAATTTTTTTTGTTAATTTATTTTCTCTAATTAAAATAACTACTCAAATTGGTTACTGCCATTAAAAATTTCGTTAATCCATTAACATATTGCTAATGTGACATTTTTTACTTTAGACTAAAGTTAATGACTTCTATGTACTTAGTGCAAAACAATTTTTTTTTTTTTTTGTTTATTTGCAACATAAAACTAAAGTTTTATAAGTTTTCTCTTTTTCATTCTTCTTGTTTGTTTCTTGAAAAAAATAACATAGGAAAATGATGATAGTTTTGACTCTTTTAAAACAATCCAACCCCACTCTCACCCTCAACTTGACATTCTCGTCACCGTTTCTGTTGTATTGGTTTCTAGCATTGTTGTTTGCCATGGGGTTCTAATCAAACTCATCTTGTGAATTCAATTTTCCAGGAAATCAAGCAAGCCTTAACTATCTTCATTTTCCTTTGATACTTTTCTTAAGAAACAAACAAAAAAAAAAAGAAAAAGAGAAAACTTTTGTTAGGTTGCAAATAAAAAAAAAAGTATTTTTGACTAATCATGGAGAGATCTCTACTTTTAGTCAAAAGTAAAAGAAATATCACGTCAACAATCCATCAAAAGATCAACAAAATATTTTAACGGCTGTAATCAATTCAAACAATTATCTTAACTAGAATTAAATTGATAAAAAAAATTAGAATAATCAAAATAAAAACGATGCTATTTTAGAGGGACTTATAATATAATCTACTATATTTTTTGGTGTCTTTTTAGCTTATTATATGTTTTTGGTGTCTTTCTATCTCCATTCTATAGAGGGTATATATATTTAGTTTATAATACTTTTTTGGTATCTTTTTAGTTTACTATATTATAGTGATGATCTAACGAGTTAATTATTTTTTTCATTCCATAATTTGTAAACTAAATTTTTTTTAAGGTAATAAAAATGATTTTTAAAATATATAGCTTCGGAAATATTCAAAAAAATATAAAAATAATAAAAATCTCTAAATTTTTTAAATAAATATATAGAAAAATTCTAGAATTTTGGAAATATCAGAAGTTTTAAAATTTTGATTAAAATATAAATTTTGAAAATAAAAAAATGAAAAAAATCAATTTTCAAATAAAAAAAATAGCTCTAAAATGAATTTTTATAAAAAAAATTCAAAAAAGATTAAAAATTAACAAAATAGGTCCAATTTTTTGAGAAAAGATTACAAAAAAAGGATTTTTTTTTGGATTTTGAAGATATTCAAAAAAAATTAAACAAAACAAAAAACTCCAAATTTTACAAATAAAAAGATTTTAAAAATCTCTAAAATCGATTTGGAAATTCTGAATTTTTATTAATTTTTAAACTTTATATATGAATTATTGTTGTGTCAAAAAACCTCCAAATTTTACAAAAAAAAATACACTGATTTGGAATTTCTGAATTTTTTATTAATTTTAAAAACATATAAATGGATATTTTTGTGAATTTTAAAATTGAAGTTATCTCCCATATATAGAATAATTCTGGAATGCGCAAATTCACTATTTTAATAAAAGATTAAATTATTATTTTTGAAAATGTCAAAGTGTATTTTTACTAAATATTAAATTAAAATTTTTTAAATGATAAAAGACCGAAAGTTAAATTTTCCATTTTAAAGAACCTGAAGTGCTCCCCTAACTGTCGTTGTCTGATCAAAAGCGAAATAATTTTTTTTTAAGAGATCGAAATTAAATTATAATTTTTACTATAAAAATATAATTTTATTATTTTATTAATTTATATCTTTATAATTTTTAAAAAATTAAATAATTTTAAAAAAATTTAAAAACTTAAATGAAAACTTTTCTATTTTAAAGGCCTGAGCCGGACCCTATCAGCCCCCATCTCTGACACACATTCCACGACAGGAATCGAACACACCCCAAAGCCCACCGTGCAAACCCTTGCATTTCGTCCTAGCTCAGCGAACCATGCACCATTTCTATCTCTGATCACAGCACCAGCTGAAGACCTTGAAGGGTTATCTTTCATTGCCCCATGAGTTTCACGAAATTGCCATCCACAACCCAATCAATGAGGGTGTGTAACATAACCTCAAATATAACAAGATGGAAATCGCTGCACCCTTGTAATTCCATGCATGTGCTTAAACATCAGTGTTTAGGTCCAAATTTGGCTTCGCCATGCAACCGAAACAGTGAAACGCCATTATGTGACCAACGTTGGTCGACATTAATTGACGACTTGATTAATTTTTCAGCTACAAGAGTTCAATTGAATACTTGATTAATTTTTCTTGAGAGCTTCCTTCCCATGCAAAATCAAATATATTGTTTATTATTATTATCAAATAATCAATTCCCATAATTACCAACAGGTGATTGTCAACAGAAATACTAAATTCCCGCAAGTATCATCATAATCATCAAACTACATCAGTTCAAAAGCTGAAGATCACAAAGGCAGTTGCTTCCATTATTGCAGGCAGCCAAACCATGCCATTAAGGCAAGCATAAAAAATCAACCAGATGCAGTCTTTTTCTGCTGGAAAATGACAGCATAGATGGGAACAAACACACCAATGCTGAAGGCCGTCAAAACTCCAAGAGACATTGTCAGCTTCTGGTTTTTCATCCTATCCAAGTTGTACATATGCTTAGCATGGAGGTAATATGGCTCATCATGCCCATGCCCTCCTCCCATCCTCTTCACTCCAGTTGAATGAAACCCTCTATTGCCTGCCACAACCACAACGGATTTAGCTCTTCATTTTTTGAGTTTTACACATATAATTACCAAAAAGCACAAAGGCTAAATTCCTAAAAAGGCCCTTTCAACATTTGAGGCTTCTGGAATATGCCAACAAGCGAAAATAAACACAACTTATACCCATAACCAATTAGCAATATTATCATCTAAGTACAAAATCTTTTAAAATTCTCACTCAAACCCAAAATATAATCCAGAATCAATGGAATCATGTTCCACTCCTAATCGGAAGACCTTCCACCCACAAGTCATGGTAGTTTATTCTAAGTCACTGTCAAAGCCAGAGCATTTGAGAGAGGTCAACTAAGGAAAAATTAGTGGATTGTTCAGTTTTGCAGAATACAATGATCAAAGGGAAATACCCGTTCTCCTTCCAATTAGGAACAAGTAAGCTAAAAGAAAGCCTAAAACACCTAAATATTTAGTGAACATGGCTTATCCGGTCATCTACTCCATCTTTTGTTCACTTCATTTTCATCTTTTTTTTAAACAAATGCCACTTTAATCAGCATATTTAACATGCACACCTACATCCCCATCAAGGAAAAAAAGAGGATAAAAGAACACAATTATAAATTACAAGAGCAATATACTTCAAGACATGTGTGAGTAGATACAAAATACTATTTCCAAATTACCCAAAAATGGTGTTAGGCCATCCATACACTTCTTCCAATAAGCCTATTGTAAAAGCTATATCAAGCAAAAATAGCCTGAAATTTCTATTTATAAGATTATATGTTATTGAGTCTAAATATGAAACACTTAAAACAAATTGAAAAAGGGTAAAACATGTAAATATCATAGACTCCAAACAAATATCATGTACGAGTATGTTCTACATTTCTATTGCTGAGGAAGAAACACAAAGTATCAATTCAACCTGAGTGCTGAAAACAGCCCGTGGTCACCATAATTAGATCAAGGAGTTTGCCAGAAAACGAAGGAAGTTAACTTTCATAGGTAGAGCACATAAAAACACGAAACAAAGGTCAAACAAATGCAAAATAAGAAAGCATCTCATATACTCGAAAACATAGAAAGAACTTTGCTATCATTTAAACAAAATCTCAGCATGTAAAAGACATATCCTCGTAGCCATCTAATTGCAAAATCAGCCAATTTCAAATGTAAAAATAGGCTAGGGCACTATGGTAGCAGCTGGAGTTTATATAGTAACATCGAATGAGGGACTACTCTCTAACCCACACAATCCATTAGGATTACAAACCAAAAACAAAAGCATAAAAAAATTAATTCAAAGTCAGTTTACTAGAGATGTAACCATGAAAACGTCAAGTCAACAATGTTATTCACATCGGAATTGAGTTCCACATAAAATAAGTCATTGCAATTAATACAAAAATCATATAGCAGTCGTTGAAGTTCTTGAAACAAGATGCATAAGCAAATGCTGATAAAGACCAGTAGAAATCAGCATACTATGACCGCAAAGCAAATCATAATCGAATGTCAACCTATTCAATAACTCACTTAAGTTTTCCTTTTCAGAAAGAGTACTTATATACAATTATAGAACTTTTACCCTCGTAACATAAAAATTCATCTATCCGTTAAATGTTATTCAAAAGTTAATCAAACCACCCAATCCTCAATCCCTGAAAAGCATAAGGGCGAATCTATATATAGAGAGATTTGTCATGACAAAATCATATGATATTTTAATCCAATCAAGAACCCACAAACATAAATCAGAAACGGACGAAAAAATTACAAATACCAATTACGCAGATCTACATAAACAGTTATTGACACCCGATTTCAGCTAATAAAAAAAAAGCGATTTCTAAGCACCCAGATGCTCATCTTCCATACTTTTCCGCATTTACTCAGCTACCAAAAAAAGGGTAAAGACAAGAAAAAAAATGGCTAATGGGTCACTGACCTGACTTGTGGAGAAGTGATTGAGACGACGAAGTCAGAAACTTCGAAGCAGATCTAAGACCAACGTTCAACGCCATGGCTTTTCTTTTTCCACCCAAAAAAAAAAAATTCAATCGACGGCTGCTGTTTCCACAAAGCGGTGGCTTCTTTTTCTTCCAATTCTACTACCGGAGGCTGCCGGGGCCGACTGTCTATAAATAATGTATAATTCACACCTGTTGTTGGGTTGAGTGGATTGGGCTTCAAACTCTTAAAGTCTAATTTACTTCTGTGTGGGTGCCTTTTTTTACAAAGGGCTGCGCCACCACAGTTAGTGAGTCCCAAAGGGACTTATGGTGTCAATGACAACCATTTTAAATTTAATCTATTTAATAAGTTAATTTAATATTTTAAAATTTTTAAAATATTAAATATTAAAAATTAAAAATTAAAATCTTACATTAGAAAAAATATTTTTTAAAGCGGCGAAGTCAGAAAAATATGTTTAAAATTGGGATAATGTCATTTTACATCCTTATACTTTGACACTTGTTTGAAGGTGGTACTTGAAGTTTCAAAATGTCCAATGTGATACCTGAAATTTAATTCCGTTACACAATCTGATACTTGTCGGTAACGATGTTAATTTCTGACTAATTTTGCCACATGGACCAATTATGTGTCGACACATGATAGTAGCAGGTTGAAGGGGTAATTGCACGGACAGATTAGAGAAGGATTATTTTACAATTTGCCCTTCCCCCTCTTTTTCATCTGAATTTGAAATAAATAATAAATTAATTTAAAATTTGCTTCTACTTCCTTCCTCTCTTTCTCGTGAACCAAACAAAAATTTCTGTTAATTTATGAAACCATTCTTCTTCTTTCTTAATGATAGTTCTTTGGGTGTTTTTTTTCTTTTTGAACTTTTGAGCTTATTTGTTGCTTTTGTTTCTTCTTTGTTTGTGTTTGGAAGATGAAATGGCTTCAATGGAGGTTGGAAGTGACAATGATGTTTTTTTTTTTTGCTCAATCAAAATATTACAAGAAAGGCATTGAAACCACCAAGCCAAATCAAAACAAAATAGAGCTGCAAATGCAACATGAATAAAAACCATAATCCACCTATTAAAACAACAACACCTAAAGCCAAATCATTACACCTGCAAAGCAACACTCATTACCCAACTCATTCAATTGCTAGACTTTCCCTAAGCAACAAAACTGCATATTGCAGCAAACTCCTAACAAAATAGCCTTCAAAATCTGACCAACATGCTGAAGTAAATCAACAAAGACAACATACACCTATAGAAAGATAAAAATTGCAGCTACACAAAGAATCTACTGCAGCAATCACAACCTCCCAAACACGATGCAAACTTACCCCCAAGCATTTGTTCGGACAAATCCACAAAAAAAACTCTTGAACCAACAACTTTTCATTTTTTTTTCATCATTCAAGCTGTTCTGTTTTTTTATAAAAACAAAGACAGCAATTTCAACTAAAAAAAAAATCACAGGAACTCAAATCTAAGTAAAAAACACAGCCAACTGCTCTACTTTTAACACTAAAAATCACCACCATGTTTTGAAGCAATCACCACTATTCAGACCTGCCCTTGCTAATGTTACTATCATCTCGTTATCAGCTTGTTCTGCTATAGAAAAAGCAACCCCTCCCACCTCGACAACCCTCCTATCAATAATCAAACCAAAAGGCTTAATGTCTTCTTTTCATCATCAGAGGTTAAACTTAAAACATAGAACTTAAGATCTCAACTTTTGATTTTTCCTTTGATGTTTTGATTTATTTTAGTTCAACGGAAAAAAAAGAATTATTTGGTTTTTTTGGGAGGGGGTCTTGAATGAACTCTGGTTTAAGAAACTTATTCAATGGGATTTTGTGTTCGGTCGAAATAAATTTAAAAAGATTTGGGACTAAAGACAATACTCAGATAAAAGAAATAGATTGGGGAGAGAAAAGAAGCAAACAAAGAAGAAAATGAAAAAGTTGTCTGGTTTTGAGTTGAGAGAACATGAAAAGTTTAGGCTGAGGGAGAGAGACATTTTTTTTAAATTAATTTTTTTTATTTCAAATCCAGATGAAAAAAAGGGGGAAGGGCAAATTGCAAAACAGCCCTTCCCTAATCTGCTCGTGCAGCTACCCTTCAGCCTGCTCATTACCACATGTCGACACATAATTGGTCCACATGACAAAATCAGTCAAAAATTAACAGTGTTACTGACAGGTATCAGATTGTGTAACGGAATTAAACTTCAGGTACCACATTGGACATTTTGAAACTTCAAGTACCACCTTCAAACAAATGTCAAAGTATAGGGGTGTAAAATGGCATTATCCCTTTAAAATTTAATATATTCTCTGGTTTTGTCCTTGATTATACATCTATTATAATCAATGACGAAGTCAAAAAAAAATTTTGGAGAGATTCGGAATTAAATTGTATATTTTTTATGATAGTAAAAACGTAATTTCATTATTTTTAGTAGTCTATATATTTATAATTTTTAAAGAATTAAATCAAATTTTTATCATTTTGGGAACCAAAATGTAATTTTATCATTACTAATTTAAAATTTTATCAATTTTAAAAAAATTTAAATAAAAATTTTTTCATTTTAAAGAGGCTCGAGAACCCTATCAACCCTCTAACTCTACCTCTGTGTATAATGTATGCATATCAATAAATGAATTTAGACCGTATTATTGATCACCCTTATATAACCTTATAAATTGTAGGTCATAGTTTTTTTTTTCCAAAAAAAGCTTAAGTTTACGAAGGAAATTATGAAAGATTAAATTGGGTTTGAATTTTTTTGATACAGGATATTAACAAAAGTAGAGAGAAAATGAAATTATGAAAGCAATCCCTTAAAGGGAGACATTAAAATGCATATAAAGAGAATTTTTTGGGATTGAATTAAGATATATTTTATTATAATTTTAAACTAAATTTATATCTTTGCTTTTGTTTTGCCAGTGAATTGTTGCAACACTTATCAAAAGTAAATTGTGCCCTCTTTTGATGTTCAATATTAAAAAAAAAAAACCTTTTATCTTTTAATGTTTCTTGTTGAAGTTGATGGCTTTGATAGGTTATATTGTGGAGTGGATGAGTTACATTGTATTATTTCGGGGGAGTGTGAATAATTTGTGTGGACTTCTTAAGTAGTATGAGCTGTTTAGATTTCATAATTTTGTCTTCATGGTGAAGTCAAAAAAAAATTATAGGTCAAAATAAAAAATATAAATTATCGAGGCTAAAGCTAAAAATTTTATATTAAAAGGGTCTAAATTCTAACTTTTTTTAATTTCCTAAGGGAACGAAAAATGAACCTCCTTTGGATTCTCCAATATTTATCATACTAATTTAGTTTAAAGAAATTTTGTATCTTCCTGTTATATTGTGTCTCAAATCCTCTTATATTTGTATAATCATCATAATAATTCAATTTTAATATATATATATATATATATATATATATATATAAATATTATAACTAGTGTTTTTCTTATTTCAATTTAAAATTACTAACATATGTTTATGAAGAAGTTAATTCCCGCAATAGTTTTTTTTGGGGGGGACGGTAATGAGCGTTGAATTTCGTTATATGTCTTGCACCATCATGTTTTCTTAGCCCAATTGGATTCAGGGTAATGGTTAGTAGTATGACTTCAACATCCAAAAGTCTTTGTACATTTTTTAAAACTATAAATTGTAACCATTGCAGATATTATTTAAACAAACCTTGATATCCATAGATGTCAAGATTCTCAATTCGAATTATCATCGGTATTAGAGTCAGTAGAGACAAGGGTATCCAATTACTCGCATGCCTATATTTTCAATTTTCATAATTTACATAAATTATCAAATAATTAATATTTTAAATTTACAATCAATTATTTAAAAACCAATCATCATATATATATATATTGTAATTAAAATTTTAATCCAAAATGGTCTAGTGCTATTTCATTGGGTGAGAACATTATTTTAAAAAAAAATTTATGCTGACATTTTTTGAAAAATATGAATACTAATATAAATATTTCTTCTGTCTTCTTTTCTTCTCTATTTCATTTCATTTTGCATTTTCCTCGTTCATCATTTACAAACGATAGAATTACCCTCCATAACATCAAAATCACATTGCCTACTTTTCCTTTTAAAAATGACCAGAAATTTCGCTTGGGATAACTTCAATATTGTGGTATAGACAAAAGAAATTCCATCACCTTAACTTTCCAAGCAAATCCAAATATATTGTTTTTATTATTATCAAATAATCAATTCCCGTAATTACCAACAGGTGTTTGTCAAAAGAAATCCTAAAAGCCTGCAAGTAACATCATAATCATCAAACTGCATCAGTTCAAAAAGCCGAAGATAACAATTCACAAAGGCAGTTGCTTCCATTATTGCAGGCAGCCCAGACCATGCCATGAAGGCAAGCATAAAAAATAAAAATCAACCAGATGCAGTCTTTTTCTGCTGGAAAATGACAGCATAGATAGGAACAAACACACCAATGCTGAAGGCTGTCAAAACTCCAAGAGACATTGTCAGCTTCTGATTTTTCATCCTATCCAAGTTGTACATATGTTTAGCATGGAGGTAATACGGTTCATCATGCCCATGCCCTCCCCCCATTCTCTTCACTCCAGTTGAATGAAACCCTCTATTGCCTGCCACAACCACAACGGATTTAGCTCTTCATTTTTTGAGTTTTACACATATAATTACCAGAAAGGACAAAGGCTAAATTCCTAAAAAGCTCCTTTCGACATTTGAGGCTTCTGGAATAAGCCAACAAGCAAAAACAAACACAACCAATTTGCAATATTAACATCCATGTATAGGATCTTTTAAAATTCTCATTCGAACCCAAATTATACTCCAGAATCAATGGAATCGTGTTCCACTCCTAATCGGAAGACCTTCCACCCACAAGTCATGGGTGGATTCTGCATCACTGTCAAAGCCAGAGCATTTGGGAGAGATCAACAAAGTTAACAATTTAAACTGGGAAAAATTGGTGGATCGTTCAGTTTTGCAGAATACAATGATCAAGAGGAAATTCCTTGTTCTCCTTCCAGTTAGGAACAAGTAAGCTAAAAGAAAGCCTAAAACCCTAAATTATTAGTGATCATGGGTTATCTGGTCATCTACTCTACCTTTTGTTCACTCCTTCATTTTTCATCTTTTTGAAACAAATTCCACTTTTATTGTTGCTCCTATAAATCCTCAACAGCATATTTAACATGCACATACTACTAAAAATGTTCGTAAATGTATAGCACGCCTAAATCCCCATCAAGGAAAAAAAGAGGATAAAAGAACACAATTATAAATTACAAGACCAATATACTTCAAGACACGTGAGAGTAGATACAGAAAACTATTTCCAAGTTACCCAAAAATGGTGTAAGGACATCCGTACAATTCTTCCTATAAGCCTATAATAAAAGCTATATCAAACAAAAACAGCCTGGGAATTCTATTAAGAATGAAATCATATATTATTGAGTCTAACTATGAAACACTTAAAAACAATTGGAAAAGGGTACTGCATCTATATATCAGAGTCAAAATAAATATCATGTACGAGTATGTTCTACATTTCTTTTGCTGTGCTGAAAATAGCCAGTGGTCACTGTAATCAGAAAAGGAGTTAGCCAAAAAAAGAAGTTAACTTTCAAAGGTTTAGGGTACTATGGTAGCTGCTGGAGTTTATATAGTAACATCAAATGGAGGACTCCTCAATAACCCACACAATCCATTAGGATTACAAACCAAAACCAAAAGCATAAAAAATTAATTCAAATGCAGTTTGCTAGAAATGTAACCATGAAAACGTCAAGTCAACAAAATTATTCACTCGGAATTGCATTCCACATAAAATAAGATAACAAGGTCATTGCAATTGATACAAAAATCATATAGCAGTCACTGAGGTTCTTGAAACAAAATGTATAAGCAAATGCTAATTAAGGACCCTAGAAATCAACATAATATGATCATAAAGCAAATCACAATCGATGTCTAAACCAATTTAAAAACTCCCTCAGGTTTTCCTTTTCAGAAAGAGTACTTAAAAACAATTATAGAACTGTGACCCTCGTAACATAAAATTCATTTATTCGCTACGTAAAACATGGGTATTCAGAAGTTAATCAAATCATATGATATTAGTCATGTCAAAATCATATGATATTTTAATCCAATCAAGAACCCCTACAAACATATATCAGCAACAAACGAATAAAAAGGGAAAAAATCACAAGTACCAATTAAGCAGATCTACATAAACAGTTATCAACCTTCGATTTCAGCTAATAAAAATAATTCATAGCACCCAGATGCTCATCTTCCATTCTTTTCCGTATTTTCTCAGCTACCAAACAAAAGTTAAATACAGGAGAAAAAATCGCTAATGGGTCACTGACCAGACTTGTGGAGAAGTGATTGAGAGAACGAAGTCAGAAACTTCGAAGCCGATCTAAGACCACCGTTTAACGCCATGGCTTTGCTTTTTCCACCAAAGAAAACCCTTAATCGACAGCTGCTGTTTCCACAAAGCGGTGGCTTCTTTTTCTTCCAATTCTACTACCAAAGGCTTCCGACGGACTGTCTAAATAATCTATAATTCACACGTGTGATTGGGTTAAGTGGACTGGGCTTTAAACTCTTAAGACTAACTTCCTTGTGGAGGGGGGTGTTTCTAGAAACTCTTAACCATTCTTTTGTTATTGGGTTAAGTCCGTGTTATTTATAGCTGAAGAGTTGGGCTTTTGGTTAAGCATGTCACGAATTGCATGTGTCCAATGGCATGCCATGAAAAAAAAAATAGATATGTACGTGTTTAATTGTTAGAATTTTTTTATGGGATTGGAATTAATTTATATGTTTTTATAATAATAAACATGTAATTTTATCATTTTAATAATCTATATTTTTATAATTTTAAAAGATTAAATTAATTTTTTTTTATCATTTTTGGGGGTCAAAATACAATTTTACTATTACTTATTTAAAATTTTATAATTATAAAGGAACTTAAATGGAAAATTTTTCATTTTAGCGGAAGCCGAGCTCCTACCAGCCCCCTTGGCTCCGCCCCCAGTAGACATTGATCTTGTGTGTATGCGTTGGAGACAAGAAGTTTGAAAAAGGAAACAATTAGGGAGGAGGAAAGAAAGAAATGGAGAGATGAATAAAGAGAAAGTTGAAACATGATTCTCATTAGACTTGTCCATGAGCTAGGCTGTGAAGGTCCGCTTGAAAAGTGAAAAGGTTTAAGTACAAATGTAGGCTCGAAAAATGAGCTTGAAAAAAAAGATTCGTTTAGAAAACAAGTCAAGCTTCGAGTACGGTTTTTTGGGCACCAACCCAACCTGACTTTGCAAAAACAAAAAACATATCGTTTTGTTGTTATTTTCTCACTGTTTTGTTGTGATTTCATTATTATGTTGCTATTATTTTATTTTTATTATTTGGATATTATATAACTTTTGTTTTATTGTTAATTTTACTACTATTTTAGAGTTATTTGCTTCTCAAGTTTCACTTATCTTAGTGTTTTTTAAGTATAAATATTTTTTTAATTTATTTTCAATTTGTTGAAAACTATTTATTTTAACGTTTTTAGTGTTTTTGATGTATTATATATTTTTTAAATATATATATAAATAAAATAAAAAAATTAATACGGGTGGGCCAAAATGGACTTGGACAAAAATTTATGCTTATTTTTCGAGTCGAGTCCGACCCTATCAATTGAGCCTAGAATTTTGTAAGGGCCCGACCCGAACCCTGCCATGGGCAACTCAAATTCTCATATAATGACACCTATATTAGACGTGGAATGTACGCATATCAATTGTCGAGTTTGGATCATGTTGTTCATCTCTTTTCAATTATATATAACTCTAAAAATTATATATTACAGTTTTTTTAATGTCTCATTTTCATAGCTTTTAGATTTGATTTGAATTAATCTATATTTTGAGTATTTTTTAATTGAGAAGAAAAGTTTGATTGAAAGAGAGTATTTACTAGTTAAGCCTAAGCTTCCAAAGGAAGTTATGAAAGATTTACTTTCTTCAAGTCCCTTAAATGCTTTCTCAATTGGGTTTCAATTTATAGCTTCCTTTGCTTATGTGTTTGCCAAAGAATTGTTGAAGCGAATTTCATGTGATAATCTGATGATTAAAAGTATTCATCGCTTCAGATGTGACCAGAATGTAACAGCTCGATTTTCAGTGGTGTTGGAAACAATGGTTTCGGGACCACAGCTCTGACCAGTCGAGTAATAAATTTATTTTTTAAAAATATTTTTGGTAATATATCCATCGTATGAAATTATGATTTGAAAATTTCATAGATTAAATAGTTAATTGAATAGAAAGGACTAAATCATAAAAAAGGGTAAAAGTATAGATATTTAAATAGAAGGACCAAATGAATAAATTGACCAAAGGAGAATTAGTTAATGGAATGGTATGGTTTATATTAAGTGTAAATATTTTTCTTAAGGTTAAAAAATGATTAATTAAGGCTTAATGTTAGAAGTCTTAAAAATTACAAAAATGTCATTACTATATAAATGAAAATTAAAAGAAAAGAAACAGAATTTCATCCCATTTTCTTCCTCTTTCTTCTTCACATGGAAACAAGAGGAAAAAAACTTCGGGTTTCAATTTCAATTTTTGAGCTTTGATTTGGGTAAGCAAATCCTGATCGTTTTTAGTAATTTTTATGTTTTCGAGTCCGTATTACCTTAATCTAGCTTATGCAGGAACAAATTTGTGAATTTGTCAAGTATTAAAAAACTTGCCATTGTTAAAGTTGCTTGTTTTTGAAAGCTTTTGATGTATTTGAATGTTTGATACTTGGGTTAAATCTTTTTGTAAAGTGATTTTTTATGAAATTAAGGTTTAAAGACTAAAATGTGAAAATGATGAAATTACATGTATTGTTGTGAACAAAGGTGTGAACGGGTTGAATGGGCACCCAAGAAATTCGGCTATGGTTAGTTGTGGGAGGAAATGGTTATTTTGCATGTTTTGTGTTGAAAGGACTAGATTGAATAAAAGGAAACTAGTAGGGGTAAAATCGTAATTTTCCCAAAAGGATTAAACTGTGTGGAATGAATAAATTATGTAACATAATGTGAGAATTGAATGACTTATGAATGTAGACCACGATCGTGCTACAGATCGCGAAAAAGGGAAATTGGCGGGTTAGTCCTTGAAGTCCTTCCTAAACTGCAATCCAGTCCGGTAAGTTCGTAGAGTAAATCTTACTTAATATTCCTTGTAAATGTATATATATTGTCAATGTATAGCAAATCGTGAACATTCGGCTTTGAAGATGATCGAAGAAATAAAACCCAAGAGATAGTAGGCTTTATGCCGTTGAAAGAGTACCGACACGATGGCTAGGGTATCGCATGTGTTGCGAGTCCTCGACAGCTCATGTGAGCAACATTGTGACTTGGAAAAGAGATATGGATCCTATATAGATTACAGGTCCTACGATGGTTAGGAATTATGCTTTATGCATACTCCCGACAGCTCGTGTGAGCAGCATCATTAGGAAACAGTTTATAGTACAGATAGACACCATACCGATGGTTGGGGTACTGCATAAGTTGCGAGTCTTCGACAACTCGTGTGAGCAGCATCGGGTACGGGTATCAAAAAGATATGAATAGGAAGAGGAGTTGTAAATACTCAAAGAGCAATGGAAATTATGTAACATCCGTGTGCTTGAACCGGATTTGGAATAGTGATAGAGTAGAATTGAGAATTAGAATATATGGTTGAATTTAGAAAGGTTTGTAGAAATTAAGGATGTATTAGTAAAGGTGGGAAAATAGGAAGGACTAAATAGCAAATTATCCAAATTGAATTTTGAGTCATCATGTGAATTAGATTGATTGACGAGGGGTAAAAGAGTAATTTGGTGGAAGATATTTTTGGAGGCAAAGTTTTGGGGCCAAAGGGTAAAGGTGGAAGGCCTAAGGACTAAAAGTGCAACTTTACTATTTTTATTAAGTGATATATTTTAGTGGAGAAATCTAGAGAATTTTAGAGAAGAAAAAATAATAAAAGATGAAAATATCATCTTTTCCATCATAAGCTAGCTGTCCAAGCCTTCATCTTCCATTTCAAACTTTTGCTTTTATTCCAATTAGGTTTTTCCACCATTTTTAAGCCTTTCAAGTTCCTAAACCTTCCATTTTCTTTGAAATTTCTTAAAAGAAGTCATAAAAGAGAGTTAGTAGACACCTCAATCTTCTCATAGAATTCATTTTGAGGTGTTAAAGAGCATAAGGACTAAGTTAGCAAATTGTGATTTCAAAAGCTAAGGTAAGAGATGGTTCAATTTTCATGACATACATGTATTTTTCTGTTATTTAACATGAAAATCATTGAATTATAGCATTTATCTTACATGTGTCTATGTGAAATTGAAGATGAGAGAAACAAGTCAAAGGACCAAATTGAAGACAAGGGAAAAGAGAAGAGCAAAGAGTGAAAAGAGAAGAAAATCAGCCTTTTTGTTGTAAATACTACAAAAATTTTAGTTTATTGTCTATTTTCCATAATATATATTTGAATTGTTAGCATGGAAATTGTTGTTTAATTATGTGTTATAAAGATGATTGAATGAGGTTAGTGTAAAGGAACATGAGAAAGGAAATGTTTTCATTGAAACAGTTTGAACAAAATCAGAGGACTAACTTCGAAAATTCACCAAAAATTGTATATAAAGATTTAAGGGTCAAATTAAATATTTAATTAAAGCTTATTGAGTGTGGTTTCACATGGAAGAAACGGTGATGGAAATGGATCTGTATATTTTGAGTTATAACTGATTTTGTGTAATAAGATCAGAGTGGGTTCGAGTTCCAAAAATCATAGACTAAAATTTATATGGATAAATCTTTAATGAGTTTATTTTCAAAAGAAACAGACGAGAACATCATTAGATCTCTGTACTAAAAGATAATTAAATGTTAGTGAAGAAAGGTCGAAACTGTTAGACAACAGAGAAGGGGTAAATTGAAAGAATTTACTGTACAAATTGGTTAAAGTAAAAATTTTGGAAATTTTATGGTAAAAAGATATTTAAGTCTAGTTTCAGAAACATTAAGCGGATATGAATTTTTAATTCTGTAGCTCAAGATATAAATAATTTAGTGACTGTGACTCAAATGGACAGCTTTGAAAATTAATGTGAAAATAAGAGTAAGAAGGTATATGATGATTATGTATATGTGAATAGAAATGTAAATGTGATATGTGAAATAATGAGAAATGATGAATATGAGAGATTATGCCTATGTAGACGAACTAGAACCGTTGTGATAATAGTGGCATGCCATTAAGGAACACTAGCACGCCCTCTGTTTAGCACGTTTCATGCCCTCTATTCAGCATTGTGTGTGCCCTCTGTTATTAGCACTTCGTGTGCCCTCTGTTACCCAGCACTTATGTGCCCTTTGTTAAGTACTTAGGTACTTTCTGTTAGTTCCGTTTATCCAATAGGTTCTATAGTAGTCTATAGTGGGCCAAATTGTGAAAGGTGACACAAATGTGAAATTAGCCAATGTGGTAAGTTATATGATTCATGTGAGTAATGCAAGAGAATTATGAATGTAATCGTTTAAATGTTAATTTATTATCTTTTGTAGTACTTACTAAGCCTTCACCGGCTTAACGCGTTTATTTTTAACGCGTAGGTACAAAGGTTACAAGAAGTTAACATCGAGCTAGGGACCTCTCATCACATCATACCATCATTGGTGCTCAAGTTTAGGTACTTTACTTTTGGTAAAAATGGCATGTACAATGGTTCATATATGTATCATTAATGGATGTTATTAAATGATATTTTGACCCCAAATAAACTTAGAAATGAATTACTAAATGAAAAAATTTCTGTTACTCGATTTTTTTTGTACCGAACCTTAATGTAATGCTTCTATACCAGATTTATATACGGAAATCGGGTATAAGGGTGTTACAAATTACGTTGGCTCGAGGGAATCATTGTTGCTTGTTACCATGTTGGTAATTCTTAACTATTGAACTTACTAAGCTATAAAGCTTACCACAGTTATTGTTGTTGTTTTGTAGATCGTTTGCTGACTAAAGATCGAATCATTGACATCACCTGAAGTCACACTATCACGGAGTTTGTCTATAGATTTTGCATCACTTGATCTTATGGCATGTACTAGGATGATATTAACCTTGATATTGAACTAAAGATGTTGAAATCCTTCTATTTTGATTGTGTAAATGCATGAAGTATAACTTAGATGCTTAAGCTTATAACGCTTGTAAAGACTTAGAAGTTATGTATGTTGTGTGATGTTAATGCATAACTTGTATTGGTTGTGTTTGAGACATTAAACTTGTATCTTGGCATTATTATTGAGATTCTGCATACTTGTTTCGGTAGAACTTATGTATGTATCGGTAGAAGTACAGGGTAGGAGAGAGATTGTTCTCTGACTTGGGTTGTATCGGTAGTTGAACTACAAGTATCGGTAGTTTATAGTACTGATGTATTAGTAGTATGAATATCGGTAGAAGTTGCAGGGTGAAGATTTTTGCTCTCTGGAGTTTTTGGTATCGGTAGTTATATGACTTGTATTGGTAGAACTAGCACAGGTACCGGTAGAAGTCCCCTAAAATGTTGGAAATGCTACTTTTTTCTTTTGATGAAATTGTGTTATGATTAAATAATGACTCGAGATATGATAGGTGAATTTTGTATTGAATAAAGATTAAATATTATGATATCCTAAAAGATGAACAGAGTTAAATGAGTAGAAACACCAAAATCTTAACCGGTGACGGTGTTCGAGATTTGGGTGTTACACAAAATTCGAATCGTGTTAATTGTGTTTGTTGTTTGAGTTTTTGTCTTGTAATTATAACTCATAAAAAAATTTTGTTGCAGCACATATCATCGTTTAATGTTTCTTATCAAAGTGTAGGGTTTTGAGGGAAATGTAGGTTATTTTGTGCAAACTGATTGCTAGATCTTCTGTTAAATCATTAATTTCAGAATTTTTTGTTTGAATTCTAAGACATAAACACTTTTTTATCAAAGGATCTGTAATAGATATAAAGTAATTTAGTTTTACTTTAAATCCTATTACTTCTGTATGTAAATTTGATTGAATTCCTCCAATAAGTGCTTTTACTGGATTTTCAAATCTTTTGTCTAATAAAACAGCTATTATAGGTATATCATGGCCTCTTCTAAATAATACTCTTATAGTTATCATTATAATTCCTAAATGTATATATTTAACTTGAGGGTATTTCTTTTTAATCCTCTTGATTTTTCTTTATTAAATAACGGGATTTCTGTTAATCCTCCTCTTGTATCTTTAGCAATTGTATTTTCACTTATTTTCTCTATATGTATTTCAGTCCAAATT
The DNA here is from genome assembly GCA_005610355.1 of Gossypioides kirkii. Taxonomy (NCBI): domain Eukaryota; kingdom Viridiplantae; phylum Streptophyta; class Magnoliopsida; order Malvales; family Malvaceae; genus Gossypioides; species Gossypioides kirkii. The sequence continues at coordinate 19,444,331 of CP032247.1, read as the reverse complement.
TTAAATTTAGATATTTTATATATTTCTTCTTTAGAAATATGATTTTTATTTATTTTTTCTATCATTTCATCAGAAAAGTCTTGTTCTTCTCCGATTAGATTTCTTAGTTTTATATCCTGTTGTTCAGTTTTAGGAATTTCTTCTAATTGTTTATCAGAACTACTTCCTGTATTAATCATAAAAATATATTCTTCTTCATCTGTATCAGATTCTGTTTCTGATATTAATTCATATAATATTTCTTATTTAGGATTTATTTCCTCTTCGAAACATATTTCTAGATTTTCTTCTTCAAGAGTTTTAATCATTTTCTTAGCACTTTTTCCTTTATTAGGACAATTTGATGCTATATGTCCTTCTTCATCACATAAAAATATTTACATATTTATTTTTTAGTTCTTTTAGGATTCTTTTTCCTAACAAATTTTCTTTTATTATTATTATTATAGTTTTTCTTATTCCATGGTCTCCATTTAATAAACTTATATTTTTTTATTTTTTCTTTTATATTTTCTATTATTAGGACGCACTTGTTTACATCCAAATTCCCGTTCATTTTCTAATATTTTTGTACAGTGTTGACTACTTAATTTATGCTTGACTTATTTAGCAGCCTTAGTTTGTAGACAATGATTAGTTATTTTTTCTATTGCAAAAATTTATTATATTTCCTATAGTATCTATAGTTTCAGCATCTAATCCTGATAATTTACTATGTTTTTCTAGATAAGAGTCGTATTTCTTTATACAAATTTCATCTCATGGAGGTGGTAATTTATGAAAATATTGGTTTTTCCAAAATTCTATATTTTCATTTTTTAATTTTTAATATTCTTGAAGAAATTTTTTAGAAAAGTTTAAATCCTATAAAATTATAATACAATTAAAACCTTTGAATATCTATAAAATGTTGTCAAAGCCAATCATATTTTGACAAAAACAACATATCGCTTCTGGACAGACGGAAGACGAATATTTGCATATGATTATTGTTATGGCAATCGAAACCGGAGCGATGAGCCAGATGAACAAACTATTCAGCTGTTAAAAAAGATAGTTGATATTGAAATTGATGACTATTCACCAGAAATTATTGAAAGCATCAGAAGTACATGGGAAAATTGGAATTCACCTCGAATTTCCAATCAGTCATTAAACCTGGATGAATTTGAAGAAATGAATCTTGACAATATCCAGGAAGACTAGAAGACAAAACACGTGGAAGCCACCAAGATAGAAAAAGTGCCAGAAGAAAAATTAAGGCACTATGAAAAGACAAGGCATTAAAAAGAATGTCAGAAGAAGAATTACGACAACACCTGGTAAAAATCTACCATATGCCAACAATATCATCTACAGGTGTCAACTTCAAAAAGATGAAAAGACATGATACTTATCTCTACATGAGCGAGTCAGCTTCAAAAAGATGAAGAGACTCATACTTTTCCTGGCACTGTTCGGACTTCAAATTTTATGTAAAGAAGTTATAAAAATTTCCCTATAAAAGGGAAGGCTTGAGCCTAAACAAGGCATTCGAAAATATTCAAATCTTTCTTAGTTACCTTTCTCTAGAGTTTCTCTGTAAAGCTTTTTATTCTTAAATATTCTTGTATTATAATCTCCCTGACTTCCGCTACCAAAATCCCTTCCCCTGTAACTGGTATCCGAGCTACAGTGTTTCGTTTTCTGAAGGAATAATATCATAATATTGTTGTAAGTTCTATACTTTATACTCAACTCTAGTTACTTTCATGATTGTTTTATCTTAAAACCCATACAAACAATTAAAATATCCATAAACAATTAAAGTATACTTTTAAGATCTTCATGATTGTTTGAAGCTGACACGTTCATGTAGAGATAAGTATCATGTCTTTTCATCTTTTTTAAGTTGACACATGTAGATGATATTTTGTTGGCATATGGTAAATTTTTACCAGGTGTTGTCGTAATTCTTCTTCTGACATTCTTTTTAATGCCTTGTCTTTTCATAGTGCCTTAATTTTTCTTCTGGCACTTTTTCTATCTTGGTGGCTTCCACGTGTTTAGTCTTCTAGTCTTCCTGGATATTGTCAAGATTCATTTCTTCAAATTCATCCAGGTTTAATGATTGATTGGAAATTCGAGGTGAATTCCAATTTTCCCATGTACTTCTGATGCTTTCAATAATTTCTGGTGAATAGTCATCAATTTCCATATCAACTATCTTTTTTAACAGCTGAATAGTTTGTTCATCTGGGTCATCGCTCCGGTTTCGATTGCCATAACAATAATCATATGCAAATATTCGTCTTCCGTCTGCAGAAGCGATATTTTGTTTTTGTCAAAATATCATTGGCTTTGACCATAAGATCAATTCCTGCTTGGATTTGATAATAAAGAAAAAAATTATTCTGGCACTTGTCAATGGCTTTTGTCAAGTACTCTTTGTCCTCCTTTGCTGCTGAGAGTAGGGATCCTCCAAGCATAATTTTAAAATCCCATATTTGATATGGGTGATAAAATTTTTCTTTTTCAGCAATACCAATTAGGCTGTGAATATTAATATGAAAATATTTTAGAGATATAGAAACTAATAATTTAGTTATTAATAAATTATTTAGATTATGTCTTTATAATAAAGCTCAATTTATTTTACCTTCAGAAATATTTGCAAAAATTAATAAATGCATCTGCAAACAGCAAAATGTATTTCAAAAATCTTTTTCTGAATATTTTTATCAATAATTTGTTTTTACAAATAATTTTGGGAGAAAAATTCCCTACTATAAAATTCAGACTTGATCATGAACCATTTGATATAACAAGTATTGAATGGGTTTTGTAAAAAATTTACGGTACAAAATCTTTCTTTTCATTTAACAAAAGATTTTTCAGCCTTTATAAAAACAATGCTAATTAAGCAGACTCAAGATCAAGATTATATAAAATATTTTCATATTAATATTCACAGCCTAATTGGTATTGCTGAAAAAGAAAAATTTTATCAACCATATCAAATATGGGATTTTAAAATTGTGCTTGGAGGACCCCTACTCTCAGCAGCAAAGGAGGACAAAGAATACTAGACAAAAGCCATTGACAAGTGCCAGAATAATTTTCTTTATTATCAAATCCAAGCAGAAATTGATCTTATGGTCAAAGCCAATGATATTTTGACAAAAACAATATATCACTTCTGGACAGACGGAAGACGAATATTTGCATATGATTATTGTTATGGCAATCGAAACCGGAGCGATGAGCCAGATGAACAAACTATTCAGCTGTTAAAAAAGATAGCTGATATGGAAATTGATGACTATTCACCAGAAATTATTGAAAGCATCAGAAGTACATGGAAAAATTGGAATTCACCTCGTATTTCCAATCAGTCATTAAACCTGGATGAATTTGAAGAAATGAATCTTGATAATATCCAGGAAGACTAGAAGACAAAACACGTGAAAGCCACCAAGATAGAAAAAGTGCCAGAAGAAAAATTAAGGCACTATGAAAAGACAAGGCATTAAAAAGAATGTCAGAAGAAGAATTACGGCAACACCTAGTAAAAATCTACCATATGCCAACAAAATATCATCTACAGGTGTCAATTTCAAAAAGATGAAAAGACATGATACTTATCTCTACATGAACGTGTCAGCTTAAAAAAGATGAAGAGATTTCATACTTATCTCTACATAAACGTGTCAGCTTCAAAAAGATGAAAAGACTTCATACGTATCTCGACACTGTTCGGACTTCAAATTTTATGTAAAGAAGTTATAAAAATTTCCCTATAAAAGAGAAGGCTTGAGCCTAAACAAGGCATTCGAAAATATTCAGATCTTTCTTAGTTACCTTTCTCTAGAGTTTCTTTGTAAAGCTTTTTTTGTGCAGCCTTCATAGGTAGTGTTGTTTGTGCAAGTTTCATAGTTTATAATCGCTGGTGAAGTCAAAAAAATTTTGGGGTCGGGATAAAAATATAAATTAGTTGAGTCGAAGCTAAAGTTTTTATATTAAAAAGAGCTTAAAATTATTTATTAATTTACTAAAATAAACAAAAAATGAAGTGCATCATTTTAATCAAGGGAGTTTATGACCTCTGTTGTTGGGAATAAATCCGCTTAAGCAACAAGTAAGAAAAGCAACGAAGAAATTGGAAAGATCGAACACATAAATTTTATGTAGAAAAATCTCTTTGAAGAGGATAAAAAACCACGAGCAATGATAATTTCATTGAAGTCGCAAAAATAAAGAGTATAAAAATAGAGATAAAAAACTAAACCTCAAAACTCGAAAATAAGAACCCTCGAAACTTAAACACAAAATTATCTGAAATCTGTTACAAGCTAATACTTAAAAATAATCTACACTAATCAGAGTTTGATTGAGATAAATAATTAAAATTTGACTCGAAGAAGAAAACCAAGAAAATCGCATGACCCGTCGCCACATGGTAACGTCGTTTCTGCTTCTCCCCTATTTCGTTGTTGTGTCGTCATGACGTTGCATGGCTCCTCATCTTTACATTGCTCTCTGTTTGTATCTTAATTTGGTCAGAACGCAAGGCATACTCCACCCCAATCCCTTTTGGGTTAGTCTATATTTGTCATATACAAAAATTTTGTATCTTCATATCGAATTGTGTCTCAATTCCTTTTATATTGATATAATTCAACATAATAATTCAAATTAAAGATAAAATATAAGTTATAACTAGATTTTTTTTTTAATTTCAGTAATGCAAAAAATAATTACTGAAATACGCTTATAAAAAAAGGTTAATTCCTGCAATATTTATTTTTTACGAGTACTTTAACGCTCATAAATATCAAATTATTATTATTATTATTGTTGTTGTTGTTATTGTTGTTGTTGTTGTAAAAAGGACGATGTGGGGTACTCAACCTTACCTACCAACCTCACCTACCTTCCAAATATATCACGTATCACATGTTACTTTTAGAGTTTTAGTTGGTGATTTTTTTTTTTCTCTTTCTGCAGTCAAACAAACAAAAGATCCATTCTTTTAGATTTTATATTTATATTTTTAGTTATAGTTAAAAATATAAAATTAGAATTAAACATATACTTATCGTGGTTGCGGAGTCATTGACTTTTTCTTTATAAATAAAATATTTTAATCATAGTCTTAATTCTTAAACCATCTCATTTCATTTACCCCTCCACTTTACACAAATACATTCCATTCATAGTAATAATTTAGTTCATATTGGACTAAAAATTTGTCTTAAAACATTGTATGATGGTATATTAGAATGTTAATTTTTTTAATATAATTCAGAATTAAATTAAAATTAATTTATGTAATTAAATAGTACTTAATTTAAAAAAGTTTATTAACTCTGATTCTTATTATTAACAATAATTATGCAGTAGATAATAATTTTTCAAAGATGATTTATTTACTTTTTACTTGTGAAAGATTAGTAAATTAGATTTCGATATATTTTAAGGAAAAAAATAATATTGCTATTGAAGATATAAATATAAATTGCACTTTTAAATAACCTTTAACGAGTATTTAAACATTGTTGTTGATTGATTTTCAATAACTCGAAACCATAAAAATTTCTCATTAAAACTACGTTTATGTAATTAATTTCTGCTATTAAAAAAAAAAAGTTTATCCAGGATCTGAGTTGAGCTCAGCTAACTACATAAAGTCTTTATATTAACTAGTATTTACGTCATCCACTGACGATCGAACTCTTTCTTTGAATGTAGACTAATATATAATTTAAAATAATTTCCAACCATATTTTTCTTTTGATGCTGCCTACTTTTTCTTATAATATATTTTTTGAAGTTATATTTAATTTATTGGTTCTACATAAATTTATTTACTGTTAATTTATTAATATAATAATTATAAAATATTTTAAAAATTATTAATAGTGTTTTTATATAGTTCAAAGTTACAAATTAAAATATATCCGTATAACTCAAATATAAATATCAAATTCACACCCAATGAAATTTTGAGTATGAAATTCTCAAAACCTCATCAACAACCACCGCATGATGTCATTTGATTAATTAATTGATATAGTTGGTTGGTATTCCATACCTATGAATAGAACTAATTCTGGGCTAGGGTTGGTTCTATTCCAATAATCGAAAAATCATATTCGAGGCCTGATTCATTTAAAAAATATATTTTATTTTTGTTTAGAATTATTTTTAGGATTTATATTTTTATAAATTTTTTTCACTTTTTAAGCGAATCTTTGAATTTAAGTGAATTATTCGATCTATGATCAGATTTATCTATCAACAACATGAATTAATTTGATTAGAAAAAAAATTAATTATTAATTGGGATGTGTCCTTATAATATTTTTAAAATAAACATTAAATACAAAATTTATTTGAAAAAGTAGATTTAAAAAGAATCAATCAAACAAAATCTAAAACCACGTAAAGAATGTGTAATACGAGGTTTCTAGAAAGAAGTACTATCTTGCATAGCTAAACATGGGTCTCCACTCTCCAACGAACCCTGATATTTGTAATGCAAGCATAAGATTGTGGGCGTTGAACATGTACTATATTAGTTGAATTGACCGCTTTTATTTCTCTGACTTTTTCCCTTATTTAAATTTTATAATCAATTGAGATAAATCTCAAGAATCATGTTTTAATATATAATTATATACATAAACTTTAATTTTGTATATAATTTTATACATAAAATTTTAATTTAATTAAATTATTAATATAATTATTGATATAACATCATTTTATGTTTATTTGTTGCATACATGAATAATTATATTTATCCAATATAAAAATAAATTGATGTATTTATCTCTTTAAATATGTATGATTAAATCAGAATTAAAATTTCAAATATACACCTACTTGTTCTTGACATCTTTAGAGCTTTAAGCGAAACAATAATTTGGGTAATTTTTTAAAAAATATAAAATTTAATACAATAAAAGTTGAAAATTTTTTGAGATCCTAAGAGATGAAACATTTATAGTGAAAAATTAAAAGTTTTAAACATTTAATTAATTTATTTTAGTTTGAATTTTTGTTCTCACATTAAGAGCTGAAAAATATTTTTTGGGCCCCTTCCAACACTGAGCTCTGAGTGGTTGCACTCTCAAATAATCCCAAAATCGGGCTTGAGTATACATTTGAACCACAGTTAGAGTTTCACGTGTAAAATTACACCAAATTAAAATTTATGTATACAATTACACATTAAATCAAAATTCATGTATAATTTTGATATTTATCCCTAATCAATTATTCAATTCATACAATTGAAAAGGATGAGATTGGAAATTCATTGAAATTCACATTATAAGAATGTTTTATTCATTTTCAAACAAATTTTTAATCATGGAATTGGTAATTAATATTTCATCTCTCTCACTATATATTACTAAAAAAAGGGTAATTGAGTTGAATACGTTAATTGATATAAATTGAACAACATGTACCAAGAAGTAAATTTTAAAAGATTCAAGTGAACAACTTCGGTATTAGATTAAAGTAGAGAAGACAATGACGTGATGCATGGTGACGGAGGATGCCTTGTGTTGCATACCTTTTTAGTAATTGTGATTGAATATGCAAATTGAGCTCACCAAACGCATACATTTTTATAATCCTATCTACGTGTAAACCGACCCAAAATTTGGCTGCGTTTGGTGAGGTCCTTAAGTAATCATTTTGTTCAATTAAAAATTAGAAAAACTAATGTAATTGATTAACATGTGGATTTAGGTCGGTTAAGAGTTGGGAACTAACCTAGGGTGCTTATTGGATGAAAAAAACATCGAATAAAGTAGAGTAAAATCTGATTCAATTCAAAAAATTTGATAAAAAAATTTAAATTTTGAATTAAATAATTCAAATCATTTGAGTTAATCGAGTTATTCAGATAAACTCGAACAAAAAATCAAATTTTTGGTTTAATTCGAATATGAATTATACAATTTGAGTTATCCGAAAATCCGAACAAGAAAATGCAAAACTAGTCGTTCTGATAAATGTTTATCCATTAAGTTAAAAAGCAAAAACATTATATTGTTTAAGTGGATAAATTATCTTGTACTTCGTTTACTAGTTAAATAATTGGTCAATGTAAACGCAATATTGAGTATAAATAATAGGATTCGTTAACTAGACTAGACTTGACTCAAAATATTTTTACTCAATTCGATTTGATTTGAAAAATTTTCAAATTGAGCTCAATGCTAAAATAGAATTCGTCAACTCGATTAAATCAAAAAAATTTTATTCGATTCGACTCGGCTAGATCGAATGCTCACCCCTAGAATGAAGTCAGATTTGGGTTGGTTAAACCTTGCTATTATTAGTCTTTGTATTTTGTAAAAGTTATAGATGTAGTTGTTGTACTTTAATTTGGTTATTTTTAGCTTTGATATTTTTTAAAATTTAAAATTCAGTCATTGTCAAAAGATAACTGTTAAATTCATTAAGTTAGGTTTTGTTGTTTTTAAAATCTAATACCCCAAACATATTATTATATGTGTAATGTCATGTCAGCTTGTTATTTTTACATCTTTCTCACTAAAAGTTCATTTAATGGGTTAGTGACATTAATTTGCATCAGGATTGAAATTTCAAATTTTGAAAAGTACAAAGACTTAAAATAATTCAATTAAAGAATAAACTAAATTTACAACTGTACGCATTGTATGTAATTAGTAATTAAATTCAAACAAATAAATTTAACAATTATTATTTGGGTCAAAATTAAAATTTTAAAATTCAAAACATAAAAAAAATAAAATTGATCAATTTGAAAAATACGAAAACTAAATTTGATCAAATTATAATACATACACTAAATTCACATTTCTTTTACAAATATAGAGACTAATATAAGAATTTAACCATTTGGATTTTAGTTAAAAATTTATATATTTTAAATATGTTTTAATAATTGAAAATAAAATTAATTATTGTGAATAGCCTCACCGAAGATTATAGTCAAATCAATTTGAATAAAATTTTTACTCAGGTTACACATCTCTTGTACATGCCAAGAAAATTTTTAAATACGGTGGGTAGATTTAGATGAACGGTGCAGTTCGTTTAGTTCATTTTTTGTTTTACATTATAGTATCTAATTTTATTATCACCGTTATTTTTACATTAATCGCAGATAAACATATCGTCCATCCAAATTCACTCCATGAAAAGAGAAAAATAATATTAAACATCGAATAATTATCGATATATAAAATAATTATATTTAAAAAATGATATATAAAATAATTATTCTTTAAATAATATTTTATATAAAAATTAAAACATGGTGTTCGGAAAACAGTATAACTTTTTTTGCTTTTAAATTGGACGTAGTGTAAATGTTATATAAATGTAAAATACATTAAAATGCTGAAACCTGAAAGAGTGAATTATTTTTAAAGAAATTGGTGTTCCCTTCAATGCACATTTTGCAGAAATAAAAACAAAGAACTTCAGCCAGTATTTGTATGTAGTATTATTAATTCACCTTCTTACGCCATTGCCATCAAAACCAAAGTCAGCCTTGGCGGCAGCTTATGTAAGTCAATTACCCCATTTTATAAATCATTTTCACCACATTATTTATGAATTATTTAATAATATTTTAATAGTTTTTTTATTTTATTGATATATAATTTTGATATTTCTTATTTTAAACCTTGAATTCCAAATCCAATGTTTTAAATCTCGAACATAAATCTTAAATTCACAATTACAAACTTGAACTCAAAAATTTAAGGTTTAGGTTTAGGTTTGAGTTTAGGATAAATTTAAAGTTTGATGTTCTAGATTCGAGATTTGAGATAAAAAATTACCAAAAAATAGATTAATGATATTAAAAATTAAAAAAAGAACCATTGATGATCTAGTGAGAAGAGTTCATAAATTAATTTATCATGTATCAAGATTGCTAATTTGAAAACTTAAGCTTCTTTGGCATAATTGTTAGATTGCCAAGTGGGAGCACTCAAATTTTATATATATTTTGTCATAATTTTTGCAAAAGTCAAATTAAAATTGACGACTGGTGATTAAAATTTCGGATGGTTGATTGCCGCATGACTTGCAAAGAACAAATTGATGCCTAAATTTTCAATATTGTTATTTTATTTTCATTTTTTTTTATGTTTTCAGCCTGTTAAAATATTTTAATTCTTCATTACATACTTGCATGCAGTAAAAAAGTGCATGGAAATAATTTTTATGAAATATTTTTAAGAAATTTGTTAAATAATAGAAAATATTTTTTTTTATAAATTTATTTAAATTTAAAAAAATATTAATTTTTCAAAAAAATAAATTATTTTCCAATGAATCAAATGAAACCTTAATTTAGGGTAAAGAGGAAAGAAAAAGAAATTAATTAGTAAGTTTAATAATAACTAAATGAAATAAATCTGACAATTATATATGAACTTTGATTCAATATATAATTTGATACATGAACTTTATTTTGATGTAATTATAAATATAAAATTTTGATTGCGGTTCAAATGTATATATGAAACTTTAATTTTGATTTAATCATAGACATTTAAATAAATAAATATATCAATTTATTTTTATATTAGATAAATATAATTATTTGTATATACAATATATAAACATAAAATGAAACTATATCAATAATTGTATTAATAATTTAAGAGAATTAAATTAAATCAAATCAAAATTTCATATATAAAATACACAAAATTAAAATTCATATATAAAACTACATATTAAACTAAAATTGATGAATAATTTTGAGATTTATCCCAACTAAATTCCAAAGTTGTAAATGGGAAAGTTTGCCGGCCATCTCTAACCCATCACATGTAGGTAGATAAGATATTTTAGGATCTTGGGTTAATTTTTATTAAGTCCCTCATTGTTCATATTTTTCAATAAAGTTCCTCTTTTTGTTCAATTTAGGCCACGCGCATGTTATTCTAACTCTAATTCAATTTGAACCTTATGATTATTTAATTAGTGTTATCTTATTTATTTTTAATTAATTATTCTATTTATGTTTGTTTGTGTAAGTGTTCCTAAATAAATATTGTTAGCAGTGTTAAAAGAAATATATTGATATAAGGTGACTCATTTTAATAGTACCTTGCAAATTGATGAGTTTACTTTAAAAAAATATATAATTTTTATGTTTTGAAACCATATTCTAAACTATATTTATTGTTGACTATTTTTTTTTTGCAAAAATAGCCTAAATTTTAATTTAAGTAATCACAATAAAAAATTTAATTACGCTATCAAATCTAAATTCATCGAAGAATTCCTCTGGGATCTTAACAAACAGTTGTACCTTTGAACTGCTTCTTGAAATCATTTTAACGAGTCTATTTGTAGATATATTTTTTAAATTGAATTTCTTTATCACATTATATATATACACTTTATCAAAACAAATGAACTTTAATATATTTTTATTAATAAATACAATCAATTGTATATTATGTTTAAATTTTAATTTCTTTTATCATATTATTTCTTAAATTCTATTTTTATATTATATCACATGTATTAAATCAAGCATATTATATGACCTCTTTAAAGTCAATTAAAACCAATTATAAAAACCAATTACACTGAAGTATAATTTTTTTTTATCAATTTTCTAGGTCGCGTAATTTTCTCACAATTAATAAAAAAAATTCCACAAATCAAATCACAATTATAATCATTTCAAAATAATTCAATAATGAAAATTTTAAATTAAGGGCACTCTTTAATATTAGCAACTTTATCATTACTATATAATTAAAAATTTGGATAATGGTGGTGCATATGGCTTGCGAAAGGTATTTTATTACATTTCTCTCGAAGTCTTAATCAATTTAGAATAAAATTATGGCATAATTTTTTAAAATACTAGTTTTTAGGTTTGAGCCATTATCTTTTTTTTTTTGGATCGATAATTTCAACGTTATGATTTTTCAAAAATTAATCAAATTTTAACAGTAAACGTGAATTGACCATCAATCAAACTGTCGATCAACGAAGTAACCTATGTAACATGTCACATAAGCACGAGATCATAGATGATATCATCTATAAAACAAAATTCTTTTCTTTTAATCTTGTTTGTTCTTCTCCTCCTCTCTTCCTCTCTAATTGATGTTGTTGTTGTGTCCAACCTCCACCACCGCCGTCACCTTCCCTCTCACTCTTCATCGTCCCAACCCCCACATGGGCTATTTTGTTGACCAACGGTTTGACTGACAGTCAACTCATGTTTTTTGTTAAAATTGGATTAATTTATGGAAAAATCATAATGTTAAAAATATCAATAAAAAAAGAGTTAAGGGCCAAATCCAAAACCCATAAACACTGAGGGTATTTTTAACAATTATACCTAAAATTATTGATAGTTTCTATAGTTTCCATCTCTTAAAGTTGAATTTGAAATTATATAATTACTTTCGACCTAGTATTATAAGTGTATAATGTATACGATTAATTTGTGCATTATACGATTAAAAAATTAACTATATTTTATATCATTGAATATTTAAACCATTGTTTTCATTAAAATATTTGAACCGTCACATGGATATCTCTTAAACCTCACACTTCATACCAAAAATTGTTTAGAATTATTAATATTAAACCATCGTGACAATATTGCCTATGCTGTTGCAACCTTTTTTATTCTTAACCTCAATTGCTTCAATTTTTTTTTCTCAATAGATTCAATAAGAAGTAAATGCTAATAATGAATTTTAAAGCTGTTTCATATTTAGGACGAGAATCAAACCTTTGATCATTTGTTAAGATAAGATAAATTATTGACATCTCACTTTAACTCACGTGATTAACTGGTTCATTTCTATAACTTATTTGGATTATTAGGTACAATTAATGTCTTAGGTTAAAATATAATTAAAGTCTCTTTACTCTTCATATGTTTAGAATTTAGTTTTTCTCCTTTGATTTTCATAAATTTAGTCTTACTTTTTATATTTCAAAAATTGGATTCAACTGTTAACACCATTAAAATATTTGTGTTATATTTGCTAGTGGGACATTTTGAAATAAAAGAAATACTCATCTAATAATTATGTAACAAAAAATTGACGTTATAATAAACTTGAATTTAATAGAAAAAACTTTAATTATATCAATAATTGGACTTGAATATTTTTAAATATTAAAAATATATGACTTAAATTCTTTGAAATAAAAGTAAATGGTGCAAAAATTACAAGGCCCAGTAGCAAATTTTAACCTAAAATTAAATACATAATTTTTTTTGAACAATTTCACTATAAATTCTGATAATATAATATATTTTTTACACAATGCCTAGACCCATAGCCTTTCCCCGACTATTAAATAATTGGATAATATGCTTCAACGCATTCAAACTCGTATCCTTCTGCACTGACAACAATGCACATATCAATTAAGTTAAGACTTATACGGTAAAATTGAATACATAATTAGAATTCATATTTAATACAAATATATATGATGGAAAAGTGTTAGTTGAATTTTAGGGAATAAGGGATAAAATACAAATAGAATAATGAACAAGGGTCTTTTATGATTGGTTCTTTCACTAAATCAAAAGAATAGAAAACATACCGTTTTGTAATTAGCTTTCAACTACATAGAAATGAAAACTAAGAGAAAAAATTAAAAAAGAAAAAGAAAAAATTGACCCTATGGACCCAAAGTTGTACAATATCTAAAGAACCCATTTGTATTTTCACAGTTGCTACAAATTTCAGTTCTTTGAAAACCCAATTGCCAACACAAACACACTGCCTTAGGCTTAGCCGCCTTGGTTCGGACTCAGCCGAGTTGGCTGAGTTAGTAGTAAACCCAATCGAAAGCTCCAAATTTAACTCGTACAGCCTGCTACTCGGTTGTTCTTCATCTGTAGTCATGCCACTGCTGGTACAGTTTCCTCCTTCAAGGGAATCTGACTTGGCCTCCACTCGAGGATCATCGTATTTGAAACTCAAAGATGGGGTTATAGTTGTAATGGATTTTATTCTAGGAACGGTGGGTGCGTTTCGAAAATCCAACTCGGTGGGTGTGGCTTTAGCTGTTCCGTTCAGAGGACGATGAGATTGCGGATCGATCCCTCTGCTAACAAGCTTTCTCTTGATGTGGGTGTTCCAGTAGTTCTTGATCTCGTTATCTGTTCTTCCGGTAACCTTCCGGCAATCAAAGACCATCTGGCATATATAGATATGTTGATTCAATAACAAGGAAATCTAGAAAGCTGCAAATATATTAAAAGAGAAAAAGAGAACTGACTTGTTCCCAAGTAAACCGTGAAGTTTAATGATAAGTTCGTCCTCATCTTCAGTAAAATTGCCTCTTTTAAGATCAGGCCTCAAGTAATTCATCCATCTTAACCTGCAACTCTTACCACATCTAAGCAGGCCGGCAGCTTTAGGAAGGGAACGCCAAGAACCTTCACCATGGACACGGATGTAATGAATGAGGCGTTGGTCTTCTTCTTTGGTCCAAGCACCTTTGTTGGTATGTGCTTTTTCACAACAGGGTGACCGTCCCATGAAATCTGTTGAATCACAACTTGGGAATGGGATAAGTTCATAAGCCTTTAAATATTTAAATGGGGTTGAGATGGCGATGGGATTTGACCAAAGTTGGTAAGAAAAGAAAACCCCCCAAAGTGGTTAGTTAAAGATAGGGTTGGAATTTGGTAGGTAGGAGCTACTTTTTACGTCACTATTTATATTACTTTCTGCTTTTCTTTATTCAAAATCCAAAGGCTCTTTTGGAATTCCAGGGTGATTTTAGGTCATCATCAGCAAGCATGGTGGTAAACTAATACCTGGTCAATCTTCTACACTTCACCTCGTTTTTTTCGTTAGGCTAATTTTTACCTGCATTCTTCGGTACTTGGTTAAAAGCTGCCATCAGTCCCTGTACTCTTTGAACTTTTAAAATTTAGTCCATCTACTTTTTAGATTTCAAAATTCAAGTCTAATTGTTGACACGGTCAGGGGTGTGAAACTAGGGAAGATGGCAAGGGCCCGCCTCCCTTAAAATGAAATTTTTTTCATTTTAGATCCTTTAAAATTTTAAATTAATAAAGATAAGATTATACTTTGGCCCCTATTAAAAATTAAAAATTTGATTTAATCCTTTAAAAATTATAAAGATATAGGCTGTTAAAATAGTGAAATTACATTTTTTTCAATCGTAAAAATTACAATTTAATTTTGACCCTTCTAAAAAATTTTCTAGTTTCGCCTCTAGACACAGTTAAATCTTTTTTGGGGTTAATTACAATATTATTTTTTTAATATATATTGCTACCAAGTGAATATTTTCTTTTATTTCAAAACATCGCACTAACAATTTTAACAGTTAAAATAATTGGACCTAAATTTTGAAATCTAAAAAATAAAGTAACTAAATTCTTAAAAATAAAATAAGAACTAAATTTTAACTTTTTAAAAAGTATAGGGACTTTGGCATATTTTGACCGGTTTAACTTTTGAGCCTCTCTCCTACCTAATGATTCCATGCGGGAAAAATCATATTTTCAATTTGGCCGGATTTTATAGGAATAGATTAAAAAAAGGAAAATAAGCGGGTTTCACAATGAGATCACTTTTTTCATTGAATTTTTTTGGATCTAGATTGGATTTAGGTAAAATCCATCCTCCTATACGTTTATAAAAAAAACTATTAATTTTATAATTAATTTAATATTTTTTAAATATAGTTTTTAATTTTTACATAACGATTTCATATGACTAGAGATGACAAAAATAAAATTTAAAATTGATGCGTTTCAAGTTGTCTATATATAAAAAAAAACCAATTTCAAAGTTGATTGAGTGTAACAGTTAGGTACATTGTATTCCTAAATAAAAAACATACGTTTAAACTTTGGAAATGATATTGTTGGGAGAGATAATCACGAATATCGAACATGAATTGTAAAACAAACACGTTAATACCTTTGAATTAATCCCAAATCCTTTTAAAGTGTTCTAAAATGTTTTTGAAGTATTTTTAAGGTTAAGTATTGAAATCAAATCATTAGGTATCGAACGAAAAGTTGGATACTTTTGAGCTAATCTTAAGACCATTTAAAGTGTTAATGTCTATTGGGATTGAAATAGATTTGGGCCAATAATTGAATCGTGAAAGTGAAAATGCTTGCAAGAATGAAAAAAAAAAACCGAGCTAAGGGGGGTCAAAGTGGACATTAGGATCACTCTCCAATATTCAAGTTAACAAAAGGTTCAAGGTTATGGAGAGAGTAAAAAGATTGAAGATGATGAGTATTGAATATAGCCAAGAGGGATCCCCAAAGACCTTTTTATGCTCACCTCTAAGGTTTCGCATTATCTCTCACGTGACCATTTTTTTAGCCTTGTGGCTCAAGGTGCCTCGAGATTGGTTTATCCTCCTATTTCGTTCATTTTCTCCTTTTGTCTCGTTTTGACTGTGTCAAGCTATCTTGCCTGATTCTTTGCGGTGTTAGGATCCTTTTGCTCCCTTGTTCTTAATATTTAACAGCTCCCTTCAGTTTTTTTCATATTAACTATGCATTAGATATTTTACAATATTTTCTGTGAACATTTTTACTTTTGAGCTTTATGATATAATATAGCATATCATATATTAAAAATCTATGATTGAGTTGATATTACGAGTTAATTGGATATCAATTCAATTGAAAAATGATTAAAAAATCATTCTTTTTATAAAATAAAATATATTATTATAAAAATGTTTTTATAGATTTATATTTTTCTATAAAATTGATAAAAAAAAAACTCACTTTAGCCTAATATACTATGATTTATAAACATTCAGATTTAGAATTACTACTGATGCTTCATTTTATTCTTACATAAATTATTTATATTTTTTAACTCACTCATAATTTAATATATATTATTTGTTTCTCTACTATAAGCCTAATTTCCCTTATTTCTCTTCCAGTTTATATATAGACATTATTTCTCTTCTAGTTGATAGTGATAGACAAATAGTTGACCATCCTTCTTACTGTGTTTAATACTTGAAATCACCATTTCATTTACTTTTTTATTAAGAAACTTCAAACAAAGCAAATGTTAAAAAATACCCACGATAACAGTACAAGTCTCACCCCTCAAATGCTATCAAATCAAAACTCGAATCCTAAAAAACAAAATCGAAGCTGATAACAGCATCGGCAAAACAAGAAGATCACATGAAGGGGCGACCGAGGAGCACCACAAACATAATAATAAAGAAAAAACTAGATCAATCTCGACGAAGCAAAACAAGATTTGATTAGAATTGAAGGCCTGTATCGTATTGCCAAAGAAAACAAGTGAGCCCAATGGTCGAGGCAGCGACTGCATGAGTTAAAGGCCCGTATCGATCAAGCGACGTTGCATCCTTTCTCTCCTTGGTGGCTGGTGTTAGAAAGAGATGGGAAAATAAAGTCTCCCTTTTCGGCTTTGAAATCAAAGGCTTGGCTCATAACTCTTTTCCTCCAAACATGAGCATATTATATTTTGACTTTAACCTTACCACATACAAACCACACCATCACATCTAACGAATGGTTGGTTCATATCAATCAAAGATAGCACTTACAAGTGATACCATACCATTATATAGCAAAAACATACCCTGATATTTAGTTCAACTCTCTCAAACCGAGTCAGTAATTAAACCGATCAAACCACCAATCTCTTATCCAATTTCAATTAAATAAATTATTAAAAATTTATAAAAATTAAAATATAGTTTTTTTATTTTGGTTCAACTGGTTCACATCGATTCGTGGGCCAACTAATTATTCTGGATCCAACCTAGTCCGGTTTTAACAACCTTGGAAATAAGTACCTAGTTTGGACATGCATGCTCAGCTTGAGTTCGAGAAGGCCTAAACATGTAATGTGTTGTTCATCTGTAAACTAATCAGAGAACCATTAAATAGGAAATTACTACCATCTATAAAAGGAAAGACAAAAAAGCAGAAATTGTTACTTATTGTGATAAAATATTCTGTACACATAGAACTAAAGAGAAAACTAACTATAGCCTTGTATTCAGTTTAATTCTGAAACAGTTTAATTTCACTTGATTTCAAGGCTTGAACAATTCATTTAATCTCCCCCTTAACTTTTCACATGTGAAAAGGAAAAAAATAGTTAACAGCTTGTGTCACACAGCACCATCTGCTGGTAACTCACCAAAAATATAGCCAACCGCAAACCACTTGGTGTTTAGGACGCCAAATGGGAAAATGGAGCAGCAGATGGACTCTTTACACAAGCAAAAGGCCGCTTCTTTAGCCAAGGAATCTCAATTCAACATGTAATTACGAACTCCGGAGTGTGTCAACTCGATCAATGACATCCAATGCCTTGATCCGGTCAATATCAAAGTCGATGAAAGGAACTGAAGACAGCCTCCGAATAGGGAAGGGATCTTTCTTAGTTTCACTTGTAGGAGAGTGGTTACTGCTTTTACTTAACCTATGGTGCTTGCTTAACCTAGTTTTTGCTGTGTCAAATTCCTGGCTCTTACTTATTCCAGTGTGTGTTTTTCCTCTTACTAACATCTCGAAGCATCTCCTGATCTTCGACTGTCAATATTGGTGATGCAGGTTTCTGAGTTAGTTGAACCATCTTCTGATTAGGGGACCTAATTGGAGACTTAACAGGAGACCTGATTCCGCCATTGCAAACCCTCACTTGGGTAACAAGATGGTGAAGCCACACTACCAAATCGAGAATATAAAGTTCAGTTTTCTCCTTGTCTGCATGGTGCAGCGTTTCAATCCTGAGCAAGTCAGTTTGGCCAGCAAGTTTATGATTCACCTCAGACCTGAAAAATTTGTTCATAAAAGCTGAGTAACAAAAAGCATTAACTTCAAGTAAAGAAAAAATATACATAAATACAGATCTTACCCAGTATTTGCCCATTCTCCAACCCAGCCAAACCCATGATGAGCTCTAGTTGGAACAAATTGGTACAATAGAAACAAGGATCAGTAATTGAAAATACACTTAGAAGAATAGAAACTAGTGGACAACAGCTTCATTCTAAAAACTGCAGAGAAGGTATCCCAACCATGCCTTATGAACAGAAACAACAAAAAGTCTATCACAAAAATAGGGTACTGTAAGATGCTTACTTGGTTGTGTTAGTGGCAATGGGAACTAGCCACTGCAATGTTTTCTCCATTTCAGCTTTGATTTGTGGGACAGTTAGCTGAAAAGAAATTGGAGAATTTGTCAGTCGCTGCATATTAGGAGTAAAATTTCCAACAATAAGCAACAGGGTGACAGCATCTTCAAACCAACGGTAGTGTGAACAATAGATGAGCAACTAGGTAAGTAATATTTCATGCATCAAGGTTATCCAAATTAGCACCTCTTCTTTTATCTGAAATGACTGCAGTCTGGACCGCAAAGCAGACTTTACTGTAGGTGGTAGACCTTGGTATAATGAATCCCTTGTATTAGGGGGCACAGAACTTGACCGAGACACCTGAGTACATTGAAAAATTAACTTATCAAAGTCCCCCTCTTATTACTGAATATAAGAATAAATGTACCTCAAAATTTTTCCTATGCTTTGAGAGGAAGGAATAGAAAAGGGGCTGCCTAAAACTCCAGTATATCCCTATTTGACAAGATTATCAGGTTCTTTATAAAGTTCCACAAGAAAATCCCACAAAACTGGTTTAGAAAAACAAAGGACATAGAGACTCTGACCAAGCCTACACATCATCCCGTCTATCATTGTTTTTCCAAGCCATGCTAAAAAAGGAAATCATTAATAATTCCCTAGGCACATTCCTCACCAATATTGAAAATTTCTTATTAATTAGCAAGTTTCAAAAGAAATATAGAGAAATCAACTTCAAAAGAAAAAAGAAGTTGAATAGCTGAGCTTTCATTGTATAATCTATAGCATGTTAAACGTTGTTCTGCACATGGATTGAACTAAACAATATATTAGTTGGTGCATATTCATCATATGCCCTAAAGGATTATCTGCCTTGGGAAGGGGGAAAACAACTAAGTCCACATATAAATAAGCTAGTGAGGGTAACCAGAACCGCCTCAGATAATAGTCAATGCACAAAAACCTAATTGTAAGATGAATGTTATTTGTTTACTCATTTTCTATTCTCTAATAACAATATTATGGTTGAAAGAGTTTCAGATGTTTTTATGATTAAAAAAAAGCTCTTTCAATAGGTATAGAATCATCAAAATGCTTAGAAGATGCATAGTAGTCATTCTGAAAGTAAAGCAGCAAAAAGATATTCTTTAATTTGGAGAAGAGAATATCATTGCATGTGAAATATTGTAGAAGAGGAACAAGTAGCTTAGTTGTTATACGTACAACACTAGCGGAGAGAATGGTATGCATCTCTTATGTTCACAGCCATAGAGCTTGCAAAAGCAATTCATGATTTTCTTTTTGTTTCAGTTGGATCATGTAAAGCATCAAACCTAAAACCACTTGCTTATATGCACACCCTGAATATAAGGCTCACAAGTCCCCAAGAAGCTCTAAACAAATGTAGGATACCACTACTAAAATACCAAGAACACTTATAAGCTTTTATCAAGTTGAATGAATAAATTCATCAGGTCTGTTGCTGGTCTCTCCAATTTCTCCAAAGCATTTTCCCTGATGCTTATTTATCCCCTGAATGACAATACTCTTCCTTTCCTTTGTTTGGAACTTTATTGTAAATCTCAATCACGATATGTAAGAAAGGATAGCAAAAGGATGCATGAAATGCTCCTGCAGTGTATAACCAAAATTTGAACTACAAAAGATCCACTACCCTTAATCTCTACGACAATATGTCCTCTCAAAATGACTGCTAAGAGATCAATCCAGTGATCCATTCTAAATCTTCAAAAAGTACAGAAGAGGTAAAGAAAAGCCATAATTAGGCAGAAAATCTTAAACTTACAAGGGTATCAATTTGAGTAATGATATTGGCATAGTGCAATGCAAGACCAGCAGATCCCAACTTCTTATGACTACTAACAGAAGCTTTAACAGGTTTATCACCACCTGCAAGGTCACAGACAAAAACCAATACCACTCCATAAATAGAACAAATAGCAAATGCTGTGTTTTTAAGCATGATAGAAAGTGTGCAAGAGCAATAATGTTATGTATGTCATCTTAATACATGTAATCAACAAAAGAGATAGCTTTCCTTGCACAACGAAAAGGAAATAACCTAATGTAGATCTAGCTTTGAATAGAAATTATGTTCAACATTTTACCCCAGAGGAAATTAAGAATTTCCAATTACAAAAGAGAAATTATACTTGATTAAAGCTTTGATAATTGCTCGAGTCACATCCTTGCTCAAGTTTATAAACAAGTGCAACTACATATTTTAACCATCACAAATTCTACCATAAAGTAATACCATTTCCAGATGTTTTCAGTTCAATGTTTTAAATTCTTACCAGCACTGCCAAAGGCCTCATGAATCTCTAAGTGCAAGAAATGAACAACATCTACAAGCTTCTCCATGACCTATGAACATAAGATATAAAACTTCATTCCAGAACAAATATATATTACCTTCAATAATAACAACTATATGTGCAAAAAGCTTGCATAGTTTAGACTCCAAATCCATGGAAAGGAAAAAAGGATAAAGAACACTAACAGTCATTTAGGAGCTCATACTGAAAGGAAAATGGATAGAAATTTACTAACTCGTACCTCTTCCAAAATCCTTGACCAAAGAGATTTTTTCTTCAAACTTCTCACATGCTTTTTTTGACTCTTTAATTCTGCTTTTAATATTGCTAGGCTGTCTCCTGCATGTAAAAATCAAAATTATAGTACCATAGGGTCATACATAAAATTAGCCATACCCCATAAGATTACCAAGGAAGGAGGAAAAACTTGGTCGTAATTTTGTAAAGCACCTTCAATCTTAAATGAACTGAGACAGCAAATAATTGCCGAGAGTGTCACAGACAATATCAAGTTTGACTCAACCTAGGCCTCTGAAAACTAAGATATAAATGCCAGGCTGGGCAGCCAAAATATGGAATGTAGCATCCACCAATTTAAATATGAGAGGTCCAATAAATTCAAAATAAGTATGGGATGCACTCATATAAATTGTGCAAACGAAATGTCATTAGAAAGCAGTAACATGCCCAAGGGCCATGATTAAGCTTAAACAGTCTTTTTAAAAATAAAACTGAATTGAACATATATTGGTTGAATGGAAATACATAAAAAGAAATTGTTACTTTACATATCAGCAGTTTTTTTTTTGGGTTCACGCATGTTTTAATGAAGAAAACAAATTAGAAAGACCTAACTAATCCAGAAGTAAACAATGCCACAAAAAGGAAAAACAAAATAAAGATCCAAGAAAGAGGTTACCTCTTTGAACAGCAGTTGAATTATCCTCTTCCTGAAGCTTCCGTCGATAATCTTGTTCAAATCTGTCCAAGGCATGCAACTCATGATATAATTCCTGCCAAGAGAACAGTTCTCTCCTTAAATGATTAAATCAGTTATAAATTATCAATGAATTGTACCATTATTCATATGCCTTCTTTCATAAGAAATAAATCAGAACAGCAAATTTGAAAGCATGATTTTCAGCAACCTTAGCTAATCTAAAACTCTGTACCATCAGCCATTATAAATAGAATTTATATCCTCTTTTGTTCCTAGAGCGAATCAGCTTAAACTAACAATTCTCTAAGATGTCCTTAGAAAGTAACTATTCTCATAAAATATGCCTACATGCAGTTGCAGTTTTTAATTTGCACAGAGCAGCAAACTATTCCCCATTAGTGAATCATCAAGGAAAGAAGATAATTGGTTTTTCAACTTAAAAGTGCAGGGAAGCTAGAGATCTACGTCATACTTGACTTATGCATTAAAATTGCGGGAAAAAGTGTATACTATTAAGAGATGAAACAGATTTCTTTCATACTTCAGAAAAATAAAGCGCTATACCATTATCACAGTAAACTTTAAAGAGGTAAAACTGCTGTATGAGACAAAGAACTGCATTAAAGTGCAAAAATAAAGCAACTGGTTCTTAAAAGTTCCAAGGTAAAAAATGCAGGTCGATCATTCCTTTCTAAAAGCTTGAGAATCAATCCTTACTGGATTTGAATTGAACACTGATTTTACCATCCTTGAATAAACCACCATATTTTACAGTTTGTCTGGCACACCAACGTTTGAGGTCGAAATTTCTCTCAACCACTATAAATTATCTAATATAGGTAATAATAACAAAAGGCAGAAAAAACAGAATTTCAGAAGTGGGTGCAAAATATGGGAGCAACAAAAGTGTTATATAAGGAGAAGGGAGGATGATATCAAGCCAATGGAAATTAGTGTCATTGGCAAATCACTCCTACAAAGTTCTGTAAGAAAGCCATGAATCAACAAATAATTGGAATAGGTAGCAAGTTTTACGAATGCTGCAACAGTAGGAATGCCCACGACTTATTCTAGAGCTTCAACAGTGTTAAACATATTGCAAGATTGATTCACATGCTAAAATGCAATAGAACAAAACAGCATCATCATTACTTAAAATATTGTAATAGATAATTTAAGAAAGAAATTTCTGAAGCCTTACAAAAGAAA
Organism: Gossypioides kirkii; assembly: GCA_005610355.1. Taxonomy (NCBI): domain Eukaryota; kingdom Viridiplantae; phylum Streptophyta; class Magnoliopsida; order Malvales; family Malvaceae; genus Gossypioides; species Gossypioides kirkii. The sequence continues at coordinate 19,420,694 of CP032247.1, read as the reverse complement.
AACCAACAGAGAATAGTTTTAAAAAATAATCTTTGCTGCATGGATACGTAGTTCATACAAAGTCTCCAAATATAAAGGGAAAAAACAATAATGCAATAGATAATTTAAGAAGAAAATTTCTGAAGCCTTGCAGGATAAAGAATCAACAGAAATAAAATCTTTGCCACATGGATTTATGGTTCATACAATGTCTCCAAACATAAAAGGAAAAAAGAAATATTTTCTCTACTGCTTAGGAAAAGATGGAATCTAAATTTCAGTTTTAAACAAATTAATCTTACACTGTAACTTCTAAGCTTTCTCAGAATAATGGCAGGAACTGATACTTACAGCTGTATACTGAACATAAGACATCAATTGTTGCATTATTGCCTCTGCTTCATCTTTCAATTGCTTCTCAGGTGTAAGCTCAGAACCCAACCTAAATATTACAAAAGACACAGCATGAAAGATTTTAGAATCCTGCACTAATGTCATAAATAACACTTAAAAAAGTGCAACACGCCGGAAAATTACTTTTCAAAATAACGATCCAAATTATGCCACTGAGGATCTTTACAACGGTTGCCAAAACGTACCACCTCTCCAGAAAAAACTTTTAACTCTTCCCTGTTGGAAATGGATAACAAAAAATGTTCAAAACTTTCACATTCTTTAAAATTTAACATCATTTTCAAAGCAACATGGCATTTATTATTCACCTCTTATCAGCAGCTGCAATTCTCAGGAGTTCATCCATATCTCTTGATATCAAATTTTGCACTCCTTCTGACGAAGGACCACATCTTTTAAATGTCTGATGTTCTCCTTAGAAAGTGATTGCATCAGATTGGCACCTTTAACGATCGTATTTGCAACTTCAAAAGCTAGAATTGCTATTTTATTCCCTTTTGTTGTTACCCCTGAGGTAAAGCCACTGCTGAGGTTCAAATTTGTCATGCTACTACCAAGGGTGTCCAAAACTTCCACTGCCTTTCCAAGCCCAGCAGTACCAGCTCTACCTAAAAGAAAGCCAACCTCAGAAACCTGCAAAAGGAAAGCAACAAATGGATTGTTTCAACAATCGTGAAGTGTGTTTGGTAGACGATATCAAATAAGTTTTCTGCAATCTGCAACCCAATAAAAGAAACAAAATGATAATAGTAGAACAAGAAGTATCTTTCTCTGCTCCAATTTAGTAGGCAGATTACTATAACCAGTGAATATAATGCAAGAATTCACACTCCACAGTATTAATAATATCAGAACAATAATCATCAACCTTCTCTCTACAAACATGAAATTCAGAAAAGCAGCAAATTTGTTCATAAAAAACAAAATCTCAATCATGATATGAGTTTGGCCCATGGTTCAGAGGCAACCTGCTACAATTCTAATGGTTTCTTGCATATTTCTCTTCCCACCCCAACAATCTCAGTCCTAGCAAATAAAACGATCTTAGATATTTCCATGATTAAGCATAAAAGATTCCATCAGTTCTTAACATATTTAAGAAACAACGGAAGTTATCATAATTGCCAATATCCAGGTCTGTTATGTTATAGAAAAAGATTAAAGCTTAGGCATTTGCCGAAAAGCCTGACTTCTATCATGAAACACAATTTTCATGGATTTACATCATATTATCCATTTCTTTCAGTCATTAAGGTTAGAAATATCTCCATTGAAGTGTGACAGAAAAAGATCTCATTGATACAATCCACAGTTAGGTAGAGAAGCATGAGTTAATGCCAGCAAAAAGGACATTAGAAATCCTCAACTGTATTTATTAATATGACTAAAACATAATGAGTTTCACGGCATCAAGCGTAAGACATTTTTCATCAAAGAAGTCATTAAGAAATTATATTTTAATTTGTACTCCAAAGTTACCATATGTCCGTGTGGCTTACGTATAATCACATGTTGTAAATGTACCCCAACCCCAACCCCACCCCACCCTCCACCTCCCCAAAAAAAGATAAAGATAAAATATAATAAAAACTTAAGCTTCTTTGACGAATAACATGCATCAATACAGCAACCATAACAAAAAAATATGTAACCAGAAAAGGGGCACAATGCACACTCTAGGCACTCAAACCCTTGTATTGCCTGATATGCAAAGAACAGAAAATGAGCTCACTTAAGGGTGCACATAAGACACTAGTGCTCACAAGCTACTCAAGTTTAACTAGAAAAAAAACTCTAACTCAGTTTAGTAATATTGATCCGAGCTCAAGCAGCTAGAGCTATCTATCGAGTCAAATTTGAACTTAGAAATAGTCAGCTCAAACCGCTAGCGAGCCTTATTGAGCTTTTCATTTTTAATATATATTTTAAATATTTTTATATTATTAAATTACATTATTGCCCTTGGTATATATTATTAACCCTAAGAATAATTAACAAGTCGAGCTCGGACTCGAACTTGAATACGTGCAAGAATAATCAAGCTCAAGTTCGAGCTTGAGTATGAAAATTGATAAATGAGCTTAATTGAGTTTGAGTAGATCGATTATATCTCAAGCCGAGCTCAAGCTTAAAAGTAAACGTTCAATTAAGCTGTACTTGAGTATCGAGCTCCGAATTTCAAGTCGAGCTCAAGCCTGCCCATATTTGGGCTCGGTTCGGCTTGGCTCGATTACACCCCTAGGCTCGCCTAAGTGAAAGCACAATAAGCATATTTGTATTCCTTTCGTATGTGTCTTTGTGTGTATATATGAAATATATAATTATTATAACAATAAACTCTACGAGTGCTCCAGTTTATTTATAAAATTCTTCTTTTTCTTTTGTAGGCCAATAAGCACCATTTCTTTAGGTATCATGTCTGTTGAAGAATACTCAACTAATAAGTAGGAAGTTACATATTATCCTGTTTCTTACTAATAACACTACACCTAATGGAAAAAGTTTAAAATAAAATAATTAAAGAGAACTTCAATCGAGTTCTTTTTTTTCATGCGCATATGCCCATCACCTTATTTAAAAAAAAGGCACTAGGTGGATCAGGTGTGCACTTGATCAAATGCACCTTGCCCTTGAGGCACTTTTGTTGTTTGGCGCTAAGGAGCACACCTAGAGAACAGTGTGCAATAATAGATCTACAAGGAAAAATATAATAGAATTAAGCTCACAGCATTGCAAGAGTTGCAACATAAACTTAGCTTGTCTCATTAATATCATTGTAAAGCAACTTTACATCATCTCAATTAGTGCACATATGCATAATCGAAAAGGAAACAAACAACTTTCATACCCTTGATCGTACAAATTCCAAAATTGGTAATACTTTCATATTTACAAGCTTCTTCCTAAACAAAAGTAACTGGGAAAAAAATCATCAGTTTGCCTCAGTGAAACCTAGAGATGACGCACTCTGATCATATACAGAAATTAGAAATAAGCGCCAAGATAAGGTTCACTAAGCAGTATATATAATAGAGAAAACAAGAACTAACAAACATACATTCTTACAGCTAATGTGGTCTTAGAAGAAGTTTCCAAAAAGCATGCATTTCAACTTTCACCCTTGGCTGAGGATAGCTAGCTTACAGACAACATGATACAGCACAATAAAACAGCATCTGCTAATTACTAAGTAACTTCTCTTAGTCTTTAATTGACATAACTAATTTCACCTTTAGCACATTCTATGTTGTCACAAATTTTACTCAGCTAGTTTTCAAAAGTCAAAGCCTATCCTCGGTCCTATATCTAGCAAAAAGACTATTGACCAAGAGATGGGAGGAAAACAGACAGCCTATTTAACCACAAGTGACTACGCCATTTATCATCTTGGAAAGAAAGAGCCCATTTTTATGGCCTTGACTGAAGAGGAGATTATTTAACACACAAATTACAGCTCTAGGAATTAGGCTGTAAACCCCTTTTATTCATCATGCAAACGCACTCTAGAGAACAAGAGCAGTTGACAACGAAAAGATAACCTCCCAGGCCCATCTACTCAAGAATATAAACCTTTACATCCTTTTGCAATTGGTCAACACCTTCTGCATCAATATCCTTCCAAGTGAAAAATCTGTGACTAAATGGACTGCAGACAACAATAGCCAGACCTAGTCCAGCATCTCTAAGCCCTCACATAAGTATAAAGCAATCTAAGAAAAGGGTCTATGCCGATACAATATAAACACCTATGGAGAAAACAGAAAATTGGAACTAAATTTTGTATGGGAACAAGTAGAATTTGAGCTTACTTTTGCTGCAGTAACCTGCTTAGATTTTGTTGATCTCGATTTATCTGATAGCACCCTTGACAAACGAGGAATTCCATCATTGATATCATCTGCACTTGTCCCATATGGAGCTGTACGGATCTCTGGGAAGGAGAACGGTTCTCCAGACACCTTGTCTGCATTATCCTCAGCTGGAGGGGGATTTGATTTGGCGTTTATCTTAGCAGGCAGTTCACGGGTCTGAAAATCTAATCCAATCCCTTGACCAATATGGCCATTAACATGTGGGAAGCCTCCACTGGAGCATTATCTACAGTGGATCTCCTCGAGCAAAGCCCACCCATTTGTGCTTATCACGAGAAATTTTATACTTCAGTATTGATTGAAATTTGCCATAAAAGGCCAAGAAGCTCAAGTATGTACAAGAACAAACACTGCTTCCTTACTTTTTATAAAAGCAGTGATACAATGTAGATCAAAGCTGCTAACTTCCCACAAAACTAATAGGACCCCTAGCTACTTATTGAATCAAAGCAGTCAAAACCTAAAGATAACCCATGTCCCAGCAAAGCATTCAGAGCACCAATTTTCATTCATACTTAAGCTCCAGTCCATTAACACCAAGTCTCACCAAACTGTAAAACAGCAAAAACAGAGGAAAACCCATCAATACAAATTCCAAATAAAGCAGTGAAGAATGAAAAAAACCCAGCACAAAACCCAGCTCAAAGCATCTAAAAAACATGCAAAACCCAAATTAGAAACATAACAAGTAAAATGATTTTGACTGCGCTGACTAAAACAAAGAATCCCTGTAAGGATCCAAATACCCATTAGCAAAAATAATCAGAACTCTGAGATTAAAAAAAATGGTTCAATATAACCAAAAACAATAAAAGATAAGCTTACCAGGTGGAGAGATAGATAAAGGGTTGGATCTGAGAAGATAGGAAAATCAAAAGGTATGCCGGTTCTATTGTTCACTAACCAACAAACAGACAAATTTTACAGAGAAGAGAGAGAGTAAAGTACAAGGGTCTTTGTTTTCAACGATGGTGATGTTAAGATGAAGAGATCAGTAATAACAGCAAAAACAAGGGAAGATCCTAGATAAGATGTATGTTAAAATTAAAATGAGAAAGTTAGAGAGAGAAGACTTCAGTTCCAAAGGGGTGTGTCAGAGTTTGAGTCAGAGGCAGCTGCCTTCCATCTCAGCTTCTCTTGTCGCTGTTAATGCCAACAAACAAATAGTCTCTCTTTTTCTCAATCATAGAAAGAAAAGAGAAAAATATAAGGGAGTAATTGAGGAATTGGTCAAAGCAAAATCTCTCTCTTATTAAAAACAAAATAAAAAAAAAAAAACACTTTTATTAGTTCTTTTAGGGAAAAAATCAGCAGCTTACTTTTCCCTTATTATTTTTTATAAATTCTATTTTTCTCGATGTTAATATTTAAGTTTAGAATAAACTATCCTATTAGTCCCTCCAAAATTAGATTATTCTCATTTTCATTAAAAATTGATCAATTTAATCATTTCACCATTAAATTTAGAGTAGTCTCATTTCCTTTTTAATTTCTTTTTCTTTAATTTTTTTCTTTTTATTTCTTCGTTACTTTTTTTCACCTTCTTCCTTCTAATCCAAAAACCTTAACCGTCGCCTCTTCCTTCGTCAAATCATTGTTGTCAAACATGGTCTTGTTAATGAACGACATAGAAGGATGCTTCTTCTCCTTATTTTCCCTATTTTCGTTCTCCTTTCTCCTCCTTACCTACGACTTCCACTTCTCATTGTCATTGTTATGATCATCCAACACCTTCTTTGGTGTCATGCTATCAATCCAAAACCACTAAAGTGAAGCTCAAAGCCTCCTATTCGAATTTATAGGGTTAGACTTAAAAAAAAAAACCTTAAAATTTGTGAAGTCGCTCCCAAAACTTTAGAATGTTCATGCTCAGCTCTCCTAACCCCCTCTATCTATATGGCCTAATTTTGAGATATCTTTCTACTTTTGAGCTCGTCAATGGTGGTTCAATGAAAATAATAACATATTTAAGGGAGGGGCGACTAGAGTTTTTAGGTTAGAATGGAGAAAAGAAGAACAAAAGAAGAGGAGAAAAGAGAAAAACAAGTGTACAAATGAATTAAAAAATAGATTTAACTGTGGAAGAGATGGATTCAACGGTTAAATGATTAGTTTGATCAATTTCTTTAATGGCAGTGTCATTATTGGATCTAGTTTCCTAAACATAATATATTCGTTTGTAAACTTGTAATTTTTTCAAACAGATTGATTAATAAAACAATTCATGGATTACATTAATATACTTTATATAATTATCCTCATGTGATTTTTGCTTGCAGAGCAAAATAGAAGCAAATATTGGTTCACTAGTTATCTAATGTTTAAACTAATACTAAACGGTATTACGTGATCAGATTATAACACAGAAAGACAATTTATATTAGTAGACAAATCTAAACATGTCCTTTGTCTAATCAGAAATGAACAAATCGATTGAAAGACTAATATGTCATTTATCAAGTCCAATTTGGGATATGCTTTGTCTTAAGCATCAGAGTGGATGACTCCCAAAAAATAGAGACATAGATGTGACTGATTAGAGTGACAGTATATTGGTCTGGACCCAAGAAAAATAGATCTTGAATCTGTTTATGAATTTATTCACTTGTGACGTTCAAAGTGTGGCATACCTTAATCCTAAGTGGATGGCGGGCTGTGCATGAGTAACTCGTATACTCAGATGTAAGTAAAAACTTGAGTTCAAATAGATAAGGAATCGAAAGTTATTGCGTTAAGTATATGACTTTTGCAATATGTAGCGTTATTCATAATAGTGGAATTCATAGCCCGAGATATGGGTAAATGATATTCCCTCATTAACATTACATGGTTGATGAAAAGTAAACATGATCACGGGTCGCTTGTCTTGGTGACGAATGACTTGATTACTATTTGATAGTAATTAAATTTTCATGAAGAAATATGTAATGGTTACCATGAGATAAAATATTATCATATTGGGAGAATGAATTTATCTCAAAGAGATTAAGGATATCCTACAAGGGTAACACACTTACGACAAGGTTATTAGACGAGCACCAATCAGGTTGCTTTCGTAATGGTATGTCGTTTGAGAGAGCTCAGTTACGATGCTATAATGGAATGACTTCGTGACTAAATGAGTTTATAATTAATAGATGAAAAGTTGAAACTTAATTATAAATCATTTAAGCCTTAATCGCATATGTCTAATCGATCCCTCCATTAGCTCGTTGAAACCAGAAATGAATTGCATGTTGAATTAAATGAACAAAAATGGATAGAAATGGAAAAAAATGGAGAAATGGGAAAAAATGAACTTTTTGGGTTTGCATTTGATTCGAATCGTTCAAGCCCACACTCAAAGCAATTCATGGTACGAGAATAACGGAGAAGGCCATTCGATTGAAAGTCGGGAATGACAAGGATCCGTCTAGCAGAGAACACATGTGCAATTTTGATAAAGAGTTTATTGCTGTAAATATTACAAATTGGCTTGGTTTTCAAAATTTTTATTTTCCTTTATGCAAAAAAAGTTTTCAAATTAGGTTTTTTCCAACCTACAGATGACCCTCTACTGAGCATGATCCGCACACACCCATGTTGAGAACTGTTCATGAGGATCTCTTGCCTAAAACGATCTACAAGGAACCCTCCGCGTATCCTATTTGAACTAGCTTAGAATGATCGACAAGTCCCTACTTATGCGGACCACTAAGGGATCCCTCAATGTCCACCCTTCATGGGGACCATTAAGATGCAATAACATCGTACAACCTGAGGGAGGAGACTATTAAAGCAAGGCCACACAATACGCTATATGGTGACATCTAACTAACCACATGATGATGCTTACCCCTGTATTATTAGTTATGCGACACCGCACGACAAGGGGTAATCCTATTGTATATGCTCATATCACGAGTGATTAAGGATTCTCCTTCTTCCCCAAGAAAACCATAATTATTAGCCTTTTCATTCTCCTTCTTTTCCTTGAACACTGGAATTCCGACTCTCTGCTTTGTCACAGGTGAATCGACCCCCTTATCCTTACTACTTTCTTCTATTTGTTGAAAGCCTGTATCAATTGGTGGCAAGGGTGTTCATAGTTCGGTTAAAATCGAATTAACCAACCAAATCAATCTAATTCGGTTAATCGATCGATGGTCGAATTTAGTTTAGTCGGAGATTGATTAATAAATTTGGAATTACAGTTATCGGTTAATTCAATTTGAAATAAGATAATTAACCAAATTAAACGAATTAACCGAAATAAATAAATATATGATATAATATATATTTATTTTAGCAATGTATTTTTTGAACTATTATTTTTTATATTAACCTTAATAAATAATATATATTATATAATATATTTTTTAAACTATAAAAAAAAAGAAAATGAACACTAGCAATGTATTTTTTTAATATATTTTATACTTATTTTAACCAAAGAAATAACATATATATTTTGATTCGGTTAATGTATTTGAAAAAATTGATTCGATTAACGGTTAAAGATTTTTACATTTCAAGTAATTTGGTTAATAGTAATTCAGTTTTAGTATTAATCGAATTAATCATTTGAACACCCTTAATTGGTGGTGTCCAAATTAACAAAAAAAAAGGTGAACAAAATAAGAATGACCTAATTTTAAAGTGATTAAATGGGTAATTTACTCTTTAATTTTTTATATTATTTTCTTTTATTATTATTAATGTTAAGCTTAAGCACAAAAAAAAACTATTGTAAAATAATTTTAAAAAAAATCAATTGAATGGCTAAGTAGAAAGTGCAATTAATTGAGCTTATATATCATTTTCCGTCTAAACTCCTAACAAATCATTAAGGGCATGTTTGGTTGGCTGTAATAGCCATTCAATTACATGCTTATTCAGCAGGCCCACCCTATGCATGTGTTTGGTTCAATGGAATGCCTGATTACAGGCTTATTCCATTACCTTCCTATTCAGCAAAATCCTCTCATTTCTATTCCCTTGAGAAAGCAACAATTACAGCCCTCATACAGCACCTCCCCACTTTACCCTCTAGCACCGATTACAGCCTTTCTTCATTCGACTCCGGCCATAGCAGTCTTCATCGTCGTCGCAGTGTCCTTCAGGTAATAGGTTCTCCCTCCGTTCTTTTCATTTCACTCTCTCCCAATTTCCCTGCCCTTTTTCTTCCTTCGATTACTGTTATAGCACCTCCCCACTTTAGCCTCTCATTCGATTACTGTCATAGCACCGATTACAGCTTTTCTTCCTTCGACTCCTGTCATAGCAGTTTTCACCTTCGTCGCAGCGTCCTTCAGGTAAACAGTTCTCCCTCCGTTCTCCCAATTTCCCTGCCCTTTTTATTCCTTCAATTATTGTCATAGCACCGATTACTGTCATGAAAACGAGACAAGCATGATGCATTTTTCCTTTATTTTTTACTTTGTTCTTGGATATTGCCTTTAATTTTCAATAAGATACAGGCAGTATTTTTAAAGAATTACCAAAAATGGACAATGTTGGCAAATGAGTTAGATGATAGTTGCTTACTTTTCTTATTTATATCCAAATTCAAGGGCCAGTTTTCTTATGGTACTTGTGAACCCCATCAATTTCAAGACCTGATTTTATTGTAGTATTGTTTTGATGAAGTTTTTTATTTCTCAAGCCTTAGTCTTTAGGAAAATATTGATATTGGTTAAGAATATACATCAGAGATGCTTAAATCGTGATCAGCCATTCGAAATTGAAATCATAGGGAAAAAAGACAAGAGTGTCTAAGAAAGCTAAGAAAATGTAGAATGAAATCCGAATGCCTTGTTTAGGCTCAGCTCTCTCCTTTTATAGGAAAAATTTACAAATTGTAATTTAAAATTTCTGAAGTCCGGATGCCATCAGATAAGTATGCCATCACTTCATTTTGTTGAAGTTTAACACTTGGCAATGCTTTTCCTTGTTGATAAGCATGGATTCCTCCGGATTTTTCTGGTCATTACTTCTTTGTTGAAGTTTAACACGTGTTTATTATTGATGTTGACAATTTATTTTGTCCTTATCCCTCCTGGATGTTATCTAGATTCATTTCTTCTAATTCACCCAGATTTAATGAAGCATTGGAAATTCTGGGAGGTAAATTCCAATTCTGCCATGTATCCTTGATTTGTTCCGGGATTTCTGAGGGATAGTCATCCATGTCTATTTCAGCTATCTTTTTAATAGCCTTATGGCTTCACCATCTGGTTCATCATGGTGTTGATCAAAATAATCATATACAAAGATTCTTTTGCCATCTGTGTAGGAATAACATGTCGTTTTTGACACTATTTCCTTGGCCTTATTCATCAGATCAATTCCAGATTGGACTTGATAGTGGAGGAAATTCTTTTGGCATCTCTCAATTGTATTATTTAGATGCTCTGGATCCTCATTCACAGCCGAAAGTAGAGGACCTGCTATAAGCTTGGAGAATTCCCATATTTGATATGGCTGATAAAATTTTTCTTTTTCAGCAAACCCAATTAAACTGTAAATATTGAAATGAAAATAAAAGCATAAAATCAAAATTTTTTGTTTTCTTTATTAACATAGATTTTAAGAAAGCTGGAAAATCTTTTGTTAGATGAAAAGAAAAATTTTGTACAGTTAATTGTTTCACAAAACCCCATTCAATACTTGTTATATCGAATGGTTCATGATCAAGCCTGAATTTAATAGCAGGGATTTTTTCTCCTGAAATAGTAGTGTAAACATAAGCTTGATAAAAATACTCAGAAAAAAATTTTTGAAATACATCTTGCTGTTTGCAAATGTATTTATTGATATTAGAAAATACTTCTGGTGGCAAAATATATTTTGATTTATGGAAAAGGAAAATTCGAAATAACTTATTTATTACTGGATTAGTAGTTCCTATCTCTTTAAAATACTTCCGCTTATTGTTTCTCTGTAATTATCTCCCAGTCTCTCTATTCTATCTGGTGTCCAGTGTCTCCCTGTAACTGGTATCAGAGCTACAGTGTTTCGTTTCTTGGAGGAATAATATCATAATATTATTGTAAGTCTGTCCTTTATATTTCAATCTGGTTATTTTCATGTTCTTTTAATCTTGAAACCCATATATCTGTTATACTGTCTTACTGTTGCCTGTTTATCTCAGAGTGAGAGTGTTAGGCCATAGAAGTAAGAAATTTACAGATAACAGACGGTTTTAGGTACCAAAGATTAGATAAACATGGAAGAAATAGACTGTTTATATAAGGATAAAGCTTGTAATCAGATTATGCATATTGACTCTAAAAATGAAAACAATATAGCTTCAATCAGTAAGGTGGTGTTTGGTTGGCTGTAATAGCCATTCAATTACATTCTGATTCAGCATGCCCATGCTATGCATGTGTTTGGTTCAATGGAATGCCTGATTACAGGCTTATTCCATTCCCTCCTTATTCAGCAAAATCCTCTCATTTCTATTCCCTTGAGAAAGGACCGAATACAGCCCTCATACAACACCTCACCACTTTACCCTCTAGCACCGATTACAGCCCTTGTTCCTTCGACTCCGGCCACACAGGTCTCCACCGTCGTCGCAGCGTCCTTCAGGTAATAGGTTCTCCTTTCGTTCTTTTCATTTCACTCACTCTCAATTTCCCTGCCCTTTTTCTTCCTTCGATTACTGTCATAGCACCTCCCACTTTACCCTCTCTTTCGATTACTGTCATAGCACCGATTCCAGCCTTTCTTCCTTCGACTCGGCCGTAGCAGCCTTCACCTTCGTCACAGCACCCTTCAGGTAAACAGTTCTCCCTCCATTCTCCCAATTTCCCATGATTTGAAGCTTTACTTTTCATCTTCTGGTTCAAATGTTGAAATTATTTGGAATCTGCATAAAGTTAGTCTGGCTTTAAATTTTGGGATAGAGTAGGTTTTCTACTTTTTTTTTCTATGCAAATTGATACCTTGTGGTGGAATTAAGGTTTTTCAGTCACCATTTTTATTAATTAATGTTGTGTCAGTAAGAATCCTCATTGTTGAAGGGACATGTTTAATTATTTTGGTATGAAAATCTGCTTGCTTGCCAGCCGCATGGCTTCTTTTTCATTTATGTTTCGTCCCGATTGATCTTCATGGTAGTTCGCATTTCTTTTACTAGGTGGTGATGGTTATTTCTTTTGAGAGTGACAAGATGTTTGGTTTGTATTTTTTCTTACATTGACACTATACAAGAACATGCATAATATATATATTTCATTTGACTTAATGGCTTAGTAACATGTCTGCCTCATGGTCGACCGCATGCATAAGTGATTCTCGAGTGTTTGTAATTTGTATGAAATTCTCTTTGGAATAGGATTTATTATGGTCCCATATGAGCAATGTTTGTCGAAGGTCATATGAAATGAGGAGTTCTTTCAGTAAAATACTCGAATACATGCTGAAATCATAAGTCTAGAGCCAGAAGATTTTCATACAGATTACGAGCTTTACCAAACTAATTTATGTACCTTGATACTATCCATCCATTCGATACTTGTATTTCAGGCATAGTCATCATCCATTGCCATTCTGTTAGGATACTTGTTGATTCTGTTATTTTGTTCTAGGAGGTTCAATGTGTTGCTGTTGTACAAAATTATGTTGCTTTCGATTTTGCACAACCATGTTTGCAGAAACTGTGTTTTGAGACCCAATATTGACATTCTGTTAGGATACTTTGTTGATTCTGTTATTTGTTCTAAGGGGTTCAATGTGTTGCTGGTTGTACAAATATTATGTTGCTTCTGATTCTGCACAACCATGTTTGCAGAAACTGTGTTTTGAGACCTAAATATTGACATTCTGTTAGGATACTTTGTTGATTCTGTTATTTTGTTCTAGGAGGTTCAATGTGTTGTTGGTTGTACAAATATTATATTGCTTCTGATTCTGCACAACCATGTTTGCAGAAACTATGTTTTCAGACCCAAATATTGAGTGTCGCTTATGATTCTGTTAGGAGTAACTGTGATGATTGAGATCTCATCTTCAAATTCAGGGGATGACAGAATATTGTTTTTCATTGGTTATATTTTATATTGTTGATATTTTTGTTCCTGATTTGCCAGCTCGATTCGTTTGCATCTACTTGGCTATTAAAACCTCACATAACTTGCCTCAACTGATAGATCATCTGCTTTTGCTTTCACAAGGTCAGTCAACATTTTTTTTCATAATTTACCTATTTTCTTTCAAGATATAAATTGTTATGTCAAGGAGGTTTTTGAATGCATACTAGTATATAGTTATCCATTTCTTTGATAGTATATAGTTAAGTAAAAGCTGTTTCTTGTTGCTATTTTAATTTAATTACTCCTATTGCCTCTATCTCAAGCTTAGCATCTTACCTTAACTTAAAACTCTTTTTAGAATGGGGTTAAAATCTAGGTAGGAAAATCATCATGCAAAATCATATAATTCAGAATGGTAATACACCTTTTGCCTGTCAAATCCCCGAAATTTCCTTTTAAAAAAGCAGACTAAAGATTTCTAAATGTAAACTAGATTCTTTACCCACTTTTAAAGTTAAAATTTTGAGCAATTCATTCATGAAGAAATATAATTTTAAGGGAAAATCTTGAAGCAACTATACAATTTATTCTATTGGTGATACTAGTAACATTTCAGGATCATACAAATATGATTTTGGATTGCAGTGTATTACATCAACAAGGATGATCAAATTTAAAAGTCAGATGATCTATTATAGTCACGTATTAAAACGTCTCTTCTTATTTCAGAGATAAAGTATATTAGTTTAGGATTAAGAAATAAGACTCAGTTTAGGATTAAGAAATAAGACTACAAGTTTTGTGGAATTAATATAAATGTGTGTTTTAGTGTATCTGTATAATAGTCAAATATGAATTTATTAGATATTCTGCATTCAAGATGGTTGAAGATATCAAGCCAGGATTATCAAAATGAACTGTTAAAAAATAAACAAATTAGCAGAAGTATACCAGAAGTCGATCAGCAACTGTTAAAGTTGCTATCCCAAAGATAAAGCATTTGAAAAAAATAAATAAATACTTAAAAACTGCATTAGCTAACATGTATGGGTCATCTAATCTTGATAGTCACACGTAACTTCAAACACCATACAACTTCTTAAGGTTCTTAAAGCTCTTATCTCAGTCTAGTTTTAAAATATTATACAAAGGTGAAAACAATCTTTTCCAACACAAGAAAAGATTCAAGAGAGAAAATTCAACCCTCCATCCCCATCAGTCTGTTAACTTTCTAGAAATCTTTTGCAATTTGTGCAGCGGCTGCTAGGAGTTGGATATTAGGCTTTGGGTCTTTAGCTTCAAACTCCTCCTTCACAGCATAAGCAATGTCTGATTTAATAATGCATGAATCATAGCTCATAAATTATAACATTATCTTTTAAAAATGATTTATAGTTGGAATTGTATTAAGTATATGATTTGGAGATTTATAACACTTTAATATCTTGCAGTAATGGCTCGTTTACCTTTAATAGTACAAAGTGAAAGGCGTAGAAGAATTGCTCTTGCTGTGACAGTATGGCTGCAAATGTACACAGTTGCAAGTTGGTTCTTAGTTTCATTGGCTACCGTCTATAGCCTACATGCTTATAGACCAAGGATTAGATAATATATTTTAGATTTTTATGCAAAACGAGATTATGTGAAAAAACTTGTATATGCTAGTGATGAGCCTTGTATTGAACAAGTTAGGATGAATATAAATACTTTTTTTAACTATGTGAGATGTTACAAACTTTAGGAGAATTGAAGTCGTCAAGGAACATGCTTGTTGATGAGCAAGTGGCAATGTTTTTACATATTATTTCTCATCACCTTAAAAATCGAGTTATCAAGCATCACTTTAATAGGTCTGGGGAAACCGTTAGCAGATCATTTCACAATGTTTTAAATGCTGTCATACGCTTACAAGATGTGCTATTTAAAAAGGCAGAGCCAATTATGGCTAATTCTACAGACCCAAGGTGGAAATGGTTCAAGGTATTGGAGTGAGTTTCAATATAGCTCGTACATCATTTAGTTGATTTAGATTTAAATATAGTATCCTAACTCGAGGTTTTATACATTTCGTGTAGAATTGCTTAGGTGCTTTAGATGGAACCCACATCAAGATTAGGGTTCCAACAGTTGATAAACCTAGATATCGATCGCGAAAGGGTGACATAGCAACAAATATGTTAGGTGTTTGTACACCTGATATGCATTTTGTTTATGTTCTTCCCGGTTGGGAAGGTTCTGTTGCTGATGGACGGGTTCTTCGAGATGCCATTAGTAGGAGACATGGACTGAAGGTTCCTCATGGTAAAGTACAGAATTAGAGGAATTTGAATTGATTTTTAAGATCATACTTTTTTCGAAAAACTGACCATGATAATTAGTTTTTTTTCTTTTTTTATAGGTTGTTATTATCTAGTTGATGCTGGTTATACAAACTGTGAAGGATTTCTTGCACCTTTTAGAGGACAAAGATATCATTTGAATGAGTGGCGTCAGGGTTACTAACCAAGTACTCCAGAAGAATTTTTCAATATGAAACATGCTTCAGCACGCAATGTGATTGAAAGATGCTTTGGGTTATTAAAACTTAGATGGGGAATACTTAGGAGTCCATCATTCTATCCTGTGAGAGTACACAATAGAATAATTATTGTATGTTATTTGCTCCATAATTTTATTCGAACCTATATGAGTCTTGATCCTATTGAAACGGAGTTGGAAGAACAATTATCTAGTAATTTGGTAGATGAGGATGAGTCGAATATTGTAAACATTCATCCATCGGATGCATGGGCTACTTGGAGAATGGAACTAGCCAATCAAATGTTCTATGAATGGCAAGCATCTAGAAATTAGTTAGGTTTATTAAAACACAGTGAAAGTTTAATTTCTTTATTTTATTTAATGTACCTAGTTTATGAAACTTTGGTGGTGTTTGAATTGTCTTTATGTATTGTACTAGACTTGTTGGATTGCAAATTTAATCTATTTTCATTTGATTCGCCATGTGTTATAATTTTATAAAGTGTTGACCTTCTTATTCATGATATCAAGCTTTAATTTTAATTTGTGTTTTTCTCTTAAGATAGTTATGTCAGGCTTTTCACAGTCAACTGCTTCTTCTCAAAAATCTCGAGGAACTAAAAGGAAATGGGTTCCAGAAGAAGATGCTGCGTTGGTTGCTTGTATGGTTGACTTGCACAATGTTGGAACCTTTAATGCTGATACGGGGTTCAAGGCCGGATATTTAAATGAGCTAGAAAAGATGCTAGAAAAAGTTTTACCTCATGCAAAATTGAAGGCTAAACCTAATCTTGAATCGATGATTAGGACATTGAAAAGGGATTGGGCAATCGTTTATGACATGCTCAGTAGAAAAGACAATAGCGGCTTTGGTTGGGATGAGCATAGACAGCTTGTTGTTGCCGAAGATGCTGTGTGGAACTTGTATATAAGTGTAAGAATTATTTCATGTCTTTACTATCTTGCTTTGACCTAACTTATATCTAATATGAATTTCTCCTTTTTTTTATAGAGTCATAAAGAAGTCGGTCAATTCAGACATCGCAGTTTCCCTTACTACGACCAACTTACTGCCATCTACGCAAAGGATCGTGCCACTGGGAAAGATGCTCAAACGGCCGCTGATATTATTGAAGAAATAGATGCTGAAGATGTAGCTACTGCAAATACTCATGAAGAAAGAAACATTGACCATGAGTGTGAAGCTGATGTTTCTTTAGATGAGATGGATCTTTCAGGTACACAACAGCAATAATCTAGAAATGAAGATTATTCCAGGTTTTCAAAGAAGAAAAAAAAGATTTCTGATGCAAGTGAACAAATTTCTTCTACTTCATTTCTTGAGGCTGCCACATTATTAGGGAAAAATATACAGACTGTCGGCCTTGAAATAAGTAGAAGCATTGCCTCCGAAGTGCTAATTCAACAAAAGTCAGAAATGATCATTCAAGAAAGTGCTCAGAAATTATATCTGGCTTTATGCGAAGTGGAAGGATTAACGGAGGATGAACGATATTCTGCGTTGAGCAAAATCCCGGACAATCCAACGCAAATGATCGTTTTCTTTAGTCTGCCTTCTTCCGTGCGACTGGAATGGGTGAGAAGATTTCTTTTTCAGCCCATTAAAAATCAAGGTTGTCTTGGTGTTGCTTTGTTAACTTTTTGTATATGTAATATTTGGATCGTAAGATGGTATACTGTTGTAATTTTTTGATGTTATAAAATTTAACATATAGATTATGACGTGTAGATTATGTTTGAATGTAAAATATAATTATCAAGCTATTTATATTTCTAATCTTTTATTTTTTAGTTTAGATGATAATTAAATTATTTATTTTGTTAATGATATTTAAGCATATTATATATGCATCATAATTTAAAACTAAAAATATTTGGTTATATATTGTTTTTCTAATATTATATATTATAATTTTTACTAATTCATATTTTAATAATAATTATATTAAAAATATTATTAAATTATATATTATTTTATTAAATTTTATTTAATAATAATTATATTAAAATATAATTAAATTAATTAATATTTTTATTAAATTATATTTAATAATAATCTTATTAAAATTTAATAAGAATAATCCTCTAACTAAAAAAATTCTGTTAAGGGTACTTTAGTCATTTAAGTATTTTTTCTTATGCTATTACAGCATCATTCCATTCAACCAAACACAAGAATATTATTACAGCTCTATTCCATTCCAATCAACCAAACAATTGAATTACTGATTACAGCTCTATTCCATTACAGCTCTATTCCATTACAGCTCTATTTCATTACACCTCTATTCCATTACAGCGAACCAAACGAGCTCTAAGGGATTTAATAGTTTGGTAGATATAACTTCTGTATATTTCAATAAACTATATAACAAATTAAATAAGGTTGAACAACAAGTTAATAATATAGGAATGATAACCGAATTGGATTTGAATAACGAATCTAAAGGTATGCTAGTAGAAGTAGAAGTTAATAAAAATTAGAACAAGTATTAGAAGACAATAATAATATAGAACCTGAAACAAATCTTGGTCATTTATATTATGGTAATAGTAATATAATATTAACACTTTCGGATGAAGAAAAAACCTCATCTGAAGAATCATCTTCAAAACACAAAAAAGTAATAAAAAATTACACTAAACAGCAAAAATATGATTTTCAATCATATAAACAATTAATAGAACATTGGAAAGAAAAATTTTCCAAGAGAAAAGATAAACATGAAAGAATAGAATATTTAAGATTGATAGAACAACTTTATGAAGAACATAAAGAATTGTTTGGATTATTTAATTATCATTATATGTTAAATTATGATACTACAGACAGTAGTAGTAGTTCTGAAAACTCTAGTAATAATATAAATCTAGAAGATTTAAAAGTAACAAGTGATCAATCTGATGAAAAAACAACTTCAACAGAAGAGGATGAAAATATAGAAATTCCAGAACCTATGGAAACTGATCAAACAGATCAATATCCTAAAGGAAAAAGGAAAATAGATTCTGAAAATTTTAAAGATGACTCATTAAGATCAGGAAATAAATCCTATGAACAGATAGATAATACTACATACGAATTTTTGATTATCAAACAGATAATACAAAAAACTTAGCTACTAATGAAATTAAACCTGAAAATCCAGGAGAATCTTCAAATCAGCCTATTCCAAGTAGGATAGATGATTTAAATAAAAGAAATGTTGCTCAAGGAGGAACATATTTAGATCTTACTAATGTTCCAATATCAGATTATGAAAAAACCATAGATGATTGGGCACAATCTATGACAATTGTTGTAAACAACAATAATTGGACTAAAGAAAAATTTCTAAATTACTTTACTGGAACATTTCAAGGAGATGTTCTACAATTTTTAAGACGTTGGGAAGAGTCTGACAAAGGTCAAGAACAAAAAGGACAGTTGATTAATCAAATTCAAACGTCCAAAGATTTATTAAAAGGTTTAACTCAAATTCTAAAAATAGAATTTTGTGGTTATAATGATAAACATGATCAAAACAGTGCATCCAGTTATATATTAACTAAAATTAAGTTATGCGATATTAGATATTTAAAAACCTTTTCTAAAAAATTTCTCCATGAATATCAAAAATTAAATAATGATAATATAGATTTCTGGAAAAACCAGTATTTCCATAAATTACCACTATCTTGGGATGAGATTTGCGTCAAAAAATACGAATCTTACCTAGAAAAACATAGTAAATTATCAGGATTAGATAAACTACTATAGATTCTATAGGCAATAGGATCAATTTTGCTAAGGAAAGAATTACTAGTCATTGTCTACAAACAAAAGCTGCTAAACAAGTTAAGCATAAATTAAGTTCGCAATATTGTTCAAAAATATTAGAAAATGAATGGGAATTTGGATGTAAACAACCCATAACCCCCTTCAGAAAAAATAATAGAAAGAATAAAAAATATAAGTTTATAAAAAGAAAATTTTGGAATAAAAATAAGATAAAATCTAATAATAATAAAAAAGAGAAAATTCGTTAGGAAAAAGAATCCTAATAAATCTAAAAAATCAAAAAACAGATATGTAAATGTTTTATTTGTGATGAAGAAGGTCATATAGCACCTAATTGTCCTAACAAAGGAAAAAGTGCTAAGAAAATGATTAAAACTCTAGAAGAAGAAAATCTAGAGATATGTTATGAAGAGGAAATAAATCCTGAAGAAATATTATATGAACTGATATCAGAAACAGAATTTGATTCAGATGAAGAAGAATAATTTATATTCATGATGAATAGTTATAATAATCATTTAGAAGAAATTCCTACAACTGAACAACAGGACATAAGATTAGGAAATTTAATCGGAGAAGAAAAAGATCTTTCTGATGAAATGATAGAAAAGATAAATAAAAACCATATTTCTAAAGAAGAAATATATAAAATATATCAAAGTTTAAAATATGGACTCAAAGACATATAGAAAAAATTAGCGGTAACACAGTCGCTAAAGATACTAGAGGAGGATTAACAGAAATCCCTTTATTTTCTAAAGAAAAAATTAAGAGGATTAAAAAGAAATATCCTCAAGTTAGATATATACATTTAGGAATAATCATTATCACAATTAGAGCCCTATTTAGAAGAGGTCATGATATACCAATTATAGCGGTGTTATTAGATAAAAGATTTGAAAATCCAATAAAAGCACTTATTGGAGGAATTCAATCTAATCTGCATACAGGTATAGTAGGATTTAAGGTAAAACCAAATTACTTTATATCCATTACAGATCCTCTAATAGAAGAGTGTTTATGTTTAAGAATTCAGACAAAAAATTCTGATATTAAGGATTTAGCAGAAGATCTAGCAATAAGTTGGACTTCCATAAATGAATATGCTAATACAGCAGAGGTTGAAATAAAAGAAATTAATAATAAAATAATTGAGTTATTTGAACTTAATAAATTCACTACAGATATACAACCTAGGTTAGTACATATAAGTGACCTATCAGTTCCAAAAGATTGGATCATAGGTAATATTAATAATCCAAGTACATCCAAACCGGCATGTACTATTGAATATATAGCATCAGGAGATAAGCTATATTTTAAGAACAATACAATTGCAGATAGTAATAATAATAATCTGGTTCTACCTTCCAGTTCTCAAACAGAGGACGATGAAATTGAATCTACACCTATAGGAATGAAAACAGTTCATATTCCTATATTCCTTACAGAACCAACTGTAAGTTCGAAAAATAGTATGTCTAGAAATAGCAGAATAGAAGATATACAATCTTCTATAATTTTACAACAAATGAAAATTGGAAATAGTGATGTTATTACATTTTCAAATTTTCAATCTAGAAAATATTATACATACATTGAAATTACATTTCAATTCAGAGAATACAAAAAATATTCCTTGCATGCTCTATTAGATACTGGAGCTACAACCAGTAGCTGTAGAAAAAATGCCATTCCTATAGAAAAATGGGAAATAATGAAACACCCAATTAAGGCAGTAGGCATTGATGGTAATGAAACATTAATTCAATACAAAGCTAAAAATATACCAATCTACATAAATAATGTAAGATTTATAATACCAAAATTATTATGTTTTCCAGCAATGCATGGAGACATCCTATTAGGTAATAATTTTATTTACCAGAATCTACCATTTGCTACTAATAGAAATACAATTATGCTATCCATAGATAAAATCTATAGAAATACCTCTGGTAGAAAACCATAGATTTATATGTGATAAAAACTTTGTTCCTTATAAAAAAGAACAAATAAACCAAATTGAAACAAATCATTGGTTATACAAAATTCTAAAAAATAATTTTAGTGAAGAACCATTAAAATTATGGCAAAACAGCCCTAGATATTGTGAAATAAAATTAGAAAATCCTAATAAAATTATTAGAGTAAAGCCAATGATCTATACCAAACAAGATATAGATGAATTCGATATTCAAATAAAAGAATTATTTGAAAAGGGTTAATAGAAGAAACTAACAGCCCACATTCAAGTCCAGCCTTCATGGTAAGAAACCATGCAGAAATTAAAAGAGGAAAAGCTAGGATGGTAATTAATTATAAACGATTAAACCAGAATATCGTTTTTGATGGTTATTTTATTCCAAGAAAGGATGTTCTTATTAACCAGGCTAAAAATGCCAAATATTTTAGCAAATTTGATTGTAAATCTGGCTTTTGGCAAATTATGCTAAAAGAAGAATCTAGACCATTAACAACTTTTAGTGCTCCTAATGGACATTACCAAGGGAGAGTGATGCCATTTGGCTTGTGTAACGCACCACAAATCTTTCAAAGATGGATGGATACCATCTTTAGTAAGTATAAAAAAATTTGCATTGTTTATATATGTAACATCCGCGTGCTTGAATCGGATTTGGAACAGTGATAGAGTACAATTGAGAATTAGAATATATGGTTGAATTTAGAAAGGTTTGGAGAAATCAAGGATGTATTAGTAAAGGTGAGAAAATAGGAAGGACTAAATAGTAATTTATCTAAATTGAATTATGAGTCATCATGGGAATTAGATTGATTGAGGAAGGGCAAAAGAGTAATTTGGTGGAAGATATTTTTGGAGGCAAAGTTTTGGGCCAAAGTGTAAAGTTGGAAGGTCTAAGGACTAAAAGTGCAATTTTACCATTTTTATTAAGTGAGATATTTTAAGTGACATTTCTAGAGAATTTGAGAAAGGTTAAAAATCAATTATAAGTCAAAAATATCAGCTCTTTTCATGTTCAACCGTTCATGCCATTCTCTCTTCCATCCAACTTTTGATTTTATTCCAAATAGGTCCTTCCATCATTTTTAAGCCCTCCAAGCTCCAAAATCTCCTATTTTCTTTGAAATTTCTGAAATAAAAGTATAAAAAGGGGTTAGTAGACAACTCAAACTCCTTATAGAATTTATTTTGAGGTGTTAGAGAGCATAGGGACTAAATTGAGAAATTTTGAATTCAAGGGTTAAGGTAAGAAATGGTTAAATTCTCATGACATACATGTATTTTACTGTTATTTAGCATGAAAACTATTTAATTATAGCTTATAGCTTATATGTGTTTATGTGAAATTGAAGAGAAAGAAGAGAGAGAGGCAAGGATGAAATTGAAGACAAAGGAAAAGAATAGAGCAAGGGGTAAAAGAGAAGAAATTCAGCCTTTTGTTGTAAGTTACTACAAGAATTTTAGTTTATAGTTTATTTTTCATAATATATCTGAATTGTTAGCATGGAAATTGTTGTTTAATTATGTGTTATAAAGATGATTAAGTGAGATTAGTGTAATAAAACATGAGAAAGAAAATGTTTTCATTAAAACAGAGTGGACAGAATCACAGGGTCAACTTCTAAAATTCACTAAAAATTGTATATATTTAGTTAAGGGTCTAATTATATATGTAATTAAAGCTTATTGTGTGTAGTTTCATATGGAAGAAACAGTGAATTAAATGGATCTGTATATTCTGAGTTATAACTGATTTTGT
The DNA here is from genome assembly GCA_005610355.1 of Gossypioides kirkii. Taxonomy (NCBI): domain Eukaryota; kingdom Viridiplantae; phylum Streptophyta; class Magnoliopsida; order Malvales; family Malvaceae; genus Gossypioides; species Gossypioides kirkii. The sequence continues at coordinate 19,397,344 of CP032247.1, read as the reverse complement.
GTAACAATGTCAGAGCAGATACGAGTTCCCCTGTTCTGATTTTGAAAAATCATAGAAAAATGTAGAAAAATCATTAGAGTCTGAAATTTATATGGTTGAATCCTTAATGAATATATTTTCAAAAGAAACAGACGAGAACATTATTGGATCTCTGTACTAAAAGATAGATAATTTTTAGTGAAGAATGGTCGAAACTGTCAGGCAGCAAAGAAGGGGTGAATTGAAAGAATTTACTGTACAAATTGGCTAAAGTAAAAATTCTGGAAATTTTATGGTAAAAATATGATTGAGTATAGTTTCAGAAACATCAAGCGGATATTAATTTTGAATTCTGTAGCTCGAGATATAAATAATTTAGTGACTGTGACGCAAGTGGACAGCTTTGAAAATTAATGTGAAAATAAAAGTAAGAGGTATATGATGATGAATATGTGAGAAAAATATATATATGATGTGTAAGTTGTGGATAATGATGTTAAATGAGATTATGCCCATGTAGACGAATTAGAACCGTTGTGATATTAGTGGCATGCCATTAAGGAACACTAGCGCGCTCTCTGATTAGCACTTTGTGTGCTCTCTGATTAGCACTGTGTGTGCTCTCTGTTTAGCACGTCTCGTGCTCTCTGATTAGCACTGTGTGTGCTCTCTGTTTAGCACGTCTCGTGCTCTCTGATTAGCACTATGTGTGCTCTCTGTTTAGCACGTCTCGTGCTCTCTGTTATTAGCACTGTGTGTGCTCTCTGATTAGCACTTCGTGTGCTCTCTGATTAGCACTTTGTGTGCTCAGTACTTTGTGTACTCTCTGTTTAGCACTTTGTGTGCTCTCTGTTGCCCAGCACTTATGTGCTCTCTGTTCAGTACTTTGGTACTCTCTGTTTGTTCCGTTTATCCGATAGGTTCTATAAAAGTCTACTATGGGCCAAGTGGATAAATAAGATAAGTGAGCTATGGTTAAGAAAACTATGATGGCTAGATTATGAAAAGTGAAAGAATGTGCAAATTATGACATTGAGGTAAGTGAAATGATGAATACATGAAAGATAAGTACCATATGTGTATGTGTAATTAAATGCTGATAATTAAGTGAACTAATGTGGCTGAAAGGACTAAGTTGTGAAAAAGGGATGAAAATGTAATATCTACCATTGAGGTAAGTTGGTATATGAGAATGAATGTGTGTTATGGTGGCATTAAGGTAAGTTAAATGTTACATGCAAGAAATGTTAGAAATTTTATACGCATGAGTATTGAAATGTTTGATAAAATTAAGCAATAAATAAATAGTCATCTATTATTCTTGTAGTGCTTACTAAGCCTTCACCGGCTTAACGCGTTTATTTTAACGCGTAGGTACAAAGTAACAAAGAGAAAAGTCGAGTTCAGGGACCTCTCATCACATCACATCATCCTTTGGTGGACTCCAAATATAGGTATTTTTTTTAAGAAAATGGCATGTACAATAGTATCTGTGTGAATCCCTAATGAGTGGGAAAAATGTTATCTCGAATGTTATGAATTATGAAAATGAAATGATTAATATATGATATTTCGATTTGAATGGTCTTAAAAGACATCGGTTTTTAAAGAAAATTTTATGTTACTCAACTTTCTGTGTCGTACTGTAATGTAATGCTCTTATATTGGGTTTATACGTATAAACCAAGTATAGGGGTATTACAATATAGATGATATTTTAGTATTTTTAGAAACCCTGGATCTACATAGAAAACATTTAAATATAATTTCACAAGAATTCATAAAACATGGAATTATACTTAGCCTTAAAAAGATAGAGCTAGAAAAAACAGAAATAGAATTTTTAGGATTAAAATTATCCAAAGATGGTCTTAAACTCCAAGATCATATTATAGTAAAAATACAAGAATTTTCTGAAAAGATTGAAGATAAAAAACAACTTCAACAATTTTTAGGAATACTAAATTATGGTAGAAATTTCTTTCCTAATCTATCAAAAAAGATAGGTACTTTATATGATAAGCTTAAAAAGGATAAAATTTTTAGTTGGTCAGACAGAGATACAGACATAGTAAGAAAACTAAAGTCTGAAATAAATCAAATACCGAAAGTTTATCTACCAAAACAAGGTGATAAACTAATATTAGAAACTGATGCATCTCAAAACCATTGGGGATGTATTCTAAAAGCTAAAACCAATAATAATGAAGAAGAATTAATATGTGGATATAGTTCTGGCAAGTTTAAAACAAACGAAGCCAATTATGTTATATTTGAAAAAGAATTATTAGCAATTAAAAAAGGAATAAAAATTTTCTATTTATTTAGCTCCTGAAAAATTTATTATAAAGACAGACAATCAAGCTGTTAAGCAATTTTTGACTAATAAAAGTCTAGAAACTATTTCAAGAAGGATACGTTGGTATAATGAGTTATGTACTTTCAATTTTGAAGTTTTATATGTAAAAGGTACTGATAATATTATTGCTGATTATCTTAGCAGGCCTAATGGACAAAGGTAAAAAGCCTTTGGAACAAGTTGGTGAATGGACAACGGTTCGTAAAAAACGACCGAATCCAAGATTTGTAAATCCACAATTCTTAAGAGCTCCTTTTCTAAGCCCATATCCTAATCAAGGATATTATTTACCCTATCAGTATTTCAGGTTTCATGCTAAAGAATACCACCTGTATGATAAACAAGTGTTTCCATACTTCTTGGGTTATTGCCAGAAGAGTACAATGTGCTCAATTTTTTCTCCTATCTATCATCTATGTAGAAGAAATGTTTCATTTTATAGTTTCATATTACATTTTAAAGATGTAATAACATATATGAGTATCATCTGATTCTGTTTTGTGCCCCTATACATTAATGATTACAATTTCCATTTCCAGATTCCAATGTGACTTATGATGATTCGATAAACTTGAGAAATATTCTCTGGCTTGCTCCATTGCCAAGCAATTCAACACAAGGCTGGATAGCTCCAAGTAGGTCTTTCTGTAAGCTCTGCATTTGGTTCTAAATAAAATCGCAAGAAACAATCTGTTTTCAGCTCATACTAAATTACTATTGTTTCTCTGTTTTACAATAAGAGGATTCAATATAATTATCTTGGTATAATGATATTGGTTTGACAAGAGTCCTGCTGGTCCTGGATGCTCATCCTGGAGGAATTGTATATAGGGATCTCATACCTAAGTATGTCAAAATTGTGAGGACCATATATGAAGGTTTGATTACATTTGCTTTGATATTAGTTTTATTTGTGTAGTTAAGTGTATGTATGCTTTTTTGGCTTAACTTTTTATGCAATAACTTAGTATAATATCATGGTTTGGGGCAGATGATCTGGGTAATGTTGTGGTTGATGTAAACTATCTGAACGTGATGTAAACTTTTTATGCAATAACTTATTATTATTTTGGGTGGTGCTATTATTTGTTTACTTATTCCGGTCATGATGTGAATTATCAAATGTATGTGAAATCTGTAATTTTCCATAGTAATGAAGTCATCAATATTCCTTTTTTCCTAAATATTGAGAATGTTTTTGGGCTTTTAGTTTATCTTTCTTTTGCTTCCAAAATATTCCCTATATGTTTTGTTTAGCCTCAAGTTTGCTTCTATTTGTATGTAGGTTCTGCAATTTTGATCTTTTTTATATCCTAGGAAAGGTTGTTGAACTATGGATAACAAGGTGGATGAGGCTGGATCATTGTGGAACATGGTTTTGCATACACACACAATCGTTCTATCTCAAAGCGATTGTTTTCTAGGATGATTTCTTTATTTGATCATCATAGCATGCTAGATACGATAGTAGAGGTATGGAAATCACCATCCCGAATGCTATACAAACCCAATTCTGATGTTTTTACTTGATACCATTATTCTGTTTCAGCATTTGTATCAAACGAAGCACAATTATGTTGGTTCTGAGTTATTGGGTTTTTTTTAAAAGGTATTTGCAGACATGGAGGAGTTATGTGTCAGACCAGATGAAAACATGGTCAGGTAAATAGCTCTTGCCTTTCAGGAATTCGGCCAAGAAGACAAGCAGAAGTTGGTTCTTAGAAGATACATGAGCAACAAATGGAAATAGATCGTTAGAGTGAAAAAATATGCATCAGATGAAGATTGATGTTCAATTCAATGAGTGCATTCTTTTGGCATAATATGAGTTGCGCTGAACCTTACCAATTAAGGGTATTGCAGCAACAAAGAATCTTATTCACTTTCCTTAAGATAGGCAGGCAACATAGACTTGAATGCTATATGAATAGCATATCATTCCTGGGGAGTTGTTCTCTGTAGCTTGGATGTTGCAAACCTCTTCTTTAATTTCTGGGGGGATATATGTGTTGTGAAAAGGTTTTTGCTGTTAATGTAGGACATTGTTTTGTGCTTATAAGACTCTTATGTCCAATTGAAATATTAAATAGATTTTGAAGAAGTCTCCACTATGAATTATTAGTTTGTTTCTGAGTGGTTAAATAATAATAATACACAAATTACAATTCCTCTGCAACAATAAATGTGGCTCGATTTGAATTCCCACGTAATTTTAATTTGATTTAAGATGGAAATTCAATTACATTTCTCCCAAATCAGTTCTATATATATAGCACACTATATATGCATTGTAATTTAAACTAATAAATTAGGTATATATATTATTTAATATAATATAATAAAAATATATATTAAAATATATTATTAAATTATATTTATTAAATTATATTTAATGATAATTATGTTAAAATATAATTAAATTAATTAATTTTTTAAATTATATTTAATAATAATCATTAAAATTTAATAACAATAATCATCTAACTAAAAAAATTTGTTAAGGGTACTTTAGTCATTTAAGCATTTTTTCTACTAAAAAAAATTTGTTAAGGGTACTTTAGTCATTTAAGCATTTTTTCTTATGCTATTACAGCATCATTCCATTCAACCAAACACAAAAAATTATTACAGCTCTATTCCATTCCAATCAACAACAATTGAATTACTGATTACAGCCCTATTCCATAACAGCTCTATTCCATTACAGCGAACCAAACATGTTGTAAGTTGTTAACGTGAGACCTAACATGGTGGTTGGCATGGTAGATAATGTGAAAAATATCGATATGAAAGGCTTAATAGATCATTAATTGTTTGACGAAGGCTAAATTAATTTTTATTTATATATTTGTCTATAAATTGTTAAAATATTATAAAATTTTGAAAATAATAGAAAATTATAAGATATTAATAATATGTTGTGAAAATATGAAAATATTATATAAATAATATAAAAGTTTAGAAATTAAAAAAGATTCCATTAAAATATTAAAAAACTATAAAGAAAAGTTATAGAAAAATATATGAAATTTATAGAAATTGTTTAAAAGTAATAAAATCCTATTAGAAGTGTTAAAAAATTCAAAAAAAATATTAAAAATAGAAGAAAAGTATAATTTCTTTTTGTTATTTCGAAGGTTTAATTTAGTTTTAATGAAAACTTGAAGTATGATGGTGATAAGATTGTAAGAAGCATTGAATAAGAGGTCCAAGAGACAATCGTAGCGTTTGGTTTTATCATGTCATGATTCTAATGGATATGATTCCTTGGAATGTGATATCAACAATGTTACTTTACAATGCTTGGTATACATTAGAAGCTATTGATTAAAATCTCAATAAAATTATATCATCACATTTGATTTACTAATTTACGGATCTAACATTATTAAATAAAAGATAATATTTATGTATTTAATTTTTATAATAAATTTATTCTTAAAAAATTTTGAATTAAATATTTAATAATAAAATTTAATTGATAGTTTTTAAATTATTTTTTAATCTATAACTTTAATTGAAAGCAAAATTGTTTTAAATTTATCTTGCATATATTTGAATATAATAATGCATATGTAAAATTAAGTATATATAAATTTGTTTTGGAATAAATTAAAAAATGTTAGAATTCACGTTCTATTTTACCTAAAGGCTAATTCACAAGAACATAAAAAAGTTAGATTCCAGATATTGCTCTAAGCAAAATTATAAATGATTTAAAAGTAAATCATGCAAAAAAGTTATGATTAAATAAGCGAGTTAAACCCAAAATTTAAAATTTTTTTCCCTTTAGCTTGTAAATATTCATAAAGATTACAATAAAATTGAATTTTCAATTAATATATTGAAAAGAAAAAAGAAAAAAAATAATAGAAAATAAAGTTAATATGCAAACGATATACTATATAGATACTAAATATGCATATAAATCTTACCAAAAAAATATGCATATAAAAATAACGTTAGGAAAAAAACTTAATTGCTAAAAATTTATTGAAGTGATAGAGAAAACCAAGTAGAAGGGTTGAGATAATAGGCTACATTCTTTCTAATTTGTAAGAATTTTGTTTTAATTTTTTTTTTGTGCTGTTCTATCTCTTTCTTTTATTTTTGATTAGTCGGCGACGACGTCAGCTTTAATGCTGATCTTCGAACGTCGATATTCCTACCCCTTTCTTTTTTATATTTAGTTATTTTTTATAGTTTTTTTTTCTAGTTTTTATTTGCTTTTGTGGTACGTTTTTTCTCTGCCTTGCGGCACGTTTCTACCTTGCGGTACGTTTTCTCTACCTTTGTGGTAGATCTGCGTTCGTGAATAATTTTCTCACAACGCTTGGCTCTGATTTGCAGTTATCGGTGGTCTTTCAATGGTTTAATCCCCTTTTGTGATTCGTTTATCGATGTAGTCAAATTTGTTTTACGAAGCAGCTTGCAAGATTGTTGGTTTCGCTCATCACTCCTACTTCGATCCTTAAGCGTGTATGTGGATGAAACAATGAGTTTTGTTTCCTGCTTCCTTTCTCCAGTGTTTCATCTCATCTCTGTCGTTGCAGCTCACTGTACGTATTTTGCTGGTCTGATGTTTTGTTATTTTTCGACTACATTTTAATTTCGTTTGAAATGCTTCTCAATTTTAATTTCTAATAAATTCAGCCGGCATATTATTCAAAAAAAATTGAGACAATAGCCTTTTTTTTTCTTTCTTTATTGATAGATTAATGCCCTAAATCAATATAAAACATGGTTAATTTTGTCTTAGTATTTTTTTAACTTTTCAATTTACATGGGAAAGAAAGCAACTTTCTCACATTTTATCAAGGGAATCATATTGTCATATTCATAAAAAAGTAACTTATAAGGAGAAGTTAGATTTCAATAAAATTAAATAAAATTTGACATACCAAACATTAGAAATACTTTCCAACTATAAAACTTGACAAATCAAACATTAAAATACTTTCAAAATATATAACTTGATATATGAAACGTTAGAATTACTTTCCAACTAATTAAATATTCAAGAAAGTGATGATTTTTCATCATGCTAAAAACTACCCACGAGTTTAGTGTATGGTGGAGAGGTGATGCGAGAGAAGTTGATAAAAATATACTGAGATATGATACAAAGTAATGTGCTATCCTTAGATAAGCTACCCTCGACCAAGCCTTTTGCGAATATTATCTTCTTGAAGTCTCCTCTTATGAAGTCAACCAATGGATTTGGATATCCATATAAGTTAAGCTCACCAATCCTCTAAAAGTTTTATCAAATCTTTCATTCCCCTTTCACTGTACACATGTTTCAAGTTATTTATATGTATTTAGTTGTAATTGAATTATTAGATTTTTGGATATTTAGTTGCTTGTGAAATGCAATTTTAGCTTGTCACATGTTTCAAGTTATCTATATGTATTTACATATTCTAGCTTTGCAAGACTTCATCACTAACACTTAAAAAGGCTCTATCTTTCAAGACATTTATGAAGGTTTGAGTAAAATTTAATTGAAAATGAATATGAATTTACAGAAAAAATATTGAAAATTCGGGTTTTATATGAATTAAAATGAGCTGGTAAAATTTGTTAATGTTAGTGACGTTTGTGGGAAAAGCGCCGTGATTTTTAGCGGCGTTTTTACCTGTTTTAACGGCACCTATAAGCGCCATTATAGGCCCAAAAAGACGCCGCTAAAAACCTGTTTTCCTGTAATGTATGTAGCTTATAACTTCACTTATTCAACAAATATGCTATTCCATTAAAATATTTAGTTATTATTCATGGCACATTTTGAGTTTGATTCAACAATTTCAATACAGCCCATAAATCGTTCATATGGAATGCCAAAGAAATACATCTTAAAAATAGCATAGAATAGAAAGAAAAATTGAAATAAATAATTGAGTGATTCAAATTAGTGACTTATTAATTATAATAGTTATTCAAATATGTCATAACAGTATAATCAAAAGCGATTACACTAAATTTAATTATGATATCAATTTTTAAACACGTTCAAAGCTTAGATTAATACTTTTACATGAAAAATTTATTCAAATTATGAAATTGTTATAATTTGTAGTTAAATTATTGATAAATTAGATAAAATATCATATCCAACCAATTTATCCATGATCCAACCCATAAAAATCTAAAAATAATAATATATTTTTGAACTATTACATGGCTAAAAAATGTTTTATGTTTTTAATTTTTTCAATCACATAATAGTTCGAAAATACATGTAATTTTTATGTATGGTTGAATTTTTTATGGATCAGATCGGATCGAGCCATGGATAAATTAATTGGGTATGATATATTTTATTTACTTTATCATTAACTTAATGATAAATTGTAAAGGTGTCATGATTTGAATAATTTTTTATTTTACAAAGATTAATCTGAAGAAATTTTAGTGAAGAGACTAAAATGAAATTTACATAATAATATAATTTACATAAGAATTTTTAGGACTCCTAGTAGAGTTTGACCTTTAAATACAATCCTCTTTTTTATTTTATTCTGAAAGTGTTACATAAAAAATTAAAAGACAAAAATATAATTACAATATCATTTATGGAGAAGTTAAAAATGGGTTTTCTGGTAAATTCGCAAGAGGCTCCATAGGTGCATTAGTTAGATGGTTTATTAAATTGATTATTTGTTTATTAAGGTAAACATATAATGGTCTCTAATCCGGAAAAGGAAAAAGTCCACATTTCTTCATCCTCCTCCTCCTTTCTTCTATTGTACGTTATTAATAAAATTCATTCAATTTTGTTCCTTCTGCTAAACTAACTTCAAACAAAACGAAGAATGTCGATCAACATGAAAACCCTAACCCAAGCCTTCGCGAAAACCGCTGCGGTCATCGAGAAAACCGTACAAACTACCGTCCAGGAGGTCTCCGGACCCAAAGCGCTCCTGGACTATGAGCTCCTTCACCAGATTGGTTCCGCTGGCCCTGGCCTTGCCTGGAAGTTGTACTCGGCCAAGGCGCGTGATGCGACGCGTCCCCACCAGTATCCCACCGTTTGCGTCTGGCTCCTGGACAAGAAGATGCTGGCGGAGGCGCGCGCGCGGGCGGGGCTCTCCAAGATCGTTGAGGATTCATTCTTCGATCTGATACGTGCGGACGCGGCGAGGCTGGTCAGACTGCGGCATCCAGGGGTGGTTCACGTGGTGCAGGCTTTGGATGAGAATAAGAATGTCATGGCGATGGTTACGGAGCCATTGTTTGCGTCCGTGGCTAATGCGATTGGGAATGTCGAGAATGTTGCCAAAGTTCCTAAGGATCTCAAAGGGATTGTACGTGCTCTACTCTCCTTTTCTTGATCGAATTCAAATTTGATTCGGTTTCAATTTTTGAGTTGCTCCAGTGTTTTGTATAAATGAGTGAATCTTAAAAGGTATATTTGATCCAAATCTTTGAATGTTTCTATGCAAATCACTTTATTTCTACTAGGTGATAATAACTATTTTCAATGATGTAGTTCTCTAGGATCAGTTTTGTGCATGATGGTGATACTGTAATTGGTTTGTCCAGTTTACTAGATTTACTGTAAATGTTGAATTATAATTTCTGTATAGTTTACTACATAGGTATTTTGAATTTATACTAATTTGGGTGCGTAGATAAATTAGCTGTGTGTTTTCTTGTGTTTTATGTCAACAGAGCTGTGGAAGTATCCTAGCTTTAAGAATAAGAGTCGCTAGAATAAAGGAATAAGCATTTTGGACTAGGAATGACAAATATGGTCAGTTGCAAGTGCTAAAATTGTGTTTACTTGTTGGTCAAGCACTTTTCAATCTAAACGTATTACTTTGTTTAGAGGCAAAAGGTGGGCAGCAAGGAAACAGGCTAGTGAAATTTTTTGCCTTGTAAAATAGTAGGGTTTAATTCAAATTGGGGGTTTGTTATCAAGAACTGGTCAGAAGATACATGCAATCTGTAGAGGGTCTGAAGGATATAAGAAAAGTAGATTGCATATGCATTTCAAATGAGGAGGGCAAACCATGCTGAGAGAAGCATTTGCTGCCCTTACTAAGAGGAGATTTTCAAAAATATATATTAAGCTGTCCAATAACTTGGTCCATAATCTATGTCATCATGGAAGTTAACTAAATTTGCAAATTTCAGATTGGAGATGGGAAAGATCTATGAATATAGATTGGATTGAGGATAAGATTTTTAAGTTTTAGAAATAATAAACAAAATGTAAGAAAATGGTTAAATTGTGGTATTGATATTCCATGATCAAGATCTGTTTAACAAAATAGAAAATCTCAAATACTAGTGGCTACTATAAACCATTGAAGTATTGAATTAAACAGCTGATTAACTATCAATAAGAATAAAGAAAACCCTAATTGTCTCCTTTGGCTTCAAATGAGAATACTTTTATTTAAACAAGTTGTTGATGCAATATTATTTTAATTATGGTTTTGTAGTATTACATAATCTGTTTTTCTAAAGTAAAATGGGATTAAAAGGAATAACCAATTCCATATAACTAAACTATAAATCTGAAATGTGGTTTTGGAAGAGTTAAGAACAAAAGGCTGAGCAATAGTTGTTAGCAGTTGTTACCTAGATAAAGCTTGTTGTGCAAGTTTCCTGCAGTAATGCTTAATTGCTTAGCCCTTGAAAGAATTTATGTCAAAATATAAGTTCAATGATTTTATTCACAATACACCTAGAGGGACCATGCCTTTTGTAGTTAAGAGGAATGTGGTTCACTTGCAAAGTAGACACAAATTGTGTCACACAATGGTTCAACCTTGCATAAAGGTGTAAAACTTAGAGCTTAGTCTAAGCCTTATATGGTAAGTATTTTAACATCTTAGTAGCCACATAATCTCCCCCCTCCACAAAAAAAAAAAAAAAAAGAACAGAAGGAAGAAAAAGAAAAGAAATATAGTTTGAATTTTGGCTTTTTTTTTTCACCATGTTTAATTGGAGTTTGGCATGCATTTGAGATGCTCTGATATTTAATTTCTATTTGGTCTCAACCTTAACACTAAGTTGGGAAGTTTGGAGGTGGAAGAGATTACAGTAAATGGGTGGGGAAATTAACGGAGTGGAGTTGAGTATTAAAAATGTTCCTTCTAAATTTTCTCAGAGTGGACAAAAAGAAGGTCAAAGTTGTAGGTTTATAACTACTATAACCTGTTTTGTGGTTATTGTTAAATGACACTATTAAGGGTTTAAAGGGAATATCAACCTTAAACATTGATGTGGAATACTTTTGAATCCTTTCGGCTTTGGGAAACTTAAAGTGATGTTTTCAGGGGTTAGTTTCACTGTAAACAATATCCTCTCCCTTTTAAGAAAATGTTCTCAAATAGGATAAGGGCAAAATTGTACTTTTCACGATGCCTCCTCAACGTCTCCTCTACATGAACAAATTGCTTTCACCTTGAGATATTGCTAGTTTTTGAAATCTAACCCATTGTTTCTTTTAGATGTTGGATGTGCATGTTTCTAATGTTTGATATCTCTTTGTATAAGATGAAAAGTTGTTCTTTAAGATTTCACCGGGAATGCTGAATGCTTGAATCACCATCTTGTTATGCATTCACCTCATATGTTATATGATTATAGCAAACTTAGAAGTGTGTTTTCTTCACAGGAAATGAGTTTGTTGGAGGTGAAGCATGGTTTGCTTCAGATTGCGGAATCCTTGGAATTTCTTCATACCAATGCACGGCTTATTCATCGAGCTATATCACCTGAGGTTGCTTTTTTTTCTTTTTTTTTTTTTATTGTTTTAATAATAATGTTGTCTTGACTTATACTAATATGATCCTGATATTGCTTTAAAATCTCTCTTCTCTGCATAGTTATTTTGATGTGTTGGGATAAAGAACTAGTGATAATTTATGGGCCATCTTCTGTATGGTGTTTTAACCTTCCGATTTTTCAAAATTTTTGGCCTGTTTATCAATTTTAGTAGGCTTAGGCATACAAATTTTTGGTAACTTTTTGTTTGCTTCTTTCATACTTTCTCGATTGTTGAAACCAGATACTATGTTGCCTTTTGTGCTTACATGGTAGATAATTGTGGGCGGGGAACCTAACTGCTTGACATGTGTTTAACAAATGAGTTTGTACTTTCCAGAATGTCTTAATTACATCAAGTGGAGCTTGGAAACTTGGTGGGTTTGGTTTTGCTATGTCAACAGATCAGGCCTCTCGTGATTCTGTGAAGGCCTTCCATTATTCTGTAAGAAGACTTTTGATATCTTAACGATTTAGCTCAAAATTGTAACTGTCAGTAAGTTTGAGAATAAATGCTAGGTTCAAGCCATGATACTTTCCATTATACTGGAAGAAAAAAAACTTAATTCATTGACCAACTGAAATCAGCACATTTTCTCTGCCTATGTTGCTGTGACTTCATTTTCTATGAAATAACTTCGTTCAACACATTTTTGATGGATGTGGGCATGGAGGTCTGACTGTCCACCTATAGGGAAAAGCATGAAAATTTTGAATGTCAGGCTAGTAGGCATATATGATACTCACCCTTGAACATAAGTAACATACTTTAGTTTACTATTTGTAATTTACTTATTGTCATGCCATCTTTCATTAGGTTAGCCTCGTTGCAATGTGGATATGCATGCCATCTTGCCATGTATTTTTTTGTTCTAATATGATATGTCATAGATGAGGTACATGGTCGTACATAATTAAATATTTATTATTGTGTGTGCATTTTGGAATGTCATTTAACTCCATTCTTTAATCGCTTATTTCTTTGGCATAAATACATCTTCTCTTAGTAGCTGTCTTTCTACAATTTAGGCTTTGGTCCCTTCTTTGTTTTATTCATGTTTACTTGTTGGCCATGTGGTTGCAAATAGTAGTGTGCTCCTTATGATATTTTGCCACTTCACTCATCATGATGGGTGGATTTACATGTGCAATTATGATATACGTTTAGCTTTAATATTCTAATTTGATATGGTCTGTTTGCAGGAATATGACACTGAAGATTCTGTCATGCCTCTTCAGCCATCGTTGAATTATACTGCACCTGAGTTGGTTCGTGGTAAATCATCTTCAGTTGGATGGTCTTCTGATATTTTCAGTTATGGATGCCTCGCATACCATCTAGTTGCTCGAAAGCCTTTGTTTGACTGCAACAACAATGTCAAGATGGTACTTACTAATTAAAATTTTTATCCTTTTCCCATTGCCTCTTTTGTTTTCTAAACAAGAAAAACTACTTTCGTATTAATTTTATATCATGCCTACGGGGTTTTCTCTCATTTTTGTTCAAAGTAGAAAACAAAAGCCATTTATATTAACATAAGGCAGGATTATACAAGGAGGTAGGGAGAGATCTGTACCAGAATTGCTGTTATCCTTCATCACATGATAGTGCTGCTCCTAACATGATAGAGAGAACTGACAACTACTAAATTCCAAAGTTAAACCTAAATGTCTAAATTATATTACTCCATTCCCAAAGGTCAATCTTTGTTTGGAAAATTTCCTTCGTATCCAGCAATATATCACTTTCAAAACCTAAATACATAAATCCATGTTTTCTCACAATGTATCACTTTAGTAAAAGCACAAAACAACAGAATACCCTCTGAATAACTTTGCATTTCTATCTTCAGTGAATTATAAGCAGCATCCACATTGACTTTAATTCAACCTAAATGAGAAGGCAACGGTTGATGCTTATTTGACTTTATCATTCCCTCTGTTTCTGGCACTCCTTGCATCGCTTGGAAGTCCTCCAATCTGACTTGGAACTTGAATTTCAACAGATGGGTTTAGATTTCAAAAGTAGTTTATATTGTGTAATAAAACACATCTAAACTCAATCATTCTTTAAGTGTACGCCAACATTTTAGTTTTCAGGATTGAGTTATTATTCTGGACTAACTGGTTCAGCAGGTAAGCTTTCTACCTTTCCTTTGGATCTTTTGATTTTTGAAATTGGCTGGACTGAGAAACTTAGTACAAACCTGTTCAACCTGGCTTAAGGTTGCACTTATCATCAAATCTATTTCAGTTGAGAACCCAATGGGTTGTAAATTAGTGACTCAGAAATGGTAACCACATGGCCACTGATTATATGGCGTTAATTCTTTCAAACAGTATCTTTCCTCTTGTTTGTGCTAAAAGTCTTTTGAAGTCTTCCTCTTATCTGACCTATTGACTTCATAACAAATTTCCCACTATTCCTGCATTTATATATATATATATATATATTCAGTAGTCAGTTTACCAAATGTTGAAATCTTTTTAGATTTAGCGAACTTAAGATTTATAACTATATGAATCCAGACATTGCTGTTCAACAATTGACCAGGTCAATGTTTTACACCTCGCACTTTTTCCCCATTTTTAAATTTATATAGATGCTTTCTCCCATTTTATTCAAATTTTGTTGGCACCTAGCAAGGCACATGTAAAAAGCCTTTTCTGAAAACTCTGTACTTCCATCCATTTGTCCCCTCATGCAAATTAGAGAGGTTTGTGTGAAAGACTAATTTAGAGACTCAGGAATTCAACAAGTTCACATTTTGAAGATATATCCTATTCTAGCATACTAGATTTGCATTATGCTTATTCTTCTCTTTTTGTCTTTCTAGTGGTTGATTGTGGTGTTTCTTTCCTTCAGTATATGAATACATTGACGTACTTATCCAGTGAAGCCTTCTCCTCTATCCCACCGGAACTAATCCAAGACTTACAAAGGATGCTCTCTGCAAATGAATCTACCAGGCCATCAGCACTGGTTTTTACGGGTAATAAACCTTTTCAATTTTTTTTATGCCCTCAAAAAAAGAAAAAATGGAAAATACCTTAGAATAATAGTCTGTTTCCTGTATCCAATTTTATTTAAAATTAAATAATTTTAAGAGAATGTATCAGGTTGCTTTCATCTCTCTACTATGAGCTGTACTGCATATTCAGTGGTCATTGAGTTGATGTGAAAAGCAATTAATCATGCATTCTCTGTTTATCGTAAAATATTGACTTCCTCTCAAAAGACAGTGGCATTGTTTGCTTCGGAGACTGATGTTTGTCCAGCTAACTGGATTAATTATTGAATTTTTCAGGCTCTCCATTTTTCCGGGATGACACTAGGTTGCGTGCTCTTCGCTTCCTTGACCACATGCTTGTATGTATTTGAATTTTCTTGTCTAACACATGCTCATTAACTGCAGCATCTAGAAGCAACTTGCTTGTATAAGTGCTATAAAATTGCTAAATTCCTGGATGACGAATTTGTTTCACAGGAAAGAGATAACATGCAGAAGTCTGAGTTTCTAAAAGCTTTATCTGATATGTGGAAAGATTTTGATTCCCGTGTGTTGCAATATAAGGTTTGAGGTTTTATTTTGTCTCTTTCAGTGCTTCTTCCCTAATATTGCATGGTGTGTAATACAAGTTCAAATTTTAAGTACATTACTATAGTTATTTAGGGCCCATTTTTAAGGATATTTGAGACAATAAACGAAGATATATCGGAGATCAGAGTTCTTGATTTCTTAAAGTGATTAACATATGTGCGTTCCTCTTCCCAGACTCTTTCCCTCTCATGGGGTGATGCTTCAAGATCTTCAAATGTTATCTCTCTCCCTTTCTTATTTGTTGCTATTTCTGGTTCACGAGCTTAATGAGGAGATATTAGTGGTTCATGATATTATGGATTGCATTTGTTTGGCCGAAGCAAGTCAAGTAAATAAGATTTCTAAATGCAGGTACTTCCGCCTCTTTGTGCAGAACTAAGGAATCTGGTTATGCAGCCAATGATTGTGCCGATGGTTCTCAAGATTGCAGAGTCACAGGTGCTTGTTTTACTCATACTAAGGTTTTGGAGTAATAACAGAATGCATGTTTTATTTTTCGTAATTGGAATTCAAAAAATTTGATTGGAGATTGTATTGGCCTTTGAAGTATCTCCATGCTAACCTTTCTGGATTAGTTGTTAATGAAGGTCTGTCTTTTGATATTTTGAATGTGCTAGATATTTTCTCTGTTAAATATTAGATTACCCTTTTCCTGCCTCTCAAGATCTATTTCTGCAATTTTCACATAAATTGCCTGCAGTTAATTTTCTGAAATATAGTATAGCCTGTCGTTTCTCTTTCCTGCTGTTTCTTGGTCCACAGCTTTTTACTTCCCTTAAATTGTTTGTGCCATCTACTAAATCTTTTCATAAGAAAAAATTCTGCTACTAAATAAGATACTTCAGTGTTTTCTGAACTGTCTAATCATGACAATAACAATGAATAAACATATCAAATAATAGCCACGAATATGTGTAAATGCTTAAATATATGTTATTTATATTTATAGTGAATGTTGTAATTTACATTCAAGTAAGCATATTAAGATTTTGGTGTATGATCTATGATGAATGCTGAAAAACCATGTTATGCTCAATTTAGGACCATATCCTAGGTTATGGGTAAAAGGAAGCTCTCTAGGAATAGTTTCTTCCTGTGAAAATAAAGTTTAACATATAGCAAAAGGTTAACAAGTGCAAGCTATGTTGCTTTAATTGGATTCCAAATGAAATGTTAAAAGGGTAATTTCATTTATTGTTGCTGAAAATGATCTAATTGACTTCTACTGGAATTTGGATTATACATGGAGCTACTTGTATTGAATTAACATTCCGTATTGAATGCCAAACGTAATATAGCACCAATAAATAATGTTAAAACCATGCCGAAATTTTTTCTCTCAAAGTTGTCGCATTTAGTTGGCTTGCCAACATGCTTTTTCCTTCATCTATTTGAGGTCTGTTTGAGCTTTATCATTTGGTAATTTGGAGGAAGTGCTTTTCCCTTAGTTCATCTCTTTTTTCTGTTAACAAATCCGAATCGTGATGAAACCGCATGTAATACTGAATCTGGTATAGTTATATCTAGTATTCTATAATCATGCTTTTCAATCTTGTTTGACTAATGAGCTGATGGCTTGAAATGTATCGTAGGATAAAACTGATTTCGAGTTAGTTACATTCCCAGCTCTTGTGCCTGTCATGAGCACTGCTGCAGGAGAGACACTGTTGTTGCTGGTGAAGCATGCAGATCTTATTACTAACAAGGTAACTAGTAGTTTGCTCCTTCAAAGAATGCTCCCAAGGGTCAAAAGTTCCATTTTTCTTTTTCTGTATCTTTAAAGATAAAATCAGAAAAAAGACTGGTCATTTTACTAATATTCTACTTTGATGGTCATTTTAGGTATACATTCTTTTTGAATTTCATGAAAGCTATTTAAATGGGTGATATTGGTTTCTTTCATTATGTTCTGTTGTTTTTCTTGGATATCTCTTGCTCCCTGACCCCAAAGTTTTCTCAATCTCAGTGATTTATTAGAGTTAGGTGGTGAGGCTTTATTTATGATATGAGATTCTTAAGAGAACAAAGAAAATAAAATAAGTGAAAAAACTGATAAAGATTCCATAGGAGTCAAACATAAGGTTGACCACAGCAGACAATCAAGAATAAGAAAAAGATCCTAAGCTTAACAAACAGGGTTCCTTACACCTATGGTTGATTGCATCACACAATTATCTCAATTGAAAGAGCAAATTGATTAATATAGACTCCAAACATCCTTACTCCTAGAAGGAATAGAAGTTCTACTTTAATTTGGACTTTAACAACTGCGTAGACTCCAGATAGAAAACTAACTAAACTTATAGCAGAACATAATAGGATAAGAAAAGCCCACTTAAGAACCTACATCCTAATATAACTGTAAAGCCCTAGAACTTCAAAACTACAATTAAACTAATACAGAACTCCCTAACTAACCAAAGAAAATTTCAATGTGTCAATCATCTTTGCATCCTTAATAGCCCCCTGCCCCCTCCCCAACATACACACACACCCAGTCCTCTTTTGTTTTGGGCGTTTTGTTTGAGCTTTTATTAACGTTTCAAGGTTGCCACCTGATGTTTTAGGTACTGATAAATAGTTCTATAGATAGTCATTCTTTTACTGCTATTAACCAGTAGGTCAATAGAACTGTGGAAACATAGATATCGTATCATGTAAATGAAGAAGCTTGATATTTGAATTGCTTTCAGATATGCCATTCAATTTTACTGGGCTTTTGTGTTTCACTTCCTTCCACCATATGGTAATTTCTGAAAAGGATCCTTTATGAAATGGCAATGTCATGTTTCACATTTTCTTCTGAGGCTTGTTTTCATCATGGATCATGCTCAATCATTTAATTTACTTACTCCAATTACTGTAGACAACTTCGGAGCATCGAGTATCCCATGTAATGCCCATGCTTGTTCGAGCTTATGATGACAGTGATCCTCGTATACAAGAAGAGGCTTTGAGAAAATCTCTATTCCTTGCCAAACAGCTTGATATGCAGGTGACTGTCATGCATTGTTTTCTCTTAATGGATTGTTATTTTAAGAAGTTTACCTTCTCATATTTTGTTGTATGCAATAATAATCATAAATTGATTGCATATCTTTTAGAAGAGAATCATTTATATTGCTAGATCTTTGACTTGGATGTTATTTATGCTTGTTATTGGATATCACAAAAAGGGGCAATCGTTAGTACCTGTTGATTGTTGGATGGTGTAAATTATTCCTTAGACTCTAGATACTAATGTACAGCTTCACACTCAGATCTCTTCTTTGCCTTAAATTTCTAAAGAAAATAAAATAATTCCATCGTTGCAGAAGGATCACACCCTTTTTTTTTTCATTAGCTGCATTTAATATGGATTTGAAATGAATCAAATCTGAAGTTGAAAGTTGAAACAATGGATGAGGAGACCAAAACTTACAACTTTTCAGCATTTTGTTTGAATGATTGTGCTTGATTTTTTTATTAATTGCTTGCATGCTTGACCAACTTCTCGAGTAATTTAATGTAAGAAATGTCACTGGCTTGTGCCACAAAAATAGAGAAATTGATAAAAATTATTCTTAGTACATCCAGCACTGTTTGTCAGATAACTTTTGTTCTTCAACTCTTATAGTGCTGGATCTCCATGTTTAATTTTGATGATTCTCTTTATTATTTTAAAAAAAAATACTCTGATCTGGCAGGCAAATAAGTTTATTCTTCCATAGCATAGTTCCATTTCCTTTTTGTAGTCATAATAGTGGGTCTTTACCTATCGTAAGTTGCAGTTGTCTCCATCAACACTTTCGTAGTGGATTTTAGCTCAAATTTAATTTTCCAGATCACTGTGAAAGAGAAAGCATGATCTTCATGTTTTGAGTTCTTTTTAGCTGTTATATTCTTGTTGATATTTCTATAATGGTTGTGTTAAGTGCCAACAACTAACAGCTGGTTATTTAAGATTACTTTTTATGCTTTACAGCTTGTGAAACAAGCTAATCTACCTCATAGTGGATTTTGTTCAAGCATCTTTGAGCTATTCCGAGTGCATTGCAGTTTTTTCAGTTATTTCTGTAAATATATTAAAAATAGGAATTTGTAGGTCATGAAATAGGGATTAGACAGTATGGTGTCGAACACCTTGTAAGTTTCATCTATATTTATGTTGTTCTTTTTTGTTATTGTATTCATCATGATAGCCTTGTTGAAGTACTAACTTTATGTTTCAAATTATTCTTTATGTTCAGCTTGTGAAAGAAGCCATTCTGCCTCGTATTCATGGCTTAGCTCTTAAAACAACAGTTGCTGCGGTATGTATGCATATTTTTGCTAATTAACTTTAATTATATTATTTTTTCATATTTTTTAGATGTAATAATATGCAATATATATATATATATATATGTATGCATATTTTTGCTAATTAACTTTAATTATATTATTTTTTCATATTTTTTAGATGTAATAATATGCAATATATATATATATATATATATATATATATATGCATAAACACTGCCATGTGATGTAGGACAAGTTCTCCAGAATAATTTTCAGTATCTATGTTATTCTGTTACCCAAATCCAACCTCCTAACATAAACTTACATAAGCTTCATAACTTGGTGTTAAGCCCGTGAGGAAATAAGGCTCAACTAATCCAAATAGAGAGACATTCTTCATCAATATTTCATATAATTTATTAAAAAAAAGAAGCCCGCCTTTGAATATTTAGTCTGTTTCAAATGCATATGTTAGAGCTGCTATAGGTTAACTTTGTGCATTATCCCTACTAGTTTACTGGAAAGACATTTGAGCCTCTTGAAGAACATCAATTTAGGCCATTCATGAAATTAGCATATTGGAAAAAGGAAGAATGGGCATAGTGATATGTGTTTCATTATTGCTTTTAGGAAGACATCTAAATTCTATATTCTTTCTTGTCATTCAATAGTATTCATAATGCTCATCCGAATTGAATGTAGCAGATACAACTGTTTCTCAAAGCTGTGGAGTTAGGGGCTTTTTTATTTTTGTTGAATTTTATTCTAAAAGCAGTTTTAAAAGTGCCTTTTAAAAGAACACAGCTACTCTATTTCTATTGATTTCTTCTGAATCTCTTAGTTCCTTTGAGCAGGTCAGAGTCAATGCATTGCTATGCTTAGCAGATTTTGTTCAAACACTAAATAAACATGCTGTGCTGGAGGTATTACAAACCATTCAACGTTGTATAGCTGTTGATCGTTCAGCTCCCACACTTATGTGTACCCTAGCAGTTTCAAGCTCAATTCTCAAGCAGGTAATGAGAACTCTATTTTTTGTTGCTTAGGTTGTTTTTCTTTTGTATGTCTAGAACTTCTGGTGCCTTACAGCTCAGTATCTGTCTTTTCCATTCATCTTGTTCAGTATGGAGTTGAGTTCACCGCAGAGCACGTCCTCCCGCTACTCACACCACTTCTCACTGCCCAACAGTTGAATATTCAGCAGTTTGCTAAATATATGCACTTTGTTAAGGATATTCTCAGGTATATTTGTTATTGTTGTGATTGTTGAATTCCCTCAGATCCTATTTCTGTTTTCCATTGTGATTTTGTAATGAAAAAATTATTCTAGTATCCCTTGATGAATCTCTAATTTTTTGTTAACTCAGCAAGATAGAAGAAAAACGGGGGGTTACTTTGACTGATTCTGGGATCCCAGAGGTAAAAAATGCTACTGCTGCGAATGGGCTTCAGTCTCAAGCCTTGAGCAAAAAGAGTGGAACTGTGGCTTCAGCAAAAAGCAGCCCCTCTTGGGATGAAGACTGGGGCCCTATGGCCAGAGGAACTGCCAATGCCGGTGCCAGTGTCAGTGCTACTGTTCAGCAGGCTTCACAAAACAACTCATCCATTAATCCCGTCTTGGGTGATAAATCAATTCAATCAGCACCCATACAAACAGAGCCGTCCGTGATATCTACTGTATCTAGCCAGCAAATGCCTGTTTCTTGTGCTGCGGTTGACATCGAGTGGCCTCCTCATGCACCTTTAGGTGTTACTGCAGAGTCAGGCAATGTCGAGAAGCAATTCAATTCTGGAACATCATCACTGGCAAATTTTGATGATTTAGATCCATTTTCAAACTGGCCTCCCCGGACTAGTGCTTCTAATGATTTTGGGACCTTCAACAATGGCACCATGGGACCAGTCACAAACAATTATGGATCCAGTTTTATCACAAGTACCTTCCCTGAGAACAAAAGCAACAGTTGGGCCTTCAGCAACCAAAACTCTGGGGAGCTACTAAGACCAAATCCTGTGGATTCAACTTCGAGTGCAAGTATTTTGAATAGTGGGGGCTTCCAGAATTCTATTGGTTTCTCGAAACAGAATCAAGGGAATTCAGTTTCGATTAGCTCTTCATATAATAATCAGAAATCATTAGATCTTGGGTCTATATTTAGCACTAGCAAAAATGAGCAGGCTACTCCAAAACTTGCACCACCACCCTCGACTGCTGTGGGTAGAGGAAGAGGGAGGGGAAGAGCAAGGGCTACCCATACCAAATCATCATCTCAGCAGCCACCTATTTTAGATTTACTTTGATACTTCGGGTTGCTTCTACTAGAGTGACTTGTTTTATTTTATCTCTTTTAAAATGATTTGGTAGAGCAGTCATCCCCTTCTGCATAACGCTTTGTCAGATCCCTGAAAGTAAATTTATACATCTGTGGTTGACAGTCATATATGGTCACCGCAGATGGCATTGTTTACTATATATATATCATAGCATCGATATGGGCTTGTTTGTAACTTTATTACTGTAATTGGGATTACATGTAAGAGGTGTGTGTTATCTCAATTAGTGTTGCCCCTGCACTGAACTATAATTGTTTGAGTCCTCAATTTTTGTAACGAGAAATAAAAATAAATCATTGTTTTGGGACATTCGTTATTTTGCAGATTGTGGTCTACAACAGTGAAAGTGAATGTAAATGTTATATTGGATCGATGTTGAATCGAGTTCGATGTCGATATTTTGAATTGTATTCCGCTGTCAAATTGGGAATTAATATGATTTGTGATGCGTAATTTTGATGACATAGATAAACAATTGGGTAAATCTTAAATAATTGATTGACCCTAATATTTGTACTTTTATTTGGTTTGGCACTTGGAAGAGAAAATAACAGTTAATTTGATTCTTCAATTTTCCTCCAGAAAGTAACTTCGTTAGCAAAAGGCTTATTCTCTTGTTAAAATGCATCCTTTTGGTTAATAATTTTCTCTCAATTTTTAATTCAGAAGGATCTTATTCACAAATGGAAAGAAATTTTCTAATATCACAAAATGGTGAAAATGAAATTGGAGCAAACATTAGCGATTATAGCAATAAAGAGTTTGAGCCTTTAAGTGTTATGGGCAGTACAAAAGAACTCAGACCGATGAACACATTGTAGATTTTTATGTTCACTTGGGGTTATTCGACCCGACAAAATTGGCTTATTGTTTGGAAAAGACTCAAAACTCATCTACTTGAATCATGATTAAAATGTAAACACTACAATAACTTGTATTTTTATCAAGATAAATATTTAAAACACCAAATTGTTAAGAATGTATAGAATTTAAATATTTTAGAAATCTCATATTGTAGATAGACACTAATTTCAACAATTGATGTAGACAAGATCCGCAGGGGATGTAGACAATTTTCTCTGAGGGATGAAACAATATTTTCGAGCAATTGATATTGATGATGAAGTCACTAAAATAAATACTGCTTCAATTTATTTTACTAATATTGCTATCTTATGATGGCATTATAGTCCACAAATGAGAAACATGAATGGACCACAATTGAGACTTGGGAAAAGTTATAAAAGGAGTTGAAGTAACAATTTTACCTACAATATGCCGAGGAGGGGGCTTGGTTAAGTTAGTCGGCCTATGCAATAAGGTATTGTTCGAGAGTATGTCAAAGACTTTAGTGAATTAATGCACTTCTTGTTCCTTTTTTTGATTGCATGTGTATTTTGGATTTGCACCATCAATGTGTAGTACCGATTAAATGTGAGGCAAGTGCAAAAACAAAGATTGCTCGCAATACAATTTGCTAAGGGGGTTTGTAGAGATGAAGTTTCTTACTTAACAACTTTAAAAGTTATTGAAACTCATGTGCCCATTGATGAGACCCCCAAAGAGGTGGCACAATTATTATAACCTTTTCGAGATGCTATGCTTGTCGAGTTGCTTAAGAAATTGCCACTTAAGAAGGAGATGGATCGCATGATTAACGAGTGATAGAGTTAACGCCAATTTCAGGCCTCCAACTAAGTCCTCATACCAAATGCCACCACCAAATTTAGAGGAATTGTGGAAGCAGTTGAAGAAGCTTTTGGATGTTGGGTTCATTATTCCATCCAAATCCTCATTTTATGCACAAATTTGTTTCATAGAAAGAATGATGAGTCATTGAGATTGTGATCAACTATCAAGCATTGAACTTGATCGCTGTAAAGAACAAATACTCAATCCTACTCATTGCAAATTTGTTTCATCAACTTGGTTGTGCAAAGTGCTTTACCGAGTTGGATTTACAATAAAGGTACCATCAAGTCAAAGTAGCCGAAAGCAATGAGCCAAAGACAGCTTGTGTGACTCGTTATGGTTCGTTTGAGTTCCTTGTAATGATTTTTAATCCAACTAATGCTCCAGCGAAATTTTGCACATTGATGAATAAAGTACTTCAATATTTTCTAGATCGCTTTGCAGTTGTTTATCTTAACAACATTGTGGTGTACAGACTATTGTTGATTGAGAGCCACCAACTAAGGTAATAGAGTTACGGCCTTATCTTGGGTTGACATATTATTACTAACGCTAAGGGTTAAACTTAAACTTTTCGACTAGAATCCATCCTTAAACTGATAGGCAAACCGAGATATTAAATGCTTTGTTGGAGATTTGTCTTTGACACGATGTGAGTGCTACACAGAGGGACTTACCAAAATTGTTGGATGTGACCTAATTTTCTTATAACTTTCAATGAAATGAGATCACAAATCAATCCTTTTGAGATAATGACGAGGCAACAGTTACTCACATCTAGGAGTGTAAATGAACAGAACATTCGATGAACTATTCGTGAACCGTTCATATAACGTTTGTTTATATTCATTTATTAAGCTAAATAAACAAGTATGAACAAAATTGTTATGTTCGTTTAAAAAACGAACGAACACGAACAAAAGTGTTTTCAATTCGTTTATGTTCACGAACAAGCTCGTTTATTGACTCTTTTATGAATTAATGATATTTTCTTATAAAAATATTAAAATAATATTTGTGTGTATTTATTTATTTATTTTTGTTTATTATTCATTAATATTGTTCATGAACATGTTCAATTATATGTTCATGAACATGTTCGTTTAATGGTCGTGAACATTCATATTCGATTAAGTTAAATGAACATGTTCGTGAACATTAAACAAACGAACATGAACATGAACATTAACCTACATAATTTTAAATAAAAGAATATGAATAAAAAATTTGAAATTCTTAACGAACTCGAACTGAACATGAACAACTTAAAAAATAAACAAACGAACAAGAACAGAGATTTATTGTTCAAGCTCGGTTCATTTACAGCCCTACTCACACCCAACATTGTTGCTACCTGTTATGGTGGACTGAATCCAACAACTTACCGATTTGCTGAGGACTGACAAGAGTAGAATGACTTAGTCAAAGCACAGTGCTTCAAATATTGCATTACTGTCCCATTGCTCCTTTAGATAGAGATTCACTGTGTATTTTCATTTGTCTCTTACATGAGTCATAGCAGCTAATTTATATAACCTTACAGATCCTCACAATAACCACCAGAAAGAGAGGGAAAATTTTTTTAAAACAACTAACCAACAGTCTAATGCCCAAAACTCTGCCAACAATACCGTGTGGCTGTGGAGATGAACATCACTATCGAATAAAGCACTCTTCATGCACGAGTTAATATACACATTTATTACCAAAATTAGAAGATTAAAAGGTCATTCGCTAACCCAACAACAGACCCATTCGGTTATGTTTTGGGGTTATCAAGGAGCCAATACAATGGTGATGCTTCGATGATCCAAAATTTGTTCTCTAAGTAACTCATATTTCTTATGCACCGTTTTCAGCTGAATAACTCGTATTTCCAAGCTTCTGTTCTATTCTTCTTACTCAAAATGTTTAAGCTAAATGCTTTACATGCAAGTTTCGGGATTCAAAGAAATGGAAGAAAATGCCCAAACTGAATAAAAGAGCTTTGCACAACAGAGGCAAGATATGGTAAAGAAAGGGAACTTTGTTTTAAAAGAAGGAAGAGAAAAAAAATCAGATAATCCTATGACTTGTACAAGTTGGTGTCTTATTTGGGATCCTAGTTAGAAAGATAATAAGTCATTTAACAACCATCTCTCACCTTTTCTTAACCACGAGCATGTTAAATTCTGATACATACGAGGTTATACTGGCACCCGCCTGCCCCGGTATCGGTCGAACAACTGCACCAAGAAGAAGAAAGAAGGCCAAAATTAGTTCAATAATTTCCTTAAACAACTTTAGCAAGTCAATATATATATGCGGGCATGAAAAATATTTTATGATCTTAACATGATCTGCACATGAAAATATAAAAGGTGGTCCATCGATCGCTTCAGCAGCTGACATGAATAAAAATTAAGCCTACTAAAGGGGAGGAAAGAGATAGAGGGAGCCATTATCTTAAAGAAAATGTATCTTTCTTGCATACAATGTGAAAAAACTGAGAGTTGTTTTCCATCTCTAGGATTTCAAGTCAATGCCAGTTAAATTGACATTTTAGTCATCATGCACTTCAGATCATCACGCAATTAGCATGAGCATAACACGAATGGTGGTAATAAGGTACAATCTTCGGCTCGCCCCAAGACCAGACCAAAGCTATGTTAGTCTATGTCCATTTGGTCATACACCATTCAGTGCCTACAAGCTCTTTGTATGCTTAAGATCTATACTTCTGAAATTAAAGCCAGATGCTGGACTGGCAGATTCCTTTGAATTAGTAACATGTGCTCTAAGAGTGACTGAACTATGTGATATATCATACATGTCATAGTAGGTGTCACTATCATAGGCAGATTCTTTACCTACAAGATTTGCATACGTATTTAATATTAATAAGATCACGGAATAAATAATTTTTACAAAATGTAAATAATCATAAGTTGTAATTATGAGATTTTCATTACAACAAAACGTTGTTCCTATATTATTCTTAGTCAATGCCTTGTCAAGATAGGACAACAATAAAATTGTTGAAACTGACTGACACATTGTTATGCTCTTACTTATGAAGCAAGCAACCGATTCTATAAGTTGAGGGGTCATAGACTTGAGCTAAATGACACAGACAAGCAGAAACGATGATTTTAAAAAAAAATGAAAATATTGATATTTTTCATTAATATTTATAATCAATTAAGAAGATGGTCCATCCATGAAAGTTCTTTCACCCATTATTCAGGTAAACTTTTGTTAGAAGACAGACCCAAGGACAGCTGATGATTTGATAACTTGGTGGACTGACATTTGCTGAATAAAAGATTCCACAAAAATTAAGTCAGTTAAGTGTTTGGCACAAGCACTTTTTGTATCACTTGAGCTGCAAGGGCAGGTTCCACTGACAATCACTTCTTTTAAGTCATCATTGCCTTAACACACTTGACCTGAGCACCTAAATGTGCACTTGGCAATATTGTGAAAATATTCCCTCTAATTAAGAGTGAGCATTCGATCGAATCGAGTCGAATGGAAAATTTTCGAGTTAATCGAGTTTTCGAATCCTATTTCATCATTCTAATTCGATTTGAAATTTTTACGAATCGAGTCGAGTGAGATAGAATTAGAATCGAATCGAATATATTTGTTCGAGTTAAATTAAAAAAATTAATTTGGTGTTGTTTAATTTTATATAATTTAAAAAAATATATTTTATTTAATTTAGGGTTTTTTTAAGAAGAGAAAATTATTTTGGGTTTAGTTTGAGTTTTTTGGAAGAACGAAATTATATTTGGGTAAGGTAAAAAGTAAAAAATTAAAAATATTTGGGTTTGGTTTATGGGTGTTTTAACTTTTAAGGAAAAAAATTGAGTAAGGTAAAAGGTTTGGGCTTTGGGGGGAAATGGAGTAAAATAAATTGGGCCTGGGTAATATAAATTTAAAATTAAAAATAATATAGTTTTATTCGGTTTATTCGAATTATTCGAGTTATTCAAATTCGAAATTCAAAAAAAAATTCAACTCGATTCGTTTAACTCGAATAACTCAATTCAAATAATTCGAAATTCGAAATTTTTTTCGAATTTTCGATTCGAATCGAGTTTTGCTAACCCCTACCTCCAATAACATGAGAGAAAAAGGGAGAGACGGGAAACAAAGTTTATATTAGTTTCCTTGGAAGGTAGGATAAAAGGATCTTGATAAATGAACAAACCATCACAAACAAAGATTCCACTTAATGAAGTTAGTAACTTAAACACTCTAATATTAAGCTCTGGTTCTTTCTAATATTCCAATCTCAGTCGCACTGAAATAGATAGCTATTTAACTCACTACTTGCAGCAAGAAGAATGGATGTTGATTCAGTTGCTGACATGTTGAACGCAAAATAAAATGGCTTTGGACCTAACTTCTTTCAGCTAGCCAAAAATATTCAATATGAACTTAGTTTTAGATTGTTTTTTGGCTTTCTTTCATACTTTGAGATCACTAAAGATCATTGCTCATATTTCAAATTTTAGGGCTATTCTAAGAAGCTGTTAAAAATTCAAACTGATTTAATCAAGTAAACAACCAACCAAGAACTAACAAAATAAAAGATCACAAGCATGCATGTCCAGCAGAAGTTTACAAGTTAAAAAAAAAAGTACTTAACTTAGAAACAAAACATACCGATCTAATATATGGTTGCTGGAACAACCAACCAACAATAGGTATCCTCTGCAAAAACACTGCCAGTGTTGGCCAAAAACCACTGCAAAAGAAATTTTGAATGCCAAATGAGAAGCGCAAAACTAATAGAAGCCAAGCATTTTTATTAAATCAAGGGAATGAAAAATTCAAACCTAAAGAGCACAATAAACCCATATGCCTCCAATACCATGCCAATGACAGGCCATCCAATGACAACAAAAAAGAAGCCAACACCAAACGAAATTGTTCCCTGCATTCAATAGCAATAAACTGTAATGAAAACAAGAGATGAACACATAATTGTGTGTGTGCATGTGTGTGTTGATGTGCATATGTGTGAGACAAAGGGAGAGGGAGAGGATAAATCAAACCTTAAAATTTTGACGTTTCATGAAAAATTGCATGGTAGACTTCAGACCAATAGTCAAGGTCACTCCTGATATGAAAAGGATCTGATTAACAGAAAAGGAAAGAAGGCAGTTTTAGTCAAGTATGATTTAAGGGGGAAATAGAAAAGAGTTGTGCAAAGAGGCCAGAATGTAATAAATTTAGCTTACATTTCCCATGGCAAGAAATCCCTTGTCGAAAAAGAAGATAATTCCGAGAAATGAAAAAAATATGCCAAATCCGGTTAATCCTAGCCCAATTTCTGTTTTTCATAATTCTAGAATTAATATGTATGAAAGTTAACAGCATGAAAATAAAAACAGAAGTTGCCACTTTGGCTTTTTCCCAGATATATTGATTACAAAAAAAGAGTCATGTCTCCAATTGCCAAGTCAATGTGAATCAAATGCTAGAGTACCAAACGTCTCCTACTTGCCTCCAAGCATTTTCAATCTCAAGAATCCATATAATTGAGCAAACAATTTTATCAGCAAATACCTTTGGCTTTAAACTAAAAGATTAGATTCTACAGAAATCCAGAATTAACTAAATAATCCATATGCCATACAGTTTTGTCATCGGTAAAGTTCTTACTTTTCACCAAATCATCTCATATACTATATAAAAGTGATGTTATCATTTTGAAGTACTCCTACGAAAATTCCATAATACCAAACTGTTTTTGATTAGCATTTTCCACAGAAAATCCAAATGCAAGAGGGTTTACCACTTTGTGTGTCTTAAACAATATGCACTGTCAATTAAGCACAGTGCACATACGTCTCCGAGAATAAATAAATACATGATAAGGTTAACAATTAGAACCGCGTCCTACAAACTGTCTAATGCATTTGAACTTCGAAGAATGAGAACACTAAAGCATAGCTAAGGAAGAACGATGCATATTAACTAAAATATTTTTTACCGTAAGCAGTGATCCCCTAGAGGGTTTTAATTTGGTTTTTGGCTAGCATCAATATCATAGAATCACTATTAATGCTTCTTTTAAGGCAATTTGTAAAGATGGCTTATGAAAAAGTACACACAAAGCTCACACTCGACTTCATCAAACATGTTCAAAACTTCGAAATAGATTAGCATTTAAAAATTCAAATTATTCGCTAATTGACTCGACGTAAAATAGAACGAGCATTTGAACACGTTCCTATCTCGGAGCAGTCATAAAAACAATAAAAACCTACAGAGTAACTCGAAGAAGCAAATTCATATCTCACTAAAACTTTTAGGAATTGCACGTTGAACTGTATTTCAAGTACCAAAATCAACAGAAGTGTCATTTAAATAACAGATTACAGATTCAGAGATGCGTTAACCGAATGAAAAGAAGCAAAGAAAGCAGAAATTAAATCAACAAGGAAAAAAAAAGAGCTCACTCTTTCGGTCGTTCATTTCGAAGGAAGCCATTGCGCTGATGATTGAGATTCCTGAACATTAACAGAGAAAAAGAAAGTTGAATGAATCAAAGTTAGAGTGTGCTGAAGCGAAAAGAGAATCTAACAATTAATACAAATCTAAAAAGAGTAGAGTGAAAGGCGAAAAAGAAAAGGTTCCAATTCGCGTACCAAATCAAAGAGGGAAAGCAGAGCGAGGAGTACGTATGATGAAATTACTAGAGATATAAGAACTCGAAGAAGATTTCTTTGTATTGTCGGGAAAATTAAGAGACTTTTGGGATAAGTAATAAACAAAAATGTATACTAATTAATAAGCTAAGTTGATTCCTTAATGTGCTAACTTAACACACGTCGATTGTCCAATCAAATCAAACTAAGAGAAAAGTGTAAATTGCACATTTAATCACCTATCTATAGTTTAAATTAAGATTTTATCATTAAACTTTGAAAAGTTACAATAAACCTTACTGATTTGTTATATTTTCATCAGTAAGCCATTAATTAATGTTAATGGCACCACGGCAATCTGAGGTGGCATCTCATATCATCATTTCAAAATAAAAAGTTTTAGGTCAAATTAAACAGTTAACCCTTTTTGAGTAATTTAGTTTTTTTTTAAATTTTATTTTAACTTTTTATTTCCTTTTATTTCTTTATTTCCCTCCTCCTCCTCTATTTTCTTTTTCTCCCTTTACGGACAAGGGTGTAGCTAGGTCGGGATGACAAGATCCCAACCTTCTTAAAATGAAAAATTGTTTATTTAAAACTCTTGAGAAATTTTAAAATTTTAAATTAATAAAAATAAAATTACAATTTAACCTCCTAAAATAATAAAATTTTGATTTAATCCTTTAAAAATTATAAAAATATAAACTATTAAAAATTATAATTTAATTTCCACCCTCTAAAAAAATATTTATTATTTCGCCTCTATTTATGAACTACAAAATTTAACATTTTGTATGGAAAATTTGGTGGTAAGACTACATCTTGTAAAAATATCGAGTTTTAAAAAGTTGGATATAATAAAAGTCAAATTAATGGCCCAAACTTGTTGAGAGAATAGACACAAGGATTGATAGGGCCTAGACCCCTAAAATGAAAATTTATTTAGGTCCTTTATAATTTATAAAAATTTTAATTAGTAAGGGTAAAATCACATTTTGACCTTTCAAAAATAATAAAAATTTGATTTAATTTTTTAAAATTATAAAAATATAAATTATTAAAATGATAAAATTATATTTTTACTATCATAAACATATATAATTTAATTTTACCCTAAAAAGATTTTTTAATTTCACCCTCAAATAGACATATGAGGTAAATTTTGAGTGTTGTGAAAAAAAAAAAGAAATATATAAGCCATGCCATTCAGGGGAGATATTTTGTTTTCACTGACCATAAGTTGAGCAATGTTTCTTTATTTCAAGTTTATGGGGAGGCAATGGAAGGAGCACAATTATATAATTTAAGTTCTTATTTGAAATAAGGTAAGTTCAATCGCAGAGATTTTCCGAAAATATGAGTTAAATAGGTAAGAAAAATATTTAGATGACCGTTTGGAACCTTTTGTTTTTTTGTTTTCCCCTAAAAATTGATCGTATTAGTGAAAATAATAAAATCAAACCATTCGATCTTTGAAAAAATATCAAGCTCAATAAGTTATAATATACGCATTTCGTCATTCGATCAATAATTATATTTTGAGATCGAAGAATGTGTCAAATTTTTATTTCTAATCCTGTTTGAGAAAATCATTGATTTTAATCTCGATTAGTTGAACCTTTTGTTTTGATTGTTATGTCTAGTTTATAACACATTATGAAAATGTCTAGAGAATATTGAGAGATCAAATTCCTCATATGTTGGGGGTTGTATTTCAAGAATTTGGGTTGATTTAAAGTGTAATAATTTTGTCATTGAATGGATGTAGAAATCGATTTTCGTATGATTCTTAGATTCTCAATGTTGGCCCTTTGGATCTTAGTTTCGCCTTAACATTGATGAAGCTATAGGAGAAACTGGAGTCCGAGATATGACTGAGGCTATTTTACCTAAATGACTCTAAAAAATTAATATTTATATAAATGACCCTAGCTTCAAAACATTCACCTAAATGACTTGAAATGAACAGTAAAATTGGATGGGGGACTTTAATGGCCGACGCCAAATTGAACTTGACCCAATCATTGTCTATTAATGATTGTGTCAAGATTTAAAAAATTGATTTTTTTGTTTTGTTTGGGACTTCAATAGTTGGCACCAAGTATTTTTTTCACACCGTATCATAATGGTATACGTTTATACCAATATTTGAAAAAAAATTGGGTGTCGACCATTAAATAGCCGGCAACAACATTTAATGACATTTTTAAATCATTTTCCTTTTTTTAACTTATCATTTAACTGGCTTGTGAGTGACTAGATTCAGGCCTTTCATCAGATTAATTAAATGGTTAGTTAAAAAACGGAAAATGATTTGAAAAGGTCATTAAATATTGATGGTCAGCACTCAATTTTTTTTAAATACTGTTATAAACGTATACCAGTATGATACGGTAAAAAAATCCCTGGTGCCGGCCATTGAAGTCCCAAAAAGCAAAAAAATATTTTTTTAAACCCTGACACAATCATCAGGCAATAATAGGATCAAAGTTCAATATGACATCGACCATTAAAGTCTCTCCATCCAATTTTACTATTCGTTTCAGGTCATTTATGTGATTGTTTTGAAATCAAGATCATTTACGTAAATATTAATTTTTTTGGGCCATTTGGGTGAAATATCCCATGACTGATGAAGCAACAAATTAAAGTCGGCAGTTGTTTGCCACATACCTTCCAACTTCGATTATCCTTAAAATTTCAAGTATTTTGCCTGTCGTTACTCGTTGCATTTGAAGAGGGTCTAACATTGAAACTTTGTCCGTGTTTATTGCTTACAAACATATTGACTTTTTTTATAAAAATAACTCGAATTTTTTATTAATTATAAAAATAATCTATTTTTTTATTATGTATGCAAATGACCTGAAATAAATAGTGAAAGTTGGCAGAATCAAAGAGATTGAAGCCACCCACTTATCAACCCAACCAATCATTGGCTACTAAAATTAAAAAAAAAATCATTTATTTGGGTGGAATCAATTTATTTGATGTGACCTGTATAAATATCATTTTCAATAAGAATATTTTTATATATTTCATGGGACAAAAAAAAATTTTGGGAAGAATCAATATATTTGGCGTGACCAGTGTAGAATAGTGGTTGAGCCAAATAGATTGATGCCACCACTTTTAATATGTCAACTTTTTTTTTCTTTTCCTAATTCACACCAAAAATAGCATTTTTGAAAAGAAAATGTTGCGTGAATGGTTAATTTACAAATAAACCCCTCGATGCTTTCAGTTTTGAGTACTTCCACTTTTTAGTATTTACTCAATTAATCCTAATATTACAATATTCTTTCAATTATTTAAAATTATAAATAAAATAATAATTTGAGTTTTAAAATAAAATTACAAAAAAGCTAACATATTATTTAAAACTCAAATTATTATTTTGCCCACCGTTAGTGTCTGCATTTGAAGAGGGTCTAACACCGCTGTCTATGTTTGATGCTTACAAACATATTACATGGGAACTTGGCTGCCAAAGGATGGTCCATGGGAATTTGTTCGGAATTTCAAAGGACAGTGGGTCGATCCAAGAAACAACTCCACATTCTTGAGAAATTAACAATATTCACTATGTTTGTATAATAGTATTTAATTTAATATTTTTTATAAATATTAAAAAAAAGGAAAAAGAAAATACATAGCAGAGCTAGCATAACTTTACCATTAAATTAAAAAACTAAACGTCATTACTGACATAATTAAAAAAGGAAGGCAAGCAATAGATTGGCATACATTGATTGTTGAGCCAAACGTCTTCATTTTCAGGCATGTGTAAAAGACAATTGACATATTTGTTTGACGTTTGGGTGGCATTTCCAATGGCAAATGCTGTTTTTGGCCCGACTTTTGTGTGTGGAAATTAATGTTAATGCACCTCTCTATCCACTTTCGTTGTCGCTTTCTAAAGCAACTCTTACTCTAAATTAATTTCATCTCAAACAATATACTAATTATTACTTATTATTTTAACTCCATATGTATATAAAGGATTTTATATTTACTAAAGGCCTTTTTTGTCCAGACTTAATGATAAAGTCTTTATAATATTTTTTTGTATTTTTATTAAAAATAAATAGAATATGTTTTAATAAAATTCTTAAGCTTGTATATGATTACGCTCTTACTTGTGAAGTCAGCAATCAATCAATTTTATAAATTGAAATTCGGATGAAGTGGGTCTAGCATGTGGGATGTTTTTTTTTTCATTAACAAGTTTGCTTAATATTACTCCATATTTGATTATTTGGTAATTACTTAATGTTTCTATTATTTGATTTGGTAGTTACTAATTCGGGTTTTAGAGTTTTGTCCCTCGTTTTCTATCGATAACCAGCATGCCTTAAGAGGTTGCTTGAAGAGGCTTAGTTCATAGAGTTGGAAGTGCCTCAATTTAGTGAAGATCATGGAGATACGATCTGCAAAGCTTACATGAGAGATGTCAACGTTGTGTGTAATATTAATTATGTAGCCAATTAGACTCCCAATAATGTCAATTGTTGTCCTCCGTTGAGGGTTTTGTCCTCTCGTACTCTACCAAGAGTCAATGTTCCTCAAGAGACTACTTAAAGATGCATAGTTCATAGAGTCGAGAGTGTCTCAGTTAGTGATCTTCGAAGTTCATGAGAGTGACATTAGTATAGGGCATAATATTAATCATGAAAACCATTAACCTTTGCTCGAAGGGACTCAATCTTAAGGCACATAGGTCATTTACACATAAGGTACCACTTCTCTTAGGTGATGACCTATAGACCTTAAGTCACATGTTCAAATCCCATTAAGAGTGAAGACACTCATGTCCCCCTGATGGTTGGTCGTGCGTCCATGTATGATCAGTTATTTAGTGGATGATGCTTATTAATAATTTATTAGAGGTTATTTTTATAGTTTTACTATTAAAATTGTTAATATTTGATTTTTTTTATAATTTTGTTTTTTTATTTTTGTTCTACTTTAATCAATGAATGTAATTAACTCTTATTATATTTAAAAAATATAAATTTAATTCGACTAATGTTATTAATATTTTTTTTTGTGATAATGTGTTTTTTCAAAACTATATTTTAAGCTTAACAAATTAATATTCATTAATTTTATTCAATTAAATAAAATCTTAATATAAAGATAAATTATTTAAAA
Source organism: Gossypioides kirkii (assembly GCA_005610355.1). Lineage (NCBI taxonomy): Eukaryota > Viridiplantae > Streptophyta > Magnoliopsida > Malvales > Malvaceae > Gossypioides > Gossypioides kirkii. Next base: position 19,361,537 of record CP032247.1, on the reverse strand, counting down.
TTTGACTTTATATTTAACATATCAAAATTTTAAACAAAAAGCAAGAAACACCTTGAAAAACTATAAGGCAAGGACTAAAAAGTAATTTACTAAAATTATTCAAATAATATTAAAGCATGTAATCTGTCAAAAAAAAACTATAGTTTTACATTGAAGAAATTATTAGTAAGTGTTACGTTTTTTAAGGTAATTATTAATTATTAAGATAGAATATTTGGCAGGTAAATCTGAAAAAAAAAAGAATGTCTAGGAAACATGGACCAGTTAATGACAATATTCAGTATGATATAAAATAGGAAGGAAAAATATGAGATATTAAATGAGAAAAAAACCATTTATGTATATTATTTAACTTTAGGATCGCAAAAGATTTTGATTGTATCATCAAGATTTTGTCGATAGTAGATATTAAAAGAAATAAGGGGTTGCCAAATATGTAAAAAAATTTATTTAGATTTTTTAAAATTTTAAATTATTAAAAATAAAATTATAAAAATATAGACGATTTAAATAGTGAAATTATATTTTTATTATTATAAAAATAAAAATTTAATTTCGACCCTTAAAAATACTTTTCACCTTCTCTTTGAAGAAAATAATATGTTAATTCTAAAATTTATTAATTGATTGAGGTGATGGTAAATCTACATAATATACATGAATATTATCCTAAAGCATTTTCATATTTAAATTTACGAGATCATTTTTAAGGGTAATCTTTTCGTTCAAGACGTGCTTAGCAAAAATTAGTTGTGCACACAGAAAATGCATCAACAAACATAACATGTCGTATTTATTACAAATTCATTACAAAGCTTTTGTTTCGTCTCATGAACTTCATCCAACAATTCAATACAAAACGAATCACTTAATTTCAACGAAGTTTATAGGAATATAATATTGAATATACTTAGTTTAGTTTAATAATTACTAGAGACGGCAGAGCCGCCTGGTACCTAATAGCATGAGACGAAAATTAGGCAGCCAAGATGATTATATTTGATGCCTACAAGACACATGCAAGTTCATTCTCTGGTTTTTGCATTTGCAGCAGCACCAGCAGGGGATGGCATCGATGGAGAACCCTGATCAAACGAAAAGTGGTGATGAAGAGAAGCATGTCACCAGGAAACTGGGTGGTCTTAAGACCATGCCTTTTGTTATATGTAGGCTTGAATTGATTTGTTTCTTGGTTTTTTTAAGATGTAAAGGAATTTGGGTATTGTTTGCTGATTAAATTGTGATTGTTTTTGTGCAGCAAATGAGACGTTTGAGAAAGTTGCAAGCTTTGGTCTTTTACCAAATATGATTTGTACTTAACGATTGAATATCACATGTCCATTGCCACAGGAGCTAACGTTCTGTTCATCTGGTCTGCAATTTCCAATTTCATGCCAATCCTTGGGGCTTTTCTCTCCGATTCTTTCCTCGGCCGCTTTCTTGTTATTGCACTCGGGACGGTCACCAGCCTTATTGTAAGCGAAATATTTTCTTATATATCCGTAAGGGAACAAAGGACGGATTTATTAACGTATTATGTATGATTGCTGTGGGCAGGGAATGAGCTTATTATGGTTAACTGCAGTCTTTCCACAAGCAAGGCCTCCTCGTTGCGTCAGTCCCATGACAGGAAGTTGTGCGAAAGCGAACTCAGCACAGTTGGCGCATCTGTTTGGGTCATTTGTTCTCATGTCGATCGGAGCTGGTGGCATTAGGCCATGTTCCGTTCCTTGGCCTTTGGTGCTGATCAGCTCTATGATCCTAGCAACCCCAAGAACGAGAGGGTCATGCAGAGCTTCTTCAACTGGTATTACGCTTCGGTCGGACTTGCGATCATGATTTCAATAACTGTTATTGTCTATATTCAAGATAAAGCCGGGTGGGTTGTAGGCTTTGGAGTTCCTGTAGGGCTCATGTTCATCTCCACAGTCATGTTCCTATTGGGTTCACCACTTTACATCAAGGTGAAGCCGAATAAGAGTTTGTTTACAAGCTTTTCCCAAGTCACGGTGGCCGCTTGGAACAATAGAGACGTCGTTTTGCCACCAATGGAATCTGGTGGAGCCATATGGCACTTTCACAAAGGCTCCAAGCTTATTACACCCACAGAAAAACTGAGGTAGCATACACATACATTCGCACGCACACACATATACGTATATTGTGAACACTGTGCTAGATAGTTGATTATGTCAAATTTCACGTCAGGTTTCTTAACAAAGCATGTATGATTAGAAGCCCCGAGGACATAGACATGGATGGGAGGGCTTTAAATCCATGGAATCTATGTACCGTCAAACAAGTGGAAGAGTTGAAAGCATTAATCAAAGTGCTCCCCATTTGGTCTAGTGGGATTGTGATCGCCGTAACCATAAGCCAACAGTCGTTCCCGGTGCTCCAAGCTAGTATCATGGACAGGCACTTAATTCCTGGAGGATTAAAAGTCCCCGCGGGTTCCTTCGGTGTGTTTGCAATGATCACGTTGACAATATGGGTCGCTGCCTATGATCGAATCATAGTTCCCTTGCTATCCAAGTTCACTAAACGGTCACAAGGACTCAGCCTAAAAGAACGAATGGGGTTGGGCTTAGTAATATCCTGCGTGGCAACAGCGGTGGCAGGGTTGGTGGAGAACAAGCGGCGAGCCGCGGCAATAAGACAAGGATTGGCTGATAATCCCTATGGGATGGTGCACATGAGTGCCATGTGGTTGGTGCCGCAGTACTGCCTGATTGGGTTAGCCGAGGGACTCAACGCAATTGGGCAGATAGAGTTCTACTACTCGCAGTTCCCTAAGAGAATGGCCAGCATTGGAGTGGCTCTTTTTGCCCTTGGCATGGGAGTGGGGAACTTGATTGGGAGTCTTATTGTTACTATATTGAATAAGGTGACCAAAACACATGGAAAAGTGAGCTGGGTGTCAAACAGCCTTAATAAGGGTCATTATGACTATTATTATTGGCTTCTT